>OY986965.1:12724773-13448773 GCA_963920575.1 Narthecium ossifragum
TCTCCACCGCGCCGATCTCCTCTCTACTTCCTCAGATCTCTGCTCTGCTCCCCCTCCCTCTTATAATCGGGCCTCCATCATTGCGGTGTCCGGCACCACTAATGTTGCCGACCGGCAATATAAAGTATCGACCGGCACCATCGAGTGCCGGTCGGCAAGAGGACAAAAAGGGTGGTGCCAGAGCCGGGGGCAATGTCGGTGCCGCTGGCCCACCGGCTCGACATTTGTCGGCCGGCACCATCGGTGCCGGTCGGCTCGGGAATCCTTGCTCTCACCAATAGAGTGAGTTTCATCCTAGAGTTTGGGGATGACTTCTTGCAATATACAATGTTCATGTTATTTGGACTTTGGAGCATTTGAATTATACAAGGCACATCACTTTGATTTCATTTAATTCTACTTACCATTGTAGTGTAATCAAGAAGAGAGAGATTATTAGCCTATGGTCCTCCTCATACTACTCTACCAGAAATAGTCGCATCTATATTCGGATATTGACCTTGCATTTGATGTTTGAATAACCTTTTCCCCCTTCTATTCGTCATAATCTAAACCCAAAATGCATTAAAATCATGTGCCAGGTCGTGTTGAGAGCCTGAAAAGCTACGACAGGGCTTCAGGCTCCTTGCTGACGGTACAGTAATCCTTGGGATTTGCAGGGGGAGTTTGCATATTGTTCACAAACGAAAAACAACTACTTGATGAAAAAGACGAGCTCAACTGCCTAGGTGGCTACGTAGCCTTTGAAACCCCATAGGTGCCAATCACCAAGGTAACCTACCACCTAGGCAGACTACTTAGGCAGCCACCAATAGAATTCAGACCACGAGACAGCTATGTGATTAGTGTTTCAGAAACCATAATAGAGCCATTTCTTCAATTTTGTGGTTTATGGTGGTATTTTAGCAAGACCAAAAAGCACTTTGATACCCTGTAGTTTCCAGGATTTGCAGTTTAGTACCTTGTCGTTTCAAAATTTCCAAAAAATGCCAGATGTTACGAAACCGTTCAGTTTAGATCCAAGGGGCCAACGGCGTCACATGGGCGTTCACGTGACATGCAGTAACAGATCCGGACCGTCCATTTAAATGGACGGTGGCTCGTTTTCCTCATTGTCGTCGTTGTCCCATGCAGCAGTTGTGGCTCGTCTTCCTCATCGCCGTCGTCTTCCTCATCGCCGGTGGCTCGTCTTCCTCTTCGGCGTCCCCCATCTGTGGCTCGGTGCCACCCGCGAACTCGCCAAGCCACCGCATCGCTCCACCCTAGCGTCCCTTCGCCCCCGAGCCGCCCACGCTCGCTCATCCCACCACCACCATTGTGCCGTCGTTGCCCCCGAGTGCCGCCCCACCGCCGATCGGCTGCGTCCTCCACTCCGTGCCTCCATTGGCAGGCATGCGCCCTCGCACTGCGTCCTCCTTCCTCTTTTTTTTCCGGCTTGCGTTTGCATCGAGTGGATCTCGACGACGAGAGCCTCCTCCCGCAACCACTGGCACCGCCCACGACCTCGCCTCCCTCGTCCCCGACGACCCTGACGCCTTCCTTCTCTTCTCTCTCCTCTTTCCTTCCTCCTTCATCCTTCCTCCTCTGTTTTTTCCTTCTTCATTGCTTATGTTTCTTTTGTTTGGATCTGGACGGCGCTCCGGCTTGCATCGAGTGGATCTCGATGACGAGAGCCTCCTCCCGCAACCACTGGCATGCCATTGACCAGTTCACGGGCTTAGTTCCTCCCGCCCTCCTCTCCGCCTAGCATGCCATCGACCACTTCGCTGACGAGCTCATCTACCACCATCTCATTCTCGCCCACCCATGCCGCACCTTAAACTCCTCCACGGCCGCCGCCTTCTACGTCCCCTTCTACTCCGACCTCGCCGTCGTCGAGCTCGTGCCTCATCACCCGGGACTTCCGTCGATCTAGCTTCCTCCCAACGGCGACCTCGGAGTGGACGCGATGGTTAGCGTCATGGGGCACGAGCTCGCCGAGCGTCATGGCGCACTTACACCGGGCAGCTCATCGTCGACGGACACGACGGCGCCGCCTACAACCTTCACGGCGTCGGCGGGGCTCTCTCTCTCCCTCCCGTATCTCTCTCTCACTTCCCACGTCAGCCGAAAACCACTCAATCAGTCAAAAACCAGTCAAAATTGAGCACAATTACTGGTTTGATAATTTTGATGATGGGTTTATACTACACTACTATGTAACTTGGTGTATTGTTTGATAATTTTGAAACTACGTGGTACTAAACTGCAAATCCTGGAAACTACAGGTATCAAACTGCTTTTTGGCCTTTTAGCAAATACCATTTGACAATCCTAATTAGTTATAGCTTAATTCCAAATAAGCCATCATCATTCAACCTTTTCACATAAGTAGCCAACGCACACATACATAGACCTATGAACCGTGAAGTATTACTATCACGTGTTCTAATGGTGGATTATCATAGGCTTTCATTTGTAAGGGTTTCCTCATCACTTTATCTTCTCACTATAGTGTACACTATTCAGCCTGAAGCCTGTTGAACACACAGCTTTCCTATCCCAAAACTTCATGAAAAATCTTTTAACTAGCTCTAGCATGGTGATAGCCAAAACCAACATCAAAAGCAGTATAAGATAAGACAATACCTTAACTCCAGTATTTGTTGCCTCCCTTGAAGCCTCAAGCAACGGATTGAACATAGGATTAAATGCTACTGTAAACGCACAATCAACGATGTGTCCTGAAGGATGACATTGCACCATATATCCATGGTGAGATGCACTTACATAACGGAGGACATCATGACAACAGTCCATGAAACAAAATCAGGACATTAAAGTATGCTATGATTATGTGCAGGGAGCTGAAAAGGGTATTCGTAGATGACATTACCATCCACTTGGGTTCCAAAATCTAACTTCATCACATCATCATATTGCAGTACTGTTTTATCACCAGCATTGGGAGTCCAATGAGCTGCAACCCTAGCAATTGACAGTTTTGTGATTAATACTTTATCCTGATACACAAATGGAAATGAATAAAACTGATGAAGAAACCTATTACCAATTCAAGGAGCATCCTGTTGGAAAGGCAATTCCTGCTTGGAGACCATTCTCCTTAATTAACTTCCGAACCGTATTTTCCAACGTCTCACAGAGGTCGATCATCAGCATTCCAGGCTTTAAAATACCCCTTATATATTTTCGTACCTGATGGTACACTAATAGTGTCATTACTACAAACAAGACAAATCCTATTTATTAGCAATCTACAGTTGATGCAAAGAGCAAACCAAGCAAAGTTGTATGCTTCATTATAAAGGAATTTAGGTTGCAAATGGGAAAGAATAAGGCAGGCAACAATGTATTCCACGTGCATGTAAACTCTTACCTGCCTATGAACTTCTGCCGCTCGGCGAACTGCATTGTACATGGGTTTTTGAAGGCGCTCCAGCTCCCTCTTCTCTTCGGAAGTCGTTCTCCAAAGATTACTGCTCAAATAAATACCGAAATTACAAAGACTTCAAGCTAGATTGTAATCTTCATCTGAATATCCTTCCAATCATTTTATCATTGACAACATCTCGGTACTTAATACAGCTGGGAAAACATAGCATGACTAATTGATGAATCCTGCATACTCTTCTTGCAACCATCAGTCTGAGATAGCTTCCTAGAATGTTCTTGACTCTTGCTCATGGAAAATCAATTCTAAGTTCCAACCAGAAACTTAAACCAGCTTAGCAATGGCAAGGCTAGGCAAACCAGACAATTTTGCAACACCAAGTGATTCCCTGTGATGCAGAAATGACATAACCTAAAGAGTAGTAGCCTAAAAGACTCATCACCAATTATTGCCGGTGGCACGTGCTGTGCCAGTTTCTAGCCGACACGATACGTGCCGATAGTCAGAATAGAGCTCTTCAAGCTCCAGCAGACATATTGACACTGGGTATGTGCTGAAACACCAACAACACAATATGCACTGACGAGCACAGTTATCCTTATCTCTTTCATTACCTTTAACATCTTATGCCCTAATAATCTTTCCAATCCTACAATGAATATTAAGATCCTTGTCATAAGACCTTGGTCACACATAAACTGGCCAAACTACTATTGAGATGTTCGACTTTAGTTCCACAAGCATAAAAAAGGTGCAAAAGATGATAACATATTGGGGAAAACCATATTCAAGAAATATGGTGGAGAGATATGTCCAAACCACAAGCATAGCTACCGTATTTCAACTAAGAAATTATATTCCTTGACAAATGTCGTTCGGCAAGTGTCGCTTCCTGTAGGCCGGTAACAGCAATATCTCACCACTTAAAAAGAAAGAAAGAAAAAAAAAGGTATGTGAAAGGACATTCTTGGATTCTTGCACATAATATCTCTCCTCTCTGAAGCTAGCACCTCATTAATCCGGATGATGTGACTCTCAAGCCAAAACCTTTATCTTACAGGAATCAAACTATAGTGAGGCCTTTATAGTTTATACAATAACAAGATAGGAAATAGTTTGTCCAAATTTGGAAGGAATACATAAAATGATTTCTTTCGAAATTCTCCTTCACACAAGAGAGAATTGCTCCAGTGCCATGAATAGAGTATCTACCCTCCTCCATCTATGAGAGCTCTTTGCTGAAGAGTTCATGACAAAAACCTAAAACTGTTCTAAAATCCGAGTCTGTATAGGTAAATAAATCCAACCTTTTGCCTAATTGTTTGAAAAAAGACTTAAAAGGTGTTCAATGGTAGTACTGGTAGTTGTAGTGGCCTTTCCAATACCACTACCATTAGCTTAATGGTAGGGATTTTTACTACCGATACCGCAACCACTAAATCTCACTACGACTACCAGATGGTAGTGGAAGTAATGGTAATGGTAATGGTACTAACATTAACCAACTTTGTTTATGTAATTTTTATTTAGACTATTAATTAATTTTGAGTTGTTCTTTATATTCTGGGCCTAAATTTACATAAAATTAGATGACGCTATAGGATATACATATTAGTTACAATAATTAATAAATATGCATATGATTATTAGTCATAGTTATTAAGAAAAATGCATATGTTATACTGCGATATACTTTATCTAATAAGATCATCAAAGCATTCTACTGGTATCTACTAGCACTCTTAGTTATTGTTTGCCAATTGTCTAGCTTGAAGTATTTGCAATATATAGAGTCCTGTGCTTCATGCTACAAGTAGTGCATAGAGAGTCCTGTCCAAAACCCGACCTGAGTCAAAGACCGACCCAAGTATTTGCAATTCTAAAGATTGAATTAACTACAATGAAAAATTAATGGTAGTAACCAATACCATTACATTAATGGTAGTAATAAAAATCTTCCACTGACACTACCATATACAGTTACTACCATTCTTATTGGTAATGGTTGGTAGTGATACCGGTAATGGTAGTGGTACTACCAACCATTTGCACACAAGCACATAAAATTTTTTGAAGCCATCTTCTCTCTTACTCTAGACAATTAATCTCATCCAATATAACATTTTGCATGTCGACAACAGTTAGTTTTTCAGTAGCATTCACAATTACAATAAAACATAATGGCAACAAGGACAGTAAATTGCATTCAGACCTACCGTAGACATTTGAGTCAGTTACTTCATGTTTGGGCAAGCTTCTAGTTCAGTTTAAGATGTCATAAATAATAGCACAATCATGTAACATACTACAGGGTTTAAAAAACAGGATAATTGCAATGAAAGTTTACTGCTACAAGCAATTTCGTGCCTATATTCGCTATATGTAAAAAATGCGTCAAAATGGCCACATGATACTCCATTTAGTAACCTAAGAACAAGAATAATGAACAAATAGATGCTTACTCATCTTTGTACTGTTGAATTTCACCCTCTGGGTAATCCCCTGAAGGAAAAAGTTCGTCAACAGGAATTGAGGGTGGATTTGTCTGCTCAAGAGGTTCTTTCTTTTTCCTGCAAAAGACTAAATCACGCCCAGCTCCAACAAAACCATAGATTTAAGAAAACAAAGAATTTTTCCAATAATGCACTCACTTAGCTCTGCTCTTCTTCTTTTTCTTCTTAGCAGATTCTGGTTCCAAGATACCACCCAAAGGCAAGAGTTAAGATTCAAGGAAATTGCCATAACAGGTATTAAAGTAAAAAGCTCAATAATTTACTGTGAAGAGTTATGAGGCGAAATCCTGGAGAGCAAACTATGGCAATTAAAAATTTGCTGAATGGATTTTAGGCAATAATTTTACAAAGTCTAATTGTATTTTGTTTCTTAGGAGCATATCATTTGTTGGACAGGTCCTGTGATCCCGCAGACAATGATGTAAAGAACCACTGTATATCATTTTGTCATACCTATCTATTACATTGAAAAATCAGACCGGACGTAGCATCTATTATTTTTCGTACTAAGAAGCATCATACCATGAACACCATATCGACAATCTATTGTTAAGACAAAGTGATGCATGCCATAGTCAAAGTTCATCATGATGTATCAGCTCGTACAAGATTTTCTCACTGTATAACCTCATAGAACAGAACATTTGGACTGTTGTTCAGCGGGGAGCAACTTTAAAGGTCAAGAAGGGGCGTATGAAAGTACAAGAAGAATGGCAACAATACAAGGCCTATTAGATTGATACCTCACAAAGTCCTGTTTTAGTATAAATTGAAATCAGCAAATTAGACGAGTGGAATAAATTATATGGATGCCATCCAGAAATACATATAAGCTTAGAACACATTCTAAATAGTAATAATTAATCCTAGTTTGTTACATCATCACAATAATAGTAGAGGAAACAACACCAACATAAGAAGCTGCAACTAGCTTCATATGAGCATTCCCTAATCAGGAATGCTAATAGCATCTGCATATGCACACATATATGTATTAAAAATACCTGCCAAGCTATCTGATCCTGGACCATCTGCTTGGACTTCTTCTTCTTCATCTTGCAAAGAAGACTGATAATCGGTCACCTTTCCATTGGCTTCTGCAAGTTTTAAACCTCCAATTGCTTCACTAGAAATTTCTGATATGTCACTTCGGCCCTCCTCTTTTACAAGTTCCTGCATACATAGAATATAAATGCCACTTCTATATTTCAGAAAAGAAGTAAAGGAACTGATATCATAAGTGAAAAAATAAACCAACCGCAGTTTACACTAAGTGCACAAACATGCTATTGGATATGAATGAACTTTAAAAGAGATGAGCAGAAAACAAACATGGAAGAAAATTGTGTAAAAGAATAACCAATCACTAGATGTCACTTTAGACAAGCTCTCTGATGGTTTTATACACATAATCAAGATAAACAACCAGCTATAAACATTAGGTTATTACAACTTAAATACTAGATATGATAGCTCTTTTGTGTCTCAGTTTTCAAACAACAATAAGCCCAATAAGAGTAAAATAAATTAATCACGAACTAGTTGCACCAACTCCGTCTTGATCTATTTTCCAAGACCAAGATGTTAGCACAACTAACAACCCATATTCGCCTACAATTATTGAATGCCATCAAGATACCATTGCAATAATTATGCATGTAGAGTAACATAGTAAAATAACACATGCTCTCGTTACCTGCACCACTCTTATTTTAGCATATAACAATGCTTATAAAGTCAAGTAGCTCCCAATAAGAAGGCACATTTTCATGATCTTACTGTTCTGTACCATTTAACAAGTCTAATACCAAAATTCTCACAGTTAATGATTCTGCTTTCCACTATGAATACTAGGTATTAGAGCAGTTTCCAATGTGCATGTATACATTTAAGACAGAAGATTCATCTGAGTACAAATGATACTAAAGAGTAGGGGAAGAGAAAGCATACCAGAAAACGTTTATCCAGACCACTTAATTGCAACTATCTTAGATTTTCATTCTATTGAAGGGATAGCCCTTTCGAACAATGGAAGCCACCCTTCAAACTTGTTCTAACCCATTACATTCAATTCCCTAGGGTCTTCTACATTGATTTGGTAATTTTTGATGCAATAGACACACACAATTATTTCCGAATGCTATTTATTTCTAGTTTGCAGATGACCAAACAAACATTGAAACACAACAGCTTGAACTTGCTTCACACTTCTTGCACTTCTGTTACAAGACCTACCTAAATAAACAACCAGTTTGCCCAAAACTGGAATGAAACAGCATTTTTGAGCCTTACGTTCACTCATTCTAGAAACTTTTTAATTTTACCAGTACATATAGCATAGCAAGTGCTCAAACCATTATAAGTCAACACAGATTGCCACGCTTGTTGACACATGCAGTACCAGTGACTGACACAGGACGTGCTAACGGCATAGTAATCCATGCCATGCAAGAACTCTTGCTCTTCATTCACCCCATATAGCAAAACCATAAAGATAACTTTCACAAAAAATTTTGACCATTTCTATTATTCATTCCCATCCTAAAGATGCACATGTTGATCATTTAAATGGCTCAAATAATTTGATTCCATGAGAGTTGGATACACGAATTGCTTAAATGACGAGCAAACTAACTACCTCAATAAATTTCCTCAACATTCAACAAATTTAAAAACGTAAAGACAATTTCCTCCATAATCTACTACCACCAAGTCATTCATTGATGCACATCAGTTCTCAAACTAAAACACAAGATATCTCTAATGAAGCTGTAGATCTTCTTAGATACATTGATTCAGAAACAATACTGGATCCTCCAAATCAAAGCACTAAACCTCTTTCAAGAGGTTCTCTTCCTAATGCTGATTGAAGGACGTCATCAAAATAAACATATAGACACATTCACGAATGGAAAAATAGTACGCATAGCAAATGCAAGAGAAGCTATGTCTTCATCATAGCAAGCATCTTGCTTGAGACAATGGACATTAATTAGAGAAAAGTACATCTACCACTCTTTAAATATGCCCATAACCAGTCCCAAAGGATGTAGCAAGAAAGGGAGGTATTGAGAAAGGATGCAATTAAAGGCTTTTATATTTATCAAATAAAAGTAGCATAGCTGTGTGGTTACTCAAACTCGCACAACATGCCAAAGCAGTGGAAGCCAAGACAGCAAGTTTTAAATACCATTTCTCCAAAAAGATTAATTTAACACCACCAACCAACCTGGGTTTCCGCATGCCCTCCAAGATTTGATGCTTTTAGATCAAGACTTGCCTCCTTAATTATGTCAACATCTTTTCCACCCATTATATCTTCTTTCTTCACAGTATAAAGTCCTAACTTGTCATATCAGGAATAATGTGAGAGAGGAAACAAACTTGCATAAGCAAAGGATATCTATATTGATAAAGTTAAAAATAGCCATATTTTTAACATTGATTATTGCAAAAAATGATGTCGTCACAGGTTTCAAATATGTGACTAGGCAGTTCACTGAAGTTTTCAGGAAGGAAACATTGGCTTGGCCATTTCACATTATCTCCTACAGATAAATGGACGGTTTGGCTGGAGAAATTGCTTACAGATGACTAATATTGATGTGGTTCCATATATACGCACAAATGGAGGCATATATGTACAAGTATATATACATTCACGCACGCGAACTTGCATATATATATATTTATATTTCCCTGTACGGTGTCTCACTTACAAAGAAAAATGTTTTAGTGAAATGAAGTACATGATATATCTGCAATAATCATAGGTGAAAAAATTATTAAAGATAAAAATCTATAACTCTTTTAGAGTTAGTTTGAAAATATAATCAATTCGTTCGAGGTTTTGAACAGTAATGTAGGTCGCATATAAGTTTTCCCATACATGTCTTGAACGCATATACTGAATTTATACGTAGCTTTCATCATGAAATACTACCATGAACAATAGAAGATTAAGAACCTCGAGCTTCCGAACTACCCAAGTTCTTGACCTAGGAGTGTCAGGATTAACGCATGGAGTTGTAACGACCCTATTTCAAGATTCAAAGTACGTTATTGGCACCTGGTGGAGTTGATTGAATGAATCCAACTCTATGTCAATTCAAGGAAGTTGACTCAGGATCATCAACAAATTTAAACATACTTGTCAGTGCCTATGTAAGAGATAAATAAAAGCTAAAAGCTCTCTCCGCATTGATTTTTCTTCTGAAGGCGCGAATTTGTGAATGTTCATATGCCGCCCATTCAAGAACACACACCTGGACACCACAAGGATAGGTGTGTTACTGGCGTACTCGTATGCTCGCGTTCCTGGCCGTCGAGGGTCCGACGAGGGAAGATTGGAGCACAGCGACGAAGTTGAGGTCGGGGGCGGCCAGCGACGGCGAGGAAGAGAGTGAGCGAGAGAGAGAGAGGGGTCTACGGGAGACAGTGAGATCGCGGAGGCGGAGGCGGAGGCTCGGGGCGTCCGGCGGCGGCGTGCTTGGTGCCTCGAGGGAAGCCGACGGAGATGATCGGCTGGAGGTCGGGAAGGCGAACGGTTTGGGGTTGGAGAGAAGGGATCGGGTGTGGGGGAAAGGGGGAGAGAACGAGTAGGAGGGAGAAAGAGAATGGTTGGGTTGGACGGTTGAGATTGCGTGGAGGGTTTGATGGGGAGCTTAGATTGAGTGGGGATTAAGACGAGGAGACGGCCGCTGTCAATAGATTGTTGAATGAAGGATAGGGATTTAATGGGGATGGAGATGGAGGGTTAGGATATGCCCTGAAGACGGAGGGAGATGGAGGACCCAAGTCCAGTCTCGTTCAGCGTCGGTCAGCACATCGTGCGTTGTTCATGAATGGAAAATGATTTGGGTCCCACCCATTTGGACGAGGAATTTTCACACCTAACGGTTAGCGAGGGATTTTCAAGGATTTTTTTTATTTTTGAGGGGGCTATTTTGGGGATTTATGTTTTGGGTTTATAAACCACAATTTGGATTCAATTAGGGGTGGCAATCCGGGTCATGACCCGTGAACTCGACCTGACCCGACCTGAGTTAAACGGGTTTGGGTTTGGTATAAACGAGTTCGGGTCATAAACGGATCCCGTGAATAAACGGATCGGTTTGACCCACGGGTTAGACGGGTCAACCCGTTAACCCGTGTTTAAGGGTTTAGATTTTAGGACACCCAGTGACCCACTACTAAGCTCCTAATCCTTCTGCTCTCCACTTCTCCTGCTCGTGGCGGCGCCTCCCCTCGGCCCTCGCGATCTTCCCCTACCTGGCTACCTCCCCTCGTGATCTCCCCCTATCTCCTCTCGTGATCTCCCTCTATCTCCCCTCGCCTGTCGCGATCTCCTCTGATGATCTCCCCAAGCGATCTCCCCTTGTCGCGATCGCCCCCCACCGATCTCCTCCCCTAGCTCTTCTCCGAAGTCCACTAGCATCTCCCTTCCCAACCTCCATCCGATAGACAGAGAAGAGGCAGTTGATTCCTCAGATCGGTTCAATGGTTTCAAGATTTCTAATGTTGTATCTTTCTCGATCTTGATCCAAATCTAATAGACACCGTCACTCTTTCTGTCATTTTCCTAGTACTTCTCTTCTCTGGATTTTAGATCTAAATACTGCATTTCTTGTTCTATGTGATCTTCTTTGCGTCTATTTTGTTCTTGGTTTGTTTTGCTCTCTTTCTTTGTCAAACCCCAACGATTTCATGTTCTCATTTTCTATTTTAATTTTTTTGTTTGTTGTTTCTCAATTTCGATTTACTTCTGCTGCAAGTTCTCTGCAAGTTTATTGGAAGCATCCGCAGGTTGTAAAGTTGCTTGCATATATTGGTGACAAGGATTTCTTTGCTGAATTCTATAGGTGACATTGCTAGCATATTTATTGTCCAGCATTTGTGAATCCTATGCTTTGGTTATATCTATAATGCTTTTTCATGCCTGTTCTGTTTGTTGACACGCCATGTTGAATTTTTGACAGAAAGAAGCTTGCTAGGAGACTGCCATTTGACAAAAGTGCTAATGATGATCATGAGTGAAGTATTTTGACAAAGCTGAACCAACAATGTGGAGGCCAGTTCACGTCTAAGATGGAGGGCATGGTCTGTCATTGCACATTTATCTGGGTTAGCTGCTGGTTGTGATTTTTTGGTGTTGCATTTGATGTTTCATTTTACTCTACAGGTAACTGATCTAACCCTTGCAAGAGAAAACCAAGCCACCTTTGAGGAGTAACTTAAAGCTAACCCTCAGGCACATCCAGGGATTGACCTGACAGTTATTGTTCTAACTACTGGATTTTGGCCAAGTTATAAATCTTTTGATCTCAACCTTCCTGCTGAGATGGTAAATGATTTTTTTTTAAAAGTTAGCTCGTTATTAGATATTTCCAGATGTTTCAATGGGCTCTGATTTTCACTTCTTATTAAGTTAATTGTAAATTGTCTATCATAACTCATTTATACATATCATGCAGACAATTTGACTTATTTGGATGATCTTACTGAGGATGTAAGGATGTGATGACTTCAAAATTCGGAAATGATGGCGAAGAATCGGGACAATGCTCTACCACTACTTAGTATTTATATTTTGCTCCTATGAAACGATTATAGTGGCATATCCAAATCTGGTTACTTATCTATGTGTTTAAGTTACTGAGGATGTAATTTGATATGGTTGTAATTACTGAGTATGTATTCTGATATAGTTGAAATTTGATTTAGTTGTAATTTAATCTAGTAATTTGATATGTTGAATTGTTGTTAAACAGGTCGACCCTGTCACGCCCCGACCCAGAAAACCCATCTAGATCGAGTCGTGAGCCACCTAAATCTGTTTACATCATCAATTGGCGCACAAAAATATAACTGCTATGAATTTAAAACATTTAGTCCTCCTGTTTATAAAAAAATTTGGCAGAATCTCCCTTATAATTAAAACACGAGAAACCTGTACACTTTATAATTTTACAACTTTACAACCTCAATATCATTACATTCCTCAATATCTACATTAAAGAATATTACAACATTTTCTCACATATAACTGAATTAATAATCATACAATTATATCATTGTATACATCAATCAATACATCAATTTGTACATCATTGATTAAAACAGTAAATTATCTGTAGAAGAACTCCTCGAAGCTCCAAGTCCTCGATCATCTCGAAATATCGCGCCATCTTCTAGAAGAACACCTGAAAGAAGGAACTGCATCGACCTGCATCGCCGATGCAGCCCAGGTAGGGTGAGCAACAATGCCCAGTAGGGTTCTACTTTACGTCGCACAGAAAGAAAGGGAAACTGCAACTGTGTCGTTCTCCGCCTAAGCCTAAGGTATGCCAAGGGGCCTCAAAACCCCGTCGATTCCCGAGGGCTCCTGTCCAGGTCCCACCCTCACCTAAGAACAAATGAGAGAAAACAAAGACTGCGGGCCAGGTACCACCTTGCCCAGTCGTACCATCTCTCACGGGGACACACATGTCAGGGACATCGACAACCATCCTTAACGCTTGGCCTTGGAGATCCGACACGACCTCTACACCTCAATAACAATTATAATATTCCAGTCCAACTACCAAATAATCCTCGAATGATATCAAAACATAATCATTACTGACAATCACGTCCTGATCCTCGACTACCTAAACCCCGGCCCTAGGGCTAGATCCGGGCTACCCGAGAACCCCGGATCGGCGATCGAATCCATCGCCTACCACCTAACCTTAATGCGTCTAATGCAATCAAGATGTATGCAATGCTCAGGAACAAAGATACAGAAATATAAGCATGCATCAGTATGACATCACAACATACAAGGCTAGGCATAGCCTACAGCTTGCCAAAGGGTAAACATAGCAAGGGGGTCTAAAGCAATTACAGATCTATCTACCACAATCAACGGCAACACAGGCCGTAAACGAACTTGTCAATTCAAATTTCGGCATTACAACGGCGTCCACAGCCGTCAACCGCAATTTCTACAACGGGATACATCCCCGGCCAAACAATCATCAATCAACAACAACTATGGCAAAGCTCCCGTCCATTTAATTATCTAAACATCCCAAGGGCATGACTCCCTTGGTTCATCCATAAGCCTCACATAGGGCTTAGATACATAAATGTATGCAATACATGTATAGATAGCATTCTATCTAAAATCACATGGATACTAAGCATAGTTCATAATCAAGTACTAATTAAGCTAGAATATTAGCAACATAAATAACCGTGTAGAAATCGAGGGATTAATCTCCCAAAACTTATCAAATCATCATACATCTACTGAATACTGCTAAGAACGTCAATACAGGATAGTAGTTGACTTTGACAAGTTATAATTGATTAATCAAGCTTTACTTATATATAGTCGACAAGATTAGGGTATAACCTCGGTTTCACTATGTCCGTCCAATTAATGCGAAACTTGGCATACATGCTCATTAAAACACTCCAAATCACTTATAATTAATAGGCATACTTCACAATCTAATTGCTAATTAGAGGAGGGTTTTGCAACTAACTAATTAGGCCGAAATGGAGGTAATTAAGTATACAAAGATCCTCACTTTGAACATGTTAACCCTAGAGATCATTAGGAGCATTAACTTCATCATTCCCGAAGGATTAAACACAAGAAAAACATCGAAATCCACCAATTCCACATTTTCGGATTGCTACAGTAATCCTAAATTCAAATCCGTGAAATCTTGCCAAATCGACGTCCAGATAATGTCAAATCTTAAATTAAACTTGCGCATATATTGATTGACATGTGAGGAACATTTTCTCCAAGAATTGGACGTAATTGATGTCTAATTTCTCCTTAATTATCTTACTAATTTCGCAAATCCAGTTTCGCAGCAGTTCCGTAGAAAAATCATCAAAATTCACATGTAAATCCAAAAATTATCAATCCAGCGGCAGTTGAAAGAAGATCTGGAGATCTACAACCTTCACGATGAAGGTTTCGTGAGATTACTCACGGAATAGCACCAGAACTGAATGTAACTCAGCTGGACAGAGAGGAAACAGGGCTGAAAACAAATCCGGGATCAAAGCTTGATTAGCCTCAATCAAAACTCATTCAATAATCAATTAAACCTAGGTCAGGTAGGATCTAAGCATAGGGAAGCAAGTTAGAAGAGGAATCACCAAAAAAATTCATCCGATTGAAACCTTCACAATCAAACCCAGAGCAAGGAACTCAATCAATTCACAAACATGCATGAATAACATCAACAAGAAGAAGGAAACAATCCACAATCACAAGCAAATCCTAACCTAAGACTGAATCAAAGATTCAAGTAGGAAAACCCTACCTGAAACGCAATCCAAGCTCAATCCGGCTGAAGACCACCTTCTCCATCGTCGTTGCTGCCTCTGGCTTGCGGGGGATCCACTGGGAATCACCGAAGTCCGCCGGGAACCATCCAACGTCGAGCACCACTCGCGACGGGAAGAGAAATAGAGGGGAAGGGCGTCGGATCTAAGAGGAAGAGGGGTTCCGCAAGTCGAGAGAGGTGAAGTACGACATCTTCCCACCTCTAGAATCCACACCCATTTTGACTAGTGTCCGACCCCGGATTTTTCTCGGTGCGGGAGACTCATCGCACGACGTTTAACCCGCACTTACACTTTAGCTGAATAGACCGGGGCGATGCGGACGATAACGCATGCGACATCACTCACTTTATTACATCAGCAATACAGAAATTATTCGCAATGAGCATAACACTCATTTGCACATGTCAACTACAATAATAAATGCCTTGGGGGAAATGAATCTGAAATTTAAATTAAGTGGGCCATACAGTTTCGATTTCTTGACATTGAGCTTTTTTCACATAACTTTTTTCACTTCCTAAATACTTCAATGTATATTCCATATCTCATCCAGATGTGATAACTACAAGTAAACCCTAAACTATATCCTGAGAGAAATTTGGCTATACATTTTAGCAACTATACATGTAAGTAATTTGATTGGTAACTGAATCAAATTTGACTTCACAAATTAAGGAAATATATAATCACAACAATAACTAGACTAGCATGTAAAGCAAGATATTTTACAACTTTTGCAAGAGAAACAAGCATGTATTGTTTAATGGGAGAAGTAAACCTAAAACAACATATGCAGCTAAGAATTCCTTGTTTTGGTTCCATCAATTTCTACTACTTACCCCCCCCCTAAAAGCCTTTTTCGACGATTACAATCGTACAAACAGGCCTCACAAGGAATAGCGAAAATAAGAGGATCAAATATCAAAACATAGCAATTCACAAGTTTTGTAAAGCTAGCACAAAGCTTTTCCTTGCGATCTCCTTTCCCAAAGCAATAGGAGCCATACAAAATATGTCGTAATTTGACGGATTCCATTACATTATTGGCTCCTTTTTCTTTAGTGGCAACAAGAACCTTCTACTATTGTTAACAATAACAATATTTCTTTCAAATGATACCCTCGAAATATATAATATGGATGGAAGCAATTATCATCACTTCGCAGAGTCATGTAACCTTCATCAACAATTTTGACAATGTTGCCAGCAAATCACTATCAATTATTGTGTGTGAAAGCTACAATGAGCATTAAAAATATTTGAGATCGATGGTTGGTGGTTAGTTACTGAAGCTTTTTTAGACCTTATTCAAGCAAACACTAAAGAGCATTGTGTTCTCAAAGAATAAGGGAGCAAATTTTAACTCACAGTCAAACCCAATCCAGTCACTGGAGTGCACTAGAGCCCAAAAGTTGACGAGGACCACCGCCTGTGAGATCAATGAGGAGGAGGTCGCCGGCAGCGAGATTGATGAGGAGGAGGACGCCGGGCGCGAGATCGATGACGAGGAGGACCACCGGCCGCGAGATCGATGAGGAGTAGGACCACCGACGTGCCGTTCTTAAACCCAGTCACCTTCCCCGGTGGCGAGATCGATGAGGAGGAGGACGCTGGCTGCGAGATCAATGAGGAAGAGGACGTCGGCCGCGAGATCGGTGAGGAGGAGGACCACCGCCAGCGAGATCAATGAGGAGGAGGACCACACCCGCGAGATCGATGAGGAGGAGGACCACCGCCCGCGAGATCGATGAGGAGGACCACCGTCGTGCTGTTCTTAAACCCAGTCACCTTCCCCGATCGCGAGATTGACGGGAACACCTACCGGCTCGATTCTCTCTCGGGAGTGATCTCTCTCTCGGGAGTCCGGAATGAAGGAAGAGGATGAACCCTAAACCCAGCTCAAATCGACCTTATTTAAAATTTCATGCCACTTAGGATGGTGGATTTTACGATTCTACCCTGCCACATCGGATCGGTGTAAAACACCGATCCAGTCAGCCGGTGCGAGAAACATTATTCGATAAACAATAAAACTAAACGGGTTAGGATCCAAAAACACGAAACCCGCTAAGCCTTATCTCCTTCCTCCCCCTTTCTTCGATCGGACAAAACTTTAGGGTAGGGTTTCACTGCCGCTGCCGCCACTTAATTCTGCCAAGGCCGGTGGTTATTCTCTCGCGAGAAGGAGAAGCTGGGGAGGGAGTCCCGGAGCAACCGCAACAAGCAACACTGCGCCGTCTGCGGTAGAGGTCATCGGAGATCAACGTCCTCGACGCCGTTAGAGATGGATCGAGTGGTTAAAACCTTCGATCTATGGCTTCGCTGCAAAGCCTTCCCAACAGTTTTCTTTAACTATTATTTTCGGAATTAATTAAAAGCTTTAATAAATCTGTATAATCATGATATGAATTCTAGAAAATCTGAAAACCCAACCAGAAAATCCAAAAATTCGAAAAAAAAACTTTACATGAATATAGGTATAAATACGGCTCTAGATACCAATTGTTACAATTATACTGTCATGTTATGATCTTCTACACTATATTCATGTAAAAGCAATAATACAATGCGGAAATAAATCATACCTTTTGTCATCGTGTATTAGGCCTGGACATCAGGCCCTAAAACCCGGGCTAGGTTCGGCAGACCGGGCCCAAGAGGGTTTAGGGCCCGGGCCGGTTACCCATGGCCAAAACCCTATTGGGGATGGCCCGGCCAAAACCCTGTTGGGCCTGGCCCAACCCGGGTTTTCTTTTTAAATGTCATTTTTGGATTTATACTATTATAATATGTAAGATTACATTTTTGCCCTATATAAACGGTCAACAAGGGTTATATTTTGATGGCAATTTTGACATTCGGTTTTTGAACTTTAATTTTGAATTCAAATATTTTTTTTCCTTTTTTTTTGCCTAAATGTCATCTAGAATGACCGTTTTGCCCTAAAAAAGGGTTAAAGAAATGGTCATTGTTTAGGGATAATTTTGTCAAATATTTCCTAACTTGCTTCTTGTTGTTTTAAAGTGTCATATATAATGACCATTTTGCCCTTAATAAACGGCCATAAACGGTCAAATTATTAGTGCACTTTTCTCATTTTTTACTTATATCCGATTTACCCCCCAAAAACAGCCATAAATGGCCATATTTTGGGGACAGTTTTGGGCATTGCTCTTCATACATGTACTCTATAAAATGGATTCTCTGTCTTTCATTTGAACCCACATGTTATCAAAACTTATGAATCTCTAAGAGCTCTCTCTCTCTCTCTCTCTCTCTCTCTCTCTCTCTCTCGTTCCCACATTCAAGCTCCGGGCTCCCAACTCCAAGTCTTCAACTCTAAGCATCCACTCGCCAGCTACTCACTAGATGGATTCCTCCCCGTCGAGCTTTTCAGCATGGGATCAACCCATCAACCTTGATGAGGAGTCTATGCAAGGGAAGTCGCCTCAACCGCCGCCGCCACTGCTGCTGCTCCTTCGGCGAAACGGTCGCGAAAATCACTTGCATGGGAATTTTTTGAAAGAATAGAGAAGAAAGAAGACCCAAATGATCCAAATAAAGTCACCGACGTGAAAGCTATGTGCTCGATCTATAGGTCTGAGCTGGGTGTTCACTATAAATCAGGTACGAAACATTTAATTCGGAACATTGAAGGACATCAATGGGCACAAGGTGGTGGACAGCAACAAGGCATCCGACAACGCTTACTATCACAGTCTTCTTCTTCTTCTTCAGGTTCTCTCTCTATTTTCTCATATGATCCAAACAATGTAAGAATGCAAGTAGTTAGATGCATCGTCATGAACAATGAGTCTTTTAGCACCGCCAGAATATATTTTTGAAGAATATGATTAGATCCGGTTTTCAACCGGCATATAAGAAGTTTTCACGGCGTACTGCACAACGAGATGTGATGAAATGTTTTGCGATCAAAACAAAAAACATGATTTCTTACTTATCTTCTATTCCGAGCCGGTTTTCTCTTACTTTCGATATTTGGACATCTAATCAAACGATCTCTTATCTATGCATTACTATCCATTTTATAGATCAAAACTGGGTTTTACAAAAAAGAATTTTGTCCTTCGCCCTCTTGAAGAATGTCATACCGGCGAGATAATTACCGATATGATTCTGGCCGAACTTACTGCTACTGGCATTAATGATAAATTTTTTTTGCCTAACTTTGGACAATGCTAGTTCTAATAATGGTTCTGCAGCTCGGCTCAAAAGTGATCTACCTCTTCCCGATAACGGGGACTATTTACATTGCAGATATATGTGCTACATATTTAACCTTATTGTCCAAACTGCATATGAGCATATCAAAGACAATATCCAAAAGGTAAGAGATATTGCCTACAACATTAGAACTTCTGATACAAGATTTTGAAAATTTTGTTCCATATGCAAAAGACATGGACTGAAACCTAAAAAGATTCAAATTGATGTAAAAACCAGATGGAACTCTACCTATTTCATGCTAAATGATGTTATAGAGTATAGAGTTGCCATGAATGAATATGCTGACCATGCTCTTAGTCGATCATCATCTTCTTCTGTTATTTTAGGATAGATTACCGATGATGAATGAATTGTTATAAAAAGTTTACGTGGCATATTCAAAATGTTCTATAACGAAACTGTTCGCCTTTCTCCTTCATATAGTCTGACTGTAACACTTGGTTGTCTGCACCTTCACTATATTTTTAAATTTCTTTCTAATAATGCCAATGACTTCTATCTTAGTACCATGATCCATAGCATGTTTCTAAAATTTAATAAGTACTTTAGACATATTCCCATGGTTCTTGGTTTCGGGATGATGGTAAGTCCCTTACATGAAGGATTCAGGTTTGTTGAAATTTTTTGATGAGATATACTGTGAGGACCTGCCCCTCTACCCCTGTGGCTCGTTGTAGACCGCAAGGGTAATTTGGTAAATTGTGTCTTATTTGTTTGTTTCGCACCCGCGTGTGCACACACTGACCAAGGTTGTGTTAGTGTTTGATTAGAATAGTTAGGTGGACCTAGGATCGAAAGATCCGGGCTTGGGCTTGAGTTTTAGCCCAAGTCTAGCTTTCTGCACCTAAAGGATCGATCTTTCCTTGCTAGAAGATCGATCTTTTAATGCCAGAAAGTCAAGGCGTGATCGTCATGAAGGAAAGATCGATCATTCATAGGTCGGTTCGTTTGTCTATAAAATGGACATAACCCTCTTCCTTGAATCCCTTTTGAAATCCGCGTTCTTGAGCTCAGAGCTGCCGGATTTTGAAGAGATTTTGGACGATCCAAGGCCTTGCAGCTGGGATTGAAGCTGCTCTAGGCTAGGTAGGGATCCTACCTACGTTTGTTATCCGGTTTTGTGAGTTTTGAGTTGATTGTGATCTTCTTTTGCTTAGATCTTGATGCATGCTTGTTAGTTTGTAGTATTTCCACCGGTTTTGGACTCGTGGTCCTTCGTACTACAAGATCACAAGGTTTTGTCAGATTTGGTGGAGTTTTCTGACGATATTTCTCGCCGGAAGTTCGCCGGAGAATCCAACAAGATCGATCTTTCTGGGAGAAAGATTGATCCTTCATTGTTGGTCATGCTGAACTCGAGCATGATCTGTGAGGACCCGTCCCTCTACTCCTGTGGCTTGTTGTGGACCGCAAGGGTAAATTGGTAAATTACGCCTTGTCGGCTTGTTTCACACCCGCGTGTGCACACACTGACCATGTTTGTGGTAATGTTTGGCTAGAATGGTTAGTGGGACCCGGGATCGAAAGATCCAGACTTGGGCTTGAGCTCTTGCCCAAGTTTAGCTTTCTGCACAAATAAGATTGATCTTCTTTGGCTAAGAGATCGATATCCTTGTGCCAGAAAGTCAAGCTGTGATCGTCATGAGAGATCGATCTTCTCTTGAGGAAAGATTGATCCCTCATAGGTCGGTTCGTCCGCCTATAAAGCGGACGCAACGGATTTCTTTAAACCCTTTTGAAATCCGGGGATCTTAACCTCAGATCTGGTGATTTTTGAAGGAGTTTGAGGACGATCCAAGGCTTAGTAGCTTGGATTGAAGGTGCTATTGCATAGGTAGGGATCCTACCTACAATCTTTCAGGTTTTTGGAGTTTTTCCGGTTTGATTGTGATCTTTTGCTTAGATCTGTTAAAATACATGTTGGTTTCCCATGATCTCATCGGTTTTGGAGGATTTGGTAGTATTTTCTGACGGTATTTTCTCGCCGTCCGGTCGCCGGAGAACCTATTCGGATCGATCTCCCTTGAGAGAAGATCAATCCCTTCTGGGGCGTCACGCCCAGCTCGAGCAGGATTGATCCCTCGGTGGGTGAAGATCGATCCTTGCCTAGACTGGTATGGCGGATTCCATGTCACTAAGAAGATCGATCCTTCTGGTGAAGAAGATCGATCTCTTTCAGTTGACAGGGACAAGTTTTCTTTCATGTCACGAAGAAGATCGATCCTTCTAGTGAAGAAGATCGATCTCTTTCGGTTGATAGGGACGAGTTTTCTCCCAAGCACTAAGAAGATCAATCTTCCCTGGAAGGAAGATCGATCTCTTAGTAGCTGAGGGGTGTTATTAGAATGGCTTTTGCCCGCGGGACTTTGTATGACGGTTTTTCCTTACCGCCTTATACCTGGTACATATGCTTAAGCATGTTAGCCCTATAATAGGGGCAGTTGTGAACCGGGGGAGCGATGACTCCCGGGATGTTTAGAATAAACGGGCGGGTAGCCCTACAGCTTTCCTTAGCCTTGCATGCCGGCGTGCGCTGAGGGCTTTATTTGTGAAATCTGTGAGCTGTTGTTTGCGGGGCTGCTTTCCGATGCAGATGTTGTGGTGGACTGCTGACAGTTGATGGCGGTACCACTGTAACAGTTCCTAGACCTTACTTACCTGTTCACCACCCCGGGCCGGCAGGGTGCCGTGCCCAGTCTTTGTTTGATATACCATCATATACTGTTGCATGCATATCTATTTTATCCTGTGTGTGATCATAGCATGCATTGTTTTATGCATTAGTTGCATCTGTGTAGGACGCTGGCGATGGGTTGATCACCGATCCGGGGCTTTCGGGTAGTCCGGATCTAGCTCTAGGACCGTTGCGGGTAGCTTGGTCCAGGATTCGATTTGTAGTATTCAGTCGATTTCGATGATAGGGTTAGATGACCTGAATACATGTGGTTTGATATTTAGAGGTCGTGTCGACTCCAAGTTGAATATGAGGTGTAGTCAGTGTCCGGTGTTCTTGACTCTTGGGTGGAGGTGTGCCTGCCCAGTGGTATCCTTGCCCGCCAAACAGTGTTCGGTGTCCTGTTGAGAGTCTGCAGTGTTTTGGGCCTGTGTTCACGGACTTCCGGTAGAGTTATGGGACCCTTGTATACATCTAGGGTAGACTTAGGGGCGGCACTGTTGTGTTCCTTCCCTTGTGAGTGTCGTAGTGTAGTGTCCCTGCTGAGCTTAGTGCTCACTACTACCCGGGCTGCGTTTTGCAGGTGCTGGCGCTAGCTCTTCTTCGGTCGCCCCTACCGGACCGGTGTTTGGTGACGTGTCGGCGTCTGGCGGTGCTTGAGGTGCGGGGATCCAGAGTTATACCCTTTTGTTTAGTTAGCCTCCTACGGGAGAGATTTTGTATAACTTTTACCATGTTGAGGATTTGTATATATTTCAGTTTCAGTCTTTGAGGCTTGTGATTGTTTGTATAATACAGGATGATTATGAATTGCTAGGGAGACCACTATGATTAGAGGGAAACCTCGCCAAAATTTCCGCAGTAGGTTAGGTTCCGGTTTGCATCGCCCGGCCCGGTTGGGCCTACGCGGGTCGGGGCGCGACATGATCGATCATCTGGTGAGGATGATCGATCTTTGTGCCTTGGGTAGCATGGGATCCCCTTTGTCGCGAGGAGGATCGATCTTCCTGGGAGGAAGGATCGATCGTCCTTGGTGCGGCAAGAGGGTGCCCTCTGTCACGAGGATGATCGATCTTCCTGCGAGGAAGGATCGATCTTCTTTGGCTCGACAGGAAGGGAAGACTCTCTGTTACTTGGAAGATCGATCTTTCCTTAGGAAAAGATTGATCCTTTGGTGGCAGAGAGAAGATTTCGTTGGTTTTACCCGCGGGGCTTTGTATGTACAGTTTTCTTACAACTTTATACCTTGTACATATTCTTAAGCATGCCAGCCCCATATTAGGGGTAGTGGTGAACCAGGAGAGTGATGACTCATGGGATGTTTAGAATAAGTGGGTGAGTAGCCCTACTGCTTTCCATAGCCTTGCATGTCGACGTGCACCGAGGGCTTTTACCTGCGTGGCTTTTCTCTATTATTTGCGGGGCTGCTTCTTGATATAGGTTGCTGGTGAACTGGCTGGCAGTTGGTGGTGTACCACTGCAGCAGTTCCAGACCATAAATACATGTTTACCACCCCGGGCCGGCTGAGCGCCGAGCCCAGACCTTGTTATGTTATTATCACATCCTGCTGCATACTTAACTGCTTTTATGCGTATGTTCATCGCATGCATCTCTGTTGTGCATTAGTTGCAATGGTTAGGGCGTAGGCAATCTGTGAGTCGCCGTCCCGAGGCTTGGAAGCTCGGATTTAGCCCTAGGACCGGGGTTGGGTAATTTGGACCCGGTTTGAATTGTGGTGTACAGTCAATTTTCGATGATAGGCCTAGATGACTGGTACAAATATTGCTTGATGATTGTAGAGTTCATGTCGGCCTCGAGTCGGATGCTGAGGTGTAGCCGGTGTCCCACTGTGATGACTCTTGAGTAGAGGGGTTGCCTACTCAGCGGTACCATTTTCCGCCTGCAGTGTCTTTCCCTGCTTGTGAGCCAACAGTGTTGTTTCTTGCTTACTGAGTGCGACCCATCATGTGACCAGTTCTTCTGGAAGACCATGATCGTAGGTCTCAAGGACATGCGGTGGGGTTTTGAGACCTCTGTATACATCCAGGTCTTACTTGAGGGTGACACCGTTGCATTTCCCTCTTCCTTTTGTATGTCGTATTATAGTTTCCCTGTTGAGCTTAGTTGCTCACTCCTAACAGAGCTGTGTTTTGCAAGCGCTAGCTCCTCTTTGATGGCCCCTACCCGGCAGTTGATCGGCGCCAGGCGGAGTCTGAGAGGTGGCGATCTTTTACTGCTTTAAACCGTTGTTAGTTAGTCTCCTACGGAAGTAAAATGTTGTATTTGGATCTTCCCCTTTCCGAGGATTTGTATATTAAACTCTTTTGGATTTGTAATCTTGGGTTCGAGGTTGTTTAAATTATTGTCTTTTAATTGAGGGTGTTTTTGGTGAACTGTTTAGGGAGACCAATAGGTTAGAGGGAACCCTCACCAAATTTTTCGCTTTTTGTTAGGTTCTGGTTCGCGTCGCCCAGCCCTGTTGGGCTTTCGCGGGTCGGGGCGCGACATGTACTCTCCTAATGATCTTGAAATGATGGCTCATCTCTCAAAAATTCAGCGTGCCTTTGAAACATTGTTCAATGAGTACAATGTCAAGTATGGAACGAGACCCAATCAACCAGCATCTTCATCTCGCTCGTGCCCAAGAAAAGATAAGGATGCAATAGTGATGATGGTCATGGTTAAAGACTCATTCTACTCCAGAGCGCCATTAAGATCTGGAACATCCAAGATCCAATGATACTACAATGCTCCTATATACGTTGTTGAACCCGACACTGAATTGGATATTGTGGCATGGTGGAAAGTACAAGGATCAATGCATTTCATATTCTATCCATTCTAGCACGAGACATACTAGCCGCTCAGATGTCTACTGTAGCTTCCGAGAGTGCATTCAGTCTTAGTGGTTGTGCGCTAGATGACTACAGAAGTAGCTTTGACCCTATGACAGACAAAGCTTTTGATATGCCTAAAAGATTGGTGGGTTGCAGAGATGAGGTTTCAAGACCTGCAAGCTGAAGAAGGGATGATGGAAGAATTTAAAGATTTAGACGTAGAAGCATGACTGTATGAATGCAATTTTACTTCTATATTTCTAAGTTTGTAATTTATGTTTTCAGAACTTAGGGTAGAGGTGAAAATGATTTTATAGGTGGGTAGGTGCCAACCTAGTTGGGATGTGCCCATCCTATTATGATGCAATACCTCCCCTAAATATGTGATGTATTTGAAAATTAATGTTGAGAATAAAGAATTTTTTCTAAAAATTTTATGTATTTTTTTTTTCTGATTTTAAAAGATTTCGTACTTCAACAACCCTCATTTTATGTCGAATGAGGTGGGAGGATGTCGTACTTCAACAACCCTCATTCTCAAGTCCAAATAGGTGTGGATTCTGGAGGTGGGAAGATGCACACATTGAGGACAATGTTAATTTCAGGTTGGGGGTGTAGACATTCATGACTGTATTCATGCTATCTTGTGGGTATAATAGTGTTAAATTATACATGAGTTGAGATTTTTATGCTTATTATACATGCTGCTTTCATATGGATTGGCTTATACAGTGATTGCATGCGTGATAACCTGAAGGTAGAACATTATGTGAGTCACACACAAACACTTTCTATGCAGTGGCGATTATACTCACCAGAGGAACGAGCATGCTATTGTCAATGTAGACCACGATTTTAGCATTAGCTAGTGTTGAGTATTGCATGCAGAAAAAAAAGGAAAAAAAAAGAGAAAAAGTTCTGGAGCTTGATTAAGCTGTGCCTAAACGGCTATTAGGTGATTTACTGAGTAACCGGGTGTTCTTGCCTCAGGAAGCTGGGAGCTTGCGTAAAAAGGTAGAACCACTAATAGCTAAAAAAAACTACTAAGTGTTTTGTTAAGTAACCGGGTCTCTGCGCCTCAAGAAGTGGAGAGTGCTCGCGTAAAAAGGCAAAATGTCTGATAGTTGAAGGACAAAAAAGAAAAAAAACAAAAAGAGCATGTTGTACTTAAAGTGCGAGGGTTGGATGATTGGTCATGAAGATAGTAGTGTGTTTGGACTAATGGTGGGTAGAAGTTGTTTTTGTACACAACATTTATTTATCACGTCACATATGTTATTCTGGATGGTGATTAGCATGTTTAATGTGTAGAAGTTGATTTCATATGTTGGTAGTATGTGTATGAGTATAAGAAGTTTTTGTGCTCTGTACTGCGTACAACATTATTGACTTGATAAGGCAGAATTTTTATCATGCATGTCTACATCCTTGAACCGTTAGTGTGTTTAATTATATTTTATGCGCTTTGAATTGCTAGAGACTAGCAATAAGCTGATTGGGGGGTGTGATGAGTGCATGAAAGTGCACTCTGAACAGTCTTATAATCATCTCAATTGCTAGATTATTATCCTTAATCAACATCTTTATTACTATTTTTATATCTATATGTTTCTCCACATACTTGTTTGGAAAATGCAGAAAAAAGGAGCAAAAAAGCTGAAAAAATTACATGGATCAATTTGAAAGATTAAACTATACCTGGTCATGAAGAACCAGATGATGTTCCACATATGGTTGGAAAGCTCTTGAAGTCTAGTTTCTGGAGAATTTTATGGTTCATGATTCTGCGTTTCCTAGAGGAAGTTACGGCAATTTTAGTACCAATGGCGCGGTCTGGATGGCAAAACAGTAAATACTCAGGAAAGAAAGATCGATCCTTCTCCCTAGTAGGATCGATCCGTCTACGCGCAGACCTGACAGAACGCATACTTTTCAGATGAGCACAGTAGGATCGATCCTACTATCCATCCTTCTGAGTAGGATCGATCCGACACCAATAAAAGGATCGATCCGAGTCGGGCGTAGCCAGAAATTGAAGATTTTATTGCAAAGGATCGATCCTACACCTATGGAAGGATCGATCCTACGTTCACAGTGAAGAAAATCAACGGTTTAAATCTAATCCGAGGATGGAGACGCTTAAGGCTATAAATAGGACTCTTTTTAGGGTTTGAGGGGGGCTTTTTGGCCGCGTTTGGAGGAGAGGAGACTGGTTCCAGGCTTGGTTTTCTTTTCTTTTTCTCATCTTATTTCTTCATTAATTTTGTTGCCCTCATGATGAACATGAGTGGCTAGTTCTTCTCTAAGGTACCGATGTGGCCTAATTGAATTATTCTATGTTATTAGATCATATTTATTTAATCAATTTATTTTCCTTATTTCATTCATTATTATAACTGAGATATTAAATACCTTTATCTGACCAATAGAAGTATTATTGATTGTGTTACGTGAGATTGGGCGAGGGTTCATTTCCTAATCTTGCAGGATCTATGAATGAATGAGTTTATGTCGAGGCCGGGTTCAAGATAAGACAACTCTTGGTTCATAATTGTTCTTCAGAGCTTAGTGGATTCTTGATTGATACTTAGTTATGGGTTCATTAGCTAGGGTTAATTGAGGGTACTTGGTGAAGACCGCGATCGAACGGATCATCATACCGGAAGAACGAACCCTTGGAATTAAACTGAGATCTTGATTGATTCAATGCATAGAATGAGGATGTTATGGTGAAATCGGAACCTTAGTATTCATCCATCATATTCCCATCGTTTTCTTATTTCGTTATTAGATCATCTATTTTCGATACTTCATATTTCTTATTTTCCCTTCCTTAATTTCTTTCTTTTCTGTTCTTTAGCGTTTCACTCTAATAATCTTTACAAATCTCTATGGGTACGATACTCGTCTTGCTACTATACTGATTGCACTGATTCGTATACTTGCGAGATATAAAATTTATTCATCATCGATCTCTTATGAAACTGAAGCAGACAGAGAGTACCATTTCAAGAGATTGATCTGCCCCTTTAAAAAGATGGATCTTTCTCGGACGTAGCCAACTATGCAGGATGAAAAGATCGATCTTCATCCTTAAAAGACCGATCTTTTGTTAGATGGAAAAGGAAAATAAAGGGCCCCAATTTAATCCGAGAATGAGAAGCTTTGGAGGCTATAAATACGGGACTTAGGGTTATCAAAAGGACAATTCAGGAGTGGTTTTCAAGAAGGAAAGCAGCTAGTTTTGTTTTGATTTTTCTTCTTTATTTCTTTATTTTGAAGACTTTGGTTGTATTCATGATGAACATCAGTGGCTAGTTTCCTTGCTAAGGAACCGATGTAGCCTAACAGAATCATCCTATGTCATTGAATCAATTTATTTCTTAATCAATTTATATTCTTTGTTTCATTCATTATTATAACTGAGATCTCGATACTGTTATATGGCAAATAGAAGTATTGTGGATTGTTTTATGTGAGATTAGGCGAGGGTCCTTCCTTAATCTTGCACGATCTATGAATGCATGAGTTTATGTCAAAGTTGGGTTCAAGCTTAGACAGTTCTTGGTCCATGATTGTTCTTCAGAACTTAATGGATTCTTGATTGACATTAGGTATGGGTTCATTAGCTAGGCTTAGTTAAGGGTACTTGGTGACACTGTGGCCGAACGAATCATCATATTGGAAGAACGAACCCTTGGAATTAAATTGAGATTTTGCTGATTCAATGCATAGAATGAGAATGTTATGGTGAAATCGGAACCTTAGTCTTCATCTATCAGATTTCTATCACTTTCTTACTTTCTTTACTTTCTATTCTTCTTTAGCGTTTTTCCCTAATAATATCTACAAATCTCTGTGGGTACGATACTCGTCTTGCTGCTATATTGATTTCACTGATTCGTATAGTTGCGAGATACAAAAATTATTCATCAGGGTCCAATCAGTTCTGAATCTTTATATTCTTCAAATCTGCTATCAATCCATCAGGAGTCTCGTAAAGTGTCCAACATAAACGTTGTACCTCTTGAAGTCTTCTATCACGAACTAAATTTTCCAGAATATTTGGACTTATATAGATTTTTTGGAGAATATTCTCCTGACAGGCGACAAAGCAGTCTTTTTCACATAAATCCATATTTTTAGCCGAATTTCTTGTATTTCTTCTCAAATCATGATTAAACCTGAAATCAACTAAAAAACTATTAAAAACAACTACACTAGGCCTAATAAAGGTAAATTAAGGGGTTTAATTACGAATAATTTATGACTCATCATCATGATGTTAAATTATTTATTTATATGGATATTGATAAGGATTTGTATCATAAGTGGGAGCGATCTAATAGATTGTCTCTTAAGATCATTCAAAACTCGATGTGTAGGACTATTAGAGCATCTATTCTTGTTAAAGACTTGGCCCTTGATTATATTGCCACTATAGAAAAGCAACATAGTGGATTTGATAAAGCTTTAACTGGCTCTTAAAAGTCACAATTGACCTCCTTAAAGTATGAAGGATTTAGTGGCGTGCGAAAGCATATTTTGAGTATGCATAGTACAACTGTGAAATTAAAAGAACTAGGTATGGAAGTGTTTGACAATTTTCTAGTCCAATTCATCCTTAACTCTCTCCCATCACAGTTTTCTCAATTTAAAATCTCTTATAACACACAAAAGGAATTATGGAATCTAAATGAACTAATATCCCAATGTGTGAATGAGGAGGAGAGGTTACAGAGAGAAGGTTTTCCAGCTTTTCACATGATTTTGCAAGAGCACTTTAGAGGCAAGAAAGCGAAGAAAAGAAATAAAGGACCTAACAATCCAACATTCAAAGTTAAAGGACATTCTCAAAAATTGAGGTGTTTGTTTTGTAAAAAAGAGGGACATCTCAAGAAGGACTGTGAGAAGAGAAAAAATTGGTTCGAAAGGAAGGGTAGGCCACCAACTTTGGCATGTTTCGAAACCAATTTTGTTAATGCTCCTTCTAATTCTTGGTGGATTGATTTGGGTGCTGCAATTCATGTTTCAAATTTCATGCAGGGAATCCTTTCAAGCCGAAAAGCAAATCACAATGAGCAATGGATCTACATGGGAATGGTAGGAAGTCAAAGGTCATTTCGATTGGGACCTACCGGCTTATTACAGACTTCGGATTCACCATGGATCTTCAAGACACTTTTTATGTTCCTTCAGAAGTTAGGAATCTTATTTCTACTTCAAGACTTGACTTAGCTGTTTTTTCATCTAGTTTTGGAAACTCAAGTGTTAGATTTTTTAAAGATTCTCTTTTAGTTGGTACTGCAAACTTATGTGATGGTTTATATAAGTTAAATTTGGATGTGTCTTTTGCTCAATCTTTACTTGCCTTGAATGTGAATGTTGGTATGAATTGTGGAATTTTGGATGAGAGTTCATCTAGCTTGTGGCATAGGCAATTGGGTCACATATCGAAAGAGAGAATGACAAGATTGGTAAAGAAATGAATTCTATCAAATTTAAACTTTAATGAATTCAGTATGTGCATCAGTTGCATTAAAGGTAAACAAATTAAAAATCATAAGAAACATACCACTAGAAGCCATGAACTCTTAGAATTGATCCATACCGACATATATGGCAAGCAAATCATTCCTTTAGGGGATGATAATTCAAATGGGAAGCGGGAGGATAATAAAGGATAGAAGGTTATTGAAGGAAGTAGTAGCCAGGATGGTGTTAAGGCAATAGTGGGCCCTCCTAAGAAGGTTAAATCTATGTGGATGGTTGCCAAAACTCCAAATGTGCAGAGCTCTACTGACCACAGCCTGGTTGTGGCTGATCGCACCCAGCCACATGACGTGCTCAAGGGGACTGACTCTGGTCAACAACATGTGGGGGGAGCCTGGGTGAACCGTTTTGTGCCTCTCCATGATGGTGCACCGAGACTTGACGATAACGTGTTGGATGCTTTGACCAAGCATGAGGTGGCATGGTATCCTCGTGAGGCAATCCTCGCCATCCAGGGACCGTTGTTGCCCCTCATGGGTATAAGGCCTCGTTTGGTACGGGATTAGCTTATTCTGGGTTAAGTGATTTTGGGGTTAACAAAGCTGGAATAAGGGGTAGGGTTAAAGTTATTCCCATTTTGGTGTTTGGTTGAAAATGGGGTTAAGTAAGTAATGATTATATGGAATAAATAATAAAAAAATGTTTGGATGAAGAAGGTGGGATATAGGTAAGAATTGAGCCAAATATCAAAAATGCCCTTATATATGATGATGTTCATAATTCATCAAAAAATTACGACAGTAGGTGGTTTCACCGAGATTACCTCAATTAGACAAACAGGTTCTTGTTTTTGAGGCGTTGAGCCAACATCTTACACCCCCGTAGTAACTCATCTGTGATACAAAAAAGATTCGATGAAAATAAATACTGTTAAATAGTGATAATTAAAAATAATCGTATTTAAAAAGCATATTAAACAATGAAGATAATATCTAAAGCATACCATGAAATATATAAACATGTCTTTTTTATTTTACTTCACCTAGTATTGACCCCTAATTCTGTCGCAATCCTGTTACACAACGAATCTCCCGTCGTAGAATCATGCACTTGAGCCATAGAATGCAAATCTCCATCTTCGTTAGGTATTGCACCTTCCGATGATCCACTTCCAGATAAGTAAGTATCACGATGTCCGTGTTGAATGATAAAATTGTGAATTACGTAACAGGCTATTACTATCCTACGTTGCACTGAGAAAGGATATGGCGGCATCGCACACAGTATTTTAAAACGCTTCTTCAGAACTCCAAATGCCCTTTCAACATGGTTGCGTAGTTGTGCATGACGATGGTTGTATAAGTCCTTATATCCACCATATTCACAACGTTCGCCAGTACGGACGTTTGGGTATTCGCTGATATGGTACCGAACCCATCTATACGGTGCCAGAAATTGGCATGTATTCGCATAATCAAAATCAACTAAATAAAATTTTCCTGCAATCAATGGAATCTAGCATTGTTAGGTCAAGGGAGTTATATCAAATATGATGATTTAAGCTAGCTACTAGACTGAACTCAATACCTCGGGGAACTGTGAATTCACCGTCTTCCATGGCTTTCCTTAGGATTCGCATATCTGCCGCTGATCCCTCCCAACCTGCGATGACATGTAGGAATTGTAGATCGAAATTCACGACTCCCATAACATTCTGTGATATAAACCCCTTCCGATTACGAAATCTAGGTTGTAGCTCTGCCCTGACAACTGCTGGAATATGTGTCCCATCAATTGCACCTAGAGCTTTCTACGTAGTACATTTCAAGCATTAAATTCATGTGCAATAAGTACAAGGCATAAAGGCAGGCCATTGAATAATATGTTAGTAATTACCTTAAATGGGGTATAAGTAGAATTCCTCACGAATATGGGATGGACGACGTCATTATTATCTGGCAGTTTAATGTAGTCACGGCGTAATTTGTCAACGGCTTTCAATACTTTATTGAAATAATGGCTTACTGTTTCTCCAGAATGCTGAAATTGCTCTTGCAACACTCTGTTTGATACTCCATGTCCAATCATATGAAGAAAAATTCCAAGTTCCTCCCTGCACGTAATGTTTTTTGTGTCCTGAATGAAACCCCTCGCCTACAAGGCGTAGCACAAGCCGTCGAACACTTCTTTAGACAACCTAAATAATTCTTGACATCTATTTTCGTGACCGGACATGATATCATTGATTATTTGATGTCCAGTGAAAGGCCTCGTGCGACATGGCCTCGGGGCTGGCTATTCGGAAGAAGAAGCCTCTTCATCTAGAACTAGCTAGGCAATCATTTCCTCCTCTTCTGATGACCCAGTTGAACTATCGTACGACATAAAACTACTTGCTGACATGATTCAGCAGTCAGATCAACTTGATCTTCTACAAGCAATGGATCAACAACACAAAGAACAAGCATAATTACACCTCTCATGAACTGAATCTTCCAACCTATGTACAAGCATAATTATATGTGTTCTATGTACAAGCATTGTTATCTTTTACTGGCCAAGTATGTAATGCAATTCGATATATTCATTTTTACAAGCATAATTTTCTTGTACAAGCATAATTATCTGTTACTGTTTAAATATAAGGTTAGATGAACCTTGTCTCCACATGCGAGGAAACTATTTGATGCGGTTGAGTTAAATATGGATGAAAAATTATGGATTTAAGGGCAAAGATTATCATTGATGTCGTTGAGATGCAACTCAACAAGCATATCGAAGTTGGGCCAGACGGGAAGTCAAGGCCCATGGCAAAGAGCTATTCCGACGAGAAGCCGCTGTAATCCTACCATTCCCGCAGATCTTGGCCATCCTCCACTCTAGTTTCATCTCTCACCGGTTAACAATGAAACATGATCTAGGAAATGGAGAGTAGAGAAGACGAGGTAACTAGGCAAGGGTTAGAAACTTTACCTACGACTGTCCCAAGCACTCCTACATTCAGCAAAGATCATCACTCCAACATTCAGCAAAGATCAGCAATCAGCAACATTGAGCACTCCTTCATTCAGCAAAGATCAGCAACGTTGAGCACTCCTTCATTCAGCAAAGATCAACAATCAGCAATGTTGAGCACTCCTTCATTCAGCAAAGATCGGCAACGTTGAGCATTGCTTCATTCAGCAAAGATCGGCAACGTTGAGCACTCCTTCATTCAGCAAAGATTAGCAATCAGCAATGTTGAGCACTCCTTGCACTCCTTCATTCAGCAAAGATCAGCAGTCAACAACATTGAGCACTCCTTCATTCAGCAAAGATCAACAACCAGCAACGTTGAGCACTCCTTCATTCAGCAAATTTCAGCAACGTTGAGCACTCCTTCATTCAGCAAAGATCAGCAATCAGCAATGTTGAGCACTCCTTCATTCAGCAAAGATCAGCAACGTTGAGCACTCCTTCATTCAACAAAGATCAAACGTGATACAGCAGACAGGGCCAAAAAGCAGTCATAATAAGAAACAAACTTTTGTTTCTTTTCATGGTGTCAGCCCCACACAGATGCCACCCTGTTGGCCACCACCTCAGCTCACTACAGCCTACGCACCAAACCCAACACCTATCACTAGCAAGAATTTTAAATCACTTTTGTGACACTCGTTCTTATCTATTTTTGTTTCATTGTCTACAAAAATCACCGTGATTTGAGTTTGTATATGAATATACTCTCACATCGGATTTGGGATCCAACCTAGCCTCCAGTAGATCTATATGCATGGATCAACATATCCAAAAACCAGAATCATCAAACGACTAGATTAACGAGAAAACACTAATCAAAACCACTAAAAATAACCCATAAAACACCATCAGCCAGCTTTGGGATCGATCCGGAACATTTGGATCGATCTGGAAAACATTGGATCGATCCGGACTATTTGGATCGATCCAAACAGCTTCATACCAGCTTCATACCAACTTCAGATCAGTCTCGTCGCAGGCCACGAGAAACATCACCACAATTCGTAGAAAAGCCAGAAAAATATGAAATAAGCTGGAATGGAAAGATAACTCATAGATCTACAACTCTTATGTTCATCATAAGTCAATATGATGGTTGTACAAACCGAAAAACGCGTCGTAAACCGGTTGTTCCTCAAGAACAGAGAAACCGGAAAAATCCGAAATTAATCATGCTCAAATCCTACTAAAATAAATAAGAACATTTCAGTAAAAAAAAAAAGAGGCGTCCCACTGTATGGAGAGAAGAAACTGTCCTTTGAGTGCACTTTAATCAATGATCTCGGCCCTACAACAAATACTTTCTAGATCGATTAAAACTGTTGATCTTGACAAGTACGAAATATTTGGACAGCATCTCCTTTGTATCTATCATATACAATAAACGGCGTACAACAAATACATTTACAATATAAGAAAGAGGCGCACCCTCCACACATAGACAATAATTACATCCATCCACCACAATCGCCTATCCTCCACACATAGACAATATAAGAAAGAGGCACACCATGGAGTATAAACAATACACTTTTTGGAAGCTGTTGCAAACTGTTGCAAAACCAGTTATCAGGTGATAAGTGTACTCAAACCAGCCATAATTGTACTCAAACTACATGATATCAGGTGACATAAGCGTACTCAAACTACATGATATCAGAGGTGACATAAATACTCTATTTCCAACCTTCCCCAGGCAACTGCAGGAAGTTGGAGATTTAAGTCAATAATAAAGTTTCATTCTAGTTGGTACAACACTGTATCAAATAGAGAACTGAATCTTTGCTTAACAAGGCAAAGGATGGATGTTGATCCCTCAGCTCCTACTTCTGATGCGCTTTTTTTATTAGCATTTGCTGGAGGAGTGATCCACTATCAATTTGATGTAAAACAAGTCACAAGTGAACCGCTGCAAAGAAAGACGAACAGTTTAAGGCCTGATTGGGATTAATAAAATATGTTTAGACCAAATAAAAAAGACGTTGGCCCAAAGTCTGAAGACTAGCAAGCAACACGATAGACCAACAAATTTAAGAAGACTGACTAGTAGAAGATTATCAGTAAATATGCATGCAAAATTAGCAATGAAATGTAATTAAACCACTTATTATTACGTCATCAACTCCTATTAGATAATTTACTTATTTCTCTCAACCACCACAAGCAGCAACACCAGAATGAAACAAAGTACAAACGTGATAATCAACATAAAAACATTCACACAAAAGACGGCGTAAGTCCCAAATTGGTAGGTGTATTATCTTAAGATATTCACATCTCTACTGAAGATTGCGTAGGAATGTACCTCTACATCTTCGGATTCGATCGGCCATGTGCGCTTGGGTCATATTGAGGATGCTGACTTCTTCATATTGAGGATGCTGACTTCTTCTTGTCATATTGGCGGAAGGGAAGTCTGTGCGAAGGAGATTTGTGTAAGGCATGTCGTTCTGAGGAGGCCATGCAGGTGGGTGGTATGATGATCCAGCATATGGTAAATTCAAAGGTGGTTGCCTCTACACATTCTGGCTAAATGGGTTGGGTCCCGGAACATGTTTATCTACCCACATCTTACGTAGGTACTCAACCTTTAGTGAGATGAATGCTTCCCTATTTTCACGAATTTTAAATATGTCCGATAACTTGACCAATTGGTAAGAGGTTATGCCCGGCATTGCGTGAGCCAACTCCATACACCGTGGAAGCGAGTAATCAAGCACTCGCTAGTGCACTTCAGCTTTCATCTCTATCCGCCTCTCCATACACGTGGCAATCCGACTTGAACCAACTGATCCGGCTTCGGCCCTCTTCTTCTTTCCGCTGTTTACATTCTCTCTACTGTGACGCTTGCTACCGGAAGAACCAGAGGCATCCGTGGCACTAGCACTTTTCCCTCGTGAAGATGGTGCATCTGGTGTGCTTTGCGAAACTGATTGAATTGATGGTGTGTCTTGAAAGTGTTCACCGTATTGAGATGACATGGGTTGTCTCGTGTGGCGGGCCTCGGCATCAATGTTAAGGGAAGAGATGCGAGATGGATACAGGGGAGTAGGAGGTGACTGGGCATCCGTTTGGGTATCCGATGATCCACTGCTTTCGAGAGTTTCCTCTAGCACTTCATTCTGTGCCTTCTTGGTGTTGGAGGAATAACAAAACTCCCCAGTTGTAGTATTCGTGCTCATCAGGAGATTCATGGTGTCATAGAACATATAAACTTTATCTTTCAGACAGACATACTTTGAACCTTCCTGAAGGTCGGAAGAGAACATGAAATCAATGCAAGATCTTTATTTCGTACAAAGCTATCAAATGAACAGTAGATCTTACCCTTATTAGTTCATCCCATGCTGATGCATTAGGAGGCAAAGGCATATTGGTGTCATCATCCCATCCCCAACCGCTCTTGCTAACCAGTTCTTTGTAGGCTCTATGCTTTATTTTTAGGACCTTCAACTTATTTTTCAGGTTCTCCATATCCATCTTCTCCACACGATCCTTGTTGAACTCGTATAGAATGAACCTCCATGCGTCCTTAGTAAATTGCCCATTGATGAAGAAGTTATTGACGTATCGTTCCTTCAATAGGTCAAGCAGGTGGTGGTCTTCGGCCTCGGTCCAATTTTTCTTCCTTATTATTATTGGATTCTTGTTGGTGTTCCTCCTCGGCATTTTCGGCTTTTTTTTATCGCAAGACCAGCGCCTACACATGTATGAATCATTAACCATCACGAAATTATATCCGATGTTATTAAACAAATTAATGCTAGTAATTATGTCCGATGAGTTCTCATAGCCAACAGCTCTTTGTTGTTAGACCCAAAACAGAGCATGAGCAAATCAAACACACCGGCGATTGGGATGAAAAAGAAGATTGGAAGAGCAATGAAACTGTACATAGCGGCGGAAAAAATCAATTCTGGCGAAAATCCCACAAAAAACAAAAAGGGGAGAAGAAGGAAATCCTCACCAGAGGTTGGACAAGGGGCTGCAAGTGGGAGGTGTTGACGATGGAAAAGGCAGTCGGAGCTTTAGATCCAGCACATCGATGAGATATGTGGTGACCTCCAGGCTTCGAGAACGTCAAAGGTGGCGGGTCGATTGAACGCCAGTGTACATTCGGTGATGAACAATCCGGTGACCTCGAGATCAAGGAAGGGTGCACGACTCTTCCTTGGCCGTCTAGATCTGGTCAAGACCGATTCCTGTGACAGAGTTTGAGAAGGAGGGCGGGGGGGGGGGCACCCTTTCAACGCCGTCCAGATCTGGTGAACTACGATCCGGTGACAGCCGGGTGTTGAGAACCAGAAGGGTGGAAGGCCACCGTCGCCATTGTCGAGGTCCGATGAAGAGCTCGCCAGGAGACGAACCCCCATACAATAGTGTCCCCCATCTCACATTAGCAGGAACCAGAATGGTGGAAGGGGAGAAGTTGCAGACGAATGGGAGCAGAAGAAACCAAGGCCCAGAGGAAGTAGAAGAGGAAGAGCGAGGAAGAGGGTATTTTTTTGGGGTGCTGAGACCCGGGTTAAAACTTTATTCCCGTTCCCTTAACCCTGTTTTGTTTGGGAGTAAGTACGGGAATAAGGGGGTTATTCCCCCCTCATTCCCGTACCAAACAAAGCCTAGGGTCCCTCGGATGCTCATATCACTCAAGAGGGGTCACATCCGGAACCTCTAGATAAGGTCTTGGCTCTCCAGGTTCACACTACTGACATGGACCCTTGGCTTTACATTAGAGAGGGAGGAATCACATCCCTTTGGAGAATTGATGACGATTTAGGCTAGAGATGCATCTGGTGATCGGTCTAAACGATCACATACTGGTGCCCCAGTTGGGGGCCCTCCTCATTGATTATTTTTATGTCACGCATCCTCGCATGGAATTGCCATGAACTCAGCCCAAGCGGGTCATCCGGTCCTGCCAGAGACTGTTATTGGAGCAGCACTTGGGGATTTATTGTCTAAAACGCTCCCTTATGATCTCTGTTAGCCGACCGAGACCCCATCCCAACATTATTCACAGATTCGGACCCCAAATCCAAATAATTCCAAAATTACCCTCCAATTCACCCCATGTGAATTGGCCATGGATGGCCATGCCACATGATGTGGCATGGAATGGCATGGCCATCCGATGGTCATTCCCTACTACACACTTTGCCACATGGCATGATATATTTATTAAATATTAATATTTTAATAATTTTAATTAAAATATTAAAAATAAAACTATTTTTTTTGATGATGTGGACCAATCACGAGATGACACGTGGCATGTGAAACCCACTATATTAATATTTTATTACAGTAATATATTATTAATATTATTTAATAGGCCAATGCTTCTGTGAGTACAAAAGATAACGTAATAATTTTTATGCGTTCATATATACGGGTATAAATTTTTACAAGCTAAAGAACCACGAGTATAATGTTTATATGCATAAAATTTTTTATAACTTTTTATGCGTACATAAATACGGGTATAAATTTTTACGCGCTAAAGAACCACGAGTATAATTTTTTACGCGCACTTGTATAATATTTTACACGTACATAAGAGTGCGTAAAAACTTATACTTGTGTTTTGTGAGTGCATAAAAATTGATACGCGTATAGTATATGATGAACACGTGTATCACATATTATAAGTCCTTCAGTTATTTTAATAGACTTTAACACATGGAAAAAGGCATTAAGAAATCTATTATATAAGGAAGGGCGGTTTTTGAAATGTCTCAACTATAAGACATAAAGAACGATCCAGATTTATCTACTTACAAATCCAATGGCTGTGATTTCATCATCCACTTTGAGATTCCCCCTCAAAATTTCATTCCCACCAAAATCTCCTGCCCAAACTTTCTTCCCCCACCTAATTGCATCAGAGAGAGAGAGACGGAGGGGGGATGTGACTCAGCCATCCCATCCCTCTCCCTCGTCCCCTCTCCTTCTCCCCCTCACCCATCCTCTCTGTTCCCCTCACCCTCTCCACCAGCTGAGAAGCCGGTGACCTCTCCCTCTCTGTTCCCTGAGGAACCACACCGTCGACCTCTCCCCCATCCCCCTCTCTCTTCCCCACGCCATTGACCTCTCCCCCATCCCCCCTCTCTCCCTCTCTGTTCCCCACACCGTCGACCACGCCCCACATTGGGGACCGCCAGGGTGGAGCTCAGGCTACTGGTCGTGGAGCGATGGGGGAAAGGGGGGAAGGCGGTGGAGTTGTTGTGCGGCAGGTGATGGGCTGGGTAGGAGGGGGAGTTCGTCTTGGCCTTGGGGCCATGGAGGGCACGGGTGGCGGCGGCGTAGGCGCGAGCGGTGTTCTCGGCGGAGTCGAACGTCCCGAGCCAGACCCGGGTCTTCATCCACGGGTCACGGATGTCACACCCAGACCCAGAAAACCCATCCGAGCCGAGGCGTGAGGGGAAACCTACACTATTAATCTCCAACTGGCGTGATACAAAGCAGAAAAGACAGATAAATTAAACAATTTATATTCCAGAGGTGAAACAGTAATTCAATTCATATATACATCAAGTTATACTGATACAAGATTTGATAAAAAATCCTCCAAGGAAAAGATATAATACATTAATCCCAAAAGTCATCGAAATGTTTACAATTTACAAAACTGCCAAAGTACAACAATCGACCTCCAGCAACCTCAACCACCTCTGGATGTAGTCGCGCCTCCAAAAGCTGATCTCACTAGCTCTACTGACGAAGAATTGGCGCCTGCACCTGCAAACGCAGCGCGGGTAGGAGTGAGCGATAAGCTCAGTAGGATTTTACTCTACGACACACAGAAGGGAGGAAAACAACAACAGTGTTGTCTCCCCTCTCAAGCCTAAGGAATGCCACGGGGTTCCACAACCCCTGTCGATTCCCCAAGGGATCCTACTCTTCTCAACCGACTACGCTGGGAACATCAACCAACACGCTGGGAGGAAAAGAACCAGAACCAGTATGATCACCGTTACCCAGCAGGAAACCATTGCATGGGGACCATGTCAGAGATATCGACACCCATCCTTAAGACTTAGCCTTGGGAAGACAACACGACCTCTAAACCTCAAAACATTGATCAGAGTCAACTATCGCAAATCCTCAATCACATGAGATTCAATTATACAATCACACCCTAATCCTGACTACCCAGCCACGGTCCTAAGGCTAGATCCAAGCTATCCGAGAGCCTCAGATCGGCGATCAACCCATCACCCGCCTAACCTCATATGCCTCTAATGCAATCAAGAGGCATGCAATGCTCAAGCACAGATAACAAGATATAAGCATGCAACAAGATGTCATCAATTATACAGGGCTAGGCATAGCTTATAGCTAGCCCAAAGGGTAAGCGTAGTAAAGGCCTCAAATACAGATAATCTATGCTAACCAAACAAAGATCTGAGCAAAGCATTAAATACAGATAAACAATAGTCTTCAGTGCTCTCTTGCACCTGACAGACTAAGGTTCCACAGTTACCCCGCAAGTAACTGGCCACAGTTATACAATAGCACTCGGCACTCGCCGGCAACATGCTAAGATTCCACAATTCCACATTAATTAGCACTCATAGCTAGCTAATGGTTAAGCAACCCAATATAGCATTTAACAACTTATCAAACCAAGTATTAAATGCAAATCCATTCATAAATCCATAAAAAGGGCAACGTCCAATTTAATCTCCAATCTCAATATAAATCCCTCGAAAAATCCCCTGAAAACGACGTGCATGCTTCCTAACATAATTGGATATCTATCATGGATGAAAACCAATCAAAGGAAACCAATAAACACAGCTCAGTGGCCCACGGTCGATGCGACGGTCGATCTGAGGGTCGACCATGAGGCCACGGTCGATGCCACGGTCGATCCGACGGTCGACCGTGGGGGTCAATCGAGGGAAAAGCATAAGGGCCACGGTCGATCGGTGCATCGACCGTGGGAGACCCAAAACGAGACAGAGCCTCACGGACGATGTGACGGTCGATCCGACGGTCGACCGTGTGGCGGGAAAAGAAAAGGGAGAAGGAACCACGGTCGATCGGGGCATCGACCGTGGGACACCAAAATCGCAACAGAGCCCGACGGTCGATGCGACGGTCGATCCGACGGTCCGACGGTCGACCATCAGGGCCGAAAGATGTATATTAACGCTTGACGGTCGATCCACCGATCGACCGTCAGCCCCACGGCACAATTCCTCAGAACAGTGCCGGAAATCCAATTTCTTGGATTTGAAGGATCAAACCAAGTTGGAAGTTGATGAAACTTTGCAAGCATGCATAAAAGATGATGGCGAATCCAATGGTGCGAAGAAATCACATTTTTGATGATTAAATCCCCTATCTAGGTCAAAATGACCGAAACCGATAAACGGCGATAATATGAAAATCAACCGTTAAAATACGGAAATCGCGAGGTAGGAATACTTGAAATCATCCACAACACACATGCTCCAAGCTACACAGCATTCTAATAAGTGCTTCTACAGCGAAATCACAACAAACCTATCCTAGGAGAACCCGATCCTAAGATCGAGGTAGAAACACCTACTTGATCAAGCAGGGCAGCTCCTCCACGGATTCCCCAACTCCGATCGCCGGAATCCGCTCCTCGAAAGCCACGCTCCGAAGCCCTAGCACCGCCACAGGAGAGAGAGAGGAAGAAAGAGAACGACAGGGGAAGGAAAAAAGGAAAGAAAGAGAAAGAAGGAGCTTAAATAGAAAGTTGGAATCGATCATAGCCGTTCGATTCGATCTCTCCCGATCGAGCTCCAATCTTCCAATCGGACGCACCCTAAAGGTTCTAATCAAACACATGCATCAATCAAAGACAGTGTGTGTAAAGCGGGTGTGAAACTGACCACCAGGGAGCATATTTACCAAAATGCCACAGGGGTCAAAAACAGCGATGCGATCAACCGATCGCATCCCAAGGCCAACCGAGTCAAACCACAAACCCAGACCCTCGACCTAACACGGTCGGACCGGGTTGGAGGTACGGGTCCTCACAACGGATCTCCGCTACAAACTGCCCCACGACTCCCGATCCCGCCACCACCACGCTACCTCACCCAAACCCAAACCCACCACTCCGGATCCCGCCACCACCACCCCATCCTCCGCCGCCGCACCTCTCCCTCGCCGCATCGCTATTTGGTGGGTTTGGGTTTGGGTGATCCACACGCTGCTGCCGTTGTCGCCCAAGGGGGAGATCTACGACATCAACGGGGTGTGCGTGGACGCGATGGAGGATGAGCTGTTCCGGCTAACAACCAAGGAGGGCAAGCTGACGGTGGAGAGGGAGGCCATGCGCACCCCGACCCCGGCCTTCTCCCTGATCCTCCAGTTCGAGTAGGACTCCGTTCAGATCCTCGACGCCCTCCTCCCCCTCTACCTCAGCTCCCAGATCCTCCTCGCCTTCAGGAGTCCCTCGCCAGCGAGCTCGCCGCCAGGATGAGTGCCATGAGCAATGCCAGCGATAACGCCACCGAGCTAAAGCGGGAGCTCTCCGTTGTCTGTCGGCCACGCCCCAACGCCCCCTCTACCGGCTCCACCCCGCCATCCCCAGGTACTTCAGTGCTCCCTCCGTCCCCTCTCGCAAGCAGCCTCTCTCTCTCTCTCTCTCCATCAGCGAGGGCCGCACTCCACTCCGCCAGCTCTGGCTGCGCGCTCCACTCCGCCAACTCCGGCTGCGCGCTCCACTCCGCCAGCTCCAGGTACTTCGCCTATAGGTTACTCAATTCAATAATGTAGCTTCACCTATAGGTGATGATGCCTTCAACACCTTCTTCAGCGAGACCGGTGCCGGAAAGCATGTGTCGCGTGCTGTGTTTATAGACCTCGAGCCCACCATCATGGATGAGGTGCGCACCTGCCAGCTCTTTCACCCCGAGCAGCTCATCAACGGCAAGGCTTTGTCCTCCTTTTTGTTTCTCCACAAGGCTTTGTCGGGACGACAGATGCCTTGGCGACGAGAGAGTCCAGCGGTGAAGAGGGAGAAGGCCGGACGGCATGGGCATTGACGGTAGTGATTTTTCAGCAATTTCGATGCTATGCACGGTTGAGGTATGCACGAATTTTCTTTTGTTTTTCCAGCAATTTTGATGGATTCCTCATGCACGTTCATGCCTGAGTTTTGGAGATGCATGAATATATTCTTTTGGAATGTGTTTGCTCATGTGGTTGTTTTGACATTGGGTGTTTGTTGGTAGTCTTCCTCTCTTTGTATTGTTGATAGCTTTTTTCATAGTTTATTTTGATAGCTATTTTTTAGGTTTGTTTGTTGTGCATATCAAAGATTTCTGGAGTTTGATGGTCCTGTGCATGAATTTGGTTTCATATTGCTGATAATCTACAAAATTTAAATCTAAGCTTACGGGCAAATAAGTTCTTGACTTCATTTAAATTGGATAACAGTCATTTTTTTATGGCTGCTGTTAACTTATTGATATTATGTTTTGCTTACTTAAATCCCTATTATGACTCCCGTGCATAGAGATGCGAATCATTCTGTTGAAATTGTGCTATTTACATTGTTCGCTTATTCTTTAGTTTTTCTTCATCAAAACCTTTTCTGTAATTGTTCCTGATAGCTTTCCTGTTTCATTTTCTTCTAGCCGCTGATATAAATAGGGAAATATTGAGTTCCTCTTCGTCAAAGCATTGTCGTGTTCGACGACGACATATGTAATAGGAGGTAGGACATCTAAACCAACAAGCGTTCATACCGTTTTAAGCACAGGTCCTGTGCATGTGCATGTTTTCGAATGTTTGATTCGATGCTTGGTTTTCCTGTACATTTGGAAAGACTTGATTCATGAGTTCATGAGGTATGGCTTTATAAGCATGCTTTGGGTTGGGCCTTTGGATTAAATATTGGATGCACAGTTGATAAGTTATTGATTATAAGGCTAAATTCATTATCAAAATATGATTTAAATCATTAAGGCTGAAATCCTGTGCTGTGATATGATCGGGGTGAAACTATATTTAATCTAGTGTTGGAATCGATAGATTGTATAGTGTGAATATGGCTTTATGGAATCGATAGATTGTATAGTGTCAATGTGAGGCCCGCTGGGTCTACCGTGGGACAACATGCCTGCGCCTGGAGGGCGGGGTTGAGTCGGGTAGCCGGGTAAGCAATCCCACAACGCCTGGGTATGGTCCGGGGTTTGATATAAATATATAGTAAGCCCTCAATAGACACAACGCGTTTTAAAGCCATGATGGCAGTGATCTGCCAGAAAACTCCAAGGTTAAGCGTGCTTGCCTTGGAGCGGTCCCGGGATGGGTGACCTACTGGGAAGTTTTCCCAGATTTTTGCGGTGAGCCAAAAGCGGACAATATTGTGTCAGGTGGGGCCCTCGGGGGGATCCTGGTCGGACCGGGAGCCCGCGGGCGGGGGCCCAGTGGAGGGTCGGGGTGTTACAGTATGGTATCAGAGCCAGTTCCCAGCCAAAAATTGTACCAGCGAGGACGCTGGGCCCCCAAGCTGGGGTGGATTGTGAGGCCCGCTGGGTCTACCGTGGGACAAGATGCCTGCGGGGTTGAGTCGGGTAACCGGGTAAGCAATCCAACCACGCCTACGTATGGTATGGTCCGGGGTTTGATATAAGTATATAGTAAGCCCTTAATAGACACAACGCAGCGTGCTTGTCTTGGAGCGGTCCCGGGATGGGTGACCTACTGGGAAGTTTTCCCATATTTCTGCGATGAGCCAAAAGCGGACAATATTGTGTCAGGTGGGGCCCTCGGGGGGATCCTTGTCGGACCGGGAGCCCGCGGGCCGGGGCCCAGTGGAGGTCGGGGCGTTACAGTCAAGATGCACTGTTTATTTGACAAGGAAGTTAATACATGCTCATTATTTGTTATTGCTTTTTGGAAATAACACTCTATGCCATGGAGTATTTAATGTATTTTTCCATGAAGTTTAGGTTTCACCTTTACAAGGAAAACAAAGAAACCCAATAGGCTTTAGTAGTTATTGGAAAGATGTTAGGTGTTCAGGTAGATAATGGCTGGCATCTCAAATAACTGTTAGTTTATTGTTTCTAGCCACCTGACCTAGAAGATCCAATTATCTCATTAATTATATTGGTGAATGTGCTTTTCGATTGATTGCTTATAACGGTTCTGGCAGCTACGCTCTTTTGGATTAGCCTGTACAAAAGACAAGCGCTTTATATCAACTGAAAGGGTATCTGTGTTTTTTCTTTTGTTTTTTTTGTTATGTCATGTAATTACTTTTTTAGAATACTGGGTTCGATAATTTGTGTCTTTCTTAGCTCAATATCTTAAAATCATGTATACCTTATTTTGTGAATTTTCATTATCTTTTCTTTAACAGAAACATATGGTGCTTTCTTTCATTTCTGAAACATGATAGTGAATCTTCAGTTATCTTTGAGTTTTGTTTTGTTTGTTTTTTCCCCCAATTGGATTGTTATGGCTTACGAGGTTTGTTTCTTGAATTTTTTGGGCTGATTGTTTGTGTAGATCTTCCAAGGACTATCAGACGGATCATAATTTCACCGTCACTACATACAGTCCGGATGTATTCGTGAGTTATTCCTTTATTTATCTTGCTAACTTCGACATTGTGTATTATTTATAAGCTGACAAACCCTCGACTTTGTGATACTTTACCCAATTCAGTAAACTACTCAAATTAACATTATTTGCACGCAGGTCTATGTATTCTTTAATGAAGTATGATATTTTAAATGATTAGATAGTCTAACGTCTGATCACAGTCGATTGTTGATTCTCGCTCTTCTCTATGTACGTTTTTCTTCTATTTGGATGTCTTATGATGCTTATCTGCAAATGTATAGTTGGATATCAAATTTCACAATAGTTTATAGTTGGTCTTATATATGTTACTTGTTGAGGTTTAAAATCAAAACTCGAGCCTTAAATTCTTTGGACATGTCATGTATGTCGTGTCTGATTGTATGTTTAAAATAGCTCAAAAATCAACATTGGGATAGCACTTGGTAAGTGTTTGGAGTCGGAATCTCTGACTCTAAAGCTTGGGTCTTGGGACATGTTACGTATCTGGAATATTGTATACTTGATTTAGGTTAAGGTTTGTGTTTGTGTTGTTTGTGGGGACAAGGTTTGCCCAGGGGACAAAGTTCGCCCCTTTCATACTGTGATTTAATTTTTTGTATTTGAGAAATGTTGTAGAATTGTCTCATTTAGCCTTCCGTATAGGGGAGGTTCTGTCAAAATTTTGTAAAAAAACCCTAAATATCCCTGTCGTAGGCACGAGCATTTACTAGTGTATAGATAAAGAAAGGTAATTAAATAAGTTTTTTTCGCTTTAAAAAACCTTAAAAAGTAGGATGCTTGCTGTTTCGAGCTAATTGAGAAGTTAGGATCCCAATTGTTACTATACGCGGGCCCTGTACACATCGCATGGCAAACATGCTATACAGAAGTCATGAGTGATCATTGATTCGATGCTTCAGGCGAAACCAATTCTCAGGGTATGACGGGCGGTGTGTACATGGCTCGAGTACATATTCACCGTGACATGCTAATCCGTGATTACTAGCAATTTCAACTTCATGTTCCCGAGTTGCATAGAACAATCCGAACTGAGGCCATCTTTCCGGATTCGCTCCGCCTTACAATGGGAAGCAAGGCTGTAAGGATTTTAAGCTGATGTAATAGGATTTTAAGTCTCGGATCCTTAATCAGGGATCTTCCCTATGGGGATGTAAATGATGAGTTGCCAGTCTCATCATGAGTATGCATGTCCAAAGAGAAAGAGATATACAGCTCGTGATGATACAGGGAACTCAGGAGTGTTGTTCTCACAATATCCCACTACATGTAAATTGATTTTCTTATCACAATAAAATGGGCAAACATCTCACCCCAAGATAGCGATTTTATTGTTGAACAAATCTCAAGGAGGGCTTTGAGAGAAGTGGACGTGGACCAAGAGTTGGGTCGAACCACTATAAAATCGGTGTTATCTCTCTAACCTTTTCTTGATTTAATTCTTGCATGTTGTTTTACTTTAGTTTCATTTCATCTACAAGCATTTAAGGTGTTAGTTCTCTCCTACCTGATTTTTTCATTAATCTAGTTTTCAAAAGAGTCCAATTCACCCCCCTCTTGGACCTTCACTTCTAGTGTGATTTTTTCTGGTTGTTATCCTATTTCCTGCCTATTATATGATGTTGGATTGTTGCAAATTGTTGCCTATTACATGCTATTGTTGAAACATCAATAGTGATCTTTTTAATTGTTGTCTACTATATGCTTTTGGAGTGTGGTAGTGATTTGAATGATTATTTTACAGCAGCACCTATTACTTTCTACATGTATGACTGTTATCCTATTCTTATATGTTTTTACAGTTAAAATTGTAGTTCTTTCAAAGTGCTTTACTGGATTGATGTAATTTCCTGCCTATTATATGTTGTTGGATTGCTGCAAATTGCTGCCTACTATATACTATTGTTGAAACATCAATAGCGATCTTTTTAATTGCTGCCTATTATATGCTTTTGGAGTGTGGTAGTGATTTGTATGATTTTTTTATAGCAGCACCTATTGCTTTCTACATGTCTGGCTGTTATCCTATTCCTACATGTTTTTCCAGTTAAAATTGTAGTTGATTCAAATTGCTTTCTTGGATTGTTGTAATTTCCTGCCTATTATATGCCGTTAGATTGCTGCAAATTGCTACCTATTACATAATATTGTTGAAACATCAATATTGATCTTTTTAATTGTTGCCTATTATATGCTTTTGGAGTGATAGTGATTTGGATGATTGTTTTACAGCAGCATCTATTACTTTCTACATGTCTGGTTGTTATCCTATTCCTATATGTTTTTCCAATTAAAATTGTAGTTGTTTCAAATTGCTTTCTTGGATTGCTGCCTATTATATGCAAATTACTGCCTATTATATACTTTTGGAGTGTGGTAGTGATTTGGATGATTGTTTTACAGCAGCATCTATTACTTTCTACATGTCTGGCTATTATGCTATTCCTACATGTTTTTTCAGTTAAAATTGTAGTTGTTTCAAATTGCTTTGTTGGATTGTTGTAATTTCCTGCCTATTAGATGTTGTTGGATTGCTGCAAATTGCTGCCTATTACATGCTATTGTTGAAACATTAATAGTGATCTTTTTAATTACTGTCTATTATATGCTTTTGGAGTGTGGTAGTGATTTGGATGATTGTTTTACAACTACATCTATTAGTTTCTACATGTCTGGCTGTTATGCTATTCCTACATGTTTTTCCAATTAAAATTGTAGTTGTTTCAAATTGCTTTGTTGGATTTCTGTAATTTCTGTCTATTATATGTTGTTGGACTGCTGCAAATTGCTGCCTATTATATGTTATTGTTGAAACATTAATAGTGATCTTTTAATTGATGCCTATTATATACAAATTGTTGCCTATTATATACTTTTGGAGTGTGATAGTGATTTGGATGATTGTTTTACAGCAGCACCTATTACTTTCTACATGTTTGGCTGTTATCCTATTCGTACATATTTTTCTAGTTAAAATTGTAGTTGTTTCAAATTGCTTTGTTGAATTGTTGTAATTTCCTGCCTATTATATGTTGTTGGATTGCTGCAATTTGTTACCTATTATATGCTATTGTTGAAACATTAATAGTGATCTTTTTAATTGCTACCTATTATATGCAAATTGATGCCTATTATATGCTTTTGGAGTGTTGTAGTGATTTGGATGATTTTTTTACATCACCTATTACTGCTTATTATATATCCACACGAAATGTCAAAAAACGTCTCTCTCTCTCTCTCCTATTCCTACTCTTCGTATTTTGCAGTGTTGATTATGTCAAACGCTAAGTGTAGTTATTACCGTTCGTGTTTTGGCATGTTGCATTGTTATAGATGGACAATGGTGACGAACAGTATCAAAGGCAAGCAGTATTATGGGCTGTCTACACAGTTATAGTCGCGGTCGTGCACCGCTATTATCCAGAGTCAGGCACCCGTGTCGTGGCAATGTCGCGGGAGTCTCGTGATGAGGCACGGAGACGGCATATGGCTATGATTCGAATGCCTGGGTCAGATTATTGCGTCGCCTATATCCATATGGATGTAGATGCACTAGACGAATTGGCATGTCTTATGACGCAGCGTAATCTACTTACGGATACTGATAAGATTAAGATCGAAGAACAATTGTGTATCTTTCTACACATTGTCGACCACAACACAAAAAATCATGTTATGCGGGAGGAATTTCTTTTATCGGGTGAGACAATCAGCCGCTGTTTCAACACGGTCTTGAAGGCGATATGCGGTATTCACGACCTATACAAGCAGCAAGCAGGGCCGAACACACCCCCCGAAATCCTAGGAAGCCGTTCATACTACCCTTACTTTAAGGTACACCAACATGCATTGACACTGATTTTTAAAGTTCACCTTCATTTGTGCATGCCGCGATGGCATTCTTCCTTGTCACACATGTAGAACTGCATCGACCTTATAGACGGTACGCACGTACACGCCACCGTTCCAGCGGACATAGCAATACGGTTTCGAGGGCGGAAAATGAGTGACACAAAATGTGCTGGCCGCTTGTACACCCAACCTTCGATTCACCTACGTACTTGCCGGATGGGAGGGTTCAGCCAACGATTACACCGTCCTAAAGGACGCTATTTCACGCCCACCAGATAGTAGGTTAAAGACAATCGAAGGTATATGTTCTTGTGCACCGGTGGATTAACACCTGATGAAATAACTCCTACGTCACGCATTGACACTATGTGTTCAAACTTTCACCTTATAGGCAAGTACTATCTTGTGAACGCGGGTTACCCCACGAGCCCCGGCTTCATTGCTCCGTATAGGGGTGTGAGATATCACTTGAAATAGTTCTCGCCGAGAAATGGGCCAAATGACAAGTACGAACTGTTCAATCTTCGTCACTTGGCTCATAGATCGAAAATTGAATGAGCTTTTAGCCTGCTCAAGAACCGGTTCAAGATCATTGCATTGCTTCCATTTTTCCCTTTTAAGATGCAAGTTGCAATTGTACACGCATGTTACATCATTCACAACTTCATTTTGAGTGTGGATCCAGCTGACCCATTAATGGATGTCGATGTACCCCTTGATGACGAACCGGGGAATACCCAAACACGGAATGCTAGGGAGCAGCAAGAAGAGCAGGGTGTATGGCTTGATATTCGTAAACAAACTGCACAACAAATGTGGGATAATTACGAGCCCAATCGTTAGATCAACAATTGTTAATGTGCTTTCTCATGTGTCATTTGCAAGAATTATTGTAATAAGCTTGTACCCGTATACATTCAATTCCGTAACTTTATGACAATATCAGTTGTCCTGTTTTAGTGTGTTTGCATGTGTTGATATTTCTAATTTCAGACATGGATCAGTCCCAATCCAGTACCCCCACCTCACAAACGATTGCCAAGACCTCACATCGGTCCGGCAGGTCAGGCAATGGTTCCAGTTCTTCAAACTACAAGTGGGCGGAGCCTGCTTTGAGATATATGCTGGAATATATGGCGAAAGTTGCCATATCCAAGCCCAGCACTGACAAGGGGTATAAGCAAACCCATTACGTGGTTGTGGCCGATCATTGCAATAAACTTGTTTCCAATAAGATAAGAGCCGAAAATGTGTGTAATCACATCACTTATCAACCCGCTAGGTGCGCTGATATCAAAAAGATCCTAAAGTTGAGCGGCGCAGTGTGGGATGAGGATCTTCAAATGCTAACATTGCCTACCCAAGTCGCAGCCGATCTCATCGTGGTGTGTTCTCTATACTTAAATCCGTAAATGAATATTAGGATCGTAACTGTAATTTGTATACTCAAACTTGAATGTATGCTGCATTTATAATCTAAACCGAGCTACAACAAATATTTCAACCAGCCAATACCTCACCTAGATCTGATCATGACTATTTGTGGGGAGGAAATGGCCAATAGGGAATACGCCATGGCTGCGACTGCTGAGTTCATCCCTAATGAGGCCGTCAACCTAGAGGATGATGGCTCGTCCCTCCCACAACCCCCCAATGTTGCCGAGGGGGATGTCCCTGATACGCCTACCAGCCCCGCGCCGGCCCGCGCCGGCTACCACCCCTGCTACGAATAATGTCCCCGTGACATCTGCTCCCGTTATGAGCATGGCGGTGCATAGTTCCTCACGTATGCCTAGTACATCTTCTAGCAAGAGGCAGAGGAGGGCGGATAGTGATCTTGATGAGATTGTGATCATGATGAGATCGTGACCGCTATGCGATTCATGGGTGAGCATATTGAGGGTTTGAGCAACCAGGTTGGGGGTATGAGTTTTAGCCAAGATCTATTATCTGCGGTCAAGGAGATGAAGGGCGAGAGCGACGAAGCTTATACTGACGTCCAGCTTGCGACGATATTTGACTATCTGCTCGAGAATGATAAGTTGGGCAAAGGGTTTGTGCTCAAGGACTCCGCGTTCCGTAACATATGGATGGATCAATTCCTTGCTAGACAAATGTAGATGGTTTGTCGTAATGAGACTATGTTTTGGTAACACTGTGGTTAAAGACATTATGATCCCTATGTTTGTTTAGGTCATGTTGCTTCTAATTAAGATGTTATTTTTGGAGCAATGAATGCTCAATGTTTTGGACCATTGATTAGGTTGTTGCTATGATGTTTCTAATATGTTAAAATGAAGTATTATGTCGTCTACATTGGGAGGCAACCGGGGATTTCTGAATCATGGCCGGAATGTCACGAACAAAAAGTTAAAGGGTCTAGTGGATGTTGCTACCGGGGTTTCAATACCCTAGATACTGCATTGGCGTCCTACAATGCGTACGGCAGGGGGTGGCGGGTACAATGAAAAAAGAGCATTGGGAGAACGATAAAGAAGTAGGATATGAAAAAAAAGTGAACACATATGCATTGGGAACATGACTGTGTATCCTATCCATTTCTTTTGTAAGCTTTATGTGTGGGCTTATTGTAGGGAGTTACTTCTGAAACTAGGGGATGTGTAAATTTACTATTTTGTATTGTTTTTTATAAATGTATTGCTATAAGGAGTTGGAGTTTGGTGTTTTTTTGGATGATTTTGTGGTGATTGAAGAAAATGGCATCTATGCTGCTTTGTTGTTGTGGTAGAGATTTGGATATTTGATAAATGTATTGTTTTAGTGGTATTGTGATGATTGTAGTGGATTACCTATTATTTGGATTGAGCAGTTTGATCTTTGATGTTGCTTTGCTGTTGTGGTTGAGATTTGGATTAAAAACATAAGCATGTGTACAAATTAGTGATTATGGCTTGAAGTGTAACTGAGTTTGGAAACAGGTAGTCTGGAACTTCATTGAAGAATACCATATCATATTACTTCGTGCATATAGACTTGGTAACAGAGTGCATATGCATATAGATTTTTGCTCAGGAAAGTAAGAGACTATATATATTCTTGACATGCATATTTGATCAATTGTAGTGTGGTAATCCATTTTCTTCACATGCTGATCTACTATTTGCCTGTAATAGTTTGCTATTGACAACTGTCTCTGATGTGTTGGTGTTTATGTGCAATATGCCTCTTCTATTTCTGAAATTTTTTGAATGGGGAGATGATGTTATCATATGACTATGTATATCCCATTGCTGGTTTGCAGTTCTTCCAATGGGGAGATGATGTTTATGGTTTGTTGGTTTGCTGATACGTTTGTGATTTTAAAGTTACAGGGAAATGATGGTATGGGGAAATGATGAAAAATTCTGATGTGTTGGATGGTTGAATTCGTTCAGCAACCAATTACCGCCACACAAGGGCGATGATGACACTGTTCTGAGCTCTTGATTTTGCAATGAGCCATGAAGAGAAGTACAAATTGAGAGTCGAGGGAGACATTGAAATCTATTGAAGACAAAGTGTTGTATTATTTTTTTTTTCATTCATGTATGTAAACATGTCAATTTGGCATATTATGTGATTGTTGTAGGAAATCATAGACTATTATAAATAAAGGTTTTGGTATTATATATACCCGGGAGCTGTGTATCATTTTGTCTCAATTTACTCAAATTTTCATTATCTTACACATATAATCAAAGGCTCTTAAAATATTTGGTATCTATAATCATATGCAGTTGTTTATCAAGAAAAAAAAATACATACATCACAAGATTCGAATCAAAATTTTGAAGGACCATGTGCCTATTTACAATGTTTTCACCATCTAAAAAAAACATAAAAAATGGATCAAATATGTAATTTCACAAATATATATATATATATATAAATAAAATTATTATAAACATATAGTGAGAAAAGGGGTGGTAATCTCACCACTGTGATTCTGGGGTGACCATAACCACCATTCCATTGCTAAACAAACAGCAAAAATGTCAAATTCACATGATACAGTTCTATTCCAACGCCAAACAAACAACAAAAATGCCAGATTTCACAGAATTATGTGTTCATTCTAGCAGCAAACAAACATATTTAAGGCCAAAATACATTTTAATACCATGTAGTTTCAGGTATTATCATTCTACTACTCTCAACTTTTAAAACATAAAAGTACCCTATAGTTTCAAAACCTGGCAATTTAGTCCTAGCCCTCAAATGACGTTAGACTTAATCACGGAAAACCGATCACGTGACACGCACGTAACCGGTTTTCACCCGTTCCCGCGAGCTTTTCACCGCTTCCTAATGGTGATAACTGATAAGACGTGAAAAGTGCACAAATCACCCTTTTAACTAGGTCTCGTTAGTCTCCGAGCAATGCTATTTTGATTGTCTTTTCCCCATTTCAGGCTTAAGGACCCTCAACGAAGATTAGATCAAGTTTGGTGCTAAAACGAACAAATAAAGAACCTGCTAGGAGCAAAAGAGCAAAGGAGCAAAGATGGACCATCTGTGACATCAAAACTGTACCTGCTCAGGAAGAACCAGATGATGTGCTATATATGGTTGGAAAGCTCTTGAAGTCTAGATTTCAGAACTTTTTACGGTTCGTGATTTGGAGTTTCCTAGAGGAAGATATGCTATTTTTAGTACAGAGGTGCAGAAGAAGCAGTTACGGAAAACCAGATCGATCTCATCCCAAAGGAGATCGATCTCCTTGGGCGCTGCGGGAAAAATAGAAGGAAATTGACTAATCCGAGTTAGGGTTTGTCTTAGGCTATAAATAGCCTTCTTTGGGGGCGTTTTGGCAGCCTTCCAGGGCCGAATTTGGGGGTTCCTTTAGACGTTTTTTGCAACTTTCTTCCCCCTTTCTTATCAAATAAATTAGGGTTAGGGTTAGATCTTTGGGAGAAGATCAATGGATGGATGGCTTCAACAACCTTCATCAATGTGTCCTCTTCTTAAGATGAGTACCTAAACCCTAGCTTTGGGATTCTATGATGTAGTAAAGTTATTTATTAGGGTTTTCTATAGATTATGAGTTGTAAATCATACGTTTGATGATTGAATGGATTGTTTTTATGTTCTTATCTATTGGTGTGATTATTATTATATGTTAGATGAATGATTTGTTCCTATATGCCCTAGATTTAGGTCTTGTGCATGTTAGGGCTTGAGATTAGAGATTCTCATCAAACATCCGTGCTAGGACCATGGATGTGAGGATTTCCTTCTCGAGATTAAGAGCCTTGTAATGCTAGGACCATTACACATAATGCTAGAACCATTATGACCGCGTCTTAATCCGTTATTCATCATTATTCGAGATTAGGGATTTCACATGTGCTAGAACCACAATGCTAGTGCCAGAACCACTAGGTTAACTCTAATCCTTGATACATTCTAGTAGGCGATCTCAAGGTGCCAGAACCATCTTGATTATTTACCAATATCAATTCTTGATATTATCCTCGACGTCTTCGTCGAGCGGTAGGACTTCTAGCCATTCACCTATCGACTATTTGAAATCATCTAAGTTGATTTATCTGCTCTTATCTTAGGAATACCTAGTAAGTTCTTTATTATTGATTAGAATTCCTTGGCATTATCTTATCTATTAGTACTCTTTTCGTATTTGTTTAGTTCTAGATAAAAACCCAAAAGATTATCTTTTTTCCCAACTCATTGTTAGGAATTATACCTAGTATACGACTTAAACCATTAGTTCCCTGTGGATTCGACTCGGACTCATTACTATCTACCCATAAAGTAGTTAGTTAGTGATTCGCATTATAAATTTGTAATTTTGGCGTACTTGTTAAGGTTGCGACACTTTTCAAGGCGTGTCAGAATTTTGGCGCCGTTGCCGGGGAAGAACGGTTTATTGAGTTAATTGCCTAGTGTAGTTTTATTTCAATTAGTTATCTTTATTTCTGTCGTTCATTATATAAAAGACCAAAAATAGTTCTAGTTCTAATATTTCCTATCCTTTTGATCGTGCGTTAGGGACTTTGACGAAGCACCTTCCAAGCGGAGAATGAGCATCGGTCAAAGCCTCACCGAGATAGCACTGTGAGTATCTCTAAACCTTGGTTGTTATTGTGATGTGGTATATGGATGAATGTTAGTGAAGATTCAGATTTAAATATTACTTTGCAAGAATTCTTGAATTCTCGTGCTGCATTGCTTAGACCTGTGAATATTTCACCTGATTCATCCATGGAGAACCATAACTTAGATGATCATCATGATCATGATGAAAATCCGACCCATCATGAAGATCAAGGTCGCGTGAATATGAAAGACTTTTACATTCCTACTTCATTTACTTCAAATTCATGCATTCAACCCCCAGTAATAGGAGCTGTCCACTATGAAATCAAGCCTTAGTTTCTTCAATCTCTTCCTGCCTTTCATGGTCTGTCTCATGAAGATCCCTACAACCATATAGAAGAATTTATCTTGATCAGTTCGACCGTGAAAGTCAATAATTTTACTGAAGATGATTGGAGGTTGAAACTTTTTCCTTTTACTCTGAAAGGCAAGGCTAAATATTGGTTGTCATCTTTAGAGCCTAGATCCATCACAACTTGGCCTCAATTACAGACTCAATTTCTTTCTAAGTTCTTCCCGATTACTAAAACCAGTGACCTTAGGAAAGAAATTTCTTCTTTTAAGCAAGCTGATGATGAACCTTTTCATGAAGCCTGGGACCGGTATAGGGAACTCCTTAGGAAGTGTCCTCACCATCAATTCCCTCAATGGGCTATCATAGAGAATTTTTATAATGGTCTTAAAGAGAGACATCAAATGACTATTGATGCCGCCTGTGGAGGAGTGTTTATTACGAATCCTCTCGATGATTCGTGGAGACTTTTTGAGAGATTAGCTGAGAATTCTCAACACCATGCTTCATCTTCTAGGAATACCCGAGATTTGTCTAATCAAGCTAGACCTAGAGGTACCCTGGAATTAAATGAATCTACTCGTTTAGCTCAGCAAGTAGATGCCCTGAGTAGGAAACTGGATCAAGTCTTAAATCAATCAGCCAATCAAGTTGCATCTTCAAATCCTTCAAATCCTTCAAATCCTTCAAATCCGTCAATGCTATCTTATACTGCAGATGTATGTTTCTTATGTTCTACTGCTGGCCATGACGTTACTGATTGTTATTTAGCTCCTCATTATCCTGAACTAGTTCAGGAACATATCAACGCCATCTATAATCATTCCAAGCCAGCTTTTGATCCTTACTCCAATACTTATAATCCTGGTCTGCGTCATCATCCTAACTTCTCTTGGAAAACTCCTGGACAGCAGCCTGATTCCTTTAATCCAAGACCACCAATGAATAATCAAAATCCAAATTACCCTCCGAAATTCCAGCCATCATATCGGCCGCCTCAAAATTATTCCTCTCAAGTACCTTATCAATCTCAACCTTCTCAGTCTTGGGAGTATCAACAGTATGGACCTCCACAACCTCAAGTGATTCAAAATCAATCATCTCTTCCTCCACCACAATCGAATCGAAGTGCAAATATTGATGATAGACTTGTTAAGGCTCTTGAGTCTTTTGAAGCGTGTACCCAATTGGTTCATTCCCATTCTCAAGCTTTAGCTAAGATGGAAACTCAAATGGGTCAATTGGCTAATTCTATGCATAGGAGAGAAGAGGGTAGATTGCCTAGTCAACCAATCCCTAATCCTAGAGGTCAACATTCCGTTGAGTCTTCGCATGAACAAGTCCAAGCTGTCACTACTTTGCGAAGTGGGAAGACCTTCGCTAATATCGAGAAACCGGATGAGGAATATCTAGATCATGATCTTACATCTCAACCTCTTAATGCAACTCCATCTACTTCTCAAGTTCCATTAGATAGAGACTTGCATGAACCTAATGATGAGGTGTTACCCAAAACTTCAATTCCTGCTCCTCATGATTCTACTTCATCGTCTGAGCCGAATCCTAGGACCTATGTTCCGAAAATTCCTTTTCCTGAGGCCCTGGTAGATCCGACTTCACGTCCTTCTAAAAATTCTAAACTTGATGAGATGGTTGAAGTTTTCAAGAAAGTTCATATCAATCTTCCTCTGTTGGATGCTATCAAACAGATTCCGTCTTATGCGAAATTTCTGAAAGATTTATGCACTCAAAAGCGTCGATCTAGATCTCATGTTTCCAAAAAGATTTTCTTGACTGAACAAGTAAGCTCAATCCTTCGTAGTGATATTCCTCCTAAGCTTAAAGATCCAGGTACTCCTACTATTTTTTGCACTATAGGAAACCATTTGATTGATGGAGCTTTACTTGATTTAGGAGCTAGCGTGAATCTCATGCCTTATTCGTTATATTCCAAGTTTGGTATAGGAGAACTTAAACCCACTGCTATGACTCTTCAGTTAGCTGATCGTTCAATTAAAACCCCACGGGGTGTGCTTGAAGATGTTCTAGTTAAAGTTGGTCAATGTGTGTTTCCTGTGGATTTTGTGGTGTTGGATATGGAACCAAGCTTGCAAACTAAGAAAAATGTTCCGATAATTCTTGGTCGACCTTTCTTAGCTACAGCTAATGGTTGCATTAATTGTAGGGAAGGTATTATGACACTTACTTTTAGGAATATGGAATTGAAATTGAATATTTTTCATACGTCAAAACGCCATGCATATGATGATGATTGTTTCATGATAAACGCAATGATAAACGATGATGATATCGATAGGTGTGTGGATGAGGAGATGAATAAAATAGTGCATGATGATGGTGATTTGTCTAGTGGAAGTTATAAACGTCCATGTGATGTTACTGTCTTGGACAATGATGAGATAGTATTTAAAAATGCTTTACCGGATCTTAATGTTGATTTTCCAGAGTTGAAAGATGAAGTTATGGATGTGAAGGATGATTCACCTATTTGTGATGTTAATAATCTTAATCTTGTTGAGGATGCGAGAAATGATGGTTTATACAAGGAGGTATGTAAGATTTCTTTGAGTAAAATTTCGATTGATCCTGGACCTCATATGTCTTCAACTCTAGCGGTACCATCTTTGATTATGCCACCTAAATTCATTCATCGGAGAGTTGTGAAAGTTGGCGATAAAGTTTGGTTATTCAAGGCTAGACCTAGACTCTCTTCGGGCAAACCTAGGTCTAGGTGGACCGGCCCATTCCTCGTACAACAGATTCTTCCCCGCATGGCAATTAAAATCCGTCATATTAACTCCGGCTCAATTTTTAAAGTAAAGGGACATAGATTAAAACTTTATATTGAAAATCCACTACAACTTGACTCAACAATGACCTTGGCGGAGCCACATTATAAATGATTGATCGTTAAGTGCGTCAGGCTAGCGACGTTAAAACCAGCGCTTGATGGGAGGCAACCCATCAGTTTCTAGTAGTTACCTTCTTTTAGTTTTCTCGTGGTTCATATATTTGTTTTTCGTAGTTTTTTTTCGGTTATTTTTATCACTGACTACATGATTTTATGTGGATGTGTAAACTTGTGATGGTCCATGTGATTGAATCTTGTTTTCATGCAGGTAGAAGCATAGGGTAGTTTACTTTTCCTGTCATTGTGTAATGAATGGTTGTACTGCCCTTGGGCTGACTGAATAAATAAAGGAGATGCTGCCCAATTTTTCTCTAATTTCGCATGCTGATTACATTATTTTCTTCTCTGCGATCACGGGGTGTTTCTTCGAATATTCTCCAGGCTCGTGCTATTCTGGTTCACAGGTGCAAGCGAATATTAAGAAGTCCCGAGCAGACGTGGTATTCTTAATTAACTCTGATTGGCACATATGGTTTACCCTCCCCAAGGACACTATTTTATTCAGGTTTCTGACGACAATGCCTCATCAGGTTATCTCTACCCCTTACCTTATTTACGTGCTTGAGGACAAACCCGCTTAAGTTGGGGGTGTTGCATTCATATATTTCATGCTTAATATTTTAAGGTAATAACATATTGTACATCCCTTGAATTGTGCCAAAGGAAGGAAATTATGAGAGTATTGACAAAGATGCTTGTTTTAGAAATTTATTTTATGAATTACTCTGATGCTTGTATGGTATATAAGGGGCAGTAAATTTTTACAATGCCTGATATTACTTCTATACTTTAACACTTTTACCATGGTTTAAGGATAGCTTGACATATCCTACTGCACATGTTCACTTTCATATATCGAAGAGTTGACATTAGATTCTAAGCCTGAAACTAGAATAGATTTGCAGTTCTTTGTCATGTCATAGAAGATACATGAATACATGCAATTTTCTGTTCACAAAAAGTATGTGTCTGAATGAGTAGGGTGTTCAACTTAGTAACCGGGCAGTGTGCCTAGCCAGCGTGCTATTCGCGTAAAACAGTTGAATTACCTGAAAAAAAAAGAAAAAAAAAGGGGGACTTCATACTTAGTAACCGGGCAGTGTGCCTAGCCAGCGTGCTGTTCGCGTAAAACGGTTGAAGTTACTTGAAAAAAAAAATGAAAAAAAAAGAAAAACAAAGAACAGAGATTGTTATGTGATAAGTGGAAAATATATGCTGACTCAGGATAGTGATCTTGAATAGTTGAATGTTTGGATATAATGGAGACTCAGAAGCATGTGGAACTCTATTCACACACGGGAGTGTTAAAGTTATTTTCGATCATGACTAAATATGTTGAAGTATTGGAAGTGTGTTATGGCATGTTTTGCTTTGCTATATCTTTATGTGACTAGAAGTTGAAGGGTACGTTCATGGGTAATATTTCTGATTCATGCATTAGAGTTGATGATTCTTATGATGGATTTCTAATGGCATAGTTAAGGGGATGTATTGATGTTTGTGGGTATCATCACTGGAAACCCTCAGGAGACTATAACTCCTCCACTGGGGCCACCCAGGGGTTTAAAGGCTTGTTACACATGCTAAGTGTAATCGTGAGTCCTACGAAAGTGGCTAGTTAGGTTTACTGCTTTATGTTTATTTTTATCTTGCTTTGCTCGAGGACTAGCAAAGATCAAGTTGGGGGGTGTAATAAGACGTGAAAAGTGCACAAATCACCCTTTTAACTAGGTCTCGTTAGTCTCCGAGCAATGCTATTTTGATTGTCTTTTCCCCATTTCAGGCTTAAGGACCCTCAGCGAAGATTAGATCAAGTTTGGTGCTAAAACGAACAAATAAAGAACCTGCGAAGTCAAAGGAGCAAAGGTGGGCCATCTTTGAAGATTAAACTGTACCTGCTTAGGAAGAACCAGATGATGTACTATATATGGTTGGAAAGCTCTTGAAGTCTAGATTCCAGAACTTTTTACGGTTCGTGATTTGGAGTTTCCTAGAGGAAGATATGCTATTTTTAGTACAGAGGTGCAGAAGAAGCAGTTATGAAAAACCCAGATCGATCTGCATCCTAAAGGAGATCGATCTTGGTCGGGCATTACCCAGATTTTGAGGTCACGAACGAAGGAGATCGATCCCATTTCCCATGGAGATCGATCTCTTTTGTTGCTGCGGGAAAAATAAAGGGCTGAGATCTAATCCGAGTTAGGGTTTAATTAAGGCCTATAAATAGACCTTTTGAGGGGATTTTTGGCAGCCACCCATAGGCGAATTTTCCTCTCCTCTTGGGTGTTTCCTTGGTTCTTCTTCCTCCATAAACATTAGGGTTAGGTCTTGAAGATAGATCCATGGCGGGAGCGCGTCATCAACCTTCCCCGATGGATCGTTTCTTCAAGATGAGTAGCTAAATCTTTATTCTAGGAAATTCTATGATGTAATAGGGAGTTTATTTCGGTTTTCCTATGGATCTAAGCATGTACTTTATGATGGTTTAATGGATTAAATTCGGATTTTATATATCTATTGGTAATATTTCTTATGGTGAATGTGTTGTTTGCTCTTTGTGCCCTAATTTCGGTCTGTCTTGTCTCGGTTTTTCCGTGGGTTTGCAGCTGGATTTTGTGAAAACTCAAAACACAAAAGTCGTAGATCTCTGTCTTAGCTTTCCAGCGAATCTTGAATCGCCTCGTTTCGAGTTCGGATGTGAAAGTTACGCTGAGATTACGATCGCTGGTTCTGAGTATTGCATGTTAGAGGCTAGGATTAGGACTTGTTCAAGTTGCTTTCATGCTAGAACCATGTTAGATCTTTGGATTGGATTCTAAACCCTAGCTTATGATTGTAGGAGTGCTAGAACCACTGCCTTAATGCTAGAACCATTAAGACCTATGATCGTAACCTACGATTCATTCTTTATCTTTATCGATTAGGCGATCTCAAAGTGCTAGAACCACTTTGATTATTTTCATACCAATTATCCGCTGATTTGTTCTTCATTCCGACATAGGCTTCTAATGAATCTATGTTGAGTGATAGTGGACCTAGCAGATCTTCTATCAACCCTAGAAAACCATCTTGAACTTATTGAATTGCGCTTATCCTAGGAATGCCTAGATAGCTCTCGATTACGAATTATAACTTCCTAGCCTTTTCTCTATTGTTATTCTCCCAATTTAGTTTAAAAGACCAACTATCATCTATCTTCCTTAACTTTTGACTTAGAACTATGCACGGTAATTAGGCTTAATCCTGTTTTTCCCTGTGGACCGACCCGGACTCATCGCTATCTACCCCTTAAGTAGTTAGTAGTGTTTCGGTTTATAAATTTGTAATTTTGGCGTCCTTGTTAAGGTAACGACACTTTTCAAGGCGTGTCAATAACCCCATGAAGCCTTCTTTACCTATGTGCTTCTAAAGATCGCCGCCGGGGGGAGTGGGGTTCAGCTTCAGGAGGTGTCCATCGAAGCCATCATAAGCTTTTGCCGGTGGCCAATGTTTGCCATCGAGTTGTATGTCAATTATGATTCCGATCTAATCCGCATGAATGTCTTCGAAGAGGTCGGGAAGCTGCTCTGCAAGACGACGTTCCCGGTGATCAACCCAATGTCCCCCATGCAAGTCCAGGCGTTCGAAGCCCTCGTCCCCGTGATCATAACCATAGCAGACCACATCGAGGTCGACGAGCCTCCTGAGAGAGACTCCTACAACGTTGACATCTCTGAGTTCAAACCATTTTGGACTGAGAGGGTCGACAGCTCCGACGATCCAATGACATGGGTCGAATTGGTGCGAATGAGGAAGCTCAAGAAGAAGATCGCCATCGCCGCCAACCATTACAATCGAGACGAGAAGAAAGGGCTAGATTTCTTGAAGTTCTGTCACCTGGTGTCGAGCCCGCCGGACGCAAAGTGCTACGCTTGCTTCTTTCGATACACGCCGGGCTTGGACAAGGTCAAGATAGGAGATTTCCTTGGCGACCTGGATGAGTTCAACATTAAGGTGCTCAAGGAATTCACTAAGACTTTTGATTTCACCGGCGTGATCCTAGACACCGCCCTCAGAACCTATCTCGAGAGTTTCAGGCTTCCCGGAGAGTCTCAGAAGATACAGAGGATCCTCGAAGCCTTCTCGGAGAGGTATTACGAGCCGCAGTCGTCGGAGATCTTTGTAAGCAAGGATGTCGTCTTGATCCTCTGCTGCTCCATCATCATGCTCAACACCGACCAGCACAACCCGTAGGTGAAGAAGAAGATGACCGAAGAGGAGTTCATAAGGAACAACAGAGGCGGTTAAAAGCTCGCGGGAACGGGTGAAAACCGGTCACGCACGTGACCGGTTTTCCGTGAGTAAGTCTAACGCCGTTTGAAGGCTAGGATTAAATTGCCATGTTTTAAAACTATATGGTACTTTTATGTGATTTTTGAAAGATGATGGTAGTAGAATGATAATACTTGAAACTACAGGGTATTAAAATGTATTTTGGCCAACAATGTAATTCCATTCCATTCCACTCCATTCCAATGGAATTCATTTCCATTCCAACATTCCATTCCAATCCATTCCAATAAAACAAACGTGCCCTAAGTATGAAGATAAAAAATCCCCAACTCCCCCTTAAATATGAAACCCAAACTAGCCACCTACGTACGTACGCCCAAGGGATCGTACACGGCTACGACGCCTTCAAAGGCTCCCGACACTGACTCAAACGCCTCTTTCCTAACTTAATCAACTCCATCTCATTACATAAAACTCACCTAATCAAAAGTAATAGCTAAAACAACCGCTACTAATCAATCAATCCCAACTACTCGATCTCGGATTGGGTTTGTTAACCCGACCAGATTGCCGACGCCCATCATACTACTTCAATTTCTTTGCAGAAATTCACTTCATATTCCTCTGATGATTGCATTCAGCTACATTACTCTTAAAAGAAGAAAAATACTAAGCTACAAAGTATGATGTGTAGATGAGTGATTAATAGGTAGCATGAGAAGCAGCTCGCCAACACTCTCTTGTCCAACCAGCAATGGAGAAACATTTTGGTCATATGAGTCTGTTCTCAGCCAGCATGACTACTTTGCGACAGCTCTCAACATCAAGAGCCAAGAGCCAAGCCAACATCCTGTCGGCCCTGCAAAATGCATGCAAGCACCAAGAACATAATACGAAAAAATAATATTGACAATGGTACGAACATTTCTTCTCGATTCTTCTAACATATCTTCTTGATTGCTGAAGGCATCTCGCCGGACAATAACTCCTACAGCTTAAGTAGCATCAGCCAATTAAGTGATAAAGGATGGAATCGGCTACAAACTGGGAAATGAGTGCAACACTGATTCCTCTGGGAACAAGTAAAATATTGTATCAGGTTTACTTGTGTGTGGACAATTCAGGATCAAGCCTCGTTGAGTGTCCTGTGCTGCCATCCGGCGAGTGCTCCTCTCAGATCCAATTCCTGTCTTTCTGATGTATTAGTACACCAAAATGTAATGAAGAAGCAGTGCTATCTGCAAATCAAATGTCTCCTTTAATATCATATAATTAACGATCGAGGATTTGTTCAGCATACTGATCGAGTCTGAATCTTATGTAATCATTCCTTATATAACAACTGCATAATTTACCTTGCTAAACATGGCAAAGGATGAGATCTCTCACATGATACTCCTAATATGTTTAGAAACCTTAAAACAATTAAGAGCTCATATCAGATTAATAATAAGCTCACATACTTCAAAATAAAACTATCTCAATAGCACTGATCGAATACTGAATCATATTTCTGTTCATAGAAATCTATCCTTCCTATCTCTAAAAATAAAAGGAACAAAGAAACTAACAATTTTAAGAGCCACTCAGCATATGCAGAGTAACTCTATAGTCCATTTTCTCCTTCACAACGCAAAATCATCTTGGTTGGGCTTTGGAGAGGTCAAGAGAGCAGTGTACAGTCTCAGCTTATCCTCTCCGAGCGAGGAGCACCGTGAAAGAGGCCTTCTCATACGGATAAAAGATAGTGAACTAAGCGTCAGCCCGTGCCTATACCGTCTCCATGCAAGCTGAAGGGCGACTGCAGCCCATGTCCTCCACCCCGGCGAATAATATCTCGCGCTCCTCTTCACCTTCTCATTCACAAATGTGTATCGAAAATGCTGGGTTATGTACTTGAGGTCGCTAGCTTCAAGGCCGAATGCCTCTGTGCTTTCCAGAGTTACTAGTGTGGAGGAGGATGGCGGCAGCCGCTCGATGAAGGGCCGGCGGAGACACCATGACAAGAGCTCGTCGCCGCTGAAATTACCTGGTCCTAGCATGCAGTAGCTCTTTACACCATTTCTGAGAACTTGGCAACTTTGCAAGTGCCCTCTGACTATGAACAGCATCCTGTGTACTGGGTCACCTTCTTTTGCGACCTTCATGCAGTATTTTAGGAAAAGATCAGTCATCAGCGAATCAGAGGAGAAAGAAATAGAAAAGGAGGTTATGAATATATTTACGAACAGTTTCGCCTTTTGGGAAGATCAAAGACTTCACTCTGTCACATATGTTCTCTAGAACAAGCTCATCCATGTGCTGAAACAAAGGGACCTGCAATTGTTAAGAAGCTGATTTTAGTTTCAACAGATTAACAAGTGACCCTCATCATAGTAAGAGTTTTGTTGGATTAAATAAACTGCAGCATGAGCAATTTCACATAGAACTGAAGAATCTGAAGACTTTTACATGAAAGATCCCTTATTTTCAAGAATTCAGTTGCTTGGCTTCAATCCTTGATGCTACATTGCATTCTAAATTCAAATTCTGCCATAGTGCTGCATCTAAGAACAGAACATACTGAATAAGTCTGCCCTATATATTATCTTGCCAATATCATCAAGACAGGATCAGTGAACATGCCAAAATAGTTTTGACATACTACATTAAGATCTCATCACTTTAACACCTAAAAAGAAGACAGCAGCTAGTGATACCTGTCTACAGTCCTCTTGAGGAGATTGAAGGTTGTGATGGGGGGTTTGATAGGGAAGGAGCAATCGGCATTTATTCATGACAGGCTCATCCATGATAACATAGCTGCAGCACAAGAATTGTTGCATTCGATGGAGATTGCACCGATCTCAAGGGCTATTATGGTTGCAAAAGTTGACGTCCGATCGGCTTATGATCGAGTTCGATGGCCAGCATTGAGGGAGGTGATGTACTGTATGGGGTTCTCATATTCTTGGATCTCATGGATTATGACTTGCATATCGACGACGAGCTTTGCTTTCATCGTCAACAGGAGAGTATTTGGTAGGGCAACACCACAGTGAGGCTTGTGGCAGGGCGATCCTCTCTCACCTTTTTTGTTTCTCTTGATGCAGGAAGTCCTGTCGAGACTTATACTAACTCCCGATGTGGGATTGCGTGGGGCACAACTGAGACGTGGAGGAAGGAGGTTTTCCCACCTACTTTATGCCGACGATTGCCTCTTCGCATCGGAGGCTTGCTGATATGCCGAGCTTTCTCATAAGCGCGGGTACCGGGTCTCTTGCCTGGTCTTGTCTCCTCCTTAGGCAAATCTATGGCTAGGTCAAGAGATACATTTAGGGTTTTAGGAGAAGCACCCTAGGTATTCGATGAAAAAGGCTCAAACCGGAGGAGAGAGACGGATGAGGAAGAGAATTACCTCGCAGCTTCCTCTATGGTTGGCCGGCTACCCTTGAGGGATCCAAGCCTTGGAGAACGTGGCAGCGGTGATGAGGTGGCGGAGGGGAGCTCGGCAGCCAAGGGGGACGCCAGGGACTTGGGGTTGGACGGCGGAGGCGTGGATGGCAGTGGATGGCGGAGGCCGGTGGTGGAGAAAGGATCCGGCGGTAGGGAAGGGAAGAGAATGTAGCTGATGGAGTTGGTGGAATTAGGGTTATAGCTACTCCTAAGATTATTCTACTAATAACTCTACTTTATTCATTATAATTCATCCATAACCTAATACAAACTATAGAAGTCCTTCTATAGAGGCCTTAACAGAGTTCTAATCAGACTAAACAACCTTCTTGCTTAAATCAGCAAGTAATAAGACTTTCTTACTAAGACTCGATCATAACTCAAACTTCCTAATAACTAGGACTCATAATAGGAACTAACAAAGCAAAGCATAAACTGAACTCAAATTAGGAAATCAACTAAGAAAGCAATTAAGAAACTAACTAAGGAATAACCAGCTAGGAATAGGATTCCTTTTGGTTGGTTGGACTTAGGACGCCCAAAAGGACGTAAGTCCCACTTAACCTTGACCATAGATCCACCCATGCTTGGGTTTGGGCATGGATATGATCTGGGCTAGTTCAGTTGTGGTTGAACTCATAACACTTGCCCAATGGAGGCTCGCAGACTTAAGCAACTTCTATTGGCCTTCAAGGAGATTTCAGGTATGGAGATCAACCCTTTGAAGTCAACATAAGATTTTCCTCTGTTGTTCATGTGGATAGGCGCCTGGTAATATGCTATATTCTTGGGGTTGGCGAAGCGGCTGGGGTATGGAAATATCTAGGTACACCTATCAACGGGAGGAGGCTGAGAGGGGAGGAGTTTGGTGAACTTATTGACAAGATGGTCTTGAAGGTTTCTTCGTGGAAGGTGGCACTTCTGTCAGAGGCCGGAAGGGTAGTCCTACTCAAATCAGTCCTACATGCCCTTCCGGTACACACTATGATATCCACGGTGATACCTATTTCAGTGTTGAGGAAACTTGGGAAGCTATGTCGTATGTTTTTATGGAGGGAGGTTGGATCTCTTTCAAGAGTGCCTTGGGGTATTATGGTGTGTAGGCCAGTGGAGTGGGGAGGCCTGGGTGTGAGAAACCTCATACAGTGGCAAAGGGCACTGCATATGCAGAGGGCGGCAAGCTTTCTTGAAGATGTTAGCTCTATTTGGGTAGAGATGACCCGGGACAAGTATGGTGGACATGGCTCGCTTCCTTCACACAATGGCTCTAGACCTTGCTCTATTCTATGGAAAGCAATGTCCAAGGCTGCAATAGATCTTCGCAAGGGTTTGCACTTCACTCCTTATCTTGACAGTAATATTGACCTTCTAGGGGAATGGTGGCTTGGAGACGGTCCGATATCCATGAGGCCTGCGCCGGTTAGGGTGGGTGGTTCATTGGAGGGTTCTACTCTTGGCAGCTTGATGGTCGATGGTCGATGGTCGATGGTGTAGAAAACTTGTGGAATTGGAATTTCATCCGGAGATGGTGCAAGATATCTTGGATGTTAGAATTGACATAAACACTCGTCGGGATTGAGCGAGGTGGGCCTTCAACAACTCAGGGAAGCCGGATGCATCCTCCCTTTACCTGTGGCTCATGGCAAAGGAATTTAGAGGTGCCAATATTTTCTCGCAGGTTGTTTGGGTTAATGCATGGTGTTCTCCGGCAAGACCAAGGTTTCGTCACTTACTATGGAAGTCGCTTCATCAAAGATTGCCATCAAAGGATTCTCTTTGGCAGTGGCATCTCCTACAGGATCGCATGTGCCCAAGAGGATGTGGAGGGATTGAATCCATCCGACATATCTTTGAGGAATGCCCATTTGCAGTGAGATTTTGGAAGTGTTTACTTTGTGATCAGCTCCCCTATGTAGCTGGTTGTAGCCTTGATTTCCTCTTGGGATTCCTTACCCCATCTTCATCGGCTAATAGTGCTAAGAGGTGGATCAAGTCCCTCATGGGATATGGATTATGGCTTTTGTGGAAAGAACGCAATGAGATGGTGTGGAGGAGTAGTAGTTGTTCGCCGAAAAGCTTGGCTTGGAGGACTCGCAAGCAGGTGGAGGAATTTTGGAGCAGCAAGGGCTGGAATCGCAACCATCATCATCCGCCTAGTTGTTGTCAACCACGTGATGGTGGTGTAGTACTACAAACTGATGGTGCATGGCAGTTTGGGGCTATGTATGCAAGCATTGGTGTGGCATGTTTGGAGGGGGGTTCGTCACCAAGTTGGATCGTCATGGAGAAAGTGAGCACTGCTAGTATTGATGAGGTCGAACTGAGGGTAGTTGTTCGAGCATTGGAGGAAGCGAGGGTGCGATGTAGTAGGGGAGTGATTGTGAAGTCGGATTCACGGAGCGTGGTGAATTTTATCAATGGAAGAGAACTGAGCCTGCCGGAGCTGGAAGTTCTTCTTAGGAAGGTATGGAGCCCGGTTGCATCTCTTGAGGGAGTGATCTTTATGCATTGTTAGACTATATAGCTATTAACTCTCTCTTTTCCAAAGGATTAAGCTTTTGGGTTAAGTGGTTAGAGTGTCTCACATGGTTTCAGAGCAGAGGTCTTGGTTCAAACCTTACTCCCTTCAATAGTCTCCTCAACCAACCTTAAATTTAATATTCACGTGTGAAGAGTCATGCCACACGTGACGTGAGGGGGCATGTTAGACTATATGTCTATTAACTCTCATTTTCCCGAAGGCTTTAAGCTTTTGGATTGAGTGGCTAGAGTGTCTCAGATGCATGTCGTGTGAGAGTCAAACACCGATGACCTTGCTCGCCTGGCTAGAGATGGCCAGAATCTAATAGGAAATTCTAATATGAAGTAGGATGTTGTTAACCCAACCGTGGCTCAATTCAAGAAAAAACAAAAGCTAGTGATACCTGTCGAACGAGATCAAGGCACAGGTGATACTTGATGTCCCTCTGGAGGCCCTCGGGGAGGTTTCGAACCATCTCAACCTCATCGACACCTCTCATTGCAGCCCATCTCTGCCTCTCGTACTGACGCACCCGTTGCCTAAACCAAGACGGAAGGTGCCTCCGCCTCATCCACCACTCCAGGGCCCGCATCTTCAGGTGTTGTCCTTGCTTCCTGGATGTTGTTGCATGTAGAAACACCTGCATTGCCACCATTGCATTGAGATCATAGTATAAAGAAGATCTTATGGATCTCATATAGATTCATTCATACCTTGATGTTTCCAATCAGCATTGTAACAAGGAGGAGCCCGCTAGTAACGATGATTATGTTGAAAACAATCTCAAGCCATTCAGTTGTGCTCTCAATTGTTCCAAATGTGCTGGCATAAGCAAAGAGATCATCACAACAGTATCAGTAATCTAAGGAAAAATTGGTGGCACACAAAAATTCTTTTTGTTTGAGATTTCTTTCCTACAAATGGCAAACATGAACAATTGCTCACCTTAGAGTCATCAAACCCCAAAATACGGGGAACATGATTTTCTCCAATCTGCTTGGATTCGTAACGAGAGGAACGGTCCATCTGTAAGCTCCATAGCCGAAATTGTCACTGCTATCAAGACACATAGCTCTTGCATTTGTGCTCTTAGCCCATACAAATCTTTCTGCATCTTGGATTAGTGTTGTTGTTCTTCCATAGTAAATAGGTTCTACACATGCAACTGCTCCAAGTTTGCACCCCTTTGTTACTTGGCATTGCTCTGTAAGGCACTTGATCACCCTTTGGATGCCCAATAAGTACCAGCAAGCCCCTACAGCCTATTAAACACAATGTTTTCTTTCTGCAATGATCAAAACTAAAAAGCCCATAATTCTGCAGTAGTAATTAGTAAAACAACAAGGAAGTGAATCTTACATGCGACGCGACAAAATAGGCAATCAAATTGAGAGCAATCCCCCACCAAATGGTCCCAAATATGTTTCCCAAGAGATTCTGCAGGCGTCGCAAGAAGCATATCGAGTGGTAGATCTTCGGGAGGTACTGGAACAAGAACATGATCAGGAAGATTGTCATTACCGTCGCCGCCATTCCTCTCCGAATCAAGGCTGGAGCTGCCACCCACAGCACAAGCTGCATGCAATAAGTTCATCCATCATAAACAATCCTCATCAAAAGTGTTCTCATTTCTAAAATCTCAAAAATAAAGAAAACAAATTCATATCGAAATTGTAGGGAAATTTGCATTTTGATACAGTGTAGTTTAGTATAATGACAGTTTACTACTCTATGGTTTTAAAAATATAATTTACTACCCTATATTTTATGTAACGGCGCGATTTAGTGTCTGACCCCATACGACATTATCTCCATCGATGAAAAATCGCACGTAAACGTCTTTGATTTGCATTTTGATACCATGTAGTTTATTATAATGGTAGTTTACTACCATATAGTTTGAAAAACTACCGTGCATTTTATGCGACGGCGTAATTTAGGGCCTGAGCCCAAACATCGTTATCTCCTTTCATGGAAAACTGCTTACGTACCAAGCACGTGAGCGTTGCTTCAGGCGTCTAACTCAAAATGCAGCCTTCAAACTTCATGGTTGATCCACGCATCCACCGTTACATCAGCTTCTGTGAGGAAATGATGCCTCCAAGGTCGATCCATGTATCCATCGTCATTTTAGCCGTCTAGCTCAAAATACAGCTTTCAAACTTCATGAGCAATCCATGCATCCACCGTCACATCGACCGTCAACCTCTGTGAGGAAATGATGTATCCAGGGTTGATCCATGCATCGACCGTCACTTCAGCCATCTAGCACAAAATGCAGCTTTCAAACTTCATGGTCGATCTACATGACATCAACTGTCTCATCGACTGCGGAGAGGGAGAGGAAAGACGCTCACATGCCAGCGGTTTTCCATCTAGAGAGATAACGACGTCTAGGGTCATGCCCTAAATCGTGTCGTCCCATAAAATATAGGGTAGTAAACTATATTTTTCAAACTATATGGTAGTAAACTGCCATTACACGAAACTACAAGGTATCAAAATGCAAAATACACATGAGCGGTTTTCCATCAAGAGAGAACGCCGTATGGATTCATACCCTAAATCGCGCCGTCACATAAAATATAGGGTAGTAAACTATATTTTTAAAACTATAGGACAGTAAACTGTGGTATCAAAATGCAAAAACCCCAATTTTGATATAACTCTTTTGAGAAGTTAGTTTTCAAGAAAAGTATGAGTTTTTATCAATATGAATGCTGACATAGGAATCACAACAAACAGCACCGATACAGAAACACACAAAAACACAGAGAGAGATAAGATCTCTGTCAACTTTCTGTATGTAGGTGTTTCATTTAGGACCACAAACTCTTCTCATAGATTCGTAATGCCAAAACTATATGCAATATTACCCTCAAAATATTATCAACTTTTAAAGAGCATCATATCTCAAAAGGCTGAGAAAATAGGCCAAAAAATTCATTACCTGAGGAATAGGTAGGGTAATGAAAAGATCAAACAAGAACTCCTTTTTCGATCTCACGTGACCAAGACCCTTACCACCACCTTCTTCTTCCTCCTCCTCCGACCGGCTGCTGCGCCGCCGCCGCATGCGGTGTGATATCCTCAGCTGCAGCCACAAGTTGTACAACTGCGCGGCGTCGGCCATGCACTGGAGGGTGGTGACGGTGACCGCAAACCACCCGTCGACGAAGAGGCACATGCATGTGTCGCTGATGGACAGCGAGTAGAAGAAGAGAGGGTCGACGAAGAGCCCGGCGGTGCTCACGAGGAGGAACACGCGGTTCCACTCTTGCACCAACCAGTTTGCCTTGCTCTCGGCGTCCGATGATCGGCTCCAGTAATTAGGAGGGTGGTGGTGGTCATGGTTATTTGGTGCATGCATGGCCGGAACCGTCGCCACCACCTCGGCGTCGTGGTCGTCAGTGTCTTCGGCTTCGAATGGGGTGTTGGAAGGGTATGAAGAGGTTTGGGTGGTGGCCATGGAAGAGGGCGAGGAGGTGGAAGGGGTGAACATCGACAAGTTGAAGTGAAGGACTGAGGAGTGTCCAGTAGGGGATACATGAAAGCTAGTCGGACATTGTTTGGTGAGGATGCTACCAAAATGGCGTTGCAACTTGCAACAGACAATGACATGTCATTTTCCTGGTGAAGTTACATGGATATCCTTCCTACCTTGAGATGTTTTGTATATAAAAAGAACTTTTGGGACTTATACAATCAAATTATTCTACTTTTTCAATGGGAAATTTATATGCCCTGGATTTTGAAGTTCAACTTCCTACAATAAAATAAGCGCATAATTTCAAGCTTTTTTTGGGGGGAAAACATCTGTATTTGATAAAATACCATTATTTTATAACATTTTTCTTTTAATTAAGCATTTGATTCTGACTTAGAGTGAGCAAATCCCCTTACAACAGCGTCTCATATATAGGAGGATCATAATCAAAGTGCTACCACCCTTGCATGCACCCATGTGCCATGATGTTTTTGGTTAAAAAACATCAAATGCGTGTCTTATGTAAGTGTCAATTTAATTAATTTGTTGTTACTAGCTAGTTATTTGGTATTTGTCAAGATGGTGATCAAATTTGGGGGGAAAAAACAGAGGTGATCAAAATTTTTTTAAAAAAAGAGAGGGTAGAGAGAGAGAGAGAGAGAGAGAGAGAGAGAGAGAGAGAGGCAATAAGCCAATAAGGATTGATCATCCAAACCATAAGGATTGATCATCCAAACCGTGCAATGGTGGAGAGCAGGGGTGGTGGGAGCTGTGTGCAGTGCGCTTGCCCTACATCTATATAGTCCAAAGCAGCTGCAAGCTCGCAGCAACTTCTTCTCTCTCTCTCTCTCACTTGTTGTCTTCTTTGCATCGGATGCCCTGGCCTCTCCATGATGGCACTCCTTCCCCCCACCTTATTATTACATTGATTGTTATCAACAATACGACATAAGGGTCTTGTTTGGATCGAACATATATGGTCGATTAATATCAGGGTCCACCATATCTCCTCAAAAGGTTCACTCCAGTTCCATGGCTCATTGCAATCACCAATCCATTTCAGGACATGTGATACGTCTCCTGATTGCCTTTCTATAGAAAGAAATAAAGATCCAATTCCAATAGTGTGTTAAAGTTTGTGGAGCTTGATTGTTCCGGACTACGTAGAGCTGACGGAGTTCAGGGCAGCGCCCTAGCGGGAGTTTCCGGAGGCGGCGTCCCCGGAAGCTAAACAGATTTTAGATATGTTGATAGGGATAGTTTATGTAATTTTTTATACCTCATGTGTCAAAACCCTAGGATATGAGAGTTTATATGGGCAGCTGTCATATGTAACTTGTAATTTGACTCTTTGCCCTTGAGATAGTGTAAACCTCAAGCGACTCCATGGACGTAGCCCTATTTTAGGATGAATCACGTGAAAATCTTATATATGTGCATTCTTCTTCCTCCTCCTTTCTAATCCTAACAAGCGGTATCAGAGCCAAGTTTAGTGGGAGCAATGGCGGAAGATGGAAAGGTGAAGATCAAGAAATTCAATGGTCAGAACTTCGGATTTTGGAAGATGCAGATGGAGGATTACCTTTATCAAAAATATCTCTATCAACCTCTTTCAGGAAAGAAGCCGGACGATATCGAGGATGATGAATGGGCGATTCTTGATAGAAAATCCCTAGGTACGATCCGTCTCACGTTGGCCGCATCGGTAGTGTTCAACATCTCGAAGTAGAAGACAACTACAGATTTGATGGGAGCCCTCTCGAAGATGTATGAGAAACCTTCTGCGTCAAATAAGGTTTTTCTGATGAAAAGATTGTTCAATATGAAGATGTCTGATGGTGGTAATGTGTCTCAATATGTGAACGAGTTCAACATGATTATTGATCAGTTGGAATCCGTAGATATAGTCTTCGATAGCGAGATCAGGGCTCTTGTGATCTTGTCTGGATTACCTGAAAGCTGGGGTGGCTTGGTAATGGCTGTGAACAACTCATCCGAGTCAGGGAAGCTAGATTTTGATGATGTCGTTGGTGTTCTTTTGAGCGAAGAGGCACACAGGAAATCATCGAGACTTTCAGAGGAGACATTCGGGAGTGCATTGAATACAGAAGAAAGAGATAGATCGTCAAAGAGATGGAGCACAAGTAATCATGGTAGATCAAAGTCTAGAAATAAGAGCAAGTCGAGACCTACTGTGGGAAGAAAGGTCACTTCCGGCGAGATTGCAGAGATCGTAAGAAGCAATCAGAAAACGTTAATGATACAGTAAACGTCTCGGTTGATGGTTGTGATGCTTTAATCATTTCTTTAGACAATCTGTGAGGACTTGTCCCTCTACTCCTGGGTCAACCGGCTGGGTCGGGCCCGTGGCTTGTTTCGCGTCGAGCGCGCGATCTGGTAGATCGCATTATTTCTTGGGTCGCAAGGGTAATTTGGTAAATTACACCTTATCGGTTTGTTTGACACCCGCGTGTACACACACAGACCGTGTTTGTGATACTGTTTGTTTAGAATAGCTAGATGGACCCAGGATCGAAAGATCCGAACCTGGGCTTATGTTCTAGCCCAAGTCTAGCTTCCTGCACCTAAATGATCGATCATTCCTTGCGAGAAGGATCGATCATTTAGTGATGATCGATCATTCCTTGCTGGAAGGATCGATCATTTGGTGACATGAAGTTGCTATCGTCATGAAGGATCGATCATTCCTCCTAAATGATCGATCATTCATAAGTCGATTCGTCCGTCTATAAAATGGACGCAAACCCCTTATTGAACCTCTTTTGAAATCCGCTGTTCCTGAGCTCAAATCTGGCTAGATTTGGAAGAGATTGAGGGCGATCTTTGGCTTGGCAGCTGGGATTGAAACTGCTCTAGTGTAGATAGGGATCCTACATACTATTTTTCCAGTTTTTGGTGAGTTTGAGCTTGTTTGTGTTTGATTTGAGTAGAACTCTTTACATGCTCGTTGGCTTTTAGTATAAGTACCAGTTTTGCATTCGTGATTTTCGTACTACCAGACCCCAAGGTTTTGTGGGATTTGGTGGAGTTTTTCGACGGTATTTCTCGCCGGTCGGTCGCCGGAGAACCCAACATGATCGATCCTTCTCCTTTCTGAGGAAGGATCGATCATTCTTGGGGCGTCATGCATGGCCCGTGCATGATCGATCTTCTAGTGGAAGAAGATCGATCTTTTACTGGGCGGCATGGACGAAGTCCTTGGTCACGAAAGTGATCGATGTTCCGAGAGGGAGGATCGATCCTTTGGCTTGGTGATTGATCTTCCTGGAGGGAAGTGTTGATCCTAACCTTGTTTTGATGATGCCAATATACATTAAATGATAAAATATATGTTTAACATTTATTACCCCTTTAATTGGAAATCTTAAATTCAATATTTAAGTCATTTTTGTACTGACGGTCGATCCATGGATCGACCGTGTTGAATGCAAATATGCATTATTGGCTCACGGTCAATCGGTGCATCGACCGTGGGAAGCGTTTTTTCTTCACAGAGCCTCACGGACGATGCGACGGTCGATGTGGCGGTCGGCCGTGGCGCATTAATGAAGAAAGTAAAGAAGCGACGGTCGATCGGTGCATCGACCCTGGGAAGCGTTTTTCTTCGGTCGATCCGAGCATCGACCCTGGGAAGCGACTTTCTCAACAGAGGCTCACGAACGATGTGACGGTCGATGTCACGGTCGACCGTGAGAGTGACGGACGATGCGTGGATCGACCGTCGAGCAAAAAGGCTGAGTTTTAATACGTGACGGACGATGCATAGATCGACCGCCAGCAATGCGCAGAGTAAAAAAACTAGCCATTGGAGAGTTGCAGAGAGCCGTTGGGGCTCCTTGTTGAGCTGGTTGAAGCCCATGTATAAGTAGTTCCTTCATGTAAACTTGCTAGAACTTTTATCATTATTATTGAGATCATCTGAGCAAGTTTTAGAAAAGATTTCTACTTATTCTCCTTTGAGCTAAAACCTTTGTAAGCCTTCTTCAAGTGTGAAGAGGTATCTTGAGAGATAGTCAACAGCAAGTGGCTGTGTGTGTAAGGTCACCAAGCATCAGGAAGCTTGGAGGAAAAGCTTGTAAGGGATTTGCAAGTAGTGGAACCTCAAGGGGAGCCTTGAGAGAAGTGGACGTAGACCAAGAGTTGGGTCGAACCACTATAAAATCGGTGCCATCTCTCTAACCCTTTTAATTGTATTCTTGCATGCCTCTTTGCTTTAGTTTCATCTCATCTACAAGTATTTAAAGTGTTAATTCTCTCCTACCTGGTTTTTCCATTAAACTAGATTTTCGAAAAGAGTCCAATTCACCCCCCCTTGGACCTTCAGGAAGATCCATCCCTTGTGGCTTGACAGGGACTATACCTTCCCATCACGAGGGTGATCAATCATTCCCCCTGGAGATGATCGATCCTTTGTGTGACAGGGAGGTACTTTCAATGGTTTTTGCCCTCGGGGCTTCGCTTATGCAATTTTTCTTTACTGCTTTATACCTTGTACATATCCTTGAGCATGTTAGCCCCATAATGAGGGGTAGTGGTGAACTGAGAGAGTGACGACTCCCGGGATGTATAGATAGCATGTTGAACTGTTAGTCTTGTTTGCCGGGGTTGCTTTTCGTAACATGCTATCTTTTTGTGGACTAGCTGCAGTTGGTGGGGTAACCACTACAGCAGTCCCTTGGCCTACTTTACTTATTCACTGCCTCAGACCGGCAGGGTGTCAAGCCCAGACCTTGTTTAATTAATCGTCACATGTGTTGCATGCTTATCTTCTTTCATGCGTGTGTTCATAGCATGCATCTGATTGTGCATTAGCTGCATAAGGTTAGGACGTGGGTAATATGTGGTATCACCGTCCCGAGGCTTGGAAGCTCGAATTTAGCCTTAGAACCGGGGCTGGGTAGCTTGGTCCAGGTTTGAATGGTGGTGTTCTGTCGATTTCGATGATAGGCCTAGATGACTTGAACACTTGTTAATCGATGATTTAGAGGTCGTGTTGGCCTCGAGCCTGGTTCTGGGGTGTAGCCGTTGTCATCGTCTCATCTTTGGGCAGAGGGTGTGCCTGCCCAGCAGTGTCTTCTTCCTGCTATACTAGGTGTTTCCGAGATGGGCCCAGTTAGTTAGGGTGACCATGGTTGGATACATAGAGACACCGGTGGGGTTATTGGACCCTTGTGTACACCAAGACCATGCTAGGGGGCGACACTATTGTGTTTTCCTCTTCCTTCTGTGAGTCATAATGTAGTTTCCCTGCTGAGCTTAATTGCTCACTCCTATCTGGGTTACGTTTTGCAGGTACAGGCGTTAGCTCTTCTTTGGTGGCCCCTAACGGGCAGTTGGTTGGTGGTGCGGCGACGCCTAGCGGAGTTTGAGGAGTGGTGATCTTATGTTCCTAAACCCTTGTATAGTTAACCTCCTACAATAGTGTATAAATGTTTGTAACTGATTTCCCCTCTTTGAGGTTTCGTAGATTTGTACTTCGGAATTGTAATCTTTGAGCTTGAGGTTTCTGTTGTTGATAGAATTGTTAATTGAGGGTGTTTAAAGAATTGCTTAGGGAGACCAATAGGTTAGAGGGAACCCTTGCCATTATTTTTCCGCAGTTGGTTAGGTTTCGATTCGCGTCCCAGGCCCGGTTGGGCTTTTGCGGGTCGGAGCGCGACACAATCGATCTGAATCTTGGATTAGATTCTGGTGCTTCTTTTTATGCTACCTCGAATATGAAATTTCTAAATAATTATGTCAAAGGAAATTTTGGTAATGTTTAACTTGGTGATGATAAGCCTTGTAGTATTGTTGGCAAAGGTGAAGTACATATGAAGCTTTTAGATGGGACTGAACTAAAATTGACAGATGTAAGACACGTTCCAGATCTCAAGAGAAATCTTATTTTAGTTGGTCAACTCGCAAAATCAGGGTTGAAGACAAGCTTCACCAATACTTCATGGAAGATCATCAATGGAGCTATGGTTATTGCTCAGGGTAAGAAAGAAGGAACTCTTTATGTCGCTTCTGATACTAACTATTCGATCTCAGTTGCATCATCAGGTGTGGATGCGAGCACATGGCATTGCAGGCTTGAACATATGAGTGCGAAGGGAATGCAAATGATGTTCTCAAACGGGAAACTACCGGACTTGAAATCAATTGATTTGGATTTCTTTGAAGACTTGATGAGTGCATGAAAGTGCACTCTGAACATGACTAATAGCAGCTTATTTTCTTAGTTTTCATGATTAATATAGATGATTTCATCCGTATATGTTGCTTCACAAAGTTATTTGTATTATGCAGGAAATTGAAGAAAAGATGGGTTTTTAACACCAACACTGTACCTTCTCGGAACAAACCAGATGAAGTGTCATATATGGTTGGAACGCTCTTGAAGTCTAGTTTCGGAGGAATTTTACGGTTCGTAATTCCGAGTTACCTAGAATAAGTTACAGCAATTTTAGTACCAATGGCGCAGTTTGGATGGCAAACTAGTAAATACTCAGGAAAGACGGATCGATCATGTTCCCTAAAAGGATCGATCCTTTTATGCAGACGGACCTGACAGAACGCATACTTTTCAGATGATCACAGAAGGATCGATCCTACTATCCATCCTACTAAGAAGGATCGATCCTACTATCCATCCTACTAAGAAGGATCGATCGTACTCGGGCTACCCAGGTTACACCAAATGAGGAGAAATACAGTTTCGTCGACTGGTAGGAAAATATTCTTAACATATTCTCTGGAAGTCACAATATTCTGAAATTTGATTACATGCTATAAGGTTCAGAGATATACAACTTTTATGTTGGACATTTAGTGAGATTCGGGATGGTGTGATAGCAGATTGGAAGAATAGATGAAGTTAGACAAGCTGGAAAACTGATCTGTCAAAGCTGAGAAGAAAATTCATCAAATATTCCATATAACTCAGAATGTTATGAAATCTTCGGCATCTGATAGAAGACTGCCTAATCTACAACTTTTGTGTTGACCAAGTATCCAAATTCAGGCTGAATTGGACCCAACGGCGACCGGAATAGGGCTGTTAGGATTAATTCAGGAAATCCGAGTTGCACCATAAGTCCAACTCAACTAAAACCCTAATTTCGGGAGTTCCCCTATATATATGGTTATTTTAATCCGAAATTAGGCTGATCCCAAGGGGGTTTTCTACATAGCTTTGGAGGGGAGAAAGCAAGAAAGAAGATGAAGAAATCTCCATCCATGGTCGGGTAAGCCGCGGGCATGGCGGATGGATGATCTAGCGAGGATTAGGGTTTCTTCTTCATCATGGTTCATAGATTTTCATCTTTATTGTTTAAACTCTATTTATGGATTGGATCTTTACATATTGCTTTGTGGCTAAATATTATTATAAATCCAGTCATGCTTCTTTTATGATATTGTGATCCCATAGTTATCTCTTTTGATTCTCCTACCGAGTCACGCGAAACCTTTGTTATGCATTGCCCGTAGTGACAGCTGGTATTGTGTATTCTTAGGGATCTGATAAGACAAGGTTGGGGCTCTATCCCGATGAATCTTTGTTATGCGTTGCCTGTAGTGACAGCTGGGATCGTGTATTCTTAGGATCTGGTAGGACGGAGTTAGGGTTACAACGAGAAGAACCAAACATAGAAAGAGATATTTATATTTTATCAGATTCATAATTCTATATCTTCCGGTTAAAGTGATTGGGATGTGAATCCCTTAACTGAGTATTATATGAACCGTTGGTAGAAGAAGAACCTAAATCCGAGTGAAGTGATTCCTGAAGCCTACCCTTATTAAAATCCTAATATCTCTAGTTAATCTTACATTATCATTAAATCCTTTGATCTAATTTAGTTAATTCTTAAGTTCTCGTTTGTCTTCAATTCATTGTTATTTGCGTTTTGGATATTTTCTACTTGTCTCTCTGTGGGTTCGACCTCTCTTATGTTGTACTGCAACGCGACCGCTGTGCGTGACACATTTGAGCGATATCAAAGCTGCATCTATGGGAAGCAGAGGAAAGTCAGTTTCTCAAAGGTTGGAAGGAGGCTCAAGGCAGAAAAATTGGAGCTTGTGCACACTGATGTTTGGGGTCCAACCAAGGTATCTTCTATTGGAAACTCACTCTGCTTTGTCACTTTTATTGGTGATGCTACCATAAAGCTTGGGTCTATTTTTTGAAACATAAATCTGAGGTATTTAACGTTTTCAAAAAGTGGAAAGCTTTGGTTGAGAATGAGGCAGGTACAAAGTTGAAATGTCTCAGATCGGACAATGGAGGTGAATATTGCAGTGATGAGTTCGAGGAGTACTGTGCGGCAAATGGAATACATAGACAGAAGACTATTTCAAGAACTCCACAACAAAACAGCATCACGAAGAGAATGAATAGAACCATCATAGAGCATGGCAGAAGTATGAGAATTCATGATGGATTGTCAAAACAGTTTTGGGCAGATGCTGTGAGTAACACGGTTTACCTGATAAACAAAGTCCCTTCAATTGCATTGGCCTATGAACTACCAGAAGAAGCTTGGACATAAAAGGAGGTATGATGAGGACATGGTTGGGACTAACAAATGGAGTCAAGAACCACTTCAAATGGCAATAAGACCAGTCACAAGAGCTAGAGCTAAGAGATTCAAAGAGACACTTGGTGGATTAATTCAAGAGGTTCAGATTGAAAAAGAATGAATGTTCAAAACTAATGAAGAACCAAGGTGGGTCAAAAGCATCAAGGCCATCACGAATTAGGTTGCATGAGCTGGGTGTGACATTTAATGTTTCAAGTCAAGATAGTTGGAGTTTTAAATCAAGGTAGTTGGAAGTGGTTGACTTGGGAACTCAACTTATTAACTAGTTGTGCTCTACATTGATTGTTCAAGTCTTGGAATTGTGGAGAGTCATAAATTCGAATTTAATAGGAGTATGACTTTTTCAATGTATTAGCATATATATGGGCATGATCTATGTAATGGAACAGTAGATTTTGATTGATAAAAAGTGAGAGAATTTCTCTTTGGTTCTTCGTAGAACTATCAAACTTATCAGGATTTTTCCTATGCCGTTCATCTAGACTTATCAAACGGATTTCCATCCCCATTTGTGGCGTCCCCACCTCATACTAACGTTCTTGCTTGATTATAAGCAACGGGTCACGGTTTCCATCCGAACCTGATTGTAGAATGATCCTACAAGCTCATCTTGCTACGGGTTTCATCAGAACTTGGTGAGGTTCGTATCAGTTGGTATCAGAGCTCAATGTCTAGTCTCAGGTTTGCTTATCCTTATCATTCCTTGATCTTCAGTTTTGTATCAAATCTGATAGAAGATCAAATTCGTTTCTTGCTTTATCCCTTCATAGTCCTCATTTTCAATATTTGAACGTCATTTTCTTTATCAAATCTGATAAAAAAACATCAAGTTCTTTCTTCTTCCCGTCAAGTGTGTTCGTGTTTCTTCTAGAGAAAAAAAGAAAAGAAAAGAAAGAAAGAAATTCGTGAAAAGAAGAAGAAGAAGAAGAAGAACCGTTTCATCGTCCAGAATTATCAACCTTTCCTTTTCTTTGCATACCTATCAACCTTGCCTTTTCTTTGCATACCTTAGCTTTTCTTCGCATACCCTACCTTTCTTTGCATCCTTTGATAAGTTTTTAGTATGAATTGTTGCTAAAATTTCTGAATTGAGTTTGACTAGTTCGATAAGAACCGAAAAGGAATTTCTAAGAGTGTTGAGTGATTTGAGTGAAACACAAGAGGGAGTGTTTGTGAGTTTCTTTTACATGAAATCATGTCTCAAAGTGGTGAAAAAGGTGCTGCGGAAGGTGCTAATCCGAAGTTGTTTATGGAGGCTATTGTGGGAGAGATGTGGTGTATGATGAGGCGAGAATTGGATGAGGTTCACAGAAGGTTGGATAGAATGGAAGATTCAAGGGATGAAAGAGATGATTGAGGCAGATCCGAGGAGGATGATGACCGAAATTCGTTGGGGAGCCATAGGAGGAATGCACGAGGAAGACGTGTTTGGAATCAGGAAGATAACTTATCTCAATAGCATAAATATGCATATTCCTTCATTTCAAGGTAAAAATGACCATGAGGCCTACCTTGAATGGGAAAAGAAGGTAGAGTTAGTATTTTATTGCCACAACTACTCCGAGATGAAGAAGGCAAAACTTGTAGCCATTGAATTTTCTGATTATGCTATTGTTTGTTGGGATCAGTTCGTGTTGAACATGAGTTGGAATAGAGAACAACCAATAGAGACGTGGGAGGAGATGAAAATCGTGATGAGGAAGCGATTTGTTCCTAGTCACTATTACCGTGAGTTTTACCAAAACCTGCAAAATCTCATGCAAGGTAATCAGAGTGTTGAAGATTACGACAAGGAGATGGAGATTGGTATGATCCGGGCTAATGTAGAGGAAGATCGAGAAGCTACAATGGCCATATTTTTGAGAAAAATTAAACCAAGAGATTCAAGATAGGGTGGAGATGCAACATTATGTGGAGTTGGAAGATATGGTACACATGGCTAACAAGGTTGAGCGGCAGCTCAAGAGGAGGGGTGGTATACGTGCAACCCAAGGTTCATGTTCTACTTCGTCGTGGAAGCCAAATTATGTGAAGAAGGAGGAGAAGCCGACCGAGAAGTCTAAACCTGAGCCAAAGCAAGAATCCACCAGCCACAATTCTCAAGGGAAACCAAACCCATTTGCTTCTCGAACTCGTGATGTTAAGTGTTTTAAATGTCAAGGGGTCACATAGCAAGCCAATGCCCAAACAAGAGAGTCATGATGGTACGAGATAACGGTGAGATTGAAACTGATGATGAGTCAAACACTACTTCTATGCCGCCATTGGAGGATATTGATGAGGAAGAGTATGTTGTTCATGGAGAATTGATGGTGGCAAGGAGAGCTCTATGCATGCAAGCAAAGGAAGAATATGAGCTACAATTAGACAATCTCTTTCATACTAGGTGTTATGTTAAAGACAAGGTGTGTAGTGTGATTATTGATGGTGGAAGCTACACTAATGTTGCTAGCATGACTTGGTGGAGAAATTGGAGCTACCAACACTCAAGCATCCGCAGCCATACAAGCTACAGTGGTTGAATGATAGTGGTAAAGTCAAGGTAAACAAGCAAGTGTTCGTTTCCTTCTGAATTGGTAAATATGAAGATGAGGTGTTATGTTACGTTGTGCCAATGCAAGCTGGGCATTTGCTGATATGAGTCAATTCGACTCGACCAACTGGACCCGCACCCAGAAGAGGAACCAAACTGGTTCAACCTCTTTCCTAGTTTAACTTGGACTTCCCTAGTTTAAACTAGAGTATTTAATTAGGATTAGTCTTTTATATTTAATTGAGTCCTAGTTGAAATTTGATTGTTAGTAATTAATTAAAAGTCCAATTGAGTTAGGAAGTTGAGTTGAGTATGAAAGCCTTATTACTTGCTAATTAAGCAATAGGGTTTTCTAGTTGGATTAGGACTCGGTCAAGGTCTCTATAAAAGGACCTCAGTAGCTAGGTATGAGGTATGAAGAGAATTATGATGAATTGAGAATAGTTTAGAAGAATATCATAGGAATGTAGTTTCCACAGAAATTCACCATCGATCCACCTCCTTCCCCGTCGGTCATCTTCTCCGCAGCTGGCACCGCCTCCACGGACTTTCTCTCTCTGCCACGTCAGCGCCACATCATCACCTTCTTCCTCTCCTCTCTCTCCTCTCCCGTGCCCTAACCCTAGCTTCACCGTCGGCATCCTTTCCCCAGCCTCTCCGACCGTCCCCGTCACCGACCAAGGCCACCAACCTCTTCCCAGAGCCCGGCGACCTCGACCAACCCCTTCACCGCCCTGTTCATCTTCTCCGGCGGTATCCCCGTCCTTCCCAAGGTTCACCGTCGCCGACCTTTCCAGATCCGCCGCCTCTAGCCATCCATTGGAAGATCGGATCCGTTAGATCCGTTCCTCGTCTCCCCGCGACCCTTACTATATACTTCCCGACCTCCCCAGAGCCCTCGCAGTCGTCCCCGACGCCGGTCAACCCAAACCCGCCACCGTTGACCTCCAGATCCCGTCGATCCGGCATCCTTCCGGCCAATCCACTCCGATGGATCTCTTCCCCATCAACCCACGAACCTTCCTGCCAAGGTCCCGATCGCCGCCGACGTCCCTACGCCGGCGATCTACTTTTGCGAACGTCAACCCTTGGATCCAGTTCGGTTCAGCCAGCTTGAATCAGACTCAGCCCAACCTAATTCAGCTCAACCACCTAATCCGGATCCAGTCCAATTCAAGTCGTTCAACCTGATCCAGATCAACTCAAACTTGACCCAGTCAAGTCCTATCCTATCAGTTTCAGCCAGATCTGAACCAGCTCAAGCCAGATCCGATCCAACTAGCCAAATCAGCCAGTTGGACTCAATCAAGCCGGATCAGACTCAATTCTAATCAATTGGAGTAGTAGAGACCCGATACGAGAGGATTGCGAGTAGACCGCCCGTATCATTTGCTGCTTGGGAGACCTTGGCAATTTGATAGGCGTGTGAAGCATGATGGTTATACGAACAAGTACTCTTTTGTGTTCAATCAAAGGCCAATCACTCTTGTTCCTATGACACCAAAACATGTTTATGATGATCAAGTGAGACTGTAAAAAGAGATTGATGAATAGAGAAAGAGTGAAAGAGAGAAAAAGAGTGAGCATCAAAAAGAGAGTGATGAAAAAAGAAAGAGTGAAAGAGAGAAAAAAAGTGAGCAAAAAAAAAAGGGAGTGATCAAAAAAGAAATAGTGAAAGAGAGAAAAAACGTGAGAATCAAAGACAGAATGAAAAAAAGAACTTTTATGCAAGGGCACGTGAGATAAAGCGAACAATGATTGTACTTTTGTACAATGAGGCATATTTGAATACTAACCAACTTATCGTGTCTTTGCCTAGTTCTGTTGTTGATCTCTTGCAAGAGTTTGATGATGTCTTTTCAGAGGAGGTTTCACACGATTTGCCATCTATTCAGGGAATTGAGCATCAAATTGATTTCGTACCCGGTGCCACCATCCCAAACTGACCAGCTTATAAAAGGAACCCTGAGGAGACAAAGAAGCTACAAAGGCAAGTTCAAGAGTTGATGGAAAGGGGATACGTGAGGGAAAGCATAAGTCCATGTGATGTTTCGGTGATTTTGGTTCCTAAGAAGGATTGGACTTGGAGGATGTGCATTGATTGTTGTGTCGTCAACAATATCACGGTAAAGTATCATCATCCTATTCCTCGCTTAGATGATATGTTAGATGAGCTGCATTGTGCTCGTATGTTTTCTAAAATTGATTTGAAGAATGGGTATCATCAGATCAGAATGAAAGAAGACGATGAATGGAAAATTGCTTTTAAAAGAAAACATGGCTTATATGAGTGGCTAGTTATGCCTTTTGGCTTAACTAACACACCAAACACTTTTATGATGTTAATGAATCATGTTTTACGAACATTCATTGGCAGGTTTGTTGTTGTCTATTTTGATGATATCCTTATTTATAGCAACAACTTGGAAGATCATGTTGAGCATTTAAAATCTGTTCTAGATGTAAGATGTTTGCTAACTTGAAGAAATGCACTTTTTGCACCGATAAGCTTGTGTTCCTTGGTTTTGTTGTGAGTGCACAAGGTATACAGGTTGATGAAGAAAAGATTCGTGCAATCCAAGAGTGGCCGAGTCCTACTAGTGTTGGTAATGTTCGAAGTTTTCATGGTCTTGCTAGCTTTTACATGAGATTCGTGAAAGATTTTAGTATCATTGCCACTCCACTTACTGAAGTCATCAAGAAAAGTGTTGGATTCAAATGGGGTGACGAGCAAGAAAAGGCGTTTCAGTTGCTCAAGGAAAATTTAGCACATGCTCCCGTACTTGTTTTTCCTGATTTTACTAAAACATTTGAGATTGAATGTGATGCTTCAGGTTCTGGAATAGGAGCTGTTCTTATGCAAGGTGGAAGGCCAATCGCATATTTCAGTGAGAAGCTAAGTGGGGCAGCCTTAAACTATCTTACTTATGACAAGGAATTGTTTGCATTGGTTCGAGCATTGGAGACATGGTAGCACTACTTATGATCTAAGGAATTCATAATACACACTGATCATGAGTCATTAAAGCATTTGAAGGGCCAACACAAGTTGAACAAAAGGCATGCACGATGGGTGGAATTCATTGAGACATTTTCTTATGTGATACAATACAAACAAGGGAAGGAGAATGTCATGGCGGATGCGCTATCCCGCAAGTACGTTTTACTTTCCACTCTTGATGCAAAGGTAGTTGGTTTTGAATACATCAAAGAATTATATGTTTCTGATCATGATTTTTAGTGATGTGTATCAATCTTGTGAGAAATCTGCATTTGGGAAGTATATTAAGCATGATGATTATCTGTTTAAAGAAAATAAATTGTGTATGCCTAATTGTTCCCTGCATGACTTGTTAGTAAGGGAATCCCATGGTGGAGGGTTAATGGGGCACTTTGGTGTATATAAAACACTTGGCATCTTACATGAGCACTTTTATTGGCCACACATGAAACATGATGTTGAGAGAATTTGTGGTAGATGCATCACTTGTAAGCAAGCCAAATCAAGAGTGTAGCCCCACAGTTTGTACACTCATTACCAATACCTAGTGAGCCTTGGATTGACATTTCGATGGATTTTGTATTAGGTTTACTGATAGCGCTTGAAAAGTGTCACGGCTTAACAAGTCTGACCAAAATTACAAACTTATAATCGAATTTCAAACTAACTACTTTTGGGGTAGATAGCAGTGAATCCGAGTCGAATCCACAGGGAATGCGTAGTAAAATAATTAAACTACTAAACTCAATCTAAGTATTCCTACCAATAAGTTGAGAAAAGATTTAGAATTGAAATTAAACTAACTTTATACTAAAGGGTTGATAAATATGAGAAACAATACCATGGAATTCTTAATCAATAACTAGGATTCTACCATGTCTTCCTAGGATTAGAACAAGTTAACCAAACTGAATGGTTTTTCTAATGGTTGATAAGTGAATGGCTAGTTCTCACTATCACTCAACAAGTTCCGGTTAGGATCCCTTGTCGGTGAGAGCAATTATCTAAAAGCCAGTGACCTAATGGTTATTTATGATCACTGCTAATGAATCCTCTGATCAGGATGAATTCATCGAGAGAAAATAGTATAATATGGATTTAGATGTAAGATCAAGATGGTTCTAGCATCTTGAGGTCACCAAATTGAATATATCAACGATTAGAAGTTAACCTAGTGGCTCTAGCACTAGCGTAGTAGTATTAGCACTTACGAAATCCCTAATCTTGAATTAAGATAAATAACGGATTAAGATTTGGTCATAATGGTTCTAGCATTGTGAGTAATGGTCCTAGTATCACAAAACTCTTAATCTCGAGAAGAAAATCCTCATATCCATGGTTCTAGCATGAATGTTTTGATGAGAATTTCTAATCTCAAGTCCTAACATGCTCAAGACCTAGATCTAGACATACAGGAACAAATCATTCATCCACTAATAATAAAATCACACCAAGTTCATAAAGAAATTAAAATCAATCCATACAAACCATTCAAAGATGTATACAAGCCATAAATCTTAGGAATCCCTAATAGAAACCCTAGTTACATCATAAGAATCTCATGGTAAAAAGTTTAGCTACTCATCTTTAGGGTTTGATCCGTGGACTAAGGTTGATGAAGCTCTTCCGCCATTGATTTCCTCCTAAAAGATTCTAAAAAGAAAAGTTAAAACGAGGAAGAAGAAACTAAGAAAGAGTGCTCCCTCTCCTTGGTCTCCAAGCAACCAAGAGAGAGTCTAGAGAGCCCCCCTAAGAGAGGAACAAGAGAACCCAAAAACCCTAGAACATGCCTATTTATAGCCTAGGTATCCCCCTTAACTCGGATTAGATCTGAGCCTTTAATTTTTCTTAACTGCTATCAAAGGATCGATCCTTTAGGGGTAAAGATTGATCATTTGATCCTAAAAAATTGGTTGCGTCCGAGTATGATCGATCATTTGAAAGAAAATGATCGATCATTTAAAATATGGCTCTATGTCGTCTCTACTACAGTGAAAGGATTGATCCTTTAGGGTAGGATGATCCATCCTTCGTTCTGCGTGATTTCTCTTTTGTCATTCAGACTGCGCCATTGGTACTAAAAATATTGTAACTTCTTCTAGGAAACTCGGAATCACGAACCATAGAATTCTTCAGAAACTAGACTTCAAGAACTTTCCAACCATATATGGTTCATTATCTGGTGCTTCCTGAACAGGTACAGTTTTGATGTCAAACATGACCCATCTTTGCTCCTTTGCACCTAGCAGGTTCTTTATTTGTTCGTTTTAGCACTCAACTTAATCTAATCTTCGTTGAGGGTCCTAATACCAGAAATGTGGAGAAGATAACCAAAATAACATTGTTGGAGACTAACGAGACCCAGTTAAAAGGGTGATTTGTGCACTTTTCACGTCTTATCATTTACCTAGGTCAAAACGGGGTAGGGATTCAATATTTGTGGTCGTGGATAGATTTTCTAATATCACACATTTTATGTCATGTCACAAAACTGATGATGCTTCGAATATAGCTGAATTATTCTTTCGTGAGATTGTGAGATTGCATGGTATGCCAAGAACAACCATTTCATATTGGGATGCTAAGTTCTTGAGTTAATTTTGGAAGACCTTATGGGGAAAGTTAGGAACTAAGTTGTTGTTTTCTACTACATGTCACCCCCAAACTGATGGTCAAACTGAAGTTGTCAATAGAACTTTATCTACATTGTTGCGGGCTGTCATTCAGAAGAACATCAAAAATTGGGAGAATTGTTTACCGCACATTGAGCTTGCATATAATCGTGATGTTCATTCAGCTACTCAGTTTTCACCCTTTGAAATTGTGTATGGTTTCAATCCATTAACTCCTTTGGATTTAACTCATTTGCCAATTTATGAGCATGTTAATTTAGATGGGAAATACAAAGCAGAATTTGTTAGGCAGATCCATGAGAAAGCATGGCTCAACATTGAGCGAAGGACGGTGCAATATGTGAAGCAAGCCAATAAAGGGAGAAAGAAGCTGGTTTTTGAACCCGAGGATTGGGTTTGGTTGCACTAGAGAAAAGAAAGGTTTCCCAAACTGAGGCGCTCCAAACTCCTTCCATACGGGGACAGTCCATTTCAAGTTCTTGAGCGCATCAATAACAATGCATACAAGTTGGATTTACCGGGTGAGTATAATGTTAGTGCTACATTTAATATTTCTGATCTATCCCCTTTTGATGCAGGTGATGATTTGAGAACAAATCCTTTTCAAGAGGAGGGGAATGATGAGGACATAGTTGGGACTAACAAATGGAGTCAAGAACCACTTCAAATGGCAATAGGACCAGTCACAAGAGCTAGGGCTAAGAGATTCAAAGAGGCACTTGGTGAATTAATTCAAGAGGTTCAGATTGGAGAAGAATGCATGTTCAAAACTAATGAAGAACCAAGGTGGGTCCACATCATCAAGGCCATCACGAATTAGGTTGCATGAGCTGGGTGTAGCATTTAATGTTTCAAGTCAAGATAGATTGAGTTTTAAATCAAGGTAGTTGGAAGTGGTTGACTTGGGAACTCAACTTATTAACTAGTTGTGCTCTACATTGATTCTTCAAGTCTTGGAATTGTGGAGAGTCATAAATTCGGATTTAATAGGAGTATGATTTTTCAATATATTGGCATATATATGGGCATGATCTATGTAATGGAACAGTAGATTTTGATTGATAAAAAGTGAGAGAATTTCTCTTTGGTTCTTCGTAGAACTATCGAACTTATCAGGATTTTTCCTGTAGCGTTCATCTAGACTTATCAAATGGATTTCCATCCCCGTTTGTGGTGTCCTCACCTCATACCATGGTTCTTGCTTGATTATAAGCAACGGGTCGCGGTTTCCATCCAAACCTAATTGTAGAATGATCCTACAAGCTCATCTTGCTACGGGTTTCATCAGAACTTGATGAGGTTTGTATCAAGGTAAACCTGTCACATCTTAGAGTCTTTAGCTGCACTTCATATGTTCATGTTGACTATGCTGATAGATCCAAGCTAGATCCTAAGTCTAGAAAATGCAGTTTCATTGGATATGGTGCTGATGATTTTAGTTATCGCTTTTATGATCATGAGAATAGAAAAATTATCAGAAGCATGGATGTAATATTCAATGAAAAAGTTATGTATATTCGAATAATTAGGTTGAAAAAGATGTGAAACCTGATTATGTTGAATTAGAGGATATCAGTGATGGTAGTATGGTTAAATCAAAAGCAATGGAAGAACAGAAAGAACAGCAAACTCCTATTCCGGTTAGAAGAACGAGAAGAGTCATTAGACCTCCTTTACATTACTCTCCTTCTTTGCATTATCTATTGCTAACTGATAATGATGAACCTGAAAGCTATGAAGAAGCCTTGCATGTCAACGCCAAAAGGAAATGGAAGTTGGCCATGGATGATGAGATGAAGTCTCTTGCGGCGAATCAGACATGGGATTTGGTTGAGCAGTCTAAAGGGAAGAAGGCTTTACACAACAAATAGGTCTACAAAAAGGAGAAATTGATGGATCAAAACGATACAAGGCAAAGTTTGTTGTGAAAGGTTTCGAGCAGAAGGCAGGTATTGACTATACTGAGATATTTGCTCATGTTGTTAAATTGACTACCATAAGATCTGTTTTGAGTATTATGGTCGTAGAGAATTTACATCTTGAATAGTTAGATATAAATACAGCTTTTCTACATGGAAATTTGAAAGATGACATTTATATGCATCAACCACATGGATATATGACAGCGGGGGAAGAGAAGCTTGTATGCAAATTGAAGAAAAATATGTATGGTTTAAAGCAGGCACCAAGGCAATGGTATATTAGATTTGATGGGTTTATGAGTACCAATTGGTACAAGAGATGTCATATGTAACTTATAATTTGACACTTTGCCCCTGAGATAGTGAAAACCTCCAGCGCCCCTGAGATAGTGAAAACCTCCAGCGACTCCGTGGACGTATCCCTATTCTGGGGTGAACCACGTAAAAAATCTTGTATATGTCCGTTCAAGTTCTTCCTCCCTTTTAATCCTAACATCATGTCCCACATGCTTGACTTATGTCCTTAGTTCACGGTCACCACCAGCTCAACCATGGAAGAAAAGTATTTGGATTGGCCCTTACAACCATTACATCCCCAAGAACTCAAAGACCATCTCAGGCAAGCGAAGGTTCTTCACCCAAGAGGTGCAAATCATCCTTGCACGCGCTCATGTGCAAATTGCTTCGAGCTGAAGTGCTGTATATTTTGTCAAAGCCATGCTTGCAAGATTATACAGGCAAAGTCATGACACATCTATCTCTTTGCTCATAGTTTAGTAATTTGGCACATCCTTTTATTTGCTATTTTCACATCACACTCGGAACACGTCAAAACAAATTTCAACACGATGTTTACAACAAAAGATGCCGTGTGGAGGTATAGTATTCTTGTAATATGCAACCAGAAAGAGTCTCTAGATGCAGGCAATCATTTTGTCACATTAGAAAATGATGAGAAGTAGATTTCAGTGATGGCTTCTCCAAATTTCATCCATGGTTTGGTAGAAATCAAATGGGAACAGGTAGTTCTTCTAACTTCTCCTGCTGACTAGATGCCGCTCGAGTCTCTTCCAAATATGAATCTTCTAAGCCAATCGGATACGACCAGTACCCTTGTGCGCCAACTGACTTGTTTGCTAGATATGGCACGAAATATCAAGTCAGGGCAGCCAATGACTCAGATCAAAATGAGGGGATTAAGCATGTAGTGAAAATCTTGCAACGTTCAGATTCACATGCAGAGGATATGACAAACTGAAATGTAGTGTGTATCAATTAAGGTATAATGCATTTAGAAAGTGCTATCAAGTCAGAGGCACATACGTCGCATAAACAGAATACCATAGCCACTGGCTGCTCTGACCTATAGAAATCCAATCACCAGGCAACTGTGCAGCTGTTTGCTCTCCACCCAATGGAGCGAATTGTCCAAAATGCTTGTATCTTCAAGAAACCATGAAATGAGAGATTAGGTATGCTTTTACTCAATGCTCAAGAATTAAACAGAATCAAAGTCATACTGCTCGAAAAACATTTGCAAACTCCTTCCACCAACTCTATCTTTCTTATCTTTTTATTGACATTGCACTTTGTTGACAAAGGCCACAAAAGGAATTTCGTTGATACGATATCTGTAGGAAATAAAGAAAACTTTGCAAGCTCGGAGAGATGACTGGCTTCACTTATTAAGCAAATGTTGGAGAAAAGTTAGTGAATGAACTTAATCACTAAAGCTGAAAATTTAAGCAGGCTCTTATGTTGTTCTGATAGAGGACTGCTTTTCGTCGTAGTTTTCTGAATTAGCCAAGTAGCTGGTCTATCTGGTGGCCAAGACCTTATCAAATGCCCCAATTCGCACTCACACAGTTAGCACAATCAGATGGCCTCAGAACCAAATGAATCATTTGAGTAGTCTCTAGATAGAAATCCATCGTAAGCAAATAGAGAAAATTGAGAGAGAGAGAGAGAGAGAGAGTAGATAATGAAGGGGGGAAATAGTGCATAAATAGAGAACATGTACCGAAAGGGGCGAAACCGATGACGGCCAGATTCTCTAATGCGCAGAGGACCTACTGGATTTTCTGCACAGTCCATCATCTTGTTAAAGCATTTAGCAAGATATTCTCCTTGTTGGGCAGCAACCTGATGGTATGTGACGAGAAAAGGTAAACCAAAAATTCAGCAAAAATGATTAACTTCTAGACAAAAATTGGTTCAATCCACAAATCTATGTGATCAGCGTGTTGCCGCAGAAGATCACCTGAGCTGTAGCAGGTAAATTCTTGACCTGTGCATCTACATCAACAAGAACTTTCTCAAAGTCTTCAATACTGAGTTCAACAGATTCTTTGATAGCATTTCCTTTCGAATCCTTCAGCAAGTCCCAAATATCACTCATTTGCTTGCTTTTCAAATATAGTTCCATTTGAGGGTATCTTATGCAGATGTCTTTAAGTACATCATTGATTTCTTTCACAGTTAAAGTTCCAGAATTGTCTTTATCTGCAACCTTGAATATTTCAGAGATATCTTCCTGAGAGCATAATTGCAATCAGTGAATACATAAAGATTGCACTAGTGGCATTAGAAAGTAAAATACAGAAAACTGCTCATAAAAATCCCGATATGGAAGTGACCAGCAAAAAAGTAGTGCTTACCACCGCAATCCTTCCAAATTTGTCCTGAACAAAGCTACAATGCGTAGACTACCAGTCTACAACTAATAGACAGCAAAAAATAGTACATGCACATGAAAGTTTGAAGGCAAGAATAGTGATTCAACTTCAACTGAGGCCCAATGCTGAGATGACTGGCATTGCAAAAAATATTTTGTTGACATGTGGAAGTCTATTCTGTAGAAAAGAAAGATGGCTGGTTGAGAACAGACAGAAATAAAGCATTGAATGATAGTTTGCCCTCAACTAACTATCAAAGAATCGCCCCAATAGATTTAAGGCTTTGATAGTTAGATTGACTTCCAAGTTTCAAAACTAAATTTGACAGTGAAAATCTCAACAACCGGAGTAAGTGAACTCCAATCTTGAAGTTTGAGGAAATGCTAAATGGAAAGGCTCCAAACTACAGCAATTTGACTCTACAAAGCTTAAAACTAACAAAGGAATTTTGGCCAATAAACCTGCCAACCAACAGGATTCTACTGGAGTCAATAGATCAAAAAATTAATATTGAATAATTTCCTAGGATTTGAAAACCTTGCATGCTTCTGTGATCCTGCAAAATGAGGGGCGTACATGTAAACCAACTGATCCTAGAATGATGTATACATAAAATGACCATCTCCAACTAATTGGAAGTACTAATGCTGAACATAAGTGGTAATTTTGGAGGTCGTCTGACATCGAAACCTAACACCCAATGCTGAACACGAGGTAGGCAAACGATCAGCTGGACATCAGCCTTCGTTGTTGACTTTATTGTCCTTGTTCAAGCCTCACCAAAAGAAGATCTTTACGGACAATCCAAAATTGGAATGTCCTAATTTAATCGATCATCCCTATTAAGCAGTTAAAATGACAATGTCAAACATAAATGGTCACTTTTCCAGAGGAACTTGATGCAGCCTAGATACAAATATGTGGTCCCTTATCAAGATTTCTAACCTGTTTCAAAATGATGCCAATTTCCAGGTGATGTTGCTTGATCATGATAGTTTGCATTATGATTAGGAGCATAAATGAATAACCTCTCATGCCAGATTCTGTGATGAAGATGATTAATACATTCGCACTGGACAGACTTTGGTCAGGGCTCGACGTGATGCCTAGCATCCGAATAGGATAACCTCAAATAAATTTGTACTGTTTGCACCAAAATGGCCTTTTGCTGGTTACATGGCCCATTAAGTAAGTCCAAGACTCCATTTCATCAACTCTTGCCAATCGTTGGTTGCCAACACACCCCTATCAGCCTAATGCTGAATAGCGGTGCATAAATGAAGGAGCATGTTTGCGTTCAGCAAATTTAATATACATTGCAGACAGTCATTACTGGATAAACTCCTATAACCTCCAGGCAGATAGCACGAGTGCATATGTGCAAATAGAAGATTGCAACAGCCACACCAACTCATCAAGTCTAGCACATCATATCAAACAAGACAATTCACATACCATAACTTTTCTTTGGTTAATGGTGGCACAGTCGCCAAGTGCATAAACCCCATCACATCCATTAACTCTAAGCCATTCATCAGTTGCTAGTACCCGCCGATTACCCTGCGAATTGTGAGCATGAAATGACCAAAAAACCTCAAGGTTATAGTAGACACAAGAATGTTGAAGCAAATCAAAAGTGAATGTGTATTAGGATAAGCATAGCTCGCTTAACTTGACCAATTTGTTTCATGAAGTCCATAATGACTGGACGTGTTCCAATTCCAGTAGACCATACAGCCATTCCATAGGGTATAGAAATCTTTTCGGCCGTTTTAGTTAACATGGTGATATCCTTGTCAGACACCTGCACAACTCGTGATCCTGTCTTTACATCTATTCCATCCCTATGGAACTTCTCCTCAGCAAACTTGGTGATCCTTTTGTCAAACCTGCAGCACATTCCTTGCTGTAAGTCTACAGCCATTCCCACCAAACCTTGTCCCGTCTCTATGGGACTGGCTTTAATGACTTTGCAAAGGATTTCTACCAGGCTTCATCTGTAGTGCCTATATCCTTCTAAGATAACAGATTTTACATTCGGGACTCATGACGAGGGCCACTTATTAATATCATGAAGAGAATATTAACAAAAGCAAACTGCTAGAATAAGATTTGAATGAAGACTCTCACTGAGATCTATTATACATGAAATAATGAGCAATTTGACAACCATAAATAAAAATATGGTTGTGCACGAACTGAATTTACAACAATACAACTAAATTAGCATCAATTCATGCCTCACACAACAGCCAAGATGCAAATTTGCAATATCATAAGCGATGATATATACAACCTTGCAGTAGTGTTACTAGTGTATATTGTACTTAAGCACACATTCCAGATGCAGGATGTCTTGTATGAGCATGTGAACTACCAACGGACTAATATGACTATATACGCTCAGATTTGCACTATGAAGTGAGTAGTAGAATGGAGCAAGAGCCTATAATGCTCTTCCTAATTCCTAAAAAAACAAGTTCAAAATCATAATCTACCATTCCTAAACCCACAAAACATAATTCTTTCCACTCCTTTCCAAAAAACTTTGCAAACCTTTGAGTTCCCAAATTTAAAACTTGAAGAGACGAGAATTTTTTTTATTGCATTCTTGGACTCATTTTACACTAAAGCCAATTTTCCGCAAAAAACCTTGTTTCTGCTGCAAAACAAACCAAAACCATGAAATCATGAATGAAATAGAGCTAGACAACGTTATAATCCCTGCATCTAGATTCACGACCCTGGTATGAGCATAGTTACAGTTCACAACGCTGAAATCACATTCTTGGTTTAGCTGAACTCCATATGCTCAACAAGAGATCGTGACCCTCTCGTCAAGTATTCTAATATGAACACAAGTAGATTTATTGGGTCGAGAAATATTGGCTATTGAACATATGACACAATAACTGAAACTCTGTGTGATGAAGGACTTTGCCTTTGGTAAATTACTAGTAAAGGGTCCTTAAAATATACAACTCTAAACTCTACAGAAACACCAGGACGTCGAGGAGCCATGAAGGCACCATATGGTAATATTTGCACTCATATTCGTTGCCAACTCTGGAAATGGGCAAAAAATACTAATGCTATGTGGAAACAAAACATTAACTGTATCTAGAAAATGCTAGTGAATACGAGTAGGGGTAAGAAACCATCCTTACATGGTTAGAATATGCTCTCCAGCCTCAACAACAGATATTTTCACGAGGTCCCGAACCTTGGGGAACAATGCAGTCAAATCCTCAGATACATAATCATGCAACTCCGCAGCAAATTCAACACCAGTAGGACCACCACCAACAATAACAAAATGGAGATTTTTCTTCCTTTCCTCTTCACTAAGGTCAGGGAGGCTGGCTTTCTCAAAACAGTCAATCACACTCCTCCGAATTCCCTGAGCATCCTCTACCTCCTGCATTAAGAAAATACGGAGTTTAGTTCGTTAAAGAGAACAATAAATATCAGAAACTGTAACAGTTATCAATTTACACCAAAATTGAACTGATGAAGAGAGGAAATCATAGGAATCTAGGGTAAAGGATCTGAAACATATGTTTACATCCAAAACAAGCAGGCAGCTGCTATAAAGAACAACCTTGTAGGAAAGATTAGCCGATATACACATCGACCTCAGCTTCCACTTTGAATTAGTTTCATGTGGTAATGGAAGTCTACCTTTAGAAAATGACAATGCTCCTCCACGCCAGGGGTATTGAATGTGTTTGATCTAGCACCAACAGCTATCACCAAGTAATCGTAGTCGACAACAAAATCTCCATATCCATCTAAGTTTGTCGCAATATCAGACCGACAATAAATTTTCTTGTTCACTGGATCAATCTTGAAACATTCAGCTTCCCAAAATATAACTTTACTCCTTTTCTGCCATAGCAATTGAAAGGAACATGATAAGTAATAAACAACTAAAGAAATAAGAAATTGTTGGGACGCTGTGGTATTGCAGTGAAAGTCAAATTCGTCGACATATAAATCAAGTGGAGATACAATTTGAAGCATGAACAAAACTTTGGAAGGCAAAGAATAGCTGTAAATAGATAGAATAATCCCCTCATAAGAATTCCTAGCAGTAATTCATACCATGAATTTCTGTGCTGGTCGGCACGGTCGACAAGGACCAATACTTATCGTGCCAGTAGGCTATCAGCATGATATGTCTAGTTCCAATTGGCACACCCTGTGCCTAGACTAGCCATGTGACTGACCAGCATGGCGTACCAGAAGCACTATAACTCATCATTCATACAACAGCCTAGGGTTGGTTGTAATTATCTTGGTATTGTTGGAAATGGTTCTCATCTAGAGCCAACTCCTTCATATATGAGATAGAGAAGCAATATGCATCACTCGTTCTATTCATCCATCCCCATTCATGTCAGGTTCTATTAATATACTAGTATGAGATGCTTAATACCTACGAGAATAGAATGCTTTTTGGGGAATTGTGGATGCATCGAGCAATCAAAGGGGACAACTAAGCATCCCCCTCTTCATTCCCAGAAAAAAAAGTGTTTGCCACTGCTTAATGACCTGAGAAGAACATGCAGATAAGTCTAATTTCCAGTATAAATGGCCATATTTCATTTTGATTTTCTGGCTATTGGCAATGGAGATTTCAGGCCCAAACAATTAAGTTACCATATAATTCATGAATCTTGTCTCTAGCGAAAGGAAGATGATTAACAAACTACATGATTCTTCATGAGGGAAAAAAAAACATACTTATGTAAGTGTGAGCTTCATGCACTCTTCCTTGGAAACTCTTTCCTTAAACTCACTAGAATGTTAGATATGCAGATATTCAATCTAAAAACACAAAGTCTCTGTGGTCCGGTACTAATTCTCTAAACAACATCACATTCTTCATGACATCTTAAGGGATAGCACAGAAAAATGAAACTAGAGTTTCAAAAAGGACTCTGCTTTCCCAGACTGGATTCTTTGTCTGCTCTTTATCACTCAATTCTAGTATTGAGCAACACATATGGATTTATTTTATATCATGACAGAACTGTCCCATATAGGTTTGAATAATGTCTCATCAAACTGCTATTACTCTTACAGAAATCTCCATGAAGATAAAAATTACCTTTTCTATAATTCTGCGAATAGACTCCACAATGCTGCGTGGTTCAATTGTTCCACATGTGACACTTGGAAGCAAAGGAGTAAATGCAAAATAGTTGCGAGGTGATATCACTCGTACATCGTATAAGGAGCTATCCAAGTTTCTTAAGAAAGTTGTGCCTGCCCATCCAGTTCCAAGAACAACAACCCTCTTCTTATCTGTTTGTTGAGATGCTTGGCTGTCAGCGTCTGATTTTGCATCAGCATAAGCCACGAGTCCTCCGCTACTGCAATTAACACAATTGCAAGGTGATAGGATGGTCCAAAATCCAGCATAAATGAAGCTATGAAATAAGAAATATTCAGCATCTACGAGGAGATTAATACAAAGCACAACAAATAAAGAATGATATCAAATAGAAATTTCTATTAGAAAATATTGTTTGTCATAGTAATCCCTCAAACATAGTTCAAAAGGCAGGTTGCTTCTGCCAAACCAATTCAAAGAGGCGAGGACGTCAAAAAATGCAGGTCAAAAAGCGGATATACGGAATTAAAAAGGAAGTCGCATCCTTTCAAATGAAAATTAAATGAGCCCTTCCCTACAACATCAAGCTGAGAATTGTATCACGAAATCATCCTTTTGCTGGCAGTAACAGGAATATTAGCAGAAAATAGGGTGTTGGAGATGATATATGGCTTTTGGACTTTAAATTTCGAAGGTGAAAATTGTTGCAACATACCAGGCTTGGAAAAGGCTCTACACCATATGGTGTGAACGCCCAATCAAGCTCATGGTGAATCAAACATTGAGAGTTTGCTTAGGTGAAGAAGAATCTAGCACCGGTGCATGAGACGTTGTGATGAAACCAGCAAGAAAAGCATACTGAGCTAAGGAAATACATGAGAAATGTTTATTAACCTCTTGCGCTTTTAATGAATAAAATTGCTTCCAACTTACTTAAGGCAAAAGCAATACAGGGCATGTCTTTGGACAATGTTAGCCAACTGTGACAATAATCTCAACACATTATTCCCATTCATGAACATTAGCAAATGCCAAATTGAATAGAAATTCATTTCTAAGCAAACTATAAAGTAAGAAATTGGAGAACTACTACCATGTCGACCAATAGGCCGTGCTTGATCTTGCCCAGGTAAGCAAGGAGATCTGTGAGGGAGAGAGGGAAGCCGGCAAGGGAAGGCGAAGGAAGCGCGTAGCAGTCCCAGTGAGAAATCCACCCATGTGAAAATCACAAGCGCAGAAAATCAACATATTTTACTTGGATAGTTTAGCAATCAAAACCATTTTTGAAACCCTAAGACGAGTTGAGCAGCGACACCTTATAAAACTGTAAGGTTGGAGAAAGTTGAAATTTCCCTTACCATGGACAATCGCCTCGATACAGACTATTGTATGAATTCCTAAGTGAAGCCTACATTTCGTGAGATAAGAATTGTACCAATGTACCCTTACATGCAGTCACTTCAAACAACGGTGGGAAAATGACGCCAGTGATTACCGTGCCAATTGGCACATACTGGAATGGGTTGATACGTGCCATGCCAATAAATTTCCAGTACAAACTTTGTGCCTACATATATGCATAAGCTTAGAAGAGCTTTGATCCACTAGCACAAAGTCCGTGCCCAGTGTCGACACATGTCACCAGCTTGCAATCCTTGCGTAAAGGTGCCATGTCTTGGGTACACCTAGTCCTTTAATCCAATTGGGTGCATGGTCATCCTCATGATCAGCCGATAACAATTAACCTCTGAGGAAGCACAAAGTCTGTACCCAGTGTCAAAACATGTCACTGGCAAACAATTCTGGCATAAAGGTGCCATGTCTTGGGTACACCAAGTCCTTTAATCTAATTGGGTGCATGGCCATCCCAATCCTCAGCCGATAACAATTTACCCTCTGATGAACAAATGGATATGCCTAGTCCTTCAAACCAATTGCGTGCATGTGAATCCTCATTGGCAGCTGCTAACAATTAAACCACTCTTCTATAAAGAACCAATTGAGATGCATGGAGTAGAAAGATGATGTTGAGATATCGAGTACTAGACTTTCACCATCAATTATGGTCATCAAAAGCCGCAGTATTAAATTCAGAGTTCGCGATGTCAATCTCAAAACAAGATCTTTGCAGCTTAGAATCATAAGCATTTCGGCTCTTAAATAGTACAAAACAAGTTTATGTTCCCTCAAGAGGGATTGAATTTAGACATATGGACTGGGATCATAAAAAGAGTGACCATCTCTATAAAATGACAAAAGGACAGCGGTATTATGTGAAAAATACAGTGAAAACAAGAACTTCAGATAGAAGAGGTTTGTGGAGAAGGTCAACATACGAATTACTGGTACAATTACAAGAGTAAGCTTAGGAACAAATGAATAAGGGATTTTGCAGTAGTACTACATGTTGGTCGTTGGGCTGAGGTTCAGGCCGCATCTCCCTTTGATTCGCCCATGTTCATTGGCGAGGTGTGGGCTCCTGACCATCCCACCTGCGGCGCGCGGTGGCGCAACCCCTCATGTCCGCCCGCCGCTTAGTGCGGGGTTGTGCGCTGCTATGTGGTGCTGGCAGCGGCTCTATAGTAAAGGTAATATGGGTGTCCCTACTATCACTCCGGAGTTTCGGTACAAATGGTTAGCTCGTGGATCCTGAACTAACCTGTGGTATCAGAGCGAGGTCGCATGTTCGAATTCCAGGGTAGTTGCTAGGGGGAGCTTGTTAGTCGTTGGGCTATGACAATGAGGAACCAAATAAACGACATTAACTCACATGAGTGGAACTACTTACCTGTGATTATTGCTGCACCGTTTTCAACATTTCTTTAGCAATTTTGTACGACTATTAGCTTGCAGCATCTCCAAAGACCTATATACATGAATATCTAGTGCTCCACTAATTAAGGGATGTTGTAATCATTGGATGGCGATGATGATTTCGCATTTGAGTCTTTTATGAGTTCATTAATGTCAAAACCGAAAATTTGACTGACTCATCATAGAAAATTTTCCTCCCATGAGCTTAAGCTCTTCAGATAACTAATTGTTTGACATCGTATCAGAACAGAGATCCTGAGTTTGAATTATGCTTCAAAATTTTCCTCCGTGTAGTCCCATTCTCGCACCTCGTCATCCATCTCCTCCTGTTAATTTCTGTTTCCTAATATCTACTACCAAGAACCACCTTTCGAACGCAAAGCCCAAATCGTACCCAAAATTCCACTAATAACCAAACTAACAATTCAAAAATAGGCAAGATTCCAAAAACGAAAAGCATCTACCATCTACAACAGATCCAAATTGCTATTGGTTACTCTCAATCCCAAAGTTTTTCTACCAGCTAAGATATCAGAGAAACATAGTATAAACAAGAGAGCTGAGCGAGTGACAGCTTATGGGGGTTTGTGTGAGAGAGAGAGAGAGTTGGAGTGCGAGACCTGGCGGCGAGGAGGACGGCGATTGCGGGGCTGCGGCGGAGAGTTATGGAAGACCAATCGAAGAAGAAGGACGCCGCCGAGAACTTCATCGCCGGCGCGCGCGAGAGAGAAACGGTAAAATAGAATGGAAGAAGACCAGAGAGCAGATAGTACGACTTCATTAGAGTCGTCGGAGCTCTGAGTCTATACCGGCTGCCACGTGGCTCACCCCGCCATGTGGAGTTTCTTTATTGGCTAAATGGATTAAATAAATATGGAACTCAAATCAGCTGGTCCAAGTCATATCTTAAACGGTTAAAAACAGGAACCCCTGGGTAGTGAAACAGAAGCCAGTTTCGCAGTTATTTTTATTTTCATGAGCAGTGATTTGTGTACATGATGTAATACACATGTCATCTATCTATCGGTAGAACATTATCGATTGTGTACATGATGTAATACACATGTCATCTATCTATCGGTAGCACATTATCGATTCTTATTATAATCCATTCGTAGTGAATTATAGATGAATTAGCTCAATCAATAGATAGTGGGCTACCGATAGGTGTCAATCAATCAGTAGCTCACTCCTCGGTAGCCCACTACCGACAGACACTGTATCGGTAGCGGGCTTCACTATCGATGGATTAGAACAAGAATCGGTAGTGGGCTACCGATAGGTGGCATATGCATTACATATGTCACAAGTCCAGACCATATACAAAAATCTTTAGTGAATTTTTATTAAATTAGTTGGGTCTCCAACTTCAATATCTTAGTTTTGGTTGAATTTTCTATTACATGAAACAAGTATCCATAAAAGAAACAAAATTGCATTTTGCTATTGGAAGAGTTTATCCGAGACCAATGTAATAATCAAATGTTTAGAGAGCTCAAAACTAAATTAATATTTTTTTTTGGAGGAAAAGATTTGGATAGGAACATTCCGGCCGGCCACATGGAGGCTGGTGATTGGGTGATGATTCCGGTCAATGCTTGTGCTTTAGGGGTAGTTGTTGATGATATTTTACAAAAAAGAAGTCTGGTTGAGTTGTCAAGCATCAACATAACTCGCGTTTTTTTATAAGTTTGTAATCTTTTGTTTATTTTATAGTTATAGTTTTTGGGATTGATTATTTGTAAAAATTTTAAAAATTTAAAAATATGGATCAAAATAAAAGATATATATATATGAAAATAATAAAATCACTAACAGTTAATAAATGCATTGTCTATTGTGAAAAGCCTCCTAAACCAATATTGATTTAACCATGTTAAGGAAAGAATATATGTAACAATACATGAAAAAGATATACCCAAAAATATATAAAAATATAAATTCTAATCAATATTGTCTCTAAATTTTGCTCTCATCATGCTCAGTGTTGTACATGTTATTTAGTACCACAAATGAGCACGTGTCATATAACGAGCGGCCCATCCCTTAGTTTTGTACGATGAATGTTGTCACTACCACGTTGGAATGGGTGGTACAAGGTAATAAAGGTGTAAGAAAACTTGCCCGAAGTGATTGCCAACATGGGTAATAACTATTTCTCGATGCTCTTGGTTTGGAACTTGAGAAGTCTTTAATGACAAGTGAGTAAAACAACTCCTAACATTCTCACCAAATGTATGCAGTATAAGGTTGTACTTTGATGTTATGACAATTCCCAAAGGCATAGTGTGAGGACCCGTTCCTCTAACCTGGCTTGACCGCGTAGGTCGGGGCCGTGCCATGTTGACTTGTTTTCACGTCGAGCGCGATCTGGTTGATCGCATTGTTGGTTTTGAAACCCCAAGGGCAATTTGGTAAATTACACCTTGGCGGTTGGTTTCACACCTGTGTAGTGCACACACAGCCCTATGTATTGTATTTGTGCTTGTAAGAACCTTAGGCGAACTTGGGATCGAAAGATCTGAGTTCGGGCGTGCGGAAGCTGTCTTTCGGATAGTTGTCAGCCCGGGAGCGACCGATCGGATCGATGTCGGCATCGCCTTTGACATGTCCGGATAAGGACGCCGAACCGACATAGGCCCTCCCCTGTTTCTTTTTTCTTCTTCCCTCTTCTTCTCTCCTTTGATCCGTGAAGTGGAGCTGTTCCATAGGCTTGCCAGGAGGTAGGGGAGCTGCTCTAGAACTCCTCGACACGGTTTAATTAGGAATTAAACGTGGAATTAGCTTAGTAAGATAGGATTCATCATTTAGCCTTGTTTTGATGTTCTTAGGTTGTTTAATTGATTGTTCTTCAATTAAACTATGGTAGCTGATGCTTGGTAGCTTTATAAACACCTGATTAAAGTTTGGTAGGATTTGGTTTAGATTTCATGTGAATTTAAGCAAGATTTCATGATGTAAACTTTCGGATTTCTGCTTTAATTAGAACAGTGGTGTTCTAATGTCATTTCTGAGTTATACGTACCTGACATCAGTTGATCATCTATATGCAAGTTGTAGATCTCTAAGTTAGCTTTCATTTCTAACTGATTTCATGATTTTTTGAGCTACGTAGAATTTCTGAGAAATTAAATGGTATGTCTGTGCTGAAACAGGATAGTTAGCTTAATTAGTGTAATTAAGTGGTTTTTAATTATTCAATTAAGTTGACTCTTTTCTGCGATGATCTTAATGATCTTAGGAAGAGATCAGTGAAGTTTGGTTTCAATTCGAGTTATTTTTGAAGGATTTATGCATCATTTACGGAATCTGGATTTTTAGCAAAATTATAGGTTTTGATATAATTCCGTTTATCCAATTGATCCGGTTTTTGGATATGTGATTCGCGGTATGTCATTGAGTGGACATATCAAGTTTCATGTCAATCGTACAGCTAGATTGAAAGATAGGATTTTTCCAAAGATTGTTGTATAGTTGATCTGATTTCAATAAATCGACTATTTTAACGTTATCCTCGATATATGTTATTTTATCTATGTGAGCCATGTGTGGATTGAGGTTGAACCAAGGGAGTCACGCCTCTCCTGGGGTGTGTAGAATAAATGGGTCTTATGTACGCCCTCAGCTTTGAATAAAATACTATTATAATTATTGCTTGGGTTATTCAATTGTTTAGCTAGGGATGTATCCCGTTGTATGCCTGAGTGCCTACTTTTATCCGCTTGCTCTAGACCAATGCTATGTTTACCCTTGGCAAGCTATGTGTTGCGCCTGGTCCTATATAATACTTGGCATATTGTTGCATGCCTGAACTTTCATCTATGCGTATGATCATACATGAATTGTTTGCACTAGTTGCATTCCTAGAGGCGTGGGTGATGGGTTAATCGTCGATCCGGAGGCTCGGGCAGCTCAGATCTAGCCTTAAGACCAAAACTGGGTAGCAAGGTTTAGGATTTAATCTGTTATAATAAATCTGATGATTTTATGTTAATGTCTAGTTGGCTACAAATTATATTGATCAAGGTTTAGAGGTCGTCCTAGGTTTCAAACTCAGTCTCAGTTTCACCGTCAGGGGAAGTTACATACCACCCTATGTCCTACGCCCTGTTGTTAAGCGCTGGCGTGCTTGGTTGAGAGCGATGACTGTTGATGGTACCATAGGTCATCAGCGTGCGTGCCCTGGGGTAGGCGGTGTACATGACATGTATTTCCCCTAGAGATGAGATGAAACCTGGGAATTTACTGTTTCCCTTCTTTTTTGAGTGTCGAAGTATAGAATCATGCTGAGCTTATTGTCCACTCCTACCCGGATTGCGTTTTGTAGGTGCAGGCGTCAACTCTTCTTCTGTAGCACCCACTGGACAGGCATATGGTAGAGCGTCGACTTCTGGAGGAGCTTGAGGACTTGGGGTCCAGTTATTTCTTTTTGGGATGATAAATGTATAATTTCCTTCTGCAATGAATTTTGAGATTGTTATAATATGATATTTTAGAGTTTAGTCTTATATTAGAATTTTGAATCATATTAGAGATTTTAATATTGATGACATATCAATTGTTAATTTAGTTGGATTTTGTTATAAACGCACCAATGGAGGATTGAATAGATTAGAAACCGTCACGGTCCGGACCAGATGGATTTTCTAGGTCGGGGTGTGACAACTTGGTATCAGAGTAGGTTGTAGGTTCCAAGGATAGGATTAAGCTTGCGGTTAATGTTTTGAGTGTGGTTGGGATAGTTCTACGGTTAGAACATCCCTGCATGCTTTGATTGCACTCGTATGTAATATGCCTTCCGCTCTATTGATTGATGCTTGTTTTGGTTTTTGACGAGTGGATTCTCATGTCTCTAGTACTTGTGCGGATGGTGGGACACCTTGAGGGTTCTCTTGTAGGAGATCGAGGCGGGTCGCATGATGAGCGCGCCGCCCAGTGGGCCGCAGATGCCGAGAGGTGTCAGCACCAGGCACCTGCACTAGCACCAGAGGTAGCTTCAGTAGGTGGCAACGGGTTGGGAGAAGCTTCCTCCCATGGCGGGGAAGTTCTTCCTTGACCTTAGCGACGAAGATTCTCGATTTTCGACGGCTGGACTTGCCTAGGTTCAACGGTCGGAGCGAGGATCCCGCAGCGGGGAACGAGTGGCTAGAAAAGGTTACTCGTGTGCTCGATCTCATATTCGGTGAGGATGACCCTCTCCGGGTAAAACTCACGGCGTTCCAGCTCGACGAGGACGCTTTAGACTGGTGGCGCACCGCCTAAGCCACCAAGGCAGGAGGAGGGCAGATGTTGTGGTCAGGGTTTTGTGCCATTTTTCTCGATGCGTACTTCCCTACAGTACGTGGGTGGCCATGACCGTGGAGTACCTTTCCCTTACTCAAGGTACTCTTTCTATTCAGTAGTTTGCCACCATGTTCACCCACCTCTCCCGCTAAGCTGGACCAGTGGCAGCTAACCCTTCCGTCAGAGCCGCTCAGTTTGAGAGGGGACTCCGAGAAGAGATCCGGAGACTGATCATTGTGCACTAGGCGACCACGTACTCGGCGGTTTTTGGGGTTGCACTGGCAGTGGAGGTTCATTGTCCGAGGGCAATTCAGCCAGAACCAGCGGCAGGTGGGGGAGGCAGGAGGCAGCCTCAGAGGGGCAAGGGCAAAGGAGGTTCGTGGGGGAAGCCTCAGTACCAACAGCGTCACCAACCTTACCTTCAGCAGCAGCAGCCCAGGCAGGGAGGCTGACATACCGGTTATAGTTGCACCTCAGGAGCAGGCACCTGCGGGAGGAGGCCAGAGCCAGCAGTTCAGGCATGTCGTGTGTTACGAATGCTGTCAGCCAGGGCACGTTTTGTCCAACGTTGGGAGCGCCAGTCACTCAAGGCGGAGGTTGGCAGGGACCAGAGGCCGAGTGAGGCAGAGGTTGAGGCGGTCCCAGAGGAGGTGGAGTCTACGCACTTCCAGACGTGAGTATCTCGATAGAGTCCAGCCACCCTACCAGCCTTACTACCCCAGTTGACCCCCCAGTTCTCAGAGGTACCTTCCAGCTTTTCAGTTCATTCGTAGATGTACTGATAGATTCTAGAGCATCACATTCCTTTGTGGTTAGTCAGTGTGTGGCATCACTAGGGCTAGAGATAAAACCACTTGGGGTCGCAAAACACATTCCTTTGTTGCTGTCAGCTTTACTGGCGCGCCTCTTCTTATTCACTACGGAAGACAGTCGAGAGACCACTTTACCAGGGGTAGTTTGCGAGTTTGTAGACGTGTTCCCAGACGAGCTGCCATGCTTGCACCTTCCAGAGCCATCGACTCCGAGATAGATCTCGTACCAGGCATCGGGCCGATTTTGTTGCCAGCATTCAGGATGGCACCGGCAGAGGAGAGAGAGTTGAGGACACAGCTAGACGAGTTAGTAGGGTGAGGCTTCATTCATCCCAGCACGTCACACTTCGTCTTTGCATTAACTACAGGAAGCTGAATAGTGTGATGGTGAAGAACAGATATCTAATGCCTAGAATCGAGGACTTGTTCGATCAGCTCCGAGGTTCGTCAGTCTTTTCGAAGATCGATCTCCATACAAGCTACCACCAGCTGAGGATCCGGGATTGCGACATTCTGAATATGACTTTTCGTACGAGGTACGGGCTGTATGAGTTCACAGTGATGTCGTTCGACCTGACGAATGCACTAGTAGTCTTCATGGATCTGATACAGAGGGTGTTCCGACCTTATCTGGATCGGTTCGTGGTGGTGTTCGTCGATGACATCCTGATCTACTCACGCACTGAGGAGGATCACACGCAGCATCTGTGTTGCAGTTACTGAGGGAGCATCAGTTATACACCAAGGCTTCCAAGTGTGAGTTCAGGCTCCTGATACGACTTGAAAAGTGTCGTGGCTTAACAAGTCTGACCAAAATTACAATATATTCCGGTGCTCTACTTTAACTACTAAGAAATAGTAGATAGTGGAGAGTCCGAGTCGAGTCCACAGGGATTTAAGGGATTGAAATCGAACACTTAGTGAATTTCCTACTAATAAGTTGAGAAAAGATTACATGTTGAAATTAAACTAAACTTATACTAAATGATTTATGAATATGAGAGAAATGACCACAGGAATCTTAATCAGTAACTAAGGATCTACCAAGTCTTCCTAAGATCAGGGCATGCAAACACGATGAGTGGCATCCTAATAATTGATAAGTGAATGGCTAGTTCAACAAGTTCTGTTTAGGATTCCTTGTTGGCAAGAATAATTATATAAATGTCAGTGACCGAATGATTAGTTACGTTCACTGCTAATGAACCCTCTTATTAGGATGAATTCATCGCTAATAATCACATAGATATGGATCTAGGTGTAAGATCGAGATGACTTCGCATCTCGATAGCCAAAACTACAAAGGTAAGATGTATGAAGGATTAGGGATAGAACGTAGTGGGACTAGCACTACTATAGTGGGACTAGCACTATACAATCCCTAACCACGAAGAAGATTCCATCCGAGATATCATGGGACTAGCATGATCATCTTATTTGGATGAATCCAATCCAAGCCCTAGCATACACAAACTCTAGAATCAAGTGCAAGCAAGAACGATTCATACATTCAGCGAGAAATCAACACCAAGATATACGAAAATAGAATCAATCCATATAAGCCAAATAATCGTGTATACAAACCCTAAATCTAAGAAATCCCTAGTAAAAACCCTAGTTACATCGTAAGAATCCCATGGTTAGGGTTTTAGTTACTCATCTTCAGGGGTTGATCCATCGGTAGAAGTTGATGATCTCCTCCCGCCATGGATCTCCTCCCAAGAATCGCCGAAGAAAAGTGTAGAAAAAGATAGGGAAACTCTCTCCAAAAACGTCTGGAAAAAGCCCCCCAAAAATCCCTAAACAATGACTACTTATAGCCCAAGAAACAACCTCCCACGGATTAGATCTGAGCCGTCGATTTTTTACTCTGGCCGAGTCAGATCGATCAGTCTTTTGGAGTTGGATCGATCCGTCTCCTTACTTTGCTAGTAACGCCCGAGCCGGATCGATCGGGTCATTGGAGTTGGATCGATCGTGCACATGTTGTTACACTACGTCCCGTGCTGGATCGATCCGTCATGCTGGGTCCGATCGATCCGGCAGTTGTTCATTGTCCCGTCGCTGGTTGAGTCGGATCGATCGCTCCTGTTGAGTCCGATCGATATGACTTGTCAAAATCGCCAGAATCAACTTGTTTTAGCTCCAAAGTTGATCTAACTCGTAGCATGACCTGTTATACCTGAAATGGAATAAAAGTAGTCAGTACAGCATTGCTCAGGGCCCAACAAAGCCAAATTACAAGGGTGATTCGTGCACTTTTCAAGTCTTATCAGCTCCCAGAAGTGAAGTGTCTAGGGCATGTGGTGTCAGCGGCATGCATTTCAGTTGATCCAGCCAAGGTCAAGGCAGTGCTACAGTGGCAGAGGCCGAAGACAATGTTCGAGGTCCGTAGTTTCCTCGGCTTGGCGGGATACTACAGACTGTTCATCAGAGACTTCTCCAGAGTTGTTGGGTCATTGACCAAACTAACTCAGAAGGCGATCCCGTTCGTTTGGGACGATGCTTGCGAGTAGGCCTTCATGGAGTTGAGGGTGAGACTGACGAGTGCCCCGATCCTGATAGTTCCAGAGCGAGGTGTCAGCTACAGCGTGTATTGCGATGCCAGTGGAGAGGGTCGAGGCTGTGTGCTGATGCAGGAAGGCCATGTGGTGGCCCATGATTCCAGACAGCTAAAGATCCATGAGCGGACTTACCCCGTCCATGACTTAGAGCTGGCAACAGTTGTCTTTGCTCTAAAGACATGGCGGCACTACCTCTACAGTGTGCAGTTCATGGTATACTCGGATCACAAGAGCTTGGGACACGTTTTCACCCAGTGTAACCTCAACCTCAGGCAGCGCCGGTGGATGGAGCTACTAGAGGACTACGACTTTCAGTTGCATTACCATCCTGGTAAGGTAAATGTTGTGGTGAACGCTCTATGTAGACAGGCCAGAGATAGCAGAGCGACCTTGGCAGCATTGTCGGCTCGACAGTGGCAAATGATAGAGATAATTGGTTAGTTCGGGCTCGACTTCGACGACCTGCCGTCAGGCGGTTTCATCTATGTTGTTCGCAGCATTCTAGTTCTACTGACGAGGGTTGTAGAGGCTCAGAGCAGAGATCCTGAGCTCATGGAGATTTGTGTGGCGGTCGGCACCGAGCACACGATTGAGGGGTGGACAATTTCAGCAGACGGCAGTCTACACTTCAGAGGCAGTGTTGCAGTTCCAACAGACCCAGTACTGAGAGAGGACATCCTCCGTGAGTTCCATCACTCTACCTTCGTAGTTTATCCCGGCAGCACCAAGATGTACCACGATCTTCACCGACAATTCTGGTGGTGCGGGATGAAGAGGAGTGTTACTGAGTTTGTTTCCATATGCCTCATGTGAGGACCCGTCCCTCTACTCCTGGGTCGACCGGCTGGGTCGGGCCCGTGGCTTGTTGGTTTGTTTCACGTCGAGCGCGCGATCCGGTCGAGCGCGCGATCCGGTGGATCGCATTGTTTCTTGGACCACAAGGGCAATTTGGTAAATTGCTCCTTGTTGGTTTGTTTCACACCCGCGTGTGCACACACTGACCTTGTATGTGTTAGTGTTTGTTTAGAATGGTTAGGTGGACCCTAGATCGGAAGATCTGAGCTTGGGCTTGTGTTTTAGCCCAAGTTTGCCTTTCTGGGCGAAGGAGATCGATTTGGATTGCTAATGAGATCGATCTGGCCTTGCTAGCCAGATCGATCTGACATGCTTTGGAGAACGATCGCTTAGTGCAGAAGGTCTTTGGGCTGTTTGCGGCTCGGGAGCGATCGATCTCTCCTTGGAGCGATCGATCGGACTCGTGATCAAACAGTCGGTGGCTTTTTTCTCTTCCGTGATGACGGCAGCCGGCCGTCGCTCTCCCTTGTCAGAAGGGGAGGACTTTCCCTCCCCTCCCCCAACTTTTCCCCGCCTTCGCCGGCTTTCCCCCATGCTTTCCTTCCCCTTCTTTCCCTCTCTTCTCTTCTCTTCTTCTTCTTTCTTTCTCTTCTTCCCGTGGTGCTCTGTTTCTTCCCTTTACCGCCTGCGAGCTTCTTCTTCGCCGTTCTCCCTCCTCCGACCACCGATTTTGGCGTTCTAAAGCTTGTTGGATTCGTGGCGATGAGAGGAAGGTTGTTGAGGTGGTTTGGAGTCGTGTTGGTGACTGGTTTGCGAGGGATCAACCGAGGAATGCGCAGTTGGGTAGGTTCTTCTACCTACATGTGTTCTTTAATGGGTTTCTCAAGATCTAGCCGTTGGATCTTGTTGATCCTTGTTTTTTTGGATTCCTTATACCTGTTAGAATTACTGATATGAGTTTCATGATTTTTGGTTGAGATTTGAGTAGGTTTTATGCATGATTAAGCTCGGTTTCTCTGTTTTTCTGCTGTTCTTGAAGAACAGCCGGCTTGCGGTGTGTTTTCCGGCCGGTGTGTACGTGATCGTGGGTTGAGATAAACATAAGAGTTGTAGATCTCTTCGTTAGCTTTCCATTCCAACTTGTTTCGTAATTTTCAGATTTTTCTACGATTTCTTATGAATTGTTTACTGGAGGGCTGCGTTGCAGCAATTAATTAGAAAGTTAGTTTTGATTAGTGGTTTTCATTAGCGTTTTCCTGTTAATCCAACCGTTGGATGATTCTGGATTTTGGATGTGTTGATCCATACAGGTAGCTCTACTGGTGGCTAAGTTGGATCTTGAATCCGACATCGTTTGGACATCGGATCGACCAGAGCAAATAGCCTCTAGTAGAGAACTTTTGGTGTTTTAAATATAATATTATATGTCGAATTATAATATTATATTTCTACTGTTCATGAGCGGTTTTCGGGGTTGATTCCCGTTGCTGGAGTCTGCGGTCAACGGTCGTGGTACCGTCGTAATGCAGGGACCCGCTGCGGATCGGCTGGCAGCGGTCGGTAGTACCGCTGCAGCGATCCGGCTGACTTATACGATGTTTGCCATACTGTTGCATGACTATATCCTGTTTGTGTATGTCATAGCATGCATTGTTGATTGTGCATTAGTTGCATTGGTTAGGGCGTGGGTGATCCTTGGGTCGCCGTCCCGAGGCTGGAAGCTCGGACTTAGCCCTAGGACCGGGGTTGGGTAGTTTGGACCCGGTTTGAATGGTGGTGTCCAGTCGATTCGATGATAGGCTTAGATGACTGGTACACTGGTTGCTTGATGATTGTAGAGGTCGTGTCGGCCTTGAGTCGGATGCTGAGGTGTAGCCGGTGTCCCACTGTGATGACCTTGCAGTGTCAGGTTCCTGTAGGTGTGTCGCCAGTGCTGTTCCTGCTATTGAGTGCTGCCCCTGGGCCTCAGGGACACGCGGTGGGGTTATGGGACCCCTGTATACACCCAGGTCCTACTTGAGGGCGACACTCTTGCGTTCCCCCTTCCTTCTGTGTGTCGTAGTGTAGATCTCTACTGAGCTTAGTGCTCACACCTACCCGGGGCTGCGTTTTGCAGGTGCAAGCGTCAGTTCCTCTTCTGTGGCCCCTACCGGGAAGTTGGTCGGCGGTGCGGCGGCGCCTGGTGGTCTTTGAGAGGTGGTGATCATTTACTGCTTTTACCCTATGTTAGTTAGTCTCCTACGGGAGTAATGTTGTATTTTAATCTTCCCCTCTCCGAGGATTTGTATATTAACACTTTGAGTTTTAATCTGTTGTTCGAGATTATGCTAATCATTGTTGTTTTAATTGAGGGTGCTTTTGGTGAATTGTTAGGGAGACCAATAGGTTAGAAGGAACCCTCGCCAGCTTTGTTTTCCGCGTTTGTTAGGTTCCGGTTCGCTTCGGCCGGCCCGGTTGGGCTTTCGCGGGTCGGGGCGCGACACCTCACCTGTCAGAAGGTAAAGGCAGAGCACCGACGGAAGCCGAGCCTACTACAGCTACTTCCAATACCATAGTAGAAGTGGGAGTACATAGCGATGGACTTCGTCATCAGGCTAACCAGGACACCGAGGGGAAATGACGCGATTTGGGTCATCGTTGATCGATGAACCAAGTCAGCTCATTTTCTCCCCATGAGGACTACAGACACAGCATCGAGGTTGAGCCAGAGGTACATCGACGAGGTGGTCAGACTGCATGGCATCCCGGTATCGATAGTGTCAGACAGGGACCCCAAACTCATCGGTAGATTCTGGAGCAGCTTCTATGACTCTTTGGGGACAACACTGACTTTCAGTACAATATTCCATCCTCAGATAGACGGGCAGTCAGAGCGGACGATCCAGATCTTGGAGGATATGCTCAAAGCATGTGTGCTAGATGCCGGAGGTACTTGGGAGCAACACGTGACACTGGTTGAGTTTGCCTACAACAATAGCTTCCTGACCAGTTTAGGTTTCACGCCCTTCGAAGCGTTGTACGGCAGACCGTGTCGCTCACCGGTATGCTGGACAGGGGTTGGCGAGGCATCGCTTACCGGTCCAGACATCATTAGGTAGTCAACAGAGCGGTTGGCCCAGATCAGACAAAGACTCCTGATGACGCAAAGCAGAAAAACGAGTTACGAGGACCAGCGGCAACGACCCTTAGAGTTCGCAGTCGGCGATCGAGTGTTGCTGAAGGTTTCTCCACGTAGAGGATCTGTCGGGTTCGGCAGCAAGGGCAAGTTAGCACTGAGGTTCACATACCCTTTTGAGATCATCAGACATGTTGGAGAGGTCGCCTATCAGTTGGCTCTACCCCCACACATGGCAGCAGTTCACCCCACTTTCCACGTGTCGATGTTGAGGAAGTATGTTCCAGACCCGTCTCATGTGATCAGACTCGACGACGTCATGATTGAGGAGGATGCCACATATACATAGCAGCCATTGCAGATCATAGACAACAGTGATCAGGTGCTGAGTGGCAAGACGATTCCGTTGGTGTTAGTCCGTTGGGTACACCGAGGAGTCGAGGAGCAGACTTGGGAGCGAGAGGATCGCATGCGTTGAGAGTACCCCAGACTATTCCTTTCAGCATGTAAAAATCTGTTTGTGGGTGTTAGTGCCCCTAGCTTGTAGCTTGTTTGTGCAGGCAGGCCTAGTTTATTCTTCCTTTTTCCGACCCTATCCTTATTGAATTTCGGGATGAAATTCTTTTAAGAATGCAAGGTTGTGAGGACTCGTTCCTCTAACCTGGTTTGGAATAAAATATAATTATAATTGATGCTTGGGTTATTCAATTGTTTAGCTGGGGTTGTATCCCATTGTAGACATGAGTGCCTGATCGCTTATAAACGCGTCGTTAAAAACATTGCAAACTCAATCAAGAATAAAATTTATAAACCCTTATTCCGAATACTAAACTATAGGGTAGAATAGTGATGAAATACGGAATCGAACCACAGGGAAAACTTTTATTACAAAGGAGAAATCAGAATTAAATCTCGGAACCCAAAATCTAAAGCGTAAAGGATTGAATTGGGATTTTGGAAACTGATTAATTAAAACTAGTGAAGAAGGCGATGTAAAAAAATTGAAATATATTAATGAGAGAAAACCTAGGGATTACTAAATCCACTTTAGTTTCACTTCCTGTATTCTCTAGTTATCCTCTTGTTTTCTTATCTAGACATTATAGATTCACAGCTTCTTAAGCTTACATAAATCCCTAAAAGAAGGTAAGTATTTTCCAAAGGCATATTTTATCTTCGATTAGCATAGATTGTCTTCGGGGTAACCTTAGCACAAGCTATCTTCACTAAGCATAAAATATCTCATCGGTTATTCATGAATCACATAAAAACCATCCTATAGATCTCTACCATCAATCACCGAAATCAAGTAGGACTAAAAATACGTCAAGGAACTCTGTTCCCTCAACTCTTTTGTCATTAAAACCAAATCTATATAATCATGTCCAGAAAAAGAATACAATATTCAAGTAGAAAAATACAAGCAAGATCTACTAAAGCTTCATGAGATCCCTAAGTACAGAATTAGCTACTCATCTTTGTGATGGAAGCCTTAGATTCGATGAATAACGATTGGAATCCACGTTATAGCTCCATCTTCTCCAGAGAATCCTCCAAACCCTAGTTCTCTCTTTTCTCTCTATGGGGACCTCCAATTTTCGTCCAGCAAACACCTTCTTATAGGTGTATTCCCGGAATTAGGGTTTTGGGTTGAGTTGGACCTCTAGTGCAACTCGAATTTCCTGGTTTAATTCTAACAGCCTGTTCCGGTCGCGACTGGGTTCAACCCGTCCGGAATTTAGAAATGTTCTCAACATGAAAGATGTATATTAGGAAGCCGTCTGTCCTTTCCCAAAGATTTGACATTATTTGGACTTATCTAGAATATTTGGCGAATATTCTCCTGAGCGTCGATAGACCAGTCTTCCAGCATCTGTTCATCTTCATATTCTTAAACACTGCTATTAATGTGTCCAGAATCTCGCACAGTGTCCAACATGAACGTTGTTCATCTTGAAGTCTTCTATACGTCCTCCAAATTTCAAGAATTTAGGATTTATCTGGAGAATTTGGTGAATTCTTTTCAAACTTACAGCGGAGCGGCGTAATTTCCACAGATTACTCTTTTTCTGTATTTTCTAACTTGAATCTTCATTAAACCTGAAATCAATTAACAAACTATCAAATACAACCACTCTTGGGCTAACAAATGTAAATTAAGGGGTTTAAGTATGAATATTTAGTGACTCATCAGTGCCTACTTTTATCTGCTTACTCTAGACCAATGCTATGCTTACCCTTGGTAAGCTATGTGTTGCGGTTGGTCCTGTATAATACTTGGCATATTGTTGCAAGCCTGAACTTTCATCTGTGCGTATGATCATACATGAATTGTTTGCACTAGTTGCATTCCTAAGTTAGGCGTGCGCGGTGGATTAATCACCGATCCGGGGGTTGAGCTAGCTCGGATCTAGCCTTAGGACCGAGGTTGGGTAGCAAGGTCTAGGATTTAATTTGTTATAATAAATATGATGCTTTTATGTTAATATCTAGTCGGCTGCAAATTATATTGTTCAAGGTGTAGAGGTCATCCTAGGCTTCAGGCTCAATCTTAGTTTCACCGTTAGGGGAAGTTACATACCACCCTGCTGTTCAGCGCTGGAGCGCTTGGTTGAGAGGGATGACTGTTGATGGTACCAGAGGTCATCAGCGTGCGTGTCCTGGGGTAGGCGGTGTACGTGACGTATGTTTCCCCTAGAGATGAGATGAAATATGGGAATTTATTGTTTCCTTTCTTTTGTGAGCGTCGTAGTATAGAATCTTGCTGAGATTATTGCTCACTCCTTACCTGTGTTGTGTTTTGCAGGTTCAGCCATCAACTCTTCTTCTGTAGCACCCACTAGACAGGCATATGGTGGCGCGTCGGCTTCTGGAGGAGTTTGAGGACTTGGGGTCCAGTTATTTCTTTTTGGGATGATAAATGTATAATTTTCTTCTACAAGGAATTTTCAGATAGTTATAATATTATATTTTAGAGTTTACTCTTGTATTAGAATTTTGAATTATATTAGAGATTTTAATATTAACCCCAGATCAATTGTTAATTTAGATGTCTTTTGTTATAAACGCGCCAATGGAGGATTGAATAAATTAGAAACCCTCACGCCCCAGACCGAATGGGTTTTCTGGATCTGAGTGTGACACATAGAGTCCATCCAATACATCTCTAGCGCCCACGGCTCGAACCAATTCAGTGAGAATAATAGATTAGCTACCAAATTCCGATCTGGATAAAGCTGATCATATAGATCCTTATTTTGTTGAATCTCTTCCATAAGCTCGAATCATACTTGAGACCAACCTTTTTCACCATACCCAATTAGTGCGACTATCGCCTTGAATCCACAATGACCGTCAAGTTGAACATCAACAGTGTGGGAAATATAACGCTGCAAAGACACAGGTAATTTATCAGTATATATATCATGGATGGGTGAAACTGGAGAGTGATCATGGGTCGTTTGAGTATTACGAACCCCCGAGCCCCTCCTACATCTCCCTCTCCCTCGAGACATTGCAGTCTGTTGAGTGACCCTAGATCCTGAAGTAGATGCTGATAAGTCACTAAATATTCATAATTAAACCCCTTAATTTACCTTTGTTAAGTCTAGAGTAGTTGTATTTAATAGTTTGTTAGTTGCTTTCATGTTTAATCATGATTTGATAACAAATATAAGAAATTCGACTAAAAAGATGAATCTATGTGATAAAAACAGCTTCATCGTCTGTCAGGAGAATATTCTCCAGAAATTCTGTATAAGTTCAAATATTCTGAAAGTTTAATATACGGTAGAAGACTTCAAGATCTATAACTTTCATGTTTTACATTTTGCGATCATCCTGATGGATTGATACCAGTTTTGAAGAAGATAACGATATACATGTGTTGGAAAATTGGTCCGCCAACATTCAGAAGAATATTCGTCAACTATTCCAGATAAGTCTAAATATTATGAAATCTTCGGGATATGATGGAGGACGTCCTAATATACATCTTTTATGTTGGACAAGATTTCAGATTTCGAACTGATTGGGCCCAGTTGCGCTCGGAGTAAGACTGCCAAAAATAATTCAGGAAATCTGAGTTGTAATTGGAATCCAATTCAACCCAAACTCTAATTTCGGGAGTTCTCTTATAAATAGGGTTATTCAATTCGAATTTCTCATCTTTTTGAAAATCTTTGGAAAAAGAAAAGAAGACGACGAGGATGCGGATGGTGACAGGTTCCTATTCCAACCCGATGGCTTTCATCCATAAGATGAGTGGCTAACCTCTTGTATTTAGGAATCTCATGAGACCCTATTGTAGTTTTGGTTTTTCTTTAATTTGATTCTTGTGAACTTCTCAATGCATGATCTCAGAAATATAGTTTTATTGTTAATAGAGTTAAAAAAAACAGAGCTCCCTTAACATACTTTCAGTCCTACATGATTTTTGTAATTGATTGTAGAGATTTATGAGATGGTTTTCATGAAGTTATTGATTTGCCATTGAGATAAGCTATGCTACGTGAAAATTGGTTGTACCAAGGTCATTAGGAGTAGTATAATTTAAGGTAATCATAGGATCAAAAATAATCTATGCCAAGTAAAGATAGGTTATGCCGTTGCTAACATTAACTTTCTTTTAGGGATTTATGTGAGCTTGTAGCCATATGATTCATAATGTTGAGAGAAGAGAACAATATGATAATTAGAGAAGACTAATAATGAAACTAGGGCGGATAGAGTAATTCCTAAGTAACTACTTCATTGATTCAAATTTATCAACCTTTTATTTCTTTTCTTTTGGAGGAGTTGCCTTGCTTGCACAGGTAGGTGTTTCTACCCCGATCGCGTGGTCGGGTTTACCTATAATAGGTTTATTGTGCTTTTGATATAGTTTTGCATGTTAGAATGTTGTGTAACATAATACGTTAGTGTAATGGCTTGCGTAGAGTGTTCCTACCGGATGGTTTCGTATTTTATCGGACGATTTTTGTATTATCGTCAGTTTTGTTGGTTTTGCCCGTTTAGACCTAGGTTTGGGTTTTAACCGTCAAAATCTTATTTCCTTCATACCAATAGTTTCCCCACTATCTATTACACATGCCTGCAAAGTTTCATCGAGTTCTGATGAGTTTTGATAGATCAAATCCAAGAGATTGGATTTCTGGTACTGTTCTTAGGAACTGTTCACCAGGCTTGACGCTCGACCGTCGGATGGACCATCAGGTGTTGGCACGTTTAATTCTGGTCTCACGGTCGACCATCGAATCGACCGTGAGGCTTTGTCTCCTTTTTGGCTTCCCAGGGTCAATGTTTCGATCGACCGTGATTCCTTATCTTTTTCCCCCAACTGGTATCACGGTCGACCGTCGCATCGACCGTGAGCCCTAGAACTATCGCGCCCCGACCCGTGAAAGTCCGACTAGGCTGGGAACGTGAACCGAAACCTAACTAACTGCGAAAAATATAGCGATGGTTCCCTCTAGTCTACTGGTTCCCTAAGCATTCATTAAACACCCTCAATTAACAATTCTAGAATTAACAGAAACCTCAAACTTAAAGATTATTAATCCAAAAGTACAAGTCTACAAAACCTCGAAGAGAGGAAAATCATGTACAAACATTTATACACTCCCGTAGGAGGCTAGGTATACAAAGGTTCTGAAGACAGAAAGATCACCACTACTCAAACTCCGTCAGGCGCACCGCCAACCAACTGCCTGGTAGGGGCCACCGAAGAAGAGCTAACGCCTAGACATGTAAAACGTAGCCCAAGTAGGAATGTGCAACTAAGCTCAGCGGAGAAACTACACTACGACTCACAAAAGGAAGAGGAAAACGCAACAGTTTCGCCCTCTAGCAAGGCCTGGGTGTACACAACGGCCCTGTAAGGACCCGTACCTCTATCCCGGTCCGACCGCGTTAGGTCGAGGGTCTGGTTTTGTGGTTTGGCCCAGTTGGCCTTGTTCAACGATCGCTTCGATCGTTGATGCTCCAAGGGCATTTTGGTAATTTACCCTTGCGGAGTTGGGTTTCACACTCGCGTAGTGCACACACTGCCTTGGATTGATGTATGTGATTGAATAGATCCAGTAGGAGTGTTCGGGAACGACAGATCCGTACTGTATTACGAAGAGATATCGTAATTTGGGGTTTAATCGGACTCGATCCGATTAAACTGACTAGACTAGGTTGGTTTACCCACTTATGTTGCTAAACTCCTTTTCTCTCTCTCTCTCCTTTTTCTTTTTCTTCTCCCCCCATGCCTGACCTCTCTCTTTTTCTCCTTTCTTCTCCTCCGCTCACGACGGCGCCGACCCTCTCCCCTTCTCCGGAGCTTCACCATCCTCGCCGGCCACCACCTTCTTCCCTCTTAGCTCTCCCTCTTCCCCACTCAGATCTGGCGCTCTCTCCCCTCTCTTTCCTTTTTCCGTCGCGAGTGGAGCTCGACGTCGGATGGCTCCCGATGGACTTCGGCGGCTCCCGGCAGTTCCCCGGCAAGCCATAGGCAGCGGTGACGACGGAGGAGGTGGTCTTCAGCCGGATTAGCAAGGATTAAGCTTGGATTTGCGTTTTAGGGTAGGGTTTAGCCTAAACCTAGGTTTTAAGTGTTCTTGAGTTAATTAGTTGTTAATCTCTTGATTTCTTCTTGCTAGATGATGCTTCTAGGGCAGTTTCATTACTGTCTTGACTTTGGATTGAATTGATTTGGATTTTAATCGGATTTTAGCATGTTTTTTCCGGATTTCTTTGAGTGCTTTGTTCTTCGATGAACAGTCAGTTTTCAGCTCGATTTCTGAGTTGTGTGAGCATGATCTCGGGAAACTTGCTAGACGAAAGTTGTAGATCATCGAATTCTCTTCCGATTGCCACTGATTTCATGATTTTTGGATTTTCATACGATGTTTGGTGAATAGTTTCTTAAACTGCTGCGAAACAAAAATTAAGAAAATAATTAATAAATTATGTGGAAATTAGACATCAATTAGATCCAATACTTGGCATGCGTGTCCCTAACATGCTGAGATACATCTACCCAAGTTCAATTTGAAGTTTGACGTCGTTTGGACGTCGAGTTGATAAGATTTCATCGCCTCTAACTAGGTTTTATTGTAACAATCCGGAATTTAGCTTCTTAGTGAATTCTCGATGTTTTACCGTGTTTAATCCTTCGAGATATATGCTTAATTCACATAATACCCTTAATTGATGTTCTTAGTAACATCTAGGATTGACAAGCTAGATTTGATAGGTTTTGGGTGTTTGAACCCTCGATATCGGTTTGTCGATTTAACTAGTAGCTTACTTGTCTAATTGGCACTTAATTGCATATCATGCTTATTTATATCGTATTATATACATGTATACCCAGCTTGTGGTTGAACTAAGGGAGTCATGTCCCTTGAGATGTTTAGATAATTAGTGGGCCGAAGGTGTGCCCTAGTTGTTGTATATTGTAATGGTTGTAGTTTGTTACTTTTTTGGTCAGAGTTGTATCCCGTTGTAGAAATTGTGGTTGAGGGCTGTAGATGCCATTGTAATTCCGAAATTCAGATTGAAGTGTGTAGTTGTTTGTTAACGGCTCGTGGGCGCCATTATATTATTGTATTGTTGTAGTTTAGACCTTTATTTGCTTTATGCATGTTTACCCCTTGGCGAGCCGTAGGCTATGCCTAGACCTGTATATTGCTTGACATATTGTTGCATGTCTGATTTCCTCTTGATGTGCGTGTGAGCATTGCATGCATTTGCTTGCACTAGAGGCATTTAGGCTAGGTGGTAGGCGATAGATTCGATCGTCAATCTGGGGTTCTCGGGTAGCCAAGATCTAGCCCTAGGACCGGGGTTTGGGTAGTCGAGGATTAGGATGTGATTGTCATCAATGATTATGTTTTATATCATTCGAGGATTATTAGGTGGTCGGACTGGAATATTATATTGTTTGAGGTTTAGGGGTCGTGTCGCTTCTCCAATGCCAAGTGCTAAGGATGGATGTCGATGCGTTCCCGACGTGGGTCCCCAAGGCATGGGAATCCTGCTTGGGTAAGGGTGATCCTGCATGTTACTGTTCCATGACCTCCTGGTAACATGTTCATGAGAGAGGTTTCATGACAGGAGCCCTTGGGACATCGATAGGGTTATAGGACCCATGGCATCCTTTAGACTTAGGCGGAGAAACGACACTGTTGTTGTTTCCCTTCCTTTCTGTGCGACGTAGAATAGCGTATAACCATACTAAGCTTTGTTGCTCACTCCTACCTGGGCTGCATCGGCGGTGCAGGTCGATGCAGTTCTTTCCTTTCAGGTGATCTTCTGGGCGTTGGCGGGCCATTCTCGAGGTGATCGTGGACTTGGAGTTTCGAGGAGTACTTGATGATCCTGGAGTTTCCTCTTTTGTTAATAGTTGTATATTTGCAGTTGTATTAAATGTATAATTTCTCTCTTCGAGAATTTAATCATATGTATTAAATTATGTATTGAGGGTTGGTGGAATTGTTGTATAAATAAATGTTATACAAGAACCTGTGCCAGTAAGTGAAATGATAATTGTAGAATTGTATTTGTGCTGAATTTAGAACTGTTAGAATTATTGTTTTAAATTTGTTGTGAAATAGTAATCTGCACATGATTCAAATTGAGAAAATATAGGGGAGACTCTCCCCGTTTAATTTTTTCTAGAGTTTAGTACCCTCATTCTCTGGATTGGATGGGTTTTCTGGGTCGGGGTGTGACAGGCCCCATAACCCCACCGCGTGTCCCTCAGGGGCCTCAGTCATGGTCTTCCAGCCGAACTGGTCACATACTAGGTCACCCTCAGCGAGGCAGGAACCAACACTACCATCTCATAAGCAAGAAACCAGCACTGCTAGGCGAGAAGACAACACCGCTGAGTAGGCACACCCTCTACTCAAGAGACAAGGAAACCGGACACCGGCTACACCTCAGAACCCAGCTCGAGACCGACACGACCTCTAAATCATCGATCAACAAGTGTTCAAGTCATCTAGGCCTATCATCGAAATTGACTGAACACAACCATTCGAACCTGCACCAAGCTACCCAGCCCCAGTCCTATGGCTAACTCTGAGCTTCCAAGCCTCGGGACGGCGATACCGCAGATCATGGTCTGGGCTCGGCACCCTGCCAGCCCGGGGTGGTGAACAAATAATACAGGCCAAGGAACTGTTGTAGTGGTAACCCAACCAATTACAGCCAGTCCACAAAAAGACAGCATGTTACGGGAAGCAACCCCGACAAACACGGCTAACAGTACAACATGTGTATCTACATATCCCGGGGGTCATCACTCTCCCGGTTCACCACTACCGCTCATTATGGGGCTAACATGCTCAACTATATGTACAATGTATAAAGCGGTAAAGAAAATCGCACATACAAAGCCCCGCGGGCAAAATCCGACGAAAACACCTCCCTGTCACACAAAGGATCGATCAATTCCAATGGATGATCTTCCTAGTGATGGGAAGATTTCGTCCCTATCAAGCCCAAGGTGATCGATTTTTCCTCCTAAAGGATTGATCATCCTCGCGACAGAGACCTCATCCATGCCAGCCAAGGGAAATGATCGATCGTCTCCACCTGATGATCGATCATGCTCGGGCTAGGCATGACCAACCTAGAGTGATCAATCACTCCTCAAGAATGATCGGTCCTTTTGGGTTCTCCGGCGATCGGCCGGTGAGAAATACCGTCGGAAAACACTACCAAATCCCACAAAACTCTGGGATCTAGTAGTATGAAGGACCACAAGTCCAAAACTAGTACTTGCATTGAAAACAAACATGTATACGAGCAGATCTAATCAAAACAATCACAGTCAAGCTCAAAACTCACAAAAACCAGAAAACAAGTAGGTAGGATCCCTACCTAGACAAAAGCAGCTTCAATCTCAGCTGCTGAGCCAAAGATCGCCCTCAACCTCTTTCAAATCCAGCCGAATCTGAGCTCAAGAATGGTGGATTTCAAAAGGGGAAAAGGGAAGGGGGTTGCCTCCATTTTATAGACGGACGAACCGACTTATGAATGATCGATCATCATTTTGGTGCAGAAAGCTAGACTTGGGTTAGAACGCAAGCCCAAGCTCGCATCTTTCGATCTCGGGTTCAACTAACCATTCTAAACAAATATTATCACAAACACGGTCAGTGTGTGCACACGCGAGTGTGAAACAATCCGACAATGCACAATTTACCAAATTGCCCTTGCGGCCCAAGAAACAATGTGATCCACCGGATCACGCGCTCGACGCGAAACAAGCAAACGAGCCATGGGCCCGACCCAGCCGGTCGACCCAGAAGTAGAGGGACAGGTCCTCACATCCTAATACCCTTAAAGGAAATCTCGTCCTGAGATTCGATAAAGGTATGGCTCGAAAAAAGAAAAAAAAGAAACTACAATAGAAGACAGGACAAGAGGTACCTCGAGAACGAAACAAATGCGGATACTCCTGCCGCATGCACTCCTCGCGCTCCCAAGTAATCTCCTCGACGCCTCTGTGCCTCCATAGTACCTTGACCAAGGGAATCATCTTGCCCTGCAAGACCTGATCCCTCTGGTCAAGTACTTGAACTGGCTGCTCAATGAACGTCGTGTCTGTCTCAAGCTCGATGTCATCCACCCGGATGACATGAGACGGGTCCGGATGATACTTCCTCAACATTGACGCGTGGAATGTCGGATGCACCGCTGACATGTGCTGAGAAAGATCTAGGTGGTAAGCTACCTCGCCAATCCTCTTTAGGATCTTGAACGGTCCGACGAACCTCGGTGCCAACTTATCACCTCTGCCAAACCTGACTAACCCTCTATATGGCGAAGCTCGCAGGAACACTCTGTCGTCAACTGAAAACTCTAGCGGTCGTCGCCTCTGATCTGCATAACTCTTCTGTCGGCTCTAAGATGTCAGAAGTCTCGGCCTGATCTGCACCAACCTCTCTGACGACCGTCTGACGATGTCTGAACCAATGAGTGGTACCACTCCAACCTCTGTCCAGCACACTGGGGAACGACATGGCATGTGATAAGTCACTAAATGTTCATGATTCAACCTCTTAACTTAGCTTTGTTAGGCCTAGAGTGTTTGTATTTGATAGCTTGTTAGTTGATTTCAGGTTTAATCATGCTTTGAGGAGAAATGCAAGAAATTCGGTTAATATGCTGAAATACACTGCTCTGTCGACTGTTAGCATAATATTCACCAGATATTATGCTTATCTCCAAATATTCTGAAATTTTAATGACAGCTAATAGACATCAAGACGTACAACTTTCATGTTGAACACTTTCAGAGATTCCAGATGGATTGATAGCAGTTTTGGAAAAGATGAAGATAATTAGCTGTTGGAAGACTGGTCCGTCGACGCCTGGGAGAATATTCGTCAAATATTCTAGTTAAGTCCAAATATTGCAAACTCTTCGGGAGAGGACAGAGGACTTCCAGAGCTACATCTTTTGTGTTGGACTCATTCTCAAATTCTGAACTGGTTGAGTCCAGTCGCGATTGGAAGGAGCTGTCAGGGTTGGACCAGGAATTCCGAGTTGTACTTGAGGTCTAACTTAACCCTAAAACCCTAATCCGGGAATTAAGATATAAAAAGGGTTTTGTGGCTGAAAAACGGGAGGCCTCCATAGAGAAAAACAGAGGAATTCAGATTGGAGAAGAAGACGGAGATGTGGTGTAGATCTCAAGCTTTCTTCATCGAATACATGGCCTTCATCCCAAAGATGAGTGGCTAATCTTCTAGATTTAGGGATCTCATGAAACTCTAGTATAACTTTCTGTATTTTCTAGTTGATTCTTGTATTCCTTTCTCATAGACATGATCTTATGGATTTGAATTTATTGATAATAGAGTTGATGGAAGTATTTCCCTTGACGTATTTTGTGTCCTACTTGATTGCTGTGCTTGATGGTAGAGCTCCATAAGATGGTTTTCATGTGGTTTTTGATATGCTTTTGAGATAATCTATGCTAAGTAAAGATAGATTGTACTATGCTACACGAAGATAGGTTATGCCTTAGGTAGTCATCAACTTTCTTTTAGGGTTTCATGTGAGCTTAAGAAGCCATGATTCCATAATGTCTAGAGAAGAAGCAAGATGATAATTAGAGAATACAGGAAGTGAAGCTAGAGTGGATTGAGGGTTCCCTAGGTTGTTTCTCTCATTGATCTATTTCAACCTCTTTAATTGCTTTCGTAATTAGTTTTAATTAATTAGTTTCCAAAATCCAAATCAACCTTTCATTGCTTTAGGATTAGAGTTTTGAGTTTCAATTTCACCTTCGTTATTCAAGTCAAAGTTTTCCCTGAGGATCGACCCCGTATTTCATCATTATACTATCGTTTGAATTTAATATTAAAATAAGGGTTTATAAATTTCTAAATTGCGTTTTGCGTACGATTTAACGACACCGTTCGTGAGCGATCAGCATGCCGTAAAACGCCTCGAAAGGTGCTACTTCAAGACTGGACTGGTAGCTGTTGTTGTAGGTGAACCCCATGATACGACTTGAAAAGTGTCGTGGCTTAACAAGTCTGACCAAAATTACAATATATTCCGGTGCTCTACTTTAATTACTAAGAACTAGTAGGTAGTGGAGAGTTCGAGTAGAGTCCACAGGGATTTAAGGGATTGAGATCGAATGCTTAGTAAATTTCCTACTAATGAGTTGAGAAAAGATTGCAGATTGAAATTAAACTAAACTTATACTAAAGGATTTATGAATATGAGAGAAAGGACCATAGGATTCTTAATCAGTAACTAAAGATCTATCAAGTCTTCCTAAGATCAGGGTATGCAAACACGATAAATGACTTCCTAATAGTTGATAAGTGAATGGCTAGTTCTCCTTATCACTCAACAAGTTCTTGTTAGGATTCCTTGTTGGCAAGAACAATTATCTAAATGTCAGTGACCGAATGTTTAGTTACGTTCACTGTTAATGAACCCTCTTAGTAGGATGAATTCATCGCAACTACTAACATGAATATGGATCTAGGTGTTCGATCGAGATGACTTCGTATCTCGATAGCCAAAACTACAAAGGTAAGATGCATGAAGGATTAGGGATAGAACGTAGTGGGACTAGCACTACTATAATGGGACTAGCACTATACAATCCCTAATCACGAAGAAGATTACATCCGAGATATCATGGGACTAGCATGATCCTCTTATTTTGATGAATCCAATCCAAGCCCTAGCATACACAAGCTCTAGAATCAAGTGCAAGCAAGAACGATTCATACATTCAGCGAGAAATCAACACCAAGATATACGAAAATAGAATAAATCCATATAAGCCAAATAATCGTGTATACAAACCCTAGATCTAAGAAATCCCTAGTAAAAACCCTAGTTACATCATAAGAATCCCATGGTTAGGGTTTTAGTTACTCATCTTCAGGGGTTGATCCATCGGTAGAAGTTGATGATCTCCTCCCGCCATGGATCTCCTCCCAAGAATCACCGAAGAAAAGTGTAGAAAAAGATAGGAAAACTCTCTCCAAAAACGTCTGGAAAAAGCCCCCCAAAAATCCCTAAACAATGACTGCTTATAGCCCAAGAAACAACCTCCCACGGATTAGATCTGAGCCGTCGATTTTTGACTCTGGCCGAGTCGGATCGATCGGTCTTTTGGAGTTGGATCGATCCGTCTCCTTAATTTGCTAGTAACGCCCGAGCCGGATCGATCGCGCCTGTCGAGTCCGATCGATCGTGTTATTATTGTTGCGCTACGTCCCGTGCTAGATCGATCCGTCATGCTGGGTCCGATCGATCCGGCAGTTGTTCATTGTCCCGTCGCTGGTTGAGTCGGATCGATCGCTCCTGTTGAGTCCGATCGATCCAACTGCCAAAATCGCCAGATTATGCTCCTTTTAGCTCCAAAGTCGATCTAACTCATCGTCGGGTTTGTTATACCTTAAATGGGATAAAAGTAGTCAGTGCAGCATTGCTCGGGGCCCAACAAAGCCAAATTGCAAGGGTGTTTTGTGCACTTTTCAAGTGTTATCACTCCACCAAGGGAACGTGCTCCTCCCAGCTGCCTCCGGCATCGAGGACACATGCTCTCAACATGTCCTCTAAGATATGGATCGTTCGCTCATACTTCCCGTCTGTCAGTGGATGAAATACCGTGCTGAAGGTCAGGAGTGTGCCGAATGTCTCCTGAAAGCCTCACTAGAACCTGCTAGTTAACCTGGGGTCACGGTCTTACACTATAGACATTGGAACTCCGTGTAGTCTGACCACCTCTCTAACGTACAGACTACCCAACCTGTCTGTCTAGTCAATCATCCGTATAGGCATGAAGTGCGCCAATTTGGTCAATCGATCCACGATGACCCAAATCGCGTCTTTCCCCCTAGGAGATCTCGGTAGCCTGGTCACGAAGTTTATCATGATGTGCTCCCACTTCCACTCAGCTAGTGGAAGGGGCTGAAGTAACCCTGGAGTTCGCTGGTGCTCTGCCTTAACCTTCTGACAGGTAAGGCGGCGCGATACGAACTCCACCACTGCCCTCTTCATTCCGCACCACTAGAACTAGAAAACGAGAGTGATGGAACTCTCATAGGACGTCCTCTCGTAAAATTGGATCTGCCGGAACCGATACTTTGCCTCTGAATCGAAGCCCTCCGTCTGATGATACTGTCCAGCCCCCACATGCGCCCTCTGTGCCTACCAATGTGCGCAACTTCTTGAGCTCTGCATCACTGCATTGCACCTCTATCACTCTAGCTTGAACTGCTGGCATACTCTACACGGTCTAGAGGAAACTGTTGGAACCCTGATCCTCGAACTCGAGCTCCAACTGGCCCACTGTCTCCAATGTCACTGCCGCGTTGATAACCCTGCTACTACTGCTCTGGTGTCTCTCGCCTATCTGCTCATCGCGTCCGCTATGACGTTTGCCTTACCAGGATGGTAATATAACTCGAAGTCGTAGTCCTCTAGTATCTCCATCCAACGTCCCTGCCTCAGATTGAGGTCACGTTGGGTGAAAACATGCCTCAAACTCTTATGTTCCAAGAAGACAGAGAACTTCTCGCCATAGAGGTAATGCCGCTAGGTCTTCAGGGCGAAGACCACTGCTGCTAGCTCCAAATCATGGGTCGGGTAGTTCCTCTCATGGTTCTTCAGCTGACAAGAATCATAGGCAACTACATGTCCTACCCCAAACCCTCCCCGTTGGCGACGCAGTAGACACTGTAACCCACGCCTCGCTCTGGGACGATCAGCACCGGCACACTGGTCAACTTCGTCCTTAGCTCTACAAAGGATCGCTCACAAGCATCATCCCACATGAACGGGATGGCCTTCTATGTCAGTCTGGTCATCGGTCTGGCAACTCTGGAGAAGTCCCGCATGAACCGTCTATAGTATCCCGCCACGCCTAGGAAACTGCAGACCTCGAACACTATCCTTGGTCTCTGCCACTGTACCACTGCATTGACTTTGGCCGGGTCAACTGAGATCCCTGTTGCTGACACCACGTGCCCAAGGAATCCCACCTATGCGAGCCAAAACTCTCACTTGGAAGCCTTAGCATATAGCCGATTCTCCCGAAGTAATTGCAACACTGTCGTCATGTGTCGCCCGTGCTCCTCATCTGACCGAGAGTATATCAGGATGTCGTCGACGAACACCACCATGAACTGGTTTAGGAACGGCCGGAATATCCTCTGCATCAGATCCATGAACGTTGTTGGTGCGTTCGTCAGCCCAAACGGCATCACCACGAACTCGTACAGGCCATACCGAGTCCGGAAAGCCATTTTCAAGATGTCGCAATCCCGAACTCTCAACTGGTGGTAGCCTATGCAGAGGACAATCTTTGAAAAGACTGAAGATCCTCGCAACTGGTCAAACATGTCGTCGATCTGCGACATCGGATACATGTTCCTCACTGTCACCCTGTTGTGCCGCCTATAGTCTATGCAAAGTCGAAGAGTACCATCCTTCTTCTTTATGAACAACACTGGCGCCCCTCCAAGGAGACATGCTGGGGCGGATGAAGCCTCTGTTGGTCAGCTCATCCAACTGGGTCCTCAACTCGCTCTGCTCTACTAGTGCCATCCTGAAAGCTGGAAGAGAGATCGGTGCGGTACCTGGTACTAGGTCGATCTCAAAATCAACCTCTCTGGACGGTGGAAGCCCCGACAACACCTCGGGAAACACGTCTGCAATGTCACACATGATCCTGGGAAAACTACTATGCTGCACTCCCTCAACCAAACAGGGACTGGCTTGCCATGTGAGGACCCGTACCTCCAACCTGGCCCGACCGTGTCGGTCAAGGGTCTGGTTCGATTGGTTTGGCTCGGGTAGCTTTACTTCGCGATCTCTTTTGATCGTTGCGAGTCCGGGGTTAATTCAGTAAATTAACCTTGGCGGAGTTGGTTTCACACGCGTTGTGCACACACGGCCATGTGGTGATGTATGTGCTTGATTAGATCATCAGGGGAATCCTAGACCAGAAGATCTTGATTAGATCAAGGTTTGAGCTTATGGGGTCAGATCTGGCCGATTGGACGACCAGGATCTAATCTTAAGCCATTAGTACTTAACCCTCCACTTAACCCATCTCCCGTTAGGGCTTCAGCCGCGATTGAGAGAAAGAGATCGAGAGAGAGAGGCGGCGCGACCCAACCGGAGAGGGAGAAGAGGAGAAGGTGACACCGGCGGCGGGGTTCCTTCTCTCAACGGCGGGGACCTTGGCTACGGCGACCACGGTTGGGCGACGGCAAACCCACGACCGGAGGAGATCGTGACCGACGAAGAGCTTGGAGCTCGGGGACGACGACGCGGCCGAAATAGGAGGCGAGCTCGACGCTCGAGGTAGGGTTGTTTCCCTAAACCTGGTTTAGGACTCTACTAGAGTAGGATAGGATTTGATTTGATGCTCGTGGTTTGGGTTGTTGGTTGCTCTGTGGATTTCTTGTTCGCCGGTTGATGTTCTTCTCCCCTCTTCGCTGCCATTGTTTGGGTCTTTGAACTTTGATGGATTTTCGATGCATTTAATTTGGCATTTTCGTTTCTGCTCAGTTTTCCCTTGGATTTATTGGCTGACTCTTGGATGTTCGTCTTCTCTCTTTACTTGCTGGGACTTAGATCGGATGGTTGTTGTGGATGTATTCACACCTCTCTCTGATGCTATGCTTAGATCCTCTGTTTCCTCCATTGTTTCCTTGGTTCTCTTCTCTGTTATTCTATGCCATACTATGCTACGATATGCCCATGGATTGCGATGTAGTGCAATGGATCTCTATGACGTACTATGTTACATTCTTCTCTTTTGTCGTGGTTTTCTCTCTTCCCTGTTTTCTGCTTGTTATCATGGATTTCTATGTTATGCCATGCCATTGGTTCTTGTTAGTTTTTGTTTAAATTCATTAGCCCTTGCTGCTATGCCCTGTATTCCCTATCTATGCTATGCTATACTCTGGTGTTCCTCTTCCCCTCTCGTGGTCAATGTGCAGATTTGTTGGCTTGTTGAGTTGTGTTGCGTTTGTCCCTTGGCTGCCTCGGTCCAGTTTGTATGTTAAGTTCTATAGATGTTTGATGAAATGCCAAAGAGAGTTGTCGAACTGCTGTTAGTCGCTATCATGTTGCTGAGCCTAGTTTCCTGATGCATATAGTTTCCTCCTAGGATGCTCTATCCTAGGACAGATGCTATGCCCTATCAAGTTGCCATGCCCAATTATATTGCTATGCTAGACTTCTAATATGCTAGGTCATGACCTCTTTCCATACTATGTCATGTTGTTCCTGCTTGACAGTTAGACTATTGTTGCAAATATGCTTATCTTGATGAGTTGTTGAGCATCTGATTCATGGTCGTCTGCTGTATTTCCCATGGCTACGTGGATTGATCTTGAGTTGCTTCTGCGGTGGATTCTGATGCTTAGCTACCCCTACTTAGTTCTCATTACATGCTTTTCTATTATCTTGATGAATCGACTCTTACTGCCATGGCCGGTTAGCCCTACTTTTCTTAAGTTTTCGATTCTGATCGTTTGGACGAGCGATTGAGTAGAGTTTTGTTATTGATTGCTCAAAGAGCCGCTTCATTGATTTCTTTGCTGTCGAGTGTTACATGAGTTTGGTAGTTATCGTAGTATCATTTGACTAATTGAGCTGATGATTATTCAAATACCTTATTCTGTCTATTTGCTTTCTAATGCTTATGTTAGTTGAATATTTCAAGTATGCTTCTTAATATCATGTAAGCCTAGGGTCGGTGGGGTGCCCATTTCTATTTATTTTGTGGAAATGCTTATATTGTGCGGGCCAGTATTGCCCTGTTAATTGACTAGCTGGGGGTGTGCCTATTGTACAATTTCTGTCTGACGGCGGTGCATGTTGTCGTAATGCCGGAATTTGGATTGAAACGTGATAACACTGTAATAGCTTAGTTCTCTTTTATGTCTTATATGATAAATTGGACATGCCTGATGAGATGTCATGTAGAGACACCTAGGCCTAGTTGTTTGAATAGGCTCATGCATGATGATTGCATTAGAGACATTCAGGCTAGGTGGTAGGCGATGGATTCGATCGCCGATCCGGGGATTCTCGGGTAGCCCGGATCTAGCCCTAGGACCGGGGTTTGGTTAGTCGAGGATTAGGACGTGATTGTCATCAATGATCATGCTTGATATCATTTGAGGTTGTTGTTATAGTCGACTATGCACTATTCTTGTATTTGAGGTGTAGAGGTCGTGTCGGGTCTCCAAGGCCAAGCGCTAAGAATGGTTGTCGATGTCCCCGACATGTGTGTCCCCGTGAGAGATGGTATGACTGGGCAGGGTGGTACCTGGACAGGAGCCCGCAGTCTTTGTTTCCTCTCGTCTGTTCTTGGGTGAGGGTGGGACCTAGACAGGAGCCCTCGGGAATCGACGGGGTCATAGGACCCTTGGCATACCTTAGGCTTAGGCGGAGAACGACATAGTTACAGTTTCCCTTCCTTTCTGTGCGACGTAGAGTAGAACCTTACTGGGCATTGTTGCTCACCCTACCTGGGCTGCATCGGCGATGCAGGTCGATGCAGTTCCTTCTTTCAGGTGTTCCTTTAGAAGATGGCGTGGTATTTCGAGGTGATCGAGGACTTGGAGCGTTGAGGAGTTTGTTAACATATAATTTATAGCTTTAATCTATGATGTACGAATTGATGTATAAATCGAGCTATAACATGATGTATTCAAGGACAGAATTGTATGAGTATTAATTCAATTGTATTTGAGGAAGGTTGTCATATTATTGATGTAGACATTTGAGAAATGTGATAATTACTTTTTTTCATGTTATCATTGTACAAGTTGAATTCGGAATATTATGGAATGTACAGGTTTCTTATGCTATGATTATAAAGGAGATTCTGCCGAAATTTTTTTACGAACTTGATGATGGAATTATTCAAATTCATAGCAATTATACACTTGTGCGCCCATTGATGATGTAAACATGTTTATGTGGCTCACGCCTCGATCTGGATGGGTTTTTTGGGTCAGGGTGTGACAGACCAGCAAGACTGAAAGCTCGTTGCCACGCCTTCCCACACCACAAGCAAAGGAATCGGCTAAGAACCAATCCCCCAACAACACAAACCGTGTCCCGTCGGGTGTCCAAGCGACCACCCTCCGCCGACCACAGTCGATGACGGCTCGGTATGCTGTTAACCAGTCCATATCGAGTATCACATCAAAGCCTGTCATGTCTAGCACCCGTAAGTATAGATAGACACGGAGGCCTCCAACCTCCAACGAATACGATCCGCAGACCCGATCTACCCTGACTGACCCGCCGATAGGGACAAATCCTCACAATAATAGTGTTTTCTGGCTTCCTTTGATTGGGTTTCGTTCATGATAGATACACAATCATGTTAGGAGGCATGCATGTTATTATCACAAGGTTTTCAACGGATTTTGATTGATTTTGGGATTTGATCGGGAGTTTACCTTTTTGGCAAATCTATGGTTTGTCTTGTATTTAAATACCTAGTTGGATGGTAAACTTAAATGCTTCTTGTATGCTTAGCTGTTTGCTAGCTATGAGTGCTAGTCTACGTTGTATTATGGAACCTTAGCCCGTTGCCGGCGTGTGCCGAGGGCTATTGCATAAACTGTTGAACTGATAATTGTTGTTGTGGCATATAGTGACTCCTAGATTAGATGCTTGGATAGGCACATGCACTGTATGCATTAGGTGCATTCTAGTTTAGGACGTGGGCGATGGGTTGATCGCCGATTCGAGGCTCTCGGGTAGCTCGGGTTTAACTCCATGATCGTGATTAGGTAGCCAGGCCTAGGGCGAGATTGTGGTGCTATTAGTTTACCAGATTGTGATTCTTGAGGTGTAGAGGTTGTACTATTCTCCTTTGCCAAGCTTGAATGTGGATGTGTTTTACTTTCCTATTGTTGACGTTTGGGGAGCGCTAGACCCGAGTGATCCCCTGCGTGGTTCGTGATTGGGGAGCGCCTAGAGCCGGTGTGATCCCCGTTCTGTTGCATGCTTGTGGTTAGTTGTGCCTTAGGCTTGGCAAGGAGACAGTTCAGTTGCAGTTTCCCCTTCTTTGAGTGTGACGTAAAGTAGAACCCTACTGGGCTTTATGCTCACCCTAGCCGGGCTGCATTTGCAGGTGCAAACGCCAATGCTTCCGTAGCTCCCAGCATATCAACTTTTGGCGGAGCGTCGACTTCTGGAGGGCGTTGAGGTGACTGAGGATCTGATCGTACAGCTTGACAGTTTTGTATACAGTATCCCTCGAGGATAAGTTTATATGTATATTTTCCATCTTTGAGTAATTTTGATTTAGATCTGTACAACTCTGATGTTAATGGAATAGTATGTGTTTAGCTTTCAATTATGCCATTAGAAGTCAAGTATTTAAATTATTGTGATTATTGTTGTATCGTGCCCGATCGAAAGTAAACAGGTGTAAGTCCCTCCCCTCACGCGCTGCCCCGGATGGGTTTTCTTGGGGCGGGGCGTGACATGCCCCCTTTTCAACCATCCACTTCTTTAAGATACCTAATGCCCATATCAGTTGCTCTGCCCTCTCATTACTAAGATATGCGAACATAAGTGATTAAGTTCGCATTATGGATGTGATACCCACAACCTCTAATAGTGGTATCCGATACTCATTGGTCTTGTATATGGCATCAATGATCAACACGGACGGAAAGTTGACAGACATTTCTAGCCTTTTTTGATGAAGCCAAAGAATATCTATGATTTCGTTGGTGTCTAGATTTATACGGTAATTGTCGATGTATTCTTTTTTAATTAATTTCTCCAAGACATACAGAATAGAATTTAGACCACCCTGTTTGACGGATTTGTTTATAGATATGGCATTGTAAATGCTTTTGATCCCCATAGTGTTTGACGTGTCTCTTTCCTTCAAAATAATAAGAATTTCACGAGGTGCAGTGTTGTTGGCCATGTCGAGCACAAATTCTTTCTCCATTGGTTTTAACCTACACATGTACTCATGGCCATCAATATATTCTGTTGATTGATGGTTATGGAAACCACAAACAACCCTTAAACCCCACATTACACCATCTGGAGGTATAATCACGATTGTTGATGGAGATGCTCTCCCCACTATGAACATCATTCTCAAATGAACAACTATTTAAAAATGAACCGAACTAGTCATCGATAATGTTCTTCTATGAATTACGAAAAGTGATGGTTAAAAAGAAAACTCTATTCTAGGAAGAGAGAAGGAGAGGCTAAGAGGGAGAGAGCAGGGGAGGGAGGTGTGACTGCAGAGTGCCTGAAAATGAAGTGTGAGAGGAGGATTTATTTCCTTTCTTCTTCATTCATCAAACTTCATACCTCCCCAAGGCTATATATAGGCATGAGAGGATAGTACAAGACAAATCCGTATCTCAATGATAAACATGTAGATGCTTCTCTTCTCGGTAAGCGTGCATATGCTTATCTTCTCAGTAAGCATGCAGATACTTGTCTTCTCAATCTTCTAGAAGAATTCATGTTGTGGTTATCCACATATTACAACAATTTGAAATTTTTAGAGTTTTGAATTTTTTAAGATTTGAATTTTGAATTTTTAAATTTCTACAATTTGAATTTTAAAATTTTTTCAATTTGAAATTTTTACAATTTAAATTTTTGAAATTTATACGATTTGAATTTTTAAATTTGGAAACTTTTAAGATTTGAAATTTGGAATTTTTAGAATTTGATGTCTTAATAAATTATAATATGAAGATGTACTTTGGGAAGGGTATTTTTGATGTTTTTTCTCCAAAATTGACTAAATACCCAAAAATTCTTGTAGCCGGTCTAATTGCCGGATTGAGTTCAAACAAAGGACCCCCAATCCCTTTTCCAATGAAATAATAAACAAGACCCCCTAAAAATACAATAGATAATTGGAGATAACCCCAGTTTAGAGAAAACTTTTGCTAAAAACCCCATTTGATATTTTATTAAGGTTATAACCCCATTTGATAGGTTTATTTGACTGATGTATTAAGCAAAAGACTAAAATGCCCCTGATTGATAATCCTATTTACTAGCATGGTGGCGGCGGCGCAGCGACGGTGAACGGCGCGGTGGAGTTGCCGGAGTTGAGATCCGGCGATCAAAGGGTTGATCGGCGTTGGGGAAGGAGGAGGAAGCAACAGGGTGACCTCTTGAGGCTTATGGAAGCGTCAGGAGGTCACGAGGTGGCAGGGGGCGGTGGTGGCTGCGGATGGCATGGTCGCCGAATTTGGGATCCGACCCAACTCAGACGATCCAGGCCTTGATCGAGGTCGGGGATGGAGGAGGAAGCGGCGGGGTGACCTCCTGAGGCTTATGGGAGCTTCAGGAGGTCACGAGGCGGTGGAGGGCGGTGGTCCTGGCGATGGATGGTAGTGGTAGCTGCGGATGGCATGGTCATCGGAGTTGGGATCTTGCGATCCAAGCCTTGATCGAGGCCAGGGATGTAGGAGGAAGCGGCGGGGTGACCTCCTGAGTTTTATGGAAGCTTCAGGAGGTCACGAGGCGGCGAAGGGCTGCGGTAATAATGGATCTTGTGAGGACCCGTACCTCTGTCCCGGTTCGACTGAGTCGATCGAGGGTCTGGTTCGGTTGGTTTGGCTCGGTTGGACTTGCTTCGCGATCTCGACGCTCTGGGGGTAATTTGGTAAATTACCCTTGGCGGAGTTGGTTTCACACAAGCGTGCGCACACATGACCTTGTAATGATGCATGTGCTTGATTAGACTATTAGGAGCACCATAGATCAGAGGATCTGGGTTCGATCGTAAGGATCGAGATCTGAGCGGTTAGGATCAAATCCGGTTGATCGGACGGCCATGATCTAATATTAAACCATTAGTATATAAACCCATAAACCCCATCCCCTTCTCTTGTTAGGGATCGGCCGTGATCCACTTTGAGGGAGAGAGAGGGTGTAGGCGGTGATCAGAGAGAGGAGAAAAAGCCGGCGGCGCTCGCGACCACGAAGGCTCGATCAAGAGAGGCAACGGCGACTCCGACCACGGACGGAGGAGAGAGGCTGGCGTACCGGCGGTGATCGTGGCCGGAGAAGAGGAAGAGGAAGACCCGCGGATCTAGAGGTAGGTCTTCTTCCCTAAACGTGGTTTAGACTCTACTAGCTTAGGGTAAGATCCATTCGATGCATGCCAGCTTGGTTTCTAGGCTTCCTCTGTTGATTTCGCGGCTTTGTGCATAGGTTTTACTTCTCTCTTTGCTGTTGTGGTTGAACCTACGGATTTGTGATGGGTTTCGATCTGATTTCTCTTTGTTTCCTTGCTATCGCCGTACTTCCTGTTTGGTTTTCCCTATTTGGATTTCCGGCATCTGTTTCCTCTATTTCCAGTGATTACTGCTTGAGTCTTTGGTTTCTCCGGCAATGTTGCCAAACCATGCCCGGCTCTGTCTTCCGGCGATGCTACCCTCTATGCCCTGTATTCCATGATTTTTGGGTGATCCCCTCTTCTCCCCTGCTTTCTTGTAGCTGCGGTGCTGATTGATGCTATGCCAGGCTCTATTTCTCTCCCTGTTCTCCTGTGGTTTTATGCCATGCTTATCTACGATATCCTCTAGCCCCCCTCTACGTTTCGATGCTTGTTGCCATGCCTTGCTAACCATTGGATCTATGGGTTGATCTATCTCTCTGCTTCTTCTTCGATTTATGTTCTGTCTCCTCTCTTGATGGTTCCTTAACGATAGTTCTTAGATCTAATATTCCTAATATGTTCTCCTATCTGTAGTAGTGTTGGATCTATGGCTTGATAGCATTTGGATGGGTTTGATAAGGTTTTAATCCAACTATTCTCGGATTTCCGCTGTTTTCCTCAAACCCTCATTCGCAGCCACTTCTTCGACGAGCTGCTCTTTATCCGTGTGGAATCTCGTGATGCTTCCTTCACAAAAGTTGTAGACCTTCGAGTCTACGTTCAGATGGCTCTCATTTCACATTTTTCTGATTTTTGTACGATTTATGGTAAACTATCTATCAATCTGCGACGAAGCTGACTTTTGACGAGTTTTTGAGTTTCTCGTCGATTCGTGTTGGATTTCGGTCTCGGATTGACTTGATTCTTTGATATGTATCGAATGCCATGTTAGGATACTCGCTTGGTATCAAGGATGAAATTTTTATGAATGTTTTACGGGATTTCTAGTATATCTAGCTTTATGTCTTGTATAGGCGAACTATCCGAATTCCATGTTTTTCATGCCATATAAGCTTTATATAGTTCTTATGAGTATTTAAAATTATCGCATGATTTCCTACAGATTTCCGAGGGATTCATGGAAGCTTTATGCTGAGATTTTATGCTTGTGTAACTCTAGGTCTCATTTATGCAAGTTGCTATCCTTTACGAAATCGATATAATCTATGCTATGTATGCTACCATTCTAAGCATGCTATAGGTATGCTACCATTCGTGTTGGATTTCTAGTATTTCTAGTTATGTATGCTACCATTCTAAGCATGCTATGTTAGAGTAAATGCTTGTATGCTTTATTCATGATATGTTTAATGTCAAATGCCCATAATATATGCATAGCCCATGATATGTTCGATGGAATGCCAAAGAGAGTTGGCATGAGGTAAACGAGTATGAATTGCTATGTCTAGTATGATTTATGCATAGCTTGGATATTGGTACGTCTTGTAGGGGTATGATTGGTTTTATCCCAATATTGGTATATTTCAAATTATGAGATTTTAGTATGCATCTTGATATCATGTATAAGCTTGGGCCGACAGTGTGCCCCGTTTTCTGATTCTTTCTCTGTGAGTGATATGTCTTGGTGTATTGTAGCCTTTTGGCTTGTTGATACCGGCTTCTAACCGTGGCTTTGCTATAGCGCCGTTATGCTGTCGGAATCCCTGAGAACCGGGTTTGGTTCTGTATAAGCTACTGGACAATTGAATGATGATTTGGCATGTAGAGACACTTAGGCCTAGTTGCTTGTATAGGCTCATGCATGTTGTATGCATTAGAAGCATTAAGGCTAGGTGCTAGGCGATGGGTTCGATCGCCGATCCGGGGTTCTCGGGTAGCCCGGATCTAGCCCTAGGACCGGGTTTGGGTAGTCGAGGATTAGGACGTGATTGTCATCAACGATCATGCTAGATATCACTTGAGGTTATTGTTATAGTCGACCATGTTTGATATTATTGTATTTGAGGTGTAGAGGTCGTGTCGGGTCTCCAAGGCCAAGCGCTAAGGATGATTGTCGATGTCCCTGACATGTGTGTCCCCGCGAGAGATGGTATGACTGGGCAGGGTGGTACCTGAACAGGAGCCCGCAATCTTTGTTTCCTCTCATCTGTTCTTGGGTGAGGGTGGGACCTGGACAGGAGCCCTCGGGAATCGACGGGGTTATGGGACCCCTTGGCATACCTTAGGCTTAGGCGGAGAGCGATGCAGTTGCAGTTTTCCTTCCTTTCTATGCGACGTAGAGTAGAACCATACTGGGAATTGTTGCTCACCCTACCTGGGCTGCATCGGCGATGCAGGTCGATGCAGTTCCTTCTTTCAGGTGTTCCTTTAGAAGATGGCGCGGTATTTCGAAGTGATCGAGGACTTGGAGCTTCGAGGAGTTCTTCTACATATGAATTACAGTTTTAATCAATGATGCACAAATTGATGTATAAATTGAGGTATAACATGATGTATTCGAGGACATGATTATATGATCTTTAATTCAGTTGTATTCGAGAATTGTAATAATTAGTTATTTACCATTGTATCAGTGTACAAGTTGAAATTGTAATATTATGAAATGTACAAGCTTCTTGTGTTATGATTATAAAGGGCATTCTGTCAAAAAAAATTTGTATGAACTTGAGGATTAAATTGTTTAAATTCGAAGCAGTTGTATATTTGTGCGCCTATTAATGACGTAAACAGGTTTATGTGGCTCACGCCTCGATCTGGAAGGGTTTTCTGGGTCGGGGCGTGACAGATCTCGTCGGCGGTGGGTTTGGATTTAAGGCGTCGGCATCAATGGGGGCGGTGTGGAGAGCGGTGGATGTTGCAGGAGGGTCAGGTGTGATAAGTGGAGGTGATTGGTGGTGGTTTCAAGGTGTGGGATGGCCGGAGTGGTGAACGACGATGGCGGCTCGCGATCGAACTGCTTGAGTTGATGGCGAGTCGGGACGATGAAGTCCCGGCTGATGGTCGGCTTGGGGCGAGCCGCACCGAGCTGGAGGGTGGAGAGAGGAAGAGAGAGAAAACGGAGAAAATAGGGGAAAACGGGTAGAAAATAGGAAAAAGTGGTAGAAAAATTGGGGAAAATATGGAAAAAAGATAATAAAAAAAATTCAGAATAAAAGTTGAGGTGACTGAAGAGACTCTTGACGGAGACTTTCAGCCAATTAAGTTATAATTTAAAGAGTTAAAACGATGAAAATACAAGAAAGATGAAAATGCATTTAGAAAGATGAAAATGAATTAAAAAAGATGAAAATGCAGGAAAGATGAAAATACATGTGAAAAGATGAAAATGAATTTAAAAAGATGAAAATGAATTTAGAAAGATGAAAATGCATTTAGAAAGATGAAAATGAATTTAGAAAGATGAAAATGCACGAAAGATAAAAATTGAATTTAAAAAGATGAAAATGCATGTGAAAAGATGAAAATGAATTTAAAAAGTTGAAAATACATTCAAAAATATGAAAATGCATTTAAAAAGATGAAAATGAATTTAGAAAGATGAAAATGAATTTAAAAAGATGAAAATGAATTTAAAAAGATGAAAATGAATTTAAAAAGATAAAAATGCATTTTTGTCAATTTTAGATGGTCAATTTTCCAAATTTTATGTACAATTTTGATGCGTAAATCAGCTTAATCTGGCACAATTCCGGTTTGTATGTGATCTAATCCGGTCCAAACCGGCCCAATTTGATTGTAATATGGACAAGTATGGATTGCTTGATCTGGGCCTGATCGGATTCAGCTGTGACTGAACTTAATGGACATGATCTGGTCCAATCTAGCTAGGAGGGGGGTCAATTTGTTCAGATCAGGCTCAAGTGCTATGAATTCAAACCGGCTCAACCCGATGCAAGGCCGATCGGATGGCTGAGAGAGCTCTTGCGTTGATCAACAGCAAGGATGGACCGGAGGTCGACGGCGCCGGTAGGGATGAAGTCGTGCTTGCCTAGGGACTCGATCCACGGTGCTGGATCTTCAGTGGTGCCGCCGTAAATGTCATATCAAAGGAGGCGGCGTCGGTGCTCTTGGAGAAGAGAGTGGAGAAGAGCCGGATATATAAGCCCTGTCCCTTTCTTCTCTTTCCTTCTCTTCTTCTCCAGTTGTTTTCTCCCCTTCTCTCTCCTTCGGCTGAGCTAGGGTTTGGAGACTTGGGCTTCGGAGCGTGGATCTTGGCGGCTTGATCAGTTGGACGCGTGGAAGAGCTACCCTACTTGCTCAAGTAGGTGTTTCTATCTCGATCCTTGGATCGGGTTCTCCTAGGATAGGATTATTGCTCTTTTGCTGTAGGAATACATGTTAGAATGTTATGTAACTCCTTGTGCATGTAGTGTGATGGATTTGAAGTATTCCTATCTCTCATTTTCCGGATTCTAACGGTTGGTTTCCGTATTATCGCCGTTTTATCGGTTTTCATCCTTTTGGACCTAGATAGGAGATTAACCGTCAAAAACTGGATTTCTTCATTCCATTAGCTTCCCCATTGTTAAATACACTTGCTTGCAAGATCTCATCGTATTCCAACTCGATTAGATCCTTGAAATCCAAGGAAATGGATTTTCGGCACTGTTCTGATGAACTGTGCCTAAGGCTCGACGGTCGATCGGTGCATCGACCGTCAAGTGTTGTTTTACGCTTTCTGGGCCTGGCGGTCGACCGTCGCATCGACCGTCGGGATTTTGGCCTCCCACGGTCGATGGATCGATCGACCGTGGGTTTTCTCTCTTTTTCATCCCGCCTCACGGTCGACCGTCGAATCGACCGTCGCATCGTCCGTGAGGCTCTGTCTCGTTTTGGGCTCCCTACGGTCGATGGGCCGATCGACCGTCGCCCAGGTGGTTTTCTTCATTTTGGCGTCACGGTCGATCGCCGGATCGACCGTGACATCGTCCGTGACCCTTTGGACTTGATTTTCTGGCTTTTCTTGGATGAATTTGATTTGTGATTAGTATCTAAACATGTTGGGAAGTGTGTATATGGATTTCATGAAGTTTTCACGGGATTTCCATTGAGATTGAGGTTTGGATTACATATTGATTCCCTTGAATAAATCGATGTTGTGGCTTGCCTTTAAATACATGTTTAGATGTTGTTAATTGCTTAATGGTGTGCTTAGCCATTAGCTAGCTATGAGTGCTAGCTAATGAGGAATTGTGGGACCTTAGCCTCTTGCCGACGAGTGCCGAGGGCTATTGTATATCTGTTGGACTTGTAAATGATGATGTGGCATGTAGAGACATTTAGGATAGATGTTTGCCTAAGATCATGCATTGTGTGCATTAGAGGCATTTGAGGTTAGGCGGGCGATGGTTTGAGTCGCCGATCCGAGGTTCTCGGGTAGCTCGGATCTAACCTTAGGGCTGTGGCTGGGTAGTCAGGTTTAGGATGTGATTGTTCAATCAGAATCTCATGTCCTTTAAGGATTTGCGATAGTTGACTTGATCAGTGTTCGAGGTTTAGAGGTCGTGTTGTCTTCCAAGGCCAAGTGCTAAGGATGGGTGTCGACGTCCCTGACTTGGTCCCCAGGCAGTGGTTTCCTGCTGGGTAGAGGTGATCCTACTGGTTCTTGTCCCTCTCCTTCCAGCGTGTTGGTTGATGTTCCCAGCGTGGTCGGTTGAGAAGAGTAGGATCCCTTGGGGAGTCGACAGGGTTGTGGGACCCGTGGCATCCGTTAGACTTGAGCTGGGAGACAACACTGTTGTTGTTTTACTCCCTTCTGTGTGTCGTAGAGTAGAACCCTACTGAGCTTATCGCTCACTCCTACCCGGGCTGCGTTTGCAGGTGCAGGCGGCAGTTCTTCTTCAGTGGAGCCGGCAGGATCGGCCTTTGGCGGCGCGAGTACATCCAGAGGCGCTTGAGGTTGCTGGAGGATTACCTGTTGTACATTTTGATATATATATATGTTGTAAACTTTTGAGGATTTTGGGATCATGTATTATATCTTTACCTTGGGAGTATTAGAATGGAATTTGTAATTGTACAACTTGATGTTATATGAATTAAATCTGTCTCGCCTCCGGAATACAATTGTTTAAATTATCCGTCTTTTCCGCTTTGTATCACGCCGATTGAAGATGAATAGTGATAGCAACCCTCACGCCCCGTCCTGGATGGGTTTTCTGGGTCGGGGAGTGACAGAACCCGGTGGTGGCGGCGCCGGTTTTGAGAGAGGAGGGGCTCGGGTGGAGTGTGGTGCTCAGCACCGCGCGTGGAGCTTGTGGTTGACTTTGGCCGGAGGAGTTGGCTGGAGGTGGGAAAGGGGACGAAGGTGGAGAAGACGAGCTCGCCGGAGTTGAGGTGGTTAACCGGAGTTGGACGGATGGCTGGCGAGGGGTGGTTGCGGCGGTTGCAGGTCGAGATCGAGATGGCGTCGGAGCTTGCTCACGGTCGTCGGAGAAGAGAGGGGAGCGAGGAGAGAGAAAAGTCTATAATAAAAAAAGGAAAAATAAAACAAGGGTATTATTGTCTTTTTGAGGTGATTTGGGCTTATTAATGTAAAAGAAATGAGTGTGAGGTTTTTCACAAAGTGCATGGGGGTGTTGGACAAGAAGGGGTCTAGATTTGGAGTTGTGGCCAAATACCACTTTTTTCTTTTAGTTTTGTTTTTTGGGGTGTGTGTCTGATGCTTCCTAGGTGTTCCGTCTCCTAAGGGTATCCACATCATAAGCCTCATAGGCTCCGTTTGGTATGGGGTTAAGATAACCCGGGTTAAGGGGGGTTAAGGAATTTTGGAGTTAGAAAAGTGGGGTTAATGAGTGGGGATAAATTTATTCCCATTTTGGTGTTTGGGGATAAGGGGGGTTAAGTAGTGGGGATAAGGGGGGTTAAGGGTAGAATTTGTAGCTAATACCAAAAATGCCCTTATATATAATGGCACGTCAAGAAGTGGCAAATAATATTAATCAAATCATACTGTAATAAAATATTAATATAAGTGGGTCCATGTGCCACGTGTCACCTCGTGATTGGTCCATGTCATCCAAAATAGTATTATTTTAATATTAATAATATCATACTGTAATAAAATATTATTATAAGTGGGTCCATGTGCCACGTGTCACCTCGTGATTGGTCCATGTCATCCAAAATAGTATTATTTTAATATTAATAATATCATACTGTAATAAAATATTATTATAAGTGGGTCCCACATGCCACGTGTCACGTCATGATTGATTCACGTCATCCAAAATGGCATTATTTTAATAATAATAATATCATATTGTAGTAAAATATCCCCCCTTAACCCCACACCAAACAGAGGCATAAGCTTCCCTACCCTATTTTAGGGTAGCAAATTTAGGAAAGATGGTGAAAAATGGGGTGCATCAGCTTCCCTTCATCTCCCTTATTCACCACCCCATTCTTATAATATGTATGTTTAATACCAGCATTTAAGCATTTAATTAATAGAAGTATTTACATAAAATATGTTTATTATTTATTTTATAATGTACTTTAATAGAACTATTGATGAGAATAATAGAACTGTAGCTCTCCTTTTCAAGTATTTAATTAATAGAATATTGAGATAAAATTATATATTATTTATTCTATATTATATTTTAATATAAAATATGCTCATAGTTTAATTATGTAATATAAATAAATTTTATAATTATGACTGTCAAATAATAAATGGAGAATAAAATATGAAAGGAAAGATGGGAGAATGAGTATTTTAATGATGTAGGGAATGATTTAGAGAAGCTAATGTAGGGTGCTGCAAATAAAGAAGCTGTAAAATAATGGAGTAATATATATTGGAGTATTTTAGAGTAGATAGATAGGGAAGCTGATGCGGATAGCTTAACTAGGGGAGCGAGCTAGGAGGGTGTGTTGGATTGTGTCACCACTAAGGTGAATGAGGGTGTTCACCTAGCAGTACAGAGGGGGCAGGGTAAAAGCCAGATGGTGGAACCCATGTCGTGGTCAAGGAGCAGATCCCTGCTAGGTTGGAGGGGACGTACCCTGGCCCCGTAGGTGTGGAGCGACAGTAATGGGCTCAGGTGACGAAATCTGAAAGGAAGCATCTGGGGGTGACTAGAGAAGAGGTTGATGATATGGTTATCCGGTACCCTGATAGGATTATCCTGAACCCGAAGGAGGTTGAAGAAAGTGTGGGGGAATGGAGATTCGCATTGTTTGGGCGCTTTGTGGGAGGACGAGTGGAAGTTAGTTACCTCAAGAGAAGGTTGGAGGCTCTATGGCGTACTAAGGGACCATTCACGACCAAGACGATGTCTCATGGCATCTTTGTGTTCAAATTCTCCTCAGAGGCGGATAAGGGTGGAATGAGACTTTCATATCTCTGATCCCTAAATTTAATAACTCCATGAGGGTGAAGAATTTTAGGCTGATAAGATTGTGCAACTCATCTTACAAGATTATCTCCCCAGTTCTATCTAAAAGGTTGAAGGGTGTGCTCAAGGAGATGGTGAACATAGAGCAATCGGTCTTTGTTGAGGAGAGAAGTATCCATGATGATATCTCAGTAGCCCAAGAACTCCTTCATTCTTTGTCCTATGCTCCAATAAAGAAACCTCTAATGGCAATCAAACTTGATATTCGATTGGCCTATGACACTATGAGGTGGGATTTATTGGAGTATGTCATGCAAGCTATGGGATTTCCTCCCTGAGGGTTCGTTGGATGATGAGCTGTGTTACCTCCCCCAACTTCTCCTTTATCATTAATAGGCAGGCTGATGGGCTCATTACTCCTTAGCGAGGTCTTCATTAAGAGAACCGCTTGTCTCCCTTCTTGTTTGACTTGGTGTAAATGAGTCCTCAATGATGGCGTGCGTGGAATCAAGGGTGTGAATTTTCCAAGGGTAAAGGTGCGAGTCTCTTGCATGCAGATGACTCATTCTTGATCACCAAGGCATCCTCTAATGAAGTGATTCAAACACTTCATATCTTCGAATGACACCAGACGATCTTCGATTTAGTCGTGAACCCAATGAAATCAAGTGTTATGATATTCCCCGTGTGCCTCGAATAGCAGACGTAGGAGGCTTTGTAGGAAGCTTGGTATGGCAAAGGCAGGTGGCGGATGATGGTATTTAGGTATTCATATAAGCGGGAAGCGTCTTTGGGGCTCAAGATTTCAGTGACCTTACTGACAAGGTTATAGGAAGGATTGAGAAGTGGAGTGGCGGCTTGCTCTTCCAAGGAAGATCACATTATGACAGCATGTCTTGCAAGCAATTCCGGTCTTTACTATGAAGGCAACCCATTTGCCAATGGTGGTTCTCAAGAAGATAGATAAGCTTGCGTAAGCTTTTCTATGGGACGGAAACATGAAGGCTCCTAAATGGTTCAGTAGGATGTGGCGCGTGCAAAAGGAAGTTTGACTCGACCTGCATTGCTTCTTCCATCTGTAAATTTTCTTTGGAATCGGATGGTCTTTGCTAAGTATAAGTGAAAGACCATCTTCCTCATCCTGTCCCCTTCTATAAATTCTTATTTCATGCGGCGATGCATGTCCGGGGAGATGAGAGACCTACGCTTGGGCCTCTGATGGTCACCGGGCATTGGCAGCCGTGTGAACTTGCTAAATACCTGGAGGTGCGTGAACTTGCCGCTTGATCGGAAGTTCTATTTCGTCAACGTCGATCTCATCTCAAGTCAAATGGTTGTGGGCAACCTAACCACTCCCGATGGAGATTGGAAACGGAGAAAGCTGGGGGAGAATCTTTTCGCAACGTCTGACAGAAGATCTCGCAATGTCTGACAGAATAGATCTTGGAGGTGCAGATTCCTACTGGTGGAGACTGATTGCTGGACACCGGATCCCAAAGGTAATCTTTTTTTGAAATCTGCGTACAGCATGAACTATGGACTGGACAGGGTGCACATGGCTCTAATATTCGGTGGGAACGAGTAGAAGGGTCCTTTCGTTCCTCACGTGAAGACCTTATCGTGGCGTTCGCTACATGACAACTTGCCCGCGCTCGAAGACTTGGAGCAGTGGAGGACGATGTGCACGGTGCAGAGCAAGCAAAATAACCCATATGCACACTCCCAACATGCCCTCAATATTGCCAAAACTGAATAATCTAGAATACAGCATATTAAGATCATGGTAGCGAAGCTGGCACAATCATATTAGAGCGAGCTAGAAGATCAGAAACAAAAATTTCCCTCTGACCATCAGTTTCAATAGATGCCAAAACAGCATCCTCTTGGCTTTAACCTGAGACACATTATGCTGGTTAGATGTAACTTATTTTCTTAGCTTGAGGGCTCACTTTGTCAAAAAAAAAAAAAAAAAAACCTGAGACATTATGCTTCGTGGTCTCCAGTTTGACGCTTAAAATTTAGATTGGATTTTGCAAAATTGGTTTCCAAGGATAATTGCACAATATAGAATTGACTTCTTTAACAACAAGACGACGAATACCACAGTTAATACAAACCCAAACATATTCTATTAAAAGTAATTCAAACTCAATCATACAAAGTTATAATCTTGTGCTGTTATTTAACTCCAATCTCGTAATTGCTTGAGAAGAAGCTGATGACAGCACGCACTTTCTGAGTTTTTTCAGTCTCCATGCTCATCACTTCTAGCATAGCATGAGGATAGTTAAAACTCAGTTACGAATGCCTACATAACAAACTTTCACAAATCTAGCTTAATGAGTAGACAATTCAAACGACCTTCCTAGCATGTAGAATTTATGGACTTCTGTTACCAGCTTGCAAAGATGTATCAATGCATTTCTTTCATTTGACAAATTACAGAGAACATATCACATGTGGGTCCTGAAATGAGAAGAAAAATATTCAAAGAGCTTGTATACCACATGTTCAGGTCAATAGACCTTCTTTACTACCAAATCAAGGTCAATATCCAGCTCCTTAGCTACCACAAGCACCTTGTCAGGTCCTTAATATAGCTAACACAAGCAGGAAGGACCGACTTTAGAGCAAGTAACCTAGAAAAAAAATATAAAGGACTAATTTTCTCCAAGTTGAATACACCAGTTCAAGTCTTGATTGACATCAATATCATACATAAATGGGCTAGCTGATTCCTAATGCAAGAGCAATGGTTGGTATTGCAACAGTATACCTAATAAGATTGAACGCATGCCGCGATACAGCATCAAAGTGCTTGTCACTTACAGTATTTATAATACCAATACAAACACTTTAATAGGTCAGTACTGCATTGGCAATGCTGTGCATTGCTCAGAACAGTAGCACCCCAGTCCTATGACTGGATGACCATAATTAAATTATACTTGGCAAGAATTAATACTGGAAACAAACCTTAATACTGCATCGTGATATCCGCTCAATCTCAATGCAAGTCTTGATGCAGACTACCAAATTGCAACTTGGCCACGAAAGCATTAGGAACAGGGGGGGACAAAAACATCACCAGCAATAGTTTACCATCTTCTAGGCAAGTTCAGAATAAATGTTATTGGTGAAGTGACAAAGAAGCAAAATGATTGATGCGGGCTACTCAAGTTTTGTAAGCAAACACGGAATCTAAAAGAATGATAGCTTGACATTATTCACTAACCAGCAAACAATATCAGCCTTACTGAAAGCAATAAACACCTTGATCATGTTTTAAACAATAACAAGAAAGCAAAATATCCGAGCCTTCTTACAATGAAGGCATCATTACAATGCTGAGAGAAACATAAATCATACATGTGACAAATCACAATCAAGATCTTTCAGTAACTACATACATAGGAAGCAGTCTATCATCTCCCTAAACAGTGATAAAACAACAATTAAGGAAATGCTCATCAGTATGTCAACGTACGCGAAATTAAGTGCAACTAGAAAAACAAATCTGCATGTAGCCTCAGACAAATCTGTTGATGTCATATAAAGTGCTGCTTTGCCAAGTAGGTTCCCCTGCAAGCAGGGACTTGGTTCCACAGCCCATCCATTTTGCAGACAAAATCATCATTGGCATTGGCAGAGGTTCTAAGATGAAGACAATTATAAATAGATAGAGGCAACTACAATTTATAATCAATTCTTAGAAATAATGAGCGTATGATGAATTCAAGTGTTGCATTAAAATCGGTAACACAAAGCCTGGTAGAAGTCACGAAAGGTGCCAAGGAACAGCCATCCCTCCCAAAAGTCTATTTCTTATGAACCTTAGCAACTCAAAGAGGTTCAACATGACAAAAGAGGAACTTAAGGAAAACTACTCAAGACTTCTACATCACCGTTGACATAAGCCTTTACTGTTCAAGGAAAGAAGCCCTTTCAAAGCCAATAATATAGAAAAAGATTTTTAAATAATACAAGTTTTCATTACAAAAAGGCTCAGAATCTAATCAGCTTTCTCAATCACGAATTTTCTGAAGCAGAACTGGCATTGAAGCTGTATAGACAATCATCACAGCCAAAAACTATCTCACAAAAAAAAGATAAACTGGATAAACATGTGAATATGACTACACTGGATGAACAAGTGTTTTAGGTCGGCTCATATCAAGAAATTCAACCATTATTTCCCTTCTACTTCATGGAAAAAATTCAGAAGCGCGGGTATGTTATAATCATAGCCGTCTAAAACCATTGCCATGTGATTCTGAAAGCATCAAATACAACAGATCAGACTACAAAGACTAATTTACGAAGTACTAAACGCCCAATAGAACAAAATTTTCAACTAAGATACCATGAAAAATGATGAACTTATCAAGCCTTGTCACGGGCATAGATATGGCGAAAAACTTTAGAGGCCAACATATGGAAATACGAAAGCCCCACGTGAACAACCCGCCGGCTTCTATCTATGCCTCCATGACTAAGCTCTTTGGGCACCAAAAACTCCAAAAGCTGAAGGTGAGGAGAGGCACAACAAAAAATAACACAGGCTGAAAAAAAAAATCAGAGATTTAGCCGTCGCGTTGACACAGCTCGATCGATATAGGACGATTAAAGCTGCAACACAGCGAGGCGATTTGTTTAGCACGAGCATTGGGGCCTTCATCTTCATTGAATGAATCAGAGCAGCCCGGGGTGTGCTCCGTGCAAAGCGCTTTCAGCAGACTATTAAAGCAATGGATTCGTCCAGGACTCGGATGAACAAAACCTAAAACCCTAACGAGGAAACCCTCGCTTGCTGAAAGAGAAGCCATTACCTCGCAGTTGGACGCCAGGAGCGGGGCAGGGGAAGCCCCAATATTTGGGCGAGGAGATTCCCGATCATTTTATAGAGTTCTTAGGAAACCCTAAACCCTAGATCAAGGGAACGCATTCGCTGGATCCAACGGCTGAGGCGTTTCAGAAAACCTTGGCCCTCGATACTGGTCATTTGCTGGATTCAACGGTGGATATTGTTCGCGGTGGCTTGGTGGTCCCTACCGTTGCGGAGTGGATCTAGAATCGGTTTGGACTTTGGACCGCGTGAGCGACGCTAACCCATTTCGTGGAGCAAAACAGTTTCTCAGTCCGGCCGGTGTGAGAACCCGATCAGATGCGGCAGCGGTAAGTAAAAAAAATAAAGGGGGAAGGGTCCAGAGCCCCACATGTAAAATACCGTTTGACTAAATATCCTTGCGCACTGTTTCAGGATAAAAAACCCAAACCGCGCGTTATGAGTAACATGGACCACTTTCTTCTCCAGACTGCCACTATCATCAACTGCATGATTTCCAAGTAATTGCTTACTTGGACCACTTTGAATATTGAAACAAGCAAACCACTACGTTAGGATTAATATATGGCAAGTAATTGCTTACATCGTCCGGAGTAACATGGACCACTTTCTTCTCCAGACTGCCACTATCATCAACTGCATGCTTTCCAAGCATAGCCAAGACAAGTGTCGTTGAAGACGGAGCAACCACCAGAGAATCAATGACCATAAAAGTACTCGTCATATCCTTCACAAACACACCCTTCTCGGCACCAGTGACAGCTTGGCTCGGCGTCGGCAGGTGCACCTTCCTATCCATGGATAGTCCACAGCGGCATGAGAGAATGATAAAAACTCAGAATGATAAAAATAAAATTCCCGGAATGATAAAAATGAAATTCTCGGAATGTCTCGGAATGATAAAAATAAAATTCTCAGAATGATAAAAATCAAATTCTTGGAATGATAAAAATTATTTTTTATCATTCTCGGAATGATAAAAATTATTTTTTATTATTCTCGGAATGATAAAAATGAAATTCTAGGAATGTCTCGGAATGATCAAAAATCATTTTTATTTTTATCATTCTCGGAATAATAAAAATGAAATGCTTGGAATGATAAAAATGAATTTTTATCATCCTCGGAATGATAAAAATGAAATTCTCGGAATGATAAAAATCCATTTTCATCATTCTCGGAATGATAAAAATGGGATGAATGACTTTTATTCTCATTTTTATCAATGATGAAAATGGCATTCTCATTTTTATCAATGATAAAAATGGGATGCATGACTTTTGATTCCCATTTTTATCATTGATAAAAATGATAATCCCATTCTCACGTTAGTATTGCCTCGATGCCCAATATTTTCCAGCTCATCGATAAAAGCATGGCTCAATGGTGTCACAGACTTAGTAGTGCGCTCTTGTGTTGTTTCCAGCTGTTGATACAGTTGTCCAATTAATTGCAATCAAAAAGATTCAATTGGTAGATCCATCGTCTTATATAGAGACAGCAAGCAGGGTAGCAGCCAACTGAAACTTCACTCAAAATCTAGCTTGGTCAGTTTGATGTTTTGTGTGATGACCTGGAATCAAGCTCGGAATGTTGGCTCAAAATCAAAACCGATCAGAGCTTGAACACCACGAATGGTGTCCATGGGGATGGGCCGGAGCACCGGACTAAGTCCTAGGTTGCTGCGAAGCAAGCCCTTCCAATACCTCGTTCCTCTCCTGACTCCTTCCAAAGAAGATCTGGAAATCCAGGTGGAGTGGATTAGACAACAACAAGTTTCAAGTCATGAATAAGTTTGTCCATCGCAAGTACAGCCCAGAGCTCAAGCCCGATCCATAGTTTCCGACCTCTCAGACCAACACTAGGCCCGACCCTAGCTGAGCTCCGAGTCAAGATTGGGCCTCGTATAGCCAACACTGAGATACTTCCATTTTTTATTCAGGACCAAATTTTAATAGACCTACAAACAAGCCCATGGACCACTCAAATCCCTGCAGGGTTAAACAAAACAAAAAGACACAGCAGCATACATGCAGCAGTGAAGCCCGAGTGTATTCAACAAGCTTTTGCTAATTAGATGGGTTTTTTATCAAATAGATTTTTAATAGGGTTTTGGGATGAAAAAGGTCACTAAGTTGGGTATATCACCAATTAACCCAAAAATAAAAGCCACCATCCAAATGGCATGGCTAAGGTCGTTTGACTTCTTTTGAATCCCTAGAAACCCCAAATCCCTTCTACCCAACCCCAAACGGCAAAACTGTCACTCACTTCACCGGCAAAGTTAGGGCATACATTACCGGTGCGTTACGTCCTCGATAAACCCTATATCCCTCCACTCCCCTCCCCCTCCCCACCGGTTGTCCTCACCGACGCAATCACTTCACGAAGTGCAGCTCCGTCTGACTCCTTTTGAATCCCTAGAGGCCCCCGAATCCCTTCTGCCCAACCCCAAACGACGAAATCATCACTCACCTCACCCGGTAAGCTAGGCATACGTTATCGACGCACTACGTCCTCGATAAACCCTACATCCCTCCACCCCCCCCCCCTCTCCCCTCTCCCCTCTCCCCTCTCCCCTCTCCCCTCTCCCCACCGGTTGTCCTCACCAGCCCAGGCACTTGGTGGAGTGCAGCTCCGATGGTGACTGGCGCGCAGAGCTAACGTCGAGGCTATCACAGCAACTCTCTGCAACAGGTTTAGTTTCTTGCTTGATTCTTGGGACGTTAGGATTTAGGTTTAGTTTCTTATTGAGTAGGTATTATTGGTTGTGAAATTATTGCTTTTTTTAAGGCATTTGTTTACCCTAAAGTGAGGTCATTTAAGTTAGATCTTTGTCACATATCTAGATTTGTCGTTGGGGATTGTAGAGTAGATCATTGTCACATATCTGTATTCTCTACTTTGTATCCATTTGTTTCATTTAATGTGAAGTATAGTTCTTTCAATCACATATTTTATATGCATGATATGGGCCATGAACCTTTCACTCACCCGTTCGAACATGGTTAATCATCATTTCTATTGATTTATAAAATGTCGCAATGTCTTGAACAGTTACTAGCTTTGCTATCTTTTCAATCGAAACAGGGACTTCAAAGTTTATACCCTGTCTTAAGTTTAATTCTCTCAAGAAACAATACATGCTTGTTTCTCCCGTAAAAGTTCTAAAACCTCTTGCTTTATATGCTAGTCTGGTTATTGTTGTGATTATGTATTTTCTTAATTTGTGAAGTCAAATTTGATTCAATTACCAATCAAATTACTTACATGTATATCTGCTAAAATGTATAGTCAAATTTGTGTCATGATATAGTTTCATGGTGCCTTGCAGTTATCACATCTGAATGATATATGGAATACACATTAAAGTAAATAGGAAGTGAAAAAAGTGATGTTAAAAAAAGCACAATGTCGATGTCTTCCTTGTGATTTCTTGAAGAAATCGAAAGTATATGTCCCACTTAATTTAAATTTCATTTTCATTTCCTCAAGACATTCATTGGTGTAGTTTACATGTGTGAATGAGTGGTATGTCCATCGCCAATAATTTCTGTATTTATGATGTAATAAAGTGAAGGATGTCGCATGCGTCATCGCCCGCATCACCGCGGTCCATTCAGCTAAAATGTAAGTGCGGGCTAAACACCGTGCGACAAGTCTCTCGCACCGATAAAAATCTGGGTTGCACCTTTTATGTGTGTCCAAGTAGTCCAAATGGGTGTGGATTCTGGAGGTGGGAAGATGTGCCATTTCAACAGCCCTCATTCTCAAGTTCATCTTATATTCCAGCATTACCTACTGGTCTACTGTTGGGTGCCCGGCCTAGCGCCAACGGAGTAACGGATGACACAGTGGATGTGAGGACCCGTCCCTCTACTCATGTGCCTCGTCGTGGACCGCAAGGACAATTTGGTAAATTACGCCATGTCGGATTGTTTCACACCCGCGTGTGCACACACTGACCATGTTTGTAGAAATGTCTGGCTAGAATGGTTAGTGGCACCCGGGATCGAAAGATCCGGACTTGGGCTTGAGTTCTAGCCCAAGTCTAGCTTTCTGCACCAAAAGGATCGATCCTTCCTTGCTAGAAGATCGATCTTTTGGTGCCAGAAAGTCAAAGTGCGATCGTCATGAAGGATCGATCTTTTATCATTCATAAGTTGGTTCGTTTGCCTATAAAGCAAACGAGATCTTCTTCCTTGAATCCTTTTGAAATCCGGAGATCTGGAGCTGAGATCTGTCAATTTTTCAAGGCATTTGAGCACGATCCAAGGTCTAGCAGCTGGGATTGAAGCTGTTATTGCTTAGGTAGGGATCCTATCTACAATCTTCGGGTTTTTGAAAGTTTTTTCGGTTCGTGGTTGATCTTTTGCTTGGATCTGTAGATATACATGTTGGTTTTCCATAATCTCACCGGTTTTGAACTCGTTGTCCATCATACTACTAGATCCCAAAGTTTTGTGGGATTTGGTAGAGTTTTCCGTCGGTATTTCTCGCTAGATGTACGTCGGAGAACACGTCGGAGAACCCATCCGGATCGATCCTTCTGGAGGAAGGATCGATCCCTCTGGGTTGGTCATGTTGCGCCCGATGAAGGATCGATCCTCTGCTTGGAGAAGATTGATCTTGGGTCTTGGGTAGCATGGTTACCCTGCGTCGCGAGAAGGATCGATCTTCCTGGGAGGAAGGACCGATCTTTCTTGGCGGGACAAGAAGAGTGCCCTCTGTCTCGAGAAAGATCGATCTTCCTGGGATGAAGGATCGATCGTCTTTAGCTCGACAGTGTGGGGAGGCTCTCTGTTACTTGAAAGATCGATCTTTTCTTAGAAAAAAATCGATCCTTAGCAGCAGAGAGGATTTTTCATGGCTTTTGCCCACGGGCTTGGTATGTCGGTTTTCCCTTACTGCTTTATACCTTGTACATATGTTTAAGCATGCTAGCCCTATAGTAGGGGCAGTGGTGAACCGGGGGAGTGATGACTCCCGGGATGTTTAGAATAAATGGGCGGGTAGCCCTACATCTTTCCCTAACCTTGCATGCCGGCGTGCGCCGAGGGCTTTATATGTGATATCTATGAGCTGTTGTTTGCGGGGTTGCTTCCCGATGCAGGTGTTGTGGTGGACTGCTGACAGTTGGTGGTGGTACCACTGTAGCAGCTCCTAGGCTTTATTTACCTGTTCACCACCCCGGGTGGGCAGGATATCGTGCCCAGACCTTGTCTGATATACATCACATACAGTTGCATGCTTATCTGTATATTATTGTGTATAATCATAACATGCATTGCTTGTGCATTAGTTGTATCTGTGTAGGGCGTTGGCGATGGGTTGATCGCCGATCCGGGGCTTTCGGGTAGTCCGGATCTAGCTCTAGGACAGTTGCGGGTAGCTTGGTCCAGGACTGGATTTGTAGTATTCAGTCGATTTCGATGATAGGGTTAGATGACCTGAATACATGTGGTTTGATGTTTAGAGATCGTGTCGACTCCAAGTTGTATCTGAGGTGTAGCCGGAGTTCGGTGTTCTTGACTCTTGGGTCGAGGAGTGCCTACTCAGTGGTGTCCTGGCCCGCCAAACAGTGTTCAGTATCCTGTTGTGAGTCTGCAGTGTTTTGGCCCTGCATTCATGGACTTCCGGTAGGGTTATGGGACCCTTGTATACACCTAGGATAGACTTTGGGGGGCATTGTTGTGCTCCCTCCCTTGTGAGTGTCGTAGTGTAGTATCTCTACTGAGCTTAGTGCTCACTCCTACCCGGGCTGTGTTTTGCAGGTGCTGGCGCTAGCTCTTCTTCGGTCGCCCCTACCGGGCAGGTGTTTGGTGACGTGGCGGCGTCTGGCGGTGCTTGAGGAGCGGCGATCTCAACTTTACCCTTTTGTTATAGATAGTCTTCTACGGGAGTGTTAAATGTATAATTTCCCTGTTTTGAGGATTTGTATTATATCAAGTTCAGTGTTTTGAGGTTTGTGATTGTTTGTATAATACAGGATGATTATGAATTGCTAGGGAGACCACTACGATTAGAGGGAAACCTCACCAACATTTCCACAGTAGGTTAGGTTCCGGTTCGCGTTGCCCGGCCGAGTTGGGCCTACGCGGGTCGGTGATGAGTCACTAAATGTTCATGATTAAACCCCTTAACTTAGCTTTGTTAGGCCTAGAGTATTTGTATTTGATAGCTTGTTAGTTGATTTCAGGTTTGATCATGTTTTGAGGAGAAATGCAAGAAATTCGATTAATATGCTGAAATACACTGCTCTGTCGACTGTTAGCACAATATTCACCAGATATTATCCTTAAGTCCAAATATTCTGAAATTTGGGTGACATCTAGAAGACATCAAGACGTACAACTTTCATGTTGAACACTTTCAGAGATTCCAGATGAATTGATAGCAGTTTGGGAAAAGATGAAGATAATTAGTTGCTGGAAGACTGGTCCGTCAACGTGTGGGAGAATATTCGCCAAATATTCTAGTTAAGTCCAAATATTGTAAACTTTTCGGGAGAGGACACAAGACTTCTAGATATACATCTTTTGTGTTGGACGCATTCTCAAATTCCGAACCGGTTGATCCCAGTCGCGATTAGAAGAAGCTGTCAGGGTTGGACCAGGAATTCCGAGTTGCACTTGAGGTCTAACTTAACCTTGAAACCCTAATCCGGGAATTAAGATATAAAAAGGGCTTTGTGGCTGGAAAACCAGAGGCCTCCATAGAGAGAAACAGAGGAATTCAGATTGGAGAAGAAGACGGAGATGCGGAGTGGATCCCTCACTTTCTTCATCGAACACATGGATCTCATCCAAAAGATGAGTAGCTAAACTCTATACTTAGGGATCTCATGAAGCTTTAGTGTAGCTTCTTTGTATTTTCTAGTTTGATTCTTGTTATCTTTTCAAAGACATGATCCTATGAATATGGTTTTATGTTATGAAGAGTTGAGGGAACAGAGTTCCTCGACGTATATTCAGACCTACTTGATTGTTGTGCTTGATGGTAGAGATTCGTAGGATGATTTTAATGTCGCTTTTGTGTATGCCTTTGAGATAGTTTATGCTAAGCAAAGATAGATTGTACTCAGGTTAAGTCCGAAGACAGTCTATGCTAAGCGAAGATAGACTATGCCGTAGGATAACATGAGCGTTCTTTTAGGGATTCATGCGAGCTTAAGAAGCCGTGATTCCATATGTCTAGATTAGAGAACAAGAGGATACTAGAGAATACAAGAGGTGAAATTAGAGTGGATTGAGTAATCCCTAGGTTTTCTCTCATTGATTTATCCCAACCTTTTCATTGCTTTTTCAGTAGTTTAATTCCTTAGATAACAAAACCATTGAAACTCCTTTTCTTCGCCTTAGGACTTGAGTTTAGAGATTTAATTTGATTTCTTCTTTTGTTAAACAATCTTTCCCTGTGGTTCGACTCCGGATCTCACCACTGTTCTACGTTTGTAGAGTAGTATTGATTGAAGGATTATAAATTCTAAATTGCGTTTTGCATCTGTTTTAACGACGCATTTGCGAGCGATCAATTTTTGGTGCCGTTGCCGGGGAAACATTTTGATTTTTCAAAGAAGTTTTTGATTTTTCTCTTTGCTCTTTTTCTAGGCATAGTTAGGTTTTTATTTTCAGTTCTTTTTCGTTTATTTTTAGGAATTTTTCTGACAATTCTAGGGATTTTCGTAGCATTAAAGCAACAGTTTTTTGGAGAAGAAGCTTTCTGCAACTCGGATTACCGACCGATCGGGCTACCAGGCGAGCGATCGGAAGGCCTACCTATCGATCGGCCATCTTCCCGATTGATCGGACGCGCGTCACTCAGGTACGTTTTCTTCACCTAAACTTGTGCTTTTTGCTGTGGCATTTCGTGGTTTTCTCCTCTCCTCCAAATAGTCTGTTTTCTTTTTCTCTTTTTGGTGTGATCTTGTATGCAAGGCAGACGATCCCTACATAATCCGTTGGAACCTTTGGATCTAGAAATAGAGACCACACTTCGAGCTGCTAGAACCTTAGCACAAAAATCTCTAAGTAACTATCAGGAAGCCATAAGCAACTTGCAATCCTTAATGGTTGAACACAAGGAACATGTCATTGACCCTAATGATAATATGGGTAGGGGTGGAAATGATCACAATAATAGAGAAGTCCCAATTAGGAATCACTTCTTACCTGGACCTTATACCTATGCTTCTTGTATCAACCCACCTACCATCAATGCTACCCATTATGAGATTAAGCCTAACTGGATTACAGCCTTACCTTCTTTTTATGGGCGTGAGAATGAGGATCCCTATGGACACATTGCTAGCTTTCTTGAAATCCTTTCTATGTTCAAACTTCAGCATTTTAATGATGATGCCTTTAGACTCAAACTCTTCCCTTTTTCTTTGAAAGATAAGGCTAAACATTGGCTCCAAACCTTAGCTCCAAATTCGATTTCAACATGGAACCAACTTCAGGGTGCTTTCCTTAAGAAATATTTCCGGATCATTAAAACTCAAAATTATCGAACCATGATTATCTCTTTTAAGCAAAATGAAGATGAGATGTTTCATGAAGCTTGGGAAAGGTTTAAGGATCTTCTTAGAGAGTGTCTCCATCATGAGGTACCTGAGTGGCAGTTAGCCCATTCATTTTATAATGGTCTTAATGATCGTTATAGGACAATGGTCGAAGCTTGCTGCGGGGGTGTTGTTCTTAGTAAACCATGGACTGCCCTTTGGGAAATGTATGACAATCTTGCTGAAAATTCACAACACAATGCCTCAGTCTCTAGGAGTCGGTCTACCACTGTTCGTAATTCTCGGGGAATTCATGAAATTTCTGAAGTCCAAAGTCTCTCCGCACAAGTAGCCCTCCTAACTAAAGACTTAAACCAGTTAAAAACAAGTCAATCTCTTGCTCAACAATTGCCTAATACTTCTCTTGAAATCTGTGCCCTTTGCCTTAATTCTGGTCATCATATCACTGATTGTCATCTGGCCCCCAATTTCCCTGACTTTGTTCAGGAACAAGTTAATGCAACTTATGATTTTTCCAAACCTCAAACCAACCCTTATTCGAATACCTATAATCCAGGTTGGAGAAATCATCCTAATTTTAGTTGGAAGCCACGACCGTCAAGTAACCTTCAAGGGCAAAACAATCCAGCTAATACTTCTACTCTCAAGTACCCACCTAAATCCTTTGCATATCCAAACCCTGGGTACTCTTCACATTATCCACAGAATACCTCTCAACCTCCTCCTCCTGAATCATCAACTGAGCCCACTTTAAATTCAATCATGAGTACACTTTTAGATATGAGAGGTGATTTCAATAGGGACATGTCATCCATGAAGGTCGAAATTTCAACTGTCAAAAGTGATGTCTCCTTGTTGACAAACAATTTATCTTCAACGATTCAATCCGTATCAAATTTAGAAAAACAAGTTGGGCAGCTATCTAACAACATGGCTAGAAGAGAGGAAGGGCACCTACCGAGTCAACCTTTACCCAATCCAAGAGGCCTACACCACGTAGAAAGCCAGAATTTTGAAAGTGCCAAGGCCGTAGTGACCCTTAGAAGTGGAAAAACCGTTGACAATCATGTAGGGGAACGAACATGTACCGATCGATCGGACACAGTTTCGATCGATCGGCCGTCAGACGACCGATCGGTATTCCAACCGATCGATCGGACGGACGGTGGTGACCTAGACAACCCACCTGATTCCAACCTCTCTGATTCTAGGGAATCTAACCCTTTCAAGTATACACCTAGGGTACCCTTTCCTGCGGCCCTTAAGGATCCCTATCCAACTATCAAAGCCCGAAGAGCTGTAGAGGACGCCCTTGAAATCTTCAAACAGGTCAACATCAACATACCATTGCTTCATGCCATTCGTCAAATCCCTTCATATGCCAAATTTCTGAAGGATCTATGCACTCATAAACGCCAGACAAAACCCAACAGAGACAAGAAAATCCTTTTACCTGAACAAGTTAGTTCGATTTTGAGACATGACACGCCACCCAAATTAAAGGACCCTGGTACCCCTACCATACCCTGTTGCATAGGAGACTACCAGATTGATGGTGCCCTTCTTGACCTAGGAGCCAGTGTTAACATTTTGCCCTACTACCTTTATAAGGAATTTGGGATGGAAGAGCTTAAACAGACATCAGTGATTTTACAATTAGCTGACAGGTCCATTAAGACACCTAGAGGTATAGTAGAAGATGTTTTAGTTAAAGTGGATAATTTTTTCTTTCCGGTTGACTTTGTTGTCTTAGACATGGAACCTGTTGTCCACTGCAAAAAGATTGTACCCATTATTCTAGGACGTCCGTTTTTGGCCACTGCTAATGCCTGCATAAATTGTCGAACTGGTGTGATGGATGTTTCTTTTGGTAATATGCATGTTAAATTGAATATCTTTAAGATTGCATGTTTGCCTGAACATGAGAATGAATGCTTTCATGTTGATAGTTTGACGGACTGCTATGATGATAAGTCTCATGTCATAATGAATGATAGATTGCCTACAATTTGGGATAAATACGATTTTGGTTATAATGATTATGATCTTAAACTGTATGATGATAAATTGCCTATAATCTGGGATGAGTATGATTCTGAGGATGATGATGTTGAATTAAAGAATGAAATTTTGCTTGATATTTTGAATGAATATGCTTCTGACTCTGATGAGGATGTTAATCGGGACACTGCACAATCGAAATATGATATCAAAACACACATCTTGCCCGACCAATCACTCGATCGGCATACTGTGGAGACAAAAACTATTTCTGGGATGGTTGAACCCCTTTCACCGCTATCTTTTACTCCCGCACCTGTGATAGATACGGGTCAATTGTGTGCTTATTATGCCGACACTCACCTTTGCACAGATGCGGCAGTATATCCTAAGGTTGAGCCACCTCCTCTTTTCTCTATATCTGCACCATCATCACTGCTTTCACCGCGTCTTTTATCTATATTTGACCTTTCACTTCCGGTTCACCCGATTGATAGTTTCACTATTCTGGAGGACACATACTGTAGACCGGGGTGCAAGATGAAACATGACGATAGGTTGCCTTTTATAGAGGGTGGAGTCTCTAGTTCTCTTGTTGGGAGGAAAAACTTTGTTAGCCTACATCATCAACTACTTGATTTACTGTGGGGTTGGGTTTGGTTTCAAGCATTATATGGAGGAAATTACTTTAAGTGGGGTGATCGATTCCGTCATTTAGACGGATCTATGCTATAATGTCACCTTTTTCGGGAAGTCGAGCGAAAGACTTAAAATTGCGCGCTTGTTGGGAGGCAACCCAAGTTTTATATTTTTTCCCGTATTTTCCTTAATTTTTAGGATTTTCCATGATTTTTTTCATTTTTTTCCCGTCTTTTTCCTATTTTTCCGAATTTTCTTTATTTTCTTTGAGTTTTCTCTCTCCTCCCGCTCTCTCCTTCACCCGCGGCTCATCGTCCCGGCTCGTCGGCTCGTCCCCGAGCCGACGACCACCGCCGCCCGTCGCTAACTCTCCGGCCGACCTCTGCCCCTAAAAATACCACCGATGCCTCCGCCAACCTTCCACCTATTCATCCCCGTCCTTCATGTCCCTTGCCACCTTCTTTTTCGACGCCGGTGAGCCCCCCCGCCGTCGTCTTCACCGCCATTCACGGCCGCTCACCGCCCCAAACCACCTCCATAACCTTCCTCAGGCCACCACGAAGCTTCCTCCACAATCAAAACACCTCCTTGCCGCCGGGATCATCGATTTCTACCGCCGTCAGTTTCCACCTTTCCGACCACCCTCAATCCGTCGCCTGGAAGCCCCATACTTTTATCAAACCCCATAGGAAGCTTCCTAACCCTTTTGCGATGCTTCCTCAACCCTTTCCGTCCTTGATTGGAGCTCCGACCATCGGCTTCCAATTCCGGCAATCATCCTCCTCCGCGCCGATCACCTCCGATCAGCCACTTAGAAGCCACTATTCTTAGATCAGAGGTCACTGGAGGACTCCTTAGACATCCACGATTCTTCCTGTCATGGTCCTATCCTCCGGCGATGAGCTTTCATCGTCGATCCGTCGCCGGCGAGCTCTCAGCCGTCTGATTCTTCTTGGACGTGATCCAGGTGCTCCAAAGCCCATATTTTCGATCGGACGGTACAGAACTTCAATCAGGACCATAATCTGTATAGTCAAGTCATCCAGACATCCCAGAGCATTCACGGGTGTTCACTTTTCCCTATCTCCGCTAATTTCGAATTTGATCTCGCCACGGGCTGCAGACCATGGATGAGAACGACCATACTGCGGATTACGAATAATTTGATGCTCTGCTTGGATATTTTGGTTCTTTATTTCCTTATCTGTGATGTCTAGAAGATTAATTTTGATGTATTCTCTCCGTTACTATTTATCTGTACATGTTATATTTTTATGTGATGAATGTTTGTACGGATTAATATATCATGAAAATACAAAGGAGACTCTGTCGAAATTTTCTATGATTCTAATACCTTTTTGGACTTTTATTTGTTATATTTGATCTTTTTGAAAAGGTATATAATTGTGGGACAGGATATGGTGGGGAAGGAAGTATTTATTCTATGATGGTGGTGCCTAAACTAAAATTGGAAGAGCGAGAAATCTATTTCTAAGGCGTTCATGATGGTTATCTCTACCCTTTACTTCTTGATTTATTTTTGTGACTTAGTGTAATTGGGGACAATTACATTTAAGTTGGGGGGTAGCATTCATAAATTTCATGCTCATATATTTCTATTTTTATTTTCTGGTAATCAAATATTATACATCCCTTGAAATATGTCAAAAGGATGAAATTATGATATGATTTGACAAAGGTGCATGTTTTAGAAATTTATTTTATGAATTATTCTGAGACGTGTATGTCATATAGGAAATAGTAAATTTTGCTATGCATGACATTATTTCTATACTTTAACACTTTTACCATGATCTAAGGATAACTCGACATATCCTAATGCACATGTTCACTTCCACATGTTAAGGGGTTGATATTAGATTCTAAGCATGATACTGGGATAGATTTACAATTTTATATCACGACACAGAAAATACATGAACACATGCAATTATCTGAGTATGCGAAAAAAAAGGGATTTTCAACTTAGTAACCGGGCAGTGTGCCTAGCCAGCGTGGTGTTCGCGTAAAACGGTTGAATTTCCTTACAAAAAAAAAATGACTAGTTATGATTTGTAGCCTTCATGGTTTGAGCATTAGAGTCTGAAGAGTGTTCTACACTTAGTGCCCTAAAACCGTCTGGTTTGGAAGTCACTGGCTTGAACCTCGTTACATGGACCATGAAGAAAGCTTAAGAAATCATAACATTGCACATGTCATATATATAAAAGAAAAGAAAAAGAAAAGAAAACAGATATTGTTATGTGATAAGTGAAAGATATGTGCTTGGATAGGATTGTGATCTTGAATAGTTGAAGTGTTTACATATAATTGATGCTCTGAAGCATGTGGAACCCCAATCACACACAGGAGTGTTAAAGTTAGTCTTAATCATGATTAAATATGTTGAAGTGTTGGAAATATGTTATGACATGTTTTGATTTACCATATTTTTATGTGACTGTGAGTTGAAGGATGAATTCATGGATATGCTTTCTATTTCATGCATTAGAGTTAATGAATATTATGATGGATTTCTAATGATATATTCAAGGGGATGTATAGATGTTTGTGGGTGTCATCACTGGAAACCCTCAGGAGACTATAACTCCTCCACTGGGGTAACCCAGGAGTTTAAAGGCTTGTTGCACATGCTAAGTGCAATCGTGAGACCTACGAAAGTGGCTAGTTAGATTTATTGCTTTCTTTTTATATTTTCTTTGCTCGAGGACTAGCAAAGTGTAAGCTGGGGGGTGTGATGAGTCACTAAATATTCATGATTAAACCCCTTAACTTAGCTTTGTTAGGCCTAGAGTGTTTGTATTTGATAGCTTGTTAGTTGATTTCAGGTTTGATCATGTTTTGAGGAGAAATGCAAGAAATTCGATTAATATGCTGAAATACACTGCTCTGTCGACTGTTAGCACAATATTCACCAGATATTATCCTTAAGTCCAAATATTCTGAAATTTGGGTGACATCTAGAAGACATCAAGACGTACAACTTTCATGTTGAACACTTTCAGAGATTCCAGATGAATTGATAGCAGTTTGGGAAAAGATGAAGATAATTAGTTGCTGGAAGACTGGTCCGTCAACGTGTGGGAGAATATTCGCGAAATATTCTAGTTAAGTCCAAATATTGTAAACTTTTCGGGAGAGGACACAAGACTTCTAGATATACATCTTTTGTGTTGGACGCATTCTCAAATTCCGAACCGGTTGATCCCAGTCGCGATTAGAAGAAGCTGTCAGGGTTGGACCAGGAATTCCGAGTTGCACTTGAGGTCTAACTTAACCTTGAAACCCTAATCCGGGAATTAAGATATAAAAAGGGCTTTGTGGCTGGAAAACCAGAGGCCTCCATAGAGAGAAACAGAGGAATTCAGATTGGAGAAGAAGACGGAGATGCGGAGTGGATCCCTCACTTTCTTCATCGAACACATGGATCTCATCCAAAAGATGAGTAGCTAAACTCTATACTTAGGGATCTCATGAAGCTTTAGTGTAGCTTCTTTGTATTTTCTAGTTTGATTCTTGTTATCTTTTCAAAGACATGATCCTATGAATATGGTTTTATGTTATGAAGAGTTGAGGGAACAGAGTTCCTCGACGTATATTCAGACCTACTTGATTGTTGTGCTTGATGGTAGAGATTCGTAGGATGATTTTAATGTCGCTTTTGTGTATGCCTTTGAGATAGTTTATGCTAAGCAAAGATAGATTGTACTCAGGTTAAGTCCGAAGACAGTCTATGCTAAGCGAAGATAGACTATGCCGTAGGATAACATGAGCGTTCTTTTAGGGATTCATGCGAGCTTAAGAAGCCGTGATTCCATATGTCTAGATTAGAGAACAAGAGGATACTAGAGAATACAAGAGGTGAAATTAGAGTGGATTGAGTAATCCCTAGGTTTTCTCTCATTGATTTATCCCAACCTTTTCATTGCTTTTTCAGTAGTTTAATTCCTTAGATAACAAAACCATTGAAACTCCTTTTCTTCGCCTTAGGACTTGAGTTTAGAGATTTAATTTGATTTCTTCTTTTGTTAAACAATCTTTCCCTGTGGTTCGACTCCGGATCTCACCACTGTTCTACGTTTGTAGAGTAGTATTGATTGAAGGATTATAAATTCTAAATTGCATTTTGCATATGATTTAACGACGCATTTGCGAGCGATCAGTCGGGGCGCGACAACTTGGTATCAGAGCATAGGGTGTAGATCCCAGGGAGTTAGGATCAGGTTCGGTTGAGATTAAGTGTGGAATGGATTAGTTCTATGTCTAAAACATTCGTGCATGCTCTCCTTGTGTTGTGTATGTCTTCCGCTTTATTGTTGTGCAGTTTGTTTTGCCGTTTTCTGACGAGTGAAAGCTCGTTTGCTGTTGGTGATCGTGCAGATGTCGGGAGCTCACGGCCGACCTCCGGTTGCCGGTCGGGGTGGGGCACGACCTGGTCGACCCGCCCGACCGAACATGACTGCTCATGTCAGGGTTGTCCGGGCTAGACGGACTGTACCATCACCAGCGGCGGTTTTGGTCGCGCAGGCAGAGGTCTTCCTCGCCGAGGAGGAGGCCCTTGTTCCTGTCGACGGGCGGGCCTCGGTGGCTATCACGATGACTCTCCAACGGCTGAACCCGCCCAGGTTCAGCGGTAGGTCTGGAGATCCGACCGCAGCGGACGACTGACTCAACGGAGTCTCGCGCGTCCTGGATGCTCTCTTCGTCAAGGACGATCGGGTTCGGGTCACCCTCGCGGCGTTCCAGCACGATGGAGACGCCCGTGACTAGTGGCACACCGCCCAGCACACCAGTGACGGAGAGGTGCCACTGTGGGAGGAGTTCCAAGCGATGTTCTTGGACGTGCACTTCCCCGCGAGTGCACGTGACGCCCTGATCCGCGAGTACCAATCCCTCTTGCAGGGTACTCGCTCCGTTCAGCAGTATGCCTCCAGGTTCACACACCTTATTCGGTTTGCGGGGGCATTGTAGCAGACCAGACAGCCAGGGTGCGGCAGTTCGAGTGGGGACTTAGACCAGAGATCCGGCGGCAGACCAGCTCACACTGCTTCCAGTCGTACTCAGTGATCCTGAATTGCACCTTGTCAGTAGAGGCTCAGTTGCGGGACGACAGGTGCCGGGCAGTTCCACCGACACCCTTCACCAGCACGCATCAGCGACCCCAGGGCAGAGGGGGGTTCGGTAGGGGGCAGCAGCGGCGTCAGCAACCCTTTCAGCAGTAGCCGCAACGTGCACTGCAGTACCAGCAGCCACTACCGAGCCCACCAGCCCCGTTTCTACTGAAGGCCAGGCTATTTGGGCAAGCTTTGTCAGGGGGAGGCCAGGGTCAGCAGCCTAGCGGCGCGTCGACCACTTGCTTCTAGTGCGGGCAGCCGGGGCACTACCGTAGAGACTGTCTTTCGCGTGGAGCGCCGAGCACTATGCCGCAAGGCAGTAGAGGCGAAGGGTCCGGTGCCTGGCAGGGGAGCGGGGGTGGGCGCGGGCGGGGGCGTCCTAGAGGTGGAGGCGGCCATCAGGGGCAGGTGTTTGCCCTCCTAGTTCACGAGCAGCAGGACACCGTTCAGCTGTATCAGCCGCCACCGCAGTACCATCAGCCATTACAGTAGCAGCAGCCGCAGCAGTACCAGCAGCCGCAGCAGTACCGGTAGGTCACGGTAGAGCCATCCGTCCTCAGAGGTATCTTTCAGCTTTCTAGTTCCTTAGTAGATGTGCTGATAGATTCAGGGGCGTCTCACTCCTACATTGCTAGCATGTGTGTGGCATCGCTAGGGTTAAAGACGAGTCGGCTAGAGGTGGCACACAGTCTGTAGACTCACCGATCGGCGGGGCAGTCAGGGTAAACCGGGGATGTCGATGATCGCTCACAAACGTCGTCGTTAAAACGTTGTAAACTCAATCAAATATTAAATTTATATCATTATTCAATCACTAAACTACTAAGTAGAAATAGCGGTGAAGTCGGGAGTCGATCCATAGGGAAAACGTTGGAAATCAAAATCAATTCTCAAAACCCTAAAACTAAGAAAAGAATCAAAGATAGAATAGATTAAACTAATGAAGAAAAGAAATAAAAGGTTGATCAATTTGAATCAATGGATAAGTGACTTAGGAATTACTCAATCCGCCCTAGTTTCGTTATTAGTCTTCTCTAGTTATCATCTTGTTCCCTTCTCTCAACATTATGGATCATATGCCTACAAGCTTACATGAATCCCTAAAAGAAAGTTAATGTTCCCAACGGCATAACCTATCTTTGCTTGGCATAGATTGTCTTTGGTCTTACAATTACCTTAAATTATACTACTCCTAATGACCGTAGCACAACCTATCTTCGCGTAGCATAGCTTATCTCAAAGGCAAACCAATAACTTCATGAAAACCATCTCATAAATCTCTACAATCAATCACAGAAATCATTTAGGACTAAAAGTACGTCAAGGGAACTCTGTTCCTTCAACTCTATTAACAATAAAATTATATTCATGAGATCATGCATCGAGAAGTTCACAAGAATCCAACTAAAGAAAAACCAAAACTACACTAAGGTTTCATGAATAATCCTAAGTACAATAATTAGCAACTCATGTTTTGGATGAAAGCCATCGGGTTGGAATAGGAAGCTGTCACCATCCACATCCTCTCCTTCTTCTTCTTCCTCCTCCAAAGATTGACAAGAAGATGAGAAGTTTTGCTGGAATAACCCCTTTTTACAATAAAAACCCTTAATCCCGGAATTAGGGTTATGACTAAGTTGAGTTGGACCTCTAGTGCAACTCGGAATTCATAGTTTAATTCTGACTGCCTCTTCTGGTCGCGACTGGGTTCAACATGAAAGATGTAGATTAGGAAGTCTTCTGTCCTCCCCCGAAGATTTTATATTATTCGGACTTATGTGAAATATTTGGCGAATATTCTCCTGAGCATCGACGGACCAGTTTCCAGCAGCTGTATATCTTCATAGTATTCAAAACTGGTATTCATCTGTCCTCTAATCTCGCCAAGTGTCCAACATAAAAGTTGTAGCTATTGAAGTCTTCTTTCATCTCCCAGAATTTCAGAATATTTGGAATTGTGTAGAATTTCTAGTGATTTATTTCCAAACAGTCGACGAAGCAGTCTATTTAGTCATTTTGGCCGAATTTCTTGCATTTCTTCTCAACTCATGATTAAACCTGAAATCAACTAACAAACTATTAAATACAACTACTCTAAGCCTAACAAAGGTAATTTAAGGGGTTTAATTAGGAATAATTAGTGACTTATCAGTCGATCGTGTTCGTTGGAGGTTGGAGGCCTCCGGGTCTGTCTAGACCTGCGGGTACTAGACATAACTGGCTTTGACGTGATACTCGATATGGATTGGTTGGTAGCATACCGAGCCGTCATCGACTGTGGTCGCTGGAGGGTGGTCGCTTGGACACCCGACGGGACCCGGTTTGTGTTATTGGGGGATCGGTTCTCCACGGATTCCTTTGCTTGTGGTGTGGGGAGGCGTGGCAGCGAGCTCTCAGCCTTGTTGGCCAGCCTGTCCCTGTCCAGTTCTGAGGGAGTGCAGCAGAGCAGTTTTCCCAGGATCGTGTACGACTACACCGATGTGTTTCCCGAGGTATTGCCAGGGCTTCTACCGCAAAGAGAGGTAGATTTCGAGATCGACCTAGTACCAGGTACCGCACCGATCTCTCTCCCAGCTTTCAGGATGGCACCAGCAGAGCACAGTGAGTTGAGGATCCAGCTAGACGAGCTTACCAGCAGAGGTTTCATCCATCCCAGCATGTCTCCCTGGGGGCGCCAGTGTTGTTCGCAAAGAAGAAGGATGGTACCCTTCAACTTTGCATAGACTACAGGCGGCTCAACAGGGTGACGGTGAAGAACATGTACCCGATGCCGAGGATCGACGACTTGTTTGACCAGCTGCGAGGATCTTCAGTGTTCTCGAAGATCGATCTCCGCGCCGGCTACCACCAGTTGAGGGTTCGGGATTGCGACATCCCGAAGACGGCATTCCGGACTCGGTACGGTCTGTACGAGTTCGTGGTGATGCCGTTTGGGCTGACGAACGCACCAGCAGCGTTCATGGATCTCATGCAGAGGATCTTCCGGCCTTTCCTAGACGAGTTCGTGGTGGTGTTCGCCGACGACATTCTCATCTACTCTCGGTCAGAGGCGGAGCACGAGCGACACTTGGCGACAGTGTTGCAGCTATTTCGGGAGCATCGGCTTTATGCCAAGGCTTCCAAGTGCGAGTTCTGGCTTGCACATGCGGGATTCCTTGGACACGTGGTGTCGGCAGCAGGGATCTTAGTCGACCCCGCCAAGGTCGAGGCAGTAGTACAGTGGCAGAGACCGAGGACAGTGTTCGAGGTCCGCAGTTTCCTGGGCTTGCCGGGGTACTACAGGCGGTTCATGCGGGACTTCTCCAGAGTTGTCGGACCGTTGACCAGACTGACACAGAAGGCCGTCCCGTTCGTGTGGGATGATGCTAGTGAGCGAGCCTTCGTAGAGCTGAGGACCATGTTGACCAGTGCACCGGTGCTGATCGTCCCCGAGCGAGGTGATGGTTAGAGTGTCTACTGCGACGCCAGCGGTGAGGGTTTGGGGTGTGTCCTCATGCAGGAGGGCCACACAGTTTCCTATGGTTCTCGTCAGCTGAAGAACCATGAGAGGAACTACCTGACCCATGACTTGGAGCTAGCAGCGGTGGTCTTCGCCCTGAAGACTTGGCGGCACTACCTCTATGGCGAGAAGTTTTCTGTCTTCTCGGATCATAAGAGCTTGAGGCACGTTTTCACCCAACGTGACTTCAACATGAGGCAGCGACGCTGAATGGAGCTTCTGGAGGACTACGACTTTGAGTTGCATTACCATCCTGGTAAGGCAAACGTCATAGCAGACGCGCTGAGCAGACATGTGAGGGACACCAGAGCAGCAGTTGCAGGGTTGTCAGCGCGGCAGTGGCAGACTCTAGAGACGGCGGGCCAGTTGGGGCTTGAGTTTGAGGATCGGGGATCCAGCAGCTTTCTCTACGCAGTGCAGAGTATGCCAGCAGTTCTAGCCAGAGTGTTAGAGGCACATCACAGTGACCCAGAGCTCGATGAGTTACGCACAGCAGCGGGCACAGAGGGCGTAGACGGAGACTGGACAGTATCGCCAGACGGAGGGCTACGGTTCTGAGGCAGAGTAGCAATTCCAGCAGATCCGGTTCTTCGAGACGACATCCTACGAGAGTTCCACCACTCTCGCTTTGCAGTTCATCCCGGCGGCACCAAGATGTACCAGGATCTTCGGCGACAGTTCTGGTGGCGAGGGATGAAGAGGGTAGTGACGGAGTTCGTATCGCGCTGCCTTACATATCAGAAGGTCAAGGCAGAGCACCAGCGGACTCCGGGGTTACTTCAGCCGCTTCCACTAGCTGAGTGGAAGTGGGAGCACATCACGATGGACTTCGTGACCGGGCTACCGAGATCTCCTAGGGGGAATGACGTGATTTGGGTCATCGTTGATCGATTGACCAAATCGGCGCACTTCCTGCTTATGCGGACGACGGACTCGACTGACAGGTTGGGCAGCTTGTACGTCAGAGAGGTAGTCAGACTACACGGGGTTCCAGTGTCGATAGTGTCAGACCGCGACCCCAGGTTCACGAGCAGGTTCTGGCGAGGCTTCCAGGAGGCAGTTGGCACACTCCTTACCTTCAGTGCGGCGTTTCATCCGTAGACAGATGGGCAGTTAGAGCGGACGATCCAGATCTTGGAGGACATGCTGAGAGCATGTGTCATCGACGCCGGAGGCAGCTGGGAGGAGCACGTTCCCTTGGTGGAGTTCGCCTACAACAACAGCTACCAGTCCAGTCTTGGAGTAGCACCTTTCGAGGCGTTGTACGGTAGGCCGTGTCGTTTCCCAGTGTGTTGGACAGAGGTTGGAGAGGCGTCACTCACCGGTCCAGACATCGTCAGGAGGTCGTCAGAGAGGTTAGTGCAGATCAGGCAGAGGCTTCTGACGGCTCAGAGTCGGCAGAAGAGCTATGCAGATCGGAGGCGACGACCGCTTGAGTTCGCAGTTGGCGATAGTGTGTTCCTGCGGGCAGCACCGTACATAGGGTCCGTCAGGTTTGGTAGCGGGGGCAAGTTGGCTCCGAGGTTCGTCGGACCGTTTGAGATCTTAGAGAGGGTCGGCGAGGTAGCCTACCGCTTGGACCTTCCTCAGCACATGTCAGCTGTGCACCTGACTTTTCATGTGTCGATGCTGAGGAAGTACCGCCCCAACCCATCGGATGTCTTCAGAGTGGATGACATCGAGCTTGAGTCAGACGCAACGTTTGTTGAACAGCCTATTCGAGTCCTTGACCGGAGGGATCAGGTCTTGCGGGGCAAGACGATTCCCTTGGTCAAGGTACTGTGGAGGCATAGAGGCGTCGAGGAGATGACCTGGGAGCGCGAGGCGCACATGCGGCAGGAGTATCCGCACTTGTTCCCTTCTAGAGGTAACTTTTGTCCTATCTTCTAGTGTAGCTGTTTCTTTTGTTTCTGAGCCCTACCTTTATCGGATCTCGGGACGAGATTTCCTTTAAGGGTATTAGGATGTGAGGACCCGTCCCTCTACTCCTGTGGCTCGTCGTGGATCGCAAGGGTAATTTGGTAAATTGCGCCTTGTCGGCTTGTTTCACACCCGCGTGTGCACACACTGACCATGTTTATGGAAATGTCTGACTAGAATGGTTAGTGGGACCCGGGATCGAAAGATCCGGGCTTGGGCTTGAGTTCTAGCCCAAGTCTAGCTTTCTGCACCTAAAGTAGTGATGGCAACGGGACGGATCGGGGCGGATATTGGAAATACCATACCTGTCCCCGCACTCCTCCGCCCATACCCGCACCGCCCCATCCCCGCGCGGATAATGGGGATCGCGGACCATAACCATCCCCGCGGATAGGCGGATATTACCCGCAACCCATGGTTATCCGCAAAACCGAAAACAATCATTCAATTAGCATTAAGCCTCTAAAATCTAAATCTAAATCCACCAAACTATCATCAACATTCGGTCTCTAAAATCTAGATCCACCAAACAGTCGTCAACAATTAGTCTTTATTAGAGTATTATTATAAATAGACTCTCTAAAATCCACCAAACCAACATTTAGTGGCGGCGTGGGGCGGATATTACCCAATACCATAATCCACCCCGTACCCGCGTGGATTTTAAATTTGTAAACCATACCCGTATCCACGGGTAAAAAATCTATACCATACCCGTCCTCATCGGTGCGGATCGGGTCGGTTATCCACCGGGGCGGTCAATTTTGCCATCCCTAACCTAAAGGATCGATCCTTCCTTGCTAGAAGATCGATCTTTTGGTGCCAGAAAGTCAAAGTGCGATCGTCATGAAGGATCGATCTTTGCATAGGGAAAGATCTATCATTCATAAGTCAGTTCGTTTGCCTATAAAGCAGACGAGATCTTCTTCCTTGAATCCTTTTGAAATCTGGAAATCTGGAGCTCAGATCTGTCGATTTTTGAAGGCATTTGAGGACGATCCAAGGCCTAGCAGCTGGGATTGAAGCTGCTATTGCTTTGGTAGGGATCCTACCTACAATCTTCGGGTTTTTGGAAGTTTTTCCGGTTCGTGGTTGATCTTTTGCTTGGATCTGTAGATATACATGTTGGTTTTCCATAATCTCACCTGTTTTGGACTCGTTGTCCATCGTACTACTAGATCCCAAAGTTTTGTGGGATTTGGTAGAGTTTTTCGTCGGTATTTCTCGCTTGATGTACGTCGGAGAACACGCCGGAGAACCCATTCGGATCGATCGTTCTGGAGGAAGGATCGATCCCTCTGGGTTGGTCATGCTGCGCCCAATGAAGGATCGATCCTCTGCTTGGAGAAGATCGATCTTGGGTCTTGGGTAGCATGGTTACCCTGCGTCGCGAGGAGGATCGATCTTCCTAGGAGGAAGGATCGATCTTTCTTAGCGTGACAAGAAGGGTGCCCTCTGTCTCGAGAAAGATCCATCGTACTACTAGATCCCAAAGTTTTGTGGGATTTGGTAGAGTTTTTCATTGGTATTTCTCACTGGATGTACACCGGAGAACACGCCGGATAACCCATCTGGATCGATCCTTCTAGAGGAAGGATCGATTCCTCTGGGTTGGTCATGCTGCGCCCGATGAAATATCGATCCTCTGCTTGGAGAAGATCGATCTTGGGTCTTGGGTAGCATGGTTACCCTGCGTCGCGAGGAGGATCGATCTTCCTGGGAGGAAGGATCGATCTTTCTTGGCTAGACAAGAAGGGTGCCCTCTGTCTCGAGAAAGATCGATCTTCCTGGGATGAAGGATCGATCTTCTTTAGCTTGACAGTGAGGGGAGGCTCTCTGTTACTTGAAAGATCGATCTTTTCTTAGAAAAAGATCGATCCTTTAGCAGCAGAGAGGATTTTTCATGGATTTTGCCCACGGGGCTTGGTATGTCGGTTTTCCCTTACTGCTTTATACCTTGTACATATTTTTAAGCATGCTAGCCCTATAGTAGGGGCAGTGGTGAACCGGGGGAGTGATGACTCCCGGGATGTTTAGAATAAATGGGCGGGTAGCCCTACATATTTCCCTAGCCTTGCATGCCGGCGTGCGCTGAGGGCTTTATCTGTGATATCTATGAGCTGTTGTTTGCGGGGCTGGTTCCCGATGCAGGTGTTGTGGTGGGCTGCTGACAGTTGGTGGTGGTACCACTGTAGCAGCTCCTAGACCTTATTTACCTGTTCACCACCCTGGGCCGGCAAGATGCCGTGCCCAGACCTTGTCTGATATACATCACATACTGTTGCATGCTTATATGTATATTACTGTGTATGATCATAACATGCATTGCTTGTGCATTAGTTGTATCTGTGTAGGGCGTAGGCGATGGGTTGATCGCCGATCCGGGGCTTTCGGGTAGTCCGGATCTAGCTCTAGGACCGTTGCGGGTAGCTTGGTCCAGGACTCGATTTGTAATATTCAGTCGATTTCAATGATAGGGTTAGATGACCTGAATACATGTGGTTTGATGTTTAGAGGTCGTGACGACTCCAAGTTGTATCTGAGGTGTAGCCGGAGTTCGGTGTTCATGACTCTTGGGTCGAGGAGTGCCTACCCAGCGGTGTCCTGGTTCGCCAGACAGGTTTCAGTGTCATGTTGTGAGTCTGCAGTGTTTTGGGCCTGCGTTCACGGACTTCTGGTAAGGTTATGGGACCCTTGTATACACCTAGGATAGACTTTGGAGAGGCATTGTTGTGGTCCCTCTCTTGTGAGTGTCGTAGTGTAGTATCCTTGTTGAGCTTAGTGCTCACTCCTACCCGGGCTGCGTTTTGCAGGTGGTGGCGCTAGCTCTTCTTCAGTCGCCCCTAACGGGCAGATGTTTGGTGACGTGGCGGCGTCTGGCGGTGCTTGAGAAGCGGCGATCTCAGTTTTACCCTTTTGTTATAGATAGTCTCCTACGGGAGTGTTAAATGTATAATTTCCCTGTTTTGAGGATTTGTATTATATCAAGTTCAGTGTTTTGAGGTTTGTGATTGTTTGTATAATACAAGATGATTATGAATTGCTAGGGAGACCACTACGATTAGAGGGAAACCTCGCCAAAATTTCCGTAGTAGGTTAGGTTCCGGTTCGCGTCGCTCGCCCCAGTTGGGCCTACACGGGTCGGGGCGCGACAGTGGACCTTCAAGTGGAAGTTATGCGTGGCCAGATGTATGAATTGTGCATTGTCATTTGGGTTCTTGTCATTGTCATGACAACAATTTTTGTAAAAATCTTCTGGTAACTCAAATTGGTGTACTCACCATTGCACAATGTGATTGCCTTGGCCGCTATCATGTAATATGGACATGCTAGACTCTTTGTCGCGGGATTTTGTGATGGCAACCTTGTATTGTACCAAACAAACTCGAATGTAGCATGATATATTTATGCTTAATGAATGATCTTTTGCTTGTAATATTTTTTTTTGAATATGTTGCCTCTTGTCAATTTTTTTTTCTACCTCGCCCTGTGTCAATTTTTTTTTGTCTATCTTTCCTCCTCTCAATTTGTGTAATATAATACATGAAAGGGAGACATGCACTAGAGTTTTATTGTTATCACATGCCTACGCACTTTCCCACCATGTCATACTTTGCGACGTTACATTCGCACAAAATGCCATTGCTGCTTGTTAAGCTATTGTTTGCAAATTAGAAATAGTACATTTACACTACATCTGTTATGTGTGACATGGCTACACACCTCTTGCTCCGTCGTACTTTCAATGCTACATTCGCATAAAATGCAATCACATTTTCTTAAGCATTTGTTTACAAATCAGAAATACTATATTCACACTACACCTATAATATGTTAATCTAATGGTTTTCCACTGTCTTGCAGGCATGGTTGCACCTGTCCATCACCCTTACAGACATGATCGATCCTCCTAGCAAGGGATGATCGATCATTCACCACATGATCGATCCTCCTAGCAAGGGAAGATCGATCATCTGGGTGCAGAAAGTTGGACTTGGGCTAGAACGCTAGCCCAAACCCGGATCTTTCGACCCCAGGTCCACCTAACAGTTCTAATCAAACATTTACACAAACACGGTCAGTGTGTGCACACGTGAGTGTGAAACAAACCAATAAGGTGCAATTTACCAAATTGGCCTTGCAGTCCACAATGAGCCACGGGCCCGACCTAGCCGGTCGGCCCAGGAGTAGAGGGGAAGGTCCCCACAAAGCTACCCAGCCCCGGGCTTACAGCTAAATCCGAGCTTCTAAGCCTTGGAACGGCGATACAACAGATCACCAATGCCCTAACCTTATGCAGCTGATGCACAATCTGATGCATGCTATGAACACAAACAGGAAAGCAGATAAGCATGCAACATATGTGACGATTAATTAAACAAGGTCTGGGCTCGGCACCCTGCCGGTCCCGGGTGGTGAATAGGTAAAACAGGTCAAGGGACTGCTGTAGTGGTAACCCCTCCAACTGTAGCCAGTCCACCAAGAGACAACATGTTACGGGAAGCAATCCCTACAAACAAGACTAACAATACAACATGTTATTTACACATCCCGGGAGTCGTCACTCTCCCGCTTCACCACTACCTCTCATTATGGGGCTAACATGCTCAAGGATATGTACCAGGTATAAAACAGTAAATAAAAACCGCATAAGCGAAGCCCCACGGGCAAAAACCATTGAAAACACCTCCCTGTCACACAAAGGATCGATCATCTCTAGGGGGAATGATCGATCACCCTCGTGATGGGAAGGTTCATTCCCTGTCAAGCCACAAGGGATCGATCTTCCAATCAGGAAGATCGATCACTAACCCAAAGGATCGATCTTCCCTCCAGGAAGATTGATCACTAACCCAAAGGATCGATCCTCCCTTCAGGAAGATCGATCACTTTCGTGACCAAGGACCTCGTCCATGCCGCCAAGCAAAAGATCGATCTTCTTCCACTAGAAGATCGATCATGCGCGGACCATGCATGACGCCCCAAGAATGATTGATCCTTCCTCAGAAAGGATCGATCATGTTGGGTTCTTCGGTGACCGATCGGCGAGAAATACCGTCGAAAAACTCTACCAAATTCTACAAACCTTAGGGTCTAGTAGTACGAAGAACCACGAATCCAAAACCTGTACTTATACTATAAACCAACGAGCATGTAAAGAGTTCTACTCAAATCAAACACAAACAAGCTCAAACTCAACAAAAAACCAGAAAAACAGTAGGCAAGATCCCTACCTATATTAGAGCAGTTTCAATCCCAGCTGCCAAGCCAACGATCGCCCTCAACCTCTTCCAAATCCAACCAAATCTGAGCTCAGAAACGGTGGATTTCAAAAGGATTCAAAGAAGAAGGTCACGTCTATTTTATAGACGGACGAACCGACTTATGAATGATCGATCATTCAGGAGGAATGATCGATCCTTCATGACGATAGCAACTTCCTGGCACCAAATGATCGATCCTTCCAGCGAGGAATGATTGATCATCACTAAATGACCGATCCTTCTAGCAAGGAATAATCGATCATTTAGGTGCAGAAAACTAGACTTTGGCTAGAACACAAGCTCAAGCCCGGATATTTCAATCCTGGGTCCACCTAACCGTTCTAAACAAACATTATCACAAACACGGTCAGTGTGTGCACACGCGGGTGTGAAACAAACCAACAAGGTGTAATTTACCAAATTTCCCTCGCGGCCCAAGAAACAATGTGATCCACCAGATCGCGCGCTGGACGCGAAACAAGCAAATGAGCCAAGGGCCCGACCCAGTCGGTCGACCCAAGAGTAGAGGGATAGGTCCTCGCAATTATTGAGTAAAGAAAAGGGATTTCTAAAGAAAACAACAATAATACATTGTCTAAATTCCCCTGACAATAACCCTAATATGTCCCTCATTGCAGATACCAAAAGGTGGATGGCCAACACACGATCATCGGGCTAATCAAATAATAGACTAAACCCATCGAATGGCATTTACCCTACCCTAAACAATCACAAAGTTACCAAGAACGTCGGGGTAATCAATAATATAAAGTTATCGTGAACATCAGGCTAAAACGTAAGAAATAGTTAACAATAGAAGAAAATAGTTAACAATGTCATGTTAGAGGGTGTTGATAGCTTACCTGCCGACGAAAACCCCGACAAAGCCAGGTGGAATCCGTCGAATGTTCTCCGGTAAGTGTCACGGTCGGGGGACCAGACAAAACCCAAGCTAAACCCCACCAAATGCCAACTACCCACTTCAGCAGAGTAGATACGCACATGAGTGGTTTTCTATAAGAAGGAACTAACACCGTAAGAGTCCCGTCCCGGTTTTGAAACATGAGGGTACTAAAGTTACATTTTCTAACTAGAGGGTAACAGATTGTAAAAACTTGAAATTATAGGGTACTAAAAGCTAATTTCCCCAACTCTATATATGTATTGGATCTTCATAAATGGTTATGTGGTTGGACATTATTATAATTCAAGTCATGCTTATGCCATGATATTGTGATCCCATAGTTATCTCTCTTGTTCTCCTACCTAGTCTAGTGAAACTTTTGCTATGCATTGCCCGTAGTGACAGTTGGTATTGCATATTCTTAGGGATATGGTAAGACAAGGTTAGGGCTTGGTCCCATGAAACTTTTGATGTACGTTGCATGTAGTGACAGTCGGTATCGTGTATTCTTAAGTTATTGTAGGAGGGAGTTAGGGCTACAACGAGAAGAACCAAACATAGAAAGAGACATTTATATTTTATCAGATTCATAATTCTATATCTTTCAGCCGAGGTGATTGGGATGTGAATCCCTCGATTGAGTATCACATGCACCATTGATAAGGGAAGAACCCAAGTCTGAGTGAGGGATTCCCGAAGCCTAGCCTATTCCTAAATATTGATTTCATTCGTTAATCTCACATCACCATTAAATCTTCGATCTACCTTTCTTAACTCTTATATTATTGATCATTTTCGATATATTGTTATCTGTGTTTCTGGATTCTTTCTGCTTGTTTCCATGTAGGATCGACCCATCTTCTGTTGTACTGCACCTCGACCGATGTGCGAGACACATTTAAGCGACATCACCTACCACCGACGGTATGTAGGCGTCCATGTTCTCCTCTCTGAAAGGCTATTAGTCGGGATACTGGAGATATCCGTAGTGGTATGCTGTTTACATCGGCCCCTAACAGCAATTTCAATCCTTTGGAGGATTGGTGGTGTGGCGATGGACCTTTCTTTTCTTAGCCAACAATGTTGAGAGTTGGGGTGCTTTGGAAGGTGCAAGTCTAGGCAGCCTAATCATCGATAGTAGCTGGTGCAGGGAGAAGGTAACTGAACAATTCCACCCAGCCTTGGCGCAACAAGTCCTTGATGTGAGGATCGATACAACTTTGGCTAAGGATAAGGCTAGGTGGGTGTTCAATAGTTCTGAGAAGCCTGAATCTAGCTCCATTTATTCTTGGTTGATGGCAAAAGAACATAGTGCTTCCTCACTTATCCAACGTGAGGTATGGGTGAATTGCTCAAATGCTCCGATTGGGCCATGGGTGAGACATTTCTTATGAAAAATTCTTCATATGAAAGTACATACTCGGGATTCTCTACAAAGAATTGGTCTCATTTCTGATGGATCGTGCCCCCGTGGATGCGAAGAGGCTGAATCTATCCGACATATTTTTGATGAATGCTCGTTTGCACGGCGGGTTTGGGAGTCCATGTTGCTACTTGGAGGTGGGTTGTGCTTGATGATTTTATGGCCTTATTTGCATCATCATCATCTGCCAATGTTCAAAGGAGATGGACCGAAACTGTTGCTGGTTATGGTCTTTGGCTTCTTTGGAAAGAAAGGAATGAGATTATTTGGAAGACTAGTAGCTGCATGCCGGAAGCTTTGGGGTGGCGGATTCAGAAAATGGCAGAAGAGCTTTGGCGTAACAAAGGATGGAAAGGCTCTGTTTTGCAAACTGACGGCTCTTGGGCATATGAGTCTTCGAAAGCCGGTATTGGAGTGGTTTGTTTGGAGGATGGGAGAGACGCATCAACATGGGTCTTATCGGAGAAGGTCAAGGCATTTAGCAGTGACGAGGCTGAGTTGTTGGCGGTACTCCGGGTACTACAAGAGGCCGTTGCGCGGGGTATTCGTGCTGTCATCATTGAGACTGACTCTAGGAATACTGTTAACTCATAATGGGAGGGAGGTGTGAGGACCCGTACCTCCAACCCTGTGAGGACCCGTCCCTCTACTCCTGTGGCTTGTTGTGGACCGCAAGGGTAATTTGGTAAATTGTGCCTTGTCGGCTAGTTTCACACCCACGTGTGCACACACTGACTATGTCTGTGGTAATGTTTGGCTAGAATGGTTAGTTGGACCCGGGATCGAAAGATCCGGCCTTGGGCTTAAGTTTTAGCCCAAGTCTAGCTTTCTGCACCTAAGGGATCGATCTCCATAGTTAGAAGATCGATCTCTTAGTGCTAGAAAGTCAAATCCGATTTGACAAGGAAGATCGATCTCTTTCTCAAAAGAGATCTCTCTTGAATCGGTTCATTCGTCTATAAAACGAACGAAACCTTTTCTTTTGATTTTTTTTGAAAAATCCGAGATTTCAGCCGTGTTCTTGCTGGATTTGAGTTCGTTTGAGGAAGATTTAAGGCCTAATAGCTTGGATTGAAGCTGATATTGCATAGATAGGGATCCTACCTACAATCTTCTGGGTTTTTGGAGTTTTTCCGGTTTGATTATATTCTTATGCTTAGATCTGTTAAAATACATGTTTGTTTTCTATGATTTCACCGGTTTTGGACTCGTGGTATCTTGATCTATCAGATCCCAGAGTTTTGGGAAGTTTGGATGTGTTTTCCGACGGTATTTCACGCCGTCCGGTCACCGGAGAACCCATTCGGATCGATCTCCCTTGAGGGAAGATCGATCTCTTCTGGGTCGTCACGCCCAGCCCGAGCAGGATCAATCCCTCGGATGGAGAGAGATCGATCCTTACCTAGGTTGAGGTGGCGGGTTCCATGTCACGAAGAAGATCGATCCTTCTGTTGGAGAAGATCGATCTCTTTCAGTTGACAGGGACGAGTTTCTCCCAAGTGCTAAGAAGATCGATCCCCTTGGGAAGGGAGATCGATCTCTTAGTGGCTGAAGGGTGTTTTCAAATGGATTTTGACCGCGGGGCTTTGTATCACGGTTTTTCTTTAATGTCTTATATCTTGTACATATGTTTAAACATGTTAACCCTATAATAGAGGCAGTGGTGAACCGGGGGAGTGATGACTCCCGGGATGTTTAGAATAAACGGGCGGGTAGCCCTACAGCTTTCCCTAGCTTTGCATGCCGGCGTGCGTCGAGGGCTTTATCTGTGATATCTGTGAGCTATTGTTTGCGGGGCTGCTTCCCGATGCAGGTATTGTGGTGGACTGCTGACAGTTGGTGGTGGTACTAGTGTAGTAGCTCCTAGACCTTACTTACATGTTCACCACCCCGGGCCGGCAGGGTGCCGTGCCCAGACCTTGTCTGATATACATCACATACTGTTGCATGCTTATCTGTTTATTCATGTGTATGCTCATAACATGCATTGCTGTGTGCATTAGTTGCATCTGTGTAGGGCGATGACGATTGGTTGATCGGCGATCCGGGGCTTTCAGGTAGTCCGGATCTAGCTCTAGGACCGTTGCATGTAGCTTGGTCCATGACTCGATTTGTAGTATTCAGTCAATATTAATGATAGGGTTAGATGACCTGAATACATGTTGTTTGATGTTTAGAGGTCGTGTCGGCCTCGAGCCGAGTCCTGAGGTGTAGCCGGTGTCCGGCAGTCTTTGACTCTTGAGTGGGGGGTGTGCCCACTCAGCGGTGCCTTGTCCCGTCAGTAGTGTTCACGGTCCTGCTGTGAGTCCGCAGTGCTGGGAGCCTGTGTTCTGGGACGTCCGGTGGGGTTATAGGACCTCTGTATACATCCAGGCTTTGCTTGGGGGCGACACTGTTGTGTTCCCTCCCCTTGTGAGTGTCGTAGTGTAGTGTCCATGCTAAGCTTAGTGCTCACTCCTACCCGGGCTACGTTTTGCAGGTGCTGGCGCTAGCTCTTCTTCGGTCGCCCCTACCGGGTCGGTGTTTGGTGACGTGGCGGCGTCTGGCGGTGCTTGAGGAGTGGCGATCTCAGTTTTACCCTTTTGTTATAGATAGTCTCCTACGGGAGTGTTAAATGTATAATTTCCCTGTTTTGAGGATTTGTATTATATTCCTTTTCAGTCTTTGAGGTTTGTGATTGATTGTATAATACAGGATGATTATGAATTGCTAGAGAGACCACTACGATTAGAGGGAAACCTCGCCAAAATTTCCACAGTAGGTTAGGTTCCGGTTCGCGTCGCCCGGCTTGGTTGGGCCTACGCGGGTCGGGGCACGACAAACCCGGTCCGACCGCGTTAGGTTGAGGGTCTGGTTTTGTGGTTTGGCTCGGTTGGTCTTGGGATGCGATCGGTTGATCGCATCGCTATTTTTGGCCCCAAGGGTAATTTGGTAAAATTGCATCTTAGCGGTCGATTTCACACCCGCGTAATGCACACACGGCCTTTGATTGTTATTTGTGTTTGATTAGATTCTCATAGGTGTTCTCGATCAGAAGATCGGAGCTCGATCGGGAAAGATCGGAGCTCGATCGGGAAGGATCGAGATAGGCGGTTGGATCGCGACACTATAGCAGGCGACTACTGTAGCAAGTTGGCAACTGTAGTAGGTGAGGACCCGTACCTCCAACCCAGTCCGACCGCGTTAGGTCGAGGGTCTGGTTTTGTGGTTTGGCTCGGCTAGCCTTGGGATGCGATGCTGTTTTTGGACCCTAAGGGCAATTTGGTAAAATTGCGCATTAGCGGTCGGTTTCACACCCGCGTAGTGCACACACGGCCTTTGATTGTTATTTGTGTTTGATTAGATTTTCATAGGTGTTCTCGATCAGAAGATCGCAGCTCGATTGGAAAGGATCGGGACGGGCGCTCGGATCGCGACCACTATAGCAGGGCGGCTACTGTAGCTACAGTAACCCCTTTAAGTACCCCTCTCTCCTTTCTCTTTCTCTTTCTCTTATTTCCGCTTCCTTCCCCTGCTCCCACGGCCTTCTTCTTCCCTTCTTTCTTCCCGTCATGAGTGAGGCAGAGCTCCGACGTTCCTCGACGGCTTGGAGGCACCCCACGGAGAGGGATGAGGTGGATTAGTAAGGTTTAACGGTGGATTAACCACGTATTAGCGTAGAAAGGTAGGATTCTAACCCTAGGGCTTGTCTAGGTGTTCTTGGTTGCCTTATTGCTTAAATTGTTGATCAATTTATGCTAGATGGTTATCCTAGGTATGATTAATATATGTTTGAAGCTTGATTGGATTTTGGTTGGATTTAAACCGGATTTAAGTGAGTTTTTCCTTGATTTATTCCTCGATTTCTATTCTAGCAGAAACAACTATGTTCTAGCTTATTTTTCGGCTTCTACATGCATGATCTCAGTTGATCTTCAACATGAAAGTTGTAAATCTCTGAGTTAGCTTTCATTTTCCATTGGTTTGATGATATTTGGAGCTACTCAGAATTTCTAGTGAATTAAATGGGTTGTCTGTGCTGAAATAGGGCAGATGGTTTAAATTGAGGATTTAATTGATTTTTCTATATTTAATTGGGCTGATTTTTGGAGGGGATGATCTATGATCTTTGGAAGAGATCTACAAAGTTTGGTTTTTATCCAAATTATTTTTAATAGGATTTTGATTATATCAAAACCAAACATTGCAGATCTCTTCCAAAGATCATCAAGATCATCCCCTCCAAAAATCAGCTCAGTTAAATATAGAAAAACCACTTAAATCCTCAATTTAAACCAATTGTCCTGTTTCAGCACTGACATCCCATTTAATTCACCAGAAATTCTAAGTAGTTCCAAAAATCATCAAACCAGTGACAAATGAAAGCTAACTCGGAGATCTACAACTTTCATGTTGAAGATAAACTGAGATCATGCACGTAGAAGCTGTAAAACAAGCTAGAACGTAGCTGTTTCTGCTAGAATAGAAAACCAGGAATAAATCAAGGAAAAACTCACTTAAATCCGGTTTAAATCCAACCGAAATCCAATGAAGCTTCAAACAGATATTAATCGTACCTAGGATATCCATATAGCATAGATTGATCAACAATTTAAGCAATAAGGCAACCAAGAACACCTAAACAAGTCCTAGGGTTAGAATCCTACCTTTCTACGCTAATCCTCGGTTAATCCACCGTTAAACCTTGCTAATCCACCACCTCCCTCTCCATGGGATGCCTCCAAGCCACCGGGGAACGCTGGAGCTCTGCCTCACTCGTGACGGGAAGAAAGAAGGGAAGAAGAAGGTCGTGGGAGTAGGGGAAGGAAGTGGAAAGCAGAGAAAGAGAAAGAAGGAGAGAGGGGTATTTAAAGGGGTTACTGCAGCTATAGTAGCCGACATGCTACAGTAGCCACCAGCTACAGTGGTCGCGATCTGAGCGCCCGTCTCGATCCTTCCCGATCGAGAACACATATGAGAATCTAATCAAACACAAATAACAATCAAAGCCCGTGTATGCACTACGCGGGTGTGAAATCGACCGCCAAGGCGCAATTTTACCAAATTGCACTTGGGGTCCAAAAATAGCGATGCGATCAACTGATCGCATCCCAAGGCCAACTGAGCCAAATCACAAAACCAGACCCTCGACCTAACGCGGTCGGACCGGGTTGGAGGTACGGGTCCTCACAGGAGGTGTGGATTCCAGATATGGAAGGTACCCTTAGGAAAATCTGGAGTTTAGTTGCCATTATGGGCGGAGTGATTTTTATGTTTGTACCTCGGGAGGCAAATGCGGTGGCGGACGATCTCGCACGACGGGTAAGACTTGGGGCTGTCGGTGAGGGGGCAAGACTTGGGGTTGCCGGTGAGGGGATCATAGGCCAGTGGAGTATGTAGTTTGAGTTGAAACACCTAACTTTTTGGCTCAATTTGGCAAAAAAAATCATTTATTTTAAAGCCATTCTTGTCTAAAACATATATGAACTCCATACCAACCAAAGAACCAAAAATGGTATTTTGGTAATTTCATCCTCATATCGGCCTTCTTAAAGCTTTGATGACATCCTATACAAACTACGAGGATCGATGATATTTTGGTCATTTTAAACCTCTAGGGGTACAATGGTCCAAAATATATGTGAAAGCATTCCTATCTGCTCTAGGGGTATTTCGATCAAAAGACATAAATGATCGACAATAGGGGTATTTTGGGAATTCACACTTACCTATTGCCCAAGGGTGTTAAGGTAAATTACAACATGTTCAGGGTTAAGCAGCATGTAGCCCACGATAATGTCTTGACAAGACAAGAATTGGGCCAGTTGATTGAGAGTCTCGCGAATGGCGAGACACTCGTGTACGTGGAGGGTACAATACGCTTCTTCATTTTGTTCTTACTGTCGACTGTATTGTTATCTAGGAGCGACTACACATGCCCGTCTGAGCTGGCTTTATACTTGAATGATCTAGACAATAATGGCTCTATGATTGGGCTCGTGCCATACATCGGATGTTGATCTTCTGCTTGTCCTTGATGGTGCATGAGATGAGAAAGCGTAACAGAGTTCTTGAGGATGCTCGCGTCTCAGGGAGTCCAAGAGATCCTGCATAATCAAGTAACAAAATCCATGTCAAGAACAATGGATGCAAGATTAACTTTTGATATCAATTTTGACAATCCGATCGTCCAGTCCATCATCACATACGAAGCTGCAATTCCAAAAATGACGAGTACACCCAAAACATATATAAGGGAAAAAATGGCAGAGTTGTATGTTAATACTGGCTGAAGTTAAGAATAGCAATTGGTGATTTGATGGAAAAGCATTGACCAATGTGATCACATTCAAAAGAGCTCTTATATATAGCCGGTGAACATGGACAATGAAAGCTTTGTCAAGGTATCAAACACATTGGTTAGAAATCTGATGCTGAAATTAGACATTCCTACAAATCTATAGAATAAATGGAGCAAATACGCGTATTTAATCATCATATCAAATATCGTTCTTAATCCTTCCTTGGAGTATATCCCTTTTCGCTAATAACATTGTACATCCTGAACTCTTAAAATAATCTATAATCTGCACCCATGCGGCTTATAATGCTACTTTGAGAGACGCATAATTCTGATCAAATCCATTAATTTTTAACAACAAAAATAATAGCAATAACCCATAATCATGTTAGTTAATAATCCATTATACTTTGTAACCTAATTCTAATTGCTCAATTAAGTAGGATACCTAAACCTCTTTCAGATTTAGCTAATAAAAGTGACATGAAATGTACTAATCAATAATTAAGTCAGATATGGGTATCAACCTTATAAGGAGCAATAACGGTTAACATGCATTAATTCATATCCCCTAAGTTTCTTTATATATATTCTTTAAGTTTGTTTTATATAAACATGCATTAATTCATATCAACCTAAGTTCTATTAATATTATCTTATGCAATATGCAAAGACTTATATTTATTTTATATACCCTAAGTTAGACTTATAATATTTTATTTTATATTTTATTGGCTATGTTTTATGGTGGCAGTGAACAAAAAGCTATGATCAACCTTCGAACCCTGAACCACCTACGGGTCAACACAGCCGTCTAACCAGACAAACTGCAGGGAGTTTGTTAAAATTTTATATTAACAATAACTAAAAATTGTGCCAGGGGCACAGGTGAGTACTAGTGCATATATAGGAGAAAAAGGAACTCCTTCTGTGCTAATGGTTATGTTTCCTAATCATGATTCCAAACAGATCCACTCCCCGTAAAAACAAACATATTATGAGTATAAAAGATTTGGCAGCCATCGAACTTATCTAAAATGTTAATTGATGCTCGGCCATCACAGTACGTTTGCAAACAAACCAAACATGTGAACACTTGATCCAGGAATTTTTTGCCATATGATACCCCTAAAGTTCACTATTAGCAATATGATACCCCTCACTTGTTTTTTTGCAACATGATACCCATCAGCCATAAAAATAACCTTCATACCCTCCAATTAATATGTCACATCATATATGCCCATCAGCCCATGAGAAGACCAGCCATCATTCGACATTAAATGCATCCTTAACTACGCGTAGAAATTCGCGCGCGTAGTTAACAAGCACGCATAAAAGTCTGGCAGCATATGCATATATGATTTTCACGTGTGGTTATCACTATACGCGCGTAGAAATTATGTTAACGTCGCACGAAAACAATACTCGTAGTTAACAAACGCGCATAAAAAATCAAAATACTCGTGGTTATCACTATATATATGGCTGCATATATGGCTGCATCCTGCACTGTACGAGGCATTCCTACCCCTCCACTTGCACTCCTCCTCCTCCTCCATACCTGCACCTCCTGCCTTCGCCAGCTTCCTCCCTGCCCCGGCCAACCACCTGGAGATCGAGGCGGCCGGCTCCCGCGGCCTCTGCCTCGCCGTGGTGCACCTTGAGGGATATCATATATGCCCCTGCTGTTGCACTCCTCCAAACTGACAGTGGCCGTTTAATATGGTACGTATGCACTTATTAATTGATCACCAAATTCTATTACTATACTCATAGTTATAATATATATGGTTTGTTAATTATTAATGCATGGCTACATGCAGGTTTAATTTGGAATCCCATGAGTGGAGCAACATAACAGGGGACTTTCTCTGCGGGGCGGTGGGCTACATCAAGTTCGAATCCGACATGCTGCCTATCTGCATGGATTCCAGATATTAATGCAGCTGGTAACACGCGCGGCCTCCGTTTGCTGCCACTCCTGGTTTTCGAATCATGATCAACTTTGGCTCCGGGAAGTCGGCGACCCGCTTCCACTTCCAGACTCGTGAGTCGAATAGCTCGCAGATGGTGAGGATCCATGGATGCTTCTTCCCCTGGGAGAGGCGGGGTATCCTCAAGTCCAGACGACGGCCGGTGCATGGAGCCACCGCCATGCCGATCCCGACTGTGAAGAACCTCACCCTGGGTCTGGGTATCTCTCGCCACTCCTGAGTCACCGGCGGGCAGATGTAGTAGTGGCTTTGCTTCCGGCCGTGGGAGTAGTCACGGCTGTGGTTGACGGCGAGGCAGAGGCCGCGGGAGCCAGCCGCCTCGATCTCCAGGTGGTTGGCCGGGGCAGGGAGGAAGCTGGCGAAGGAAGGAGGTGCAGGTATGGAGGAGGAGGAGGAGTGCAAGTGGAGGGGTAGGAATGCCTCGTACAGTGCAGGCTGCAGCCATATATAGTGATAACCACGAGTATTTTGATCTTTTATGCGCGTTTGTTAACTACGAGTATTGTTTTCGTGCGACGTTAACATAATTTCTACGCGCGTATAGTGATAACCACGCGTGAAAATCATATATGCATATGCTGCCAGACTTTTTATGCGTGTTTGTTGACTACGCGCGCGAATTTCTATGCGTAGTTAAGGATGCATTTAATGTCGAATGATGACATGTCTTCTCATGGGCTGATGGGCATGTATGATGTGACATATTAATTGGAGGGTATGAAGGTCATTTTTATGGCTGATGGGTATCATGTTGCAAAAAAATAAGTGAGGGGTATCATATTGCTAATAGTGAACTTTAGGGGTATCATATGGCAAAAAATTCCTTGATCCAGACGCCTTCTTGCAAGCAATTCTCGAGCAAATAAGAGATTGAAATGAGCAATAAAATTGTCTCAATAAATGGGAAAGCAAATATACAACCTAGCCAAAACAATATTTAGCGCATGTGAGCACCTAGGATGGTGGTTAGAGGTCGCAGACCGGTGGCGAGTGGGAAGAGAGAGAGGAAGTAATCGATTGTGGAGAAAGCGTCGGTGGTGGGCAGCGATATGGCGTCTAGGAAGAACACCCGACGGGTCTCGGCGAGGGAGAAAGCGGCGAAGGAGATCAAACGTCACGTGGAACGAAAGAGGTCGGCAGTGTCGGTGACCCGATGAGGGGAATGGAGAGATGAAAAAATGGATATTGGGCTTCTAAAAGACCTCTAAGCACCACTCCCGGAGAAAGGAGAAGGCCGCACACGGGGAATGGAGATATGAAAAAAGGAGGGAGAGAGAGCAGGGGGGAATATGGTGACGGGGTGGAAGAGCTTATCAGAGATGGTGGGGCTGGTCGGAGTTAGTGGATGGCAGATTAGGAAGGCGGCGATGATCTTTGTAGAGTCGTCCACGACACCATCCCTCCCTCACCGGCGACGGACCTTGCTTGCCACGTGAAAGAGGAGGGGAGGAGTTGTTTTTCGGTATTGGGCATGTTTGGTTGTTGAGAAGTGAGCTGAAATGAAGTGACTTCTGGGGAGTGAAGTAAAGTGAAGTGAAGTGACTTCTGGGGGTTTCTGAGTTTTATTGTTTGGTTGGTGTTTGAAGTGGGATATGGTCACTCTCAACTATTTAATATTTTAATAATTTTCCTATATTAAAATATTAAAAATAATACTATTTTAGATGACGTGGACCAATCACGAGGTGCCACGTGACATGTGGGATCCATTTATATTAATATTTTTATTACAGTATGATATTATTAATATTATTTGTCACTTAAAATATTAAAATTAAAACATTAAAATAATATTTTAATCTTAAAAAAAATTTAATAACTTATATTAATATTTTATTACATTATAATATTATTAATACTATTTTAGATGATGTGGACCAATCACGAGGTGACACGTGATATGTGAGACATACTTATATTAATATTTTATTACAGTATAATATTATTAATATTATTTCCCACTTCCGAGCAACCAAACACATGAAGTGGCTCGGAAGTCACTTCTACTTCACATGAACCAAACACGCCCATTACTTAAAAAAAATAGTTAATTGGTGTTTACACCAAATTTGTGAAACTTGTTGATTGGTACACCACTATCATTAGTTTTAAGGTGTAGACACCATTTTATGTCAGTTATGGACAGTTATGATTAGTTATGTATTTCTCATGACATTTTTGCCCCTCTGTTAACCCAAACCCTAATTCCAGCATTTTCTTTTCTCTTTTCTCTTTTCTCTTTACTATTTTCTTTTTTCAGTTTTATCTTTTATCTTTTCTCTTTTTCAATTTGGTGTTCATGAGTATTCTCTTTTATCTTTTTCATTGATGTTCATGTATGGATTGCATTATTATCTTTCTCTCATTTTCATTAATGGTCATTAATGTTCATGAGTATTCTCTTTCCTCTTTTCCAATGATGTTCACGAATGGAATGCGGTATTCTCTTTTCTAAAAGAGAAAACCCGTAAAAGAGAATAATGAGGAATGGATTGCATTGCAATATTCTCTTTTCTCCATCGTAGCATCGATGCATCTTCCCCATTGCAGCATCGCCATCGCAACATCCTTCGCCTCTCCATCGCAACATCCTCTGCCTCCCCATCGCAGCTGCCATCGGTCCCACTACCATCGCGCTGCCGTGTGCCGCTGTTGATCAACGCTTGGGAGGGAGAGGAGCAGCGGCGGTCGGGAGCCTTGTGGTCTTCGAAGGGCGGCGGATCTGGATCTGGGAAGGAGAGGAGCAGCGACGGTCAGGGGTGGCGGCGGATCTGGGCGGCGGATCTAGGCGGCGGAGCATGGCGCTTTGAGGTCTTCGAAGGGAGGCGGATCTGGATCTGGGAAGGAGAGGAGCAGCGCCGGTCGGGGCCGCCGACGGATATGGTCGACATTTGCGGTCCTTGATGCGGGAAGCGGCGGATCTGGATATGGGAGGGAGAGGAGCGGCGGCGATCGAGGCGCCGACGAATCTGGGCGGCGAAGCAGGGAGCTATCTGGAGTGCGACGGATCTGGGGGGGGGGTGCTGGATCTGGAGCAGGGGATGCGGCGGAGCAGGGCGCTGGTCTGGGGTTGCGTAGGATCTTGCGGTGGAGCGGGCGGCGGACCATGACGGCGGAGCGGGCGGCGGACCAGGATGGCGAAGATGGGGCGGATCTGGAGCAGCCGGCTAGGGGGGGGGGATTTAGGGGGGGAGGGGGGATTTAGGAGGGGGGCATAGGTGTCTTTTGAAGTGGTAGATGATGTTAAGGCCTCAAATCTTATGTTTAGTGTTTTTTTAACGGGATAAGGGGTTGTTTGTTTGGCTGGAATGGAGGCTGGAATGGATTCCAGCCCTTAGGGTGTTTGTTTCACTGGAATGGATTCCATTCCATTCCAAATCCATTCCAGATCCATTCCATTCACCCTCATTCCAGTGAATTGTTTCTGGCCAAAATTTGGCCAGAAACACATTCAAGCCAATTTTTCCAGCCGATTTCTCAAATAGCTTTCCATCTTTTTCTATCCGCGCGGAGAACCCTAGCCAGAGCTTCATCTCCTCACCAGCTTCTTCTCTTCCTCCTCACCAGAGCTTCTTCTCCTCACTACTAGCCATCTCTCTCGTGATCTTCCTCACTCTCAGTCCGTCGGTTGGAGAAGGGCAGCTTCTTCTCGAGGATGATGACGACCATGAGATAGCCGGCGAGGGCGAGGGACATGTAAAGCAGGGAGCAGAAGACCTTGAACTCATTGGGAGATGGCGGCGAGGGCGAATCTAAACACAGTGGAAAACACGTGGTAACCTACATGATTTCTAACCCCATACCAGCTTCTTCATGACGCGGATGGTGCCGACGAAGATGATGGAGATGGCGGCCGGGAGCCAGGCGATGAGGAGGATGAGTGACTTGATGCCGTCGCCGTAGAAGGCGAGGTAGAGCTACGTGAAGATGGCGCCGCTAAGGTCGACGAAGCCCTTGAGGAGGTAGAGCACAGCGCCGCGGCTCTCTGGGAAGTTCTTGACGCAGGTGACGAGGCTGCCGGTGTTGGCAAAGGAGTTCTTAACACCGGTAGAGGAGGTGGAGGGGGCGTGTCACGTGTGGGCGTGGCCGACGGACGACGGAGCCGGACCAGCCGGTAGCGTGTGGGTGTGGGCGTGGCCGACGGAGCCGGTAGTCGGTAGAGGGGGGCGTGGCGTCGGTAGAGCCGATAGCCGGTAGTCGGGCGTCGGGGATGAGAGAACAGAGAAGAGAGGGGGATGAGAAATGAGAGAACAGAGAAGAGGGAGACGAGAGAAGAGAGAGGGAGATGAGACGGATGGGATGCCATCCCATCTCTCTCTCTCTCTTGGTTTAATTACAGATCTCTTGGATTTTTTTCCCATCTCTCCGCCATCTCTCTCTCTCTCTTGCTTTAATTGCAACAACGTATGAAAGATTTTTTTTTTTTTTCAGGGCTGAGACACCCACGTAAGTCCGCCCCTGCTCCAACCCCCACCCATGTTATAATTTTGCAAGTAATTTTATAAGTAATTGGCATGTAATTGAATGTTATCATCCGAATTGTTAATTTGGATTGTTCATGATGAGGTTTCAAATATTATACATGACTTTTTTTTTTTTATACATGGGTGTTATAATTTTGATTAACATCATCTTACATATTCAGAACTTAAATGTTCCGTCAATAAGATTGATTATCATCATCGAATGAAAAAATAGCTTGGCCAATAAATTTCCTTCTCCAACATCAAATATGATTACAAAAACAAAAAAAATTAAAAAACAAAGAAATTTCGAAGTGATTATATTTTCATCAACATAGATATCCAAATATCACAATCATATTATATTATTAATGTCATAAAAAATTTAATAAATATTAAAATCGGAATACATGGTGGTATTCTCACCACTAGCATTCAGGGGTGACCATATCCCCAATTCCATCGCGAAACAAACACAAAAACTGAAAAAGTCCCCGGATTCTTTTTCCATTCCAACATCAAACAAACAACAAAAATGACATTCCATTCCATTCCACCACCACCAAACAAACAGTAAAAGTGACATTTCATTTCATTCCATTCCATTTCACTGGAATCACATTCCATTTCACTGGAATCACATTCCATTTCACTGGAATCATATTCCATTTCAAAAACATTTCAACGAAACAAACGCCCCCTAAGTCTAGTTTATGGTGCGGAGGCCCCTTCCCCCAAAAAAAAAACTAGCTCCCATTGATTAAATCGTGGCCGTCCATTTGACTGGACGACGGAGATCTTTCATTGCATAGCCTGCAGTAACATAAGCTACCGCAGGCCCCCCGAATCCTAGAAGTTCCCGCCACCTCGTGCCCTACACGTACGGTCCCGAGCTCGACGACCTCTCCTGCCCTTCTCCTCTGGATTCCTTCTGTATTCAAATAAAGGTGCGAATTCCAGCTTGATTCCAATGATTCACACTCTTATATTATTTCGATTGTCTTTGTATTTGATTAGGATCGATTCCAGCATCATTAGGTTTGGTGAGTGAGAGAAGTTTCGGGCGTTGTGTTGACTCGGTATTCAATCGGGCCTGTGGAATGGCTTGGAGCGGCTGTTTCTCCTACTACTAAAGGATTAGTGGAATACTGTGTACTTTTCGAACTACGGGTTGGGTGATGGAATTATGGTGTTGAGTGGCGGAGGTTCGTCCTTTTGCTGTATCTGGAGCAGGACATTTTAGGTTTTTTGGAGGGCTGAGAACCTATTTGGGATGTTATTATCAGGGATGATAGGCGGGGAGTGAGAACGAAAGCAGAATCATACTTTACGGCAAAATTACGCCATGCATTTTACTTCTGCCCGGAGGTTCTGTTGCATGATGGTTTGATCACAGTCTAATGGTGTCGACGGTCATCTTTGCATTTATTTGTTTGCATTGCTTTTGGAAGTTTTCTTACTCAAAGTTGACTCATTGCAAGGATTCTATCCATGTAGGTGAAGGTGAAGACGGAAGGGCTGCCTAGACATGGCTGAACCATTAATGTAAGCAGTGTTTCTTTCAGCACCACTGTTCTAACTTTGCTTATTACATCACTTTTCTGCCTGTTTATAGTTCTTGAATCTCTTGGTAATTCGGATTTTCACGTATATGTTTGCCACCTTCGTTGTATTCGTTTGATGTGCTTTTAAGCTTGGTGTACTAAGACTCTTGAGTTTCAATTTTCTTTTTAAACTTTGGTTACATGTGGGGATAGGTAAAATACATTTGAAACTGTTCTATAATTTGTATTACTTCTAACACTAGGCTTTCAGGGAGGAGGCAAGCGGCACACTTCGAGTTCTCATTGCAACTGACTGCCATCTGGGTTACATGGAGAAAGATGAAATACGTAGGTTTGATTCATTTCAGGCTTTCGATGAGATCTGCTCCATTGCAGAGCAGAAACAGGTGAAGTAATCATCATTGTTTTGGACTTAGAAGCTTTAACCATTACTATTTAGAACAAGGAAAAGCTGTATAGAATTTCCATTTGGATTTTATATTTTATCTTATCATTCTTGTGTAGATGTAAGATCACGCATAAGTACTTAAGTCTTGTTGAATTTCTGCTGTGATGTTCTTGTTTTGCTCGTTTAGACTTCTTAATTGATATGCGAGTTTGTCCTTATTCCAGTTTTTGTCATCATTTGTAGCAAAACTTCGGACCATAGGAACTGATATTTAAGTTGGATTGCATTCGATTTTTGTTTCTGTTATTGTCATTTAATCCAGGATGTATGCTAGCTGCTAAAGGTTTCTTGGCACTTGCAAGGAATGTAATGGTACTTTCTAAACTTGTAGCTTAACTGATGGTTTTGAAAATTAGTCGTTTCTTGACTGCAGGTTGATTTCTTGCTTTTGGGTGGAGATCTATTTCATGAGAATAAGCCTTCCCGTTCAACGTTAGTGAAGACCATTGAGACCTTAAGGCGTTACTGCCTCAATGACCGACCAGTGCAGTTCCAAGTCGTTAGTGATCAGACAATGAATTTCCTCAACATGTATGTCTATTTTTTGAGGTTCCTAACTATTTAGTGTTTGAGATACCAAACCTTGACAGATTTGGGTATCACTCTATGTACAAACTGCTGTTACTAGACTGAAGATCAGTTTCCAAGTCGCAATCTGGTATTAGGTGAAATTAATTGCTGACATGAGTATGTCTTATGTTATGATTTGAAATGCAGTGTGCTAGGCTGAGAGTTATATGTGTATTATTTTGAATATCTTTGGCTGAAGCATATAATGCTGATTTCTATATGGTACTGAAAGATGGAATACAAGAAGAAGATTGTGTTTTTTCAGTAGACTAATATGCTTTAGCATATTTTAGGGGCCTAGTTGATTTTCATGGTATGTCTAAGCTCAAAAATGGCTTTCTCCAAAAGCTCGTTTCCTTATCCTATGCACATCCACGTGCATTTCTTGACACGAATCCACTATTTTTGTCAGATTTGGACATGTTAATTATGAAGATCCTCACTTCAATGTTGGCTTGCCAGTTTTCACCATCCATGGAAACCATGATGATCCTGCCGGAGTGGTATGTTGAAAAAGCTTATTTTTGTCCAACTAGTAACCTTCCTCTTCTTGCAACAATGTGCACTATCAGATATCCAGCATCCATTATATAACTTGTCTGGAATATTAATCTGACCTTTAATTTACAGAGCATTTGATCTCTAGCTTTGTCGATAAATTTGTGGTTGCTTCATATATTCTTAATGTTCTTTGAATTATTCTTTGTAATTATGTTGCTCAGGATAACCTTTCGGCCATTGATATTCTGTCTACTTGCAATCTTGTGAACTATTTTGGTAAAATGGTTCTTGGAGGCTCTGGCGTTGGTCAGATAACACTCTGTCCAATACTTATTAGGAAGGTTAGTTTTTATATTCGTTAAAACCGATATATTCTTAGGAACTTTTGAAGAACAGTGTTGTTGATTTAGGGTGCTACATCAGTGGCCCTTTATGGACTTGGTAATATCAGGGATGAACGGCTTAACAGAATGTTTCAGGTAGTATGGTCTTTTTCTGGATGTCTTGATCATTGTTTCTAAAAAAAAGAAAAAGAAATGATGCTTATAACCTATAATATGCTATTTTGGTTAACCAGACACCACATGCGGTTCAGTGGATGCGGCCTGAAGCCCAAGAAGGGTGCCCAGTAACAGACTGGTTTAACATTCTAGTCCTTCATCAGAATAGGTTCTCTGTACTGAAGTTTTTGATTAAGAAATCCCGTCGATTATTTTAGTTATCTAAATGTTTTCATATTTTTAGTGCTAATGCATATTCAAATTGACACTTTACCTTCCACCTTGTAGAATCAAGACAAATCCTAAAAATGCTATAAATGAGCATTTCTTGCCAAGGTTTCTCGACTTCATAGTGTGGGGCCATGAACATGAGTGCCTTGTTGATCCACAGGTATAGCATCAAAAGAATTTGCTATGCTCATGCATATTCTGTTCTGTGTTTCTTTACTGGACAATGGTGTCTTCAGGAAGTTCCAGGAATGGGCTTTCATATCACGCAGCCAGGCTCTTCTGTGGCGACATCATTGATTGATGGAGAGGCAAAACCTAAACATGTGCTTTTATTAGAAATTAAGGTATATGATAAAATTCCTTTACTCCTTTGAATTACCTGTGTGGCCTCTTCATCTCCTTCAAATTGTTATTCTTGTTGACATTTCTTTGGTGTCTATTGTAGGGCAGTCAGTATAGACCAACAAAAATAGCACTGAAGTCAGTCAGACCTTTTGAGTACGCTGAGGTAAGGATTTCAATTCTCAGTGCAAGTGTTTGAAAGTGTATAAGTTCATGTGCCTTTCTGCATGTAGGTTGTTTTGAAGGATGAGCCTGACATTGATCCCAATGATCAAGCGTCTGTTCTTGACCATTTGGATAAAGTTGTAAGAGACCCTTGCTCATTAAACTTCTCAGCTTCAAAGGCTTCCCTCTGTCTTGTAAGTTTCTAATGTTTGCAACTGATTATGATGGTTTTCTTTATGCTTCCCGTTTCAGGTTAGAAATATGATCGAGAAAAGTAGTGGAAGAGCTGTCAACAGATCTGAACTCAAGCTTCCTTTAGTTCGTTTAAAGGTTAAACTTAAAGTCAATCCTTCTCGACCTTCTTTCATATATTATGGCCTCAAATCAATACTTCCAAGTGCCGAAGGAATCTTACTATGATAAGGTTTGCGTGGTCCATGGAAAGAAGAGTGAATAAAAGTGACTTCCAATTCAGTCAGAAGCATCTTATGGCTTATTTGCTCTTAAATTCTTGGCTGAAGGGACCCAAGCCTGCAAAATCATTTTTGTGTAGGAGTTCTTGTACATCCTAAAGCATAGTTCATGTAGTAGGTTCTTTAGCTTGACATGAGAAGTATTCACAAAGATATGAAATTAAGCTTTTGCATTTTATTATGTACCTTTATGCATGGATTGCTGTGCCAGTCTTTGGCGGGCATGATACGTGCCGATGGTACATATCAGTGCCAACACTCCACAAAGACCCCGTGCTAGTGGCATGGAGCCTCTTCTGGAGGGAAATGCACTCGGCATTGACTCCGTGCCAAGTATTTGCATTGTGTTGGTAAACGGTGGGCAAGGACCATCGTGATTAGCTCAACAATCTATTCCTTTATGCATGGTCGTGGTACTATTGTACTTTGTAGTAGCAACTTCTACGATAATAATTTTGTAAATCAAGCACACTGCAGATCGTGATCCTGTTCACTTACTTTCTGTCTTGTATGTTGTCTTTGGAATCTTGTGCTTTTCTTTATCTTAGATTATGGCAGCATGTATGGTCAACTGATAAATATTTGCAGGTTGACTACTCTGGGTTTATGACAATAAATCCTCAAAGGTTTGGCCAGAAATATGTTGGAAAGGTACCTATCTGTTACCGTGAAACCCAAATGCAGTATCATTAGAGCAAGTTTGTGATACTAGTTACCAATTTTTAATCATTCTTTAGGTTGCTAATCCACAAGACATACTTATTTTCTCAAAGGCTGCAAAGAAACGTCAGACTCTTAATGGTAACTAAGATGTTTTCAGTTTTCTTTATTAAATTTGATGGATAATCTGCATTGCTGCTGTTGTCTTTGCCTCTATTTTGATTGCTTACAATTCTTTATAGTGGAGTTTTTATTTCTACGGGAGAGCTCTGTCTGAACCTCCTTATAAGCAATCTGGCTGCATTTAGTATTTATTTGCACGGAAGGGGTGAAAATCTAGATGTTGGGAATCGTCATTTGTACACCTTGAATTAGATCATGGATCCAAGGAAGAAAGGTGCATTGAGTGCATTTGTGAGTGATTGTTTATTGATCCACATTGCACCTTTATTAATAGCTGCACATCATGGCTCAACGATGATTGTTCTCTAGAGGATCACTTTTCAGCATACCATAAGTGCATGGTGTGATTCTTTTACATAGGCCTTAGACTTGACATAAATTGTATATATCTTGATGTTAGGTGCATTTGGAATTTTACATATCATGAATGTTTGGAATCCATATTATGCAAGGAGACATTGCTTTTGCTAATTTGAATTGAAGGGTGACATCAAATCGGTCTATTTTCGGCGTCATATACATAGTAAGCACATTAGTCATAGTTAGCAACTCCGTATCAAGGTCATCATCAATATTGCCACTATCATTAATATCGATATCGTCATTATCATCTATATCGATATCATGAATAAGATAACCTTAAGGCTTGTCATCCAGGAACTTGTTCGGAGATACTGTAATGAAAGGAACATAGGAGTATGCCTCTAGTTATTTGACCGAATAGGGTCGTCCAGTTCCTATAAAACCTATCACTAAAATACCCCTAGAAGGGAATAGGGCTAAGGGGAGCGAAAAGGGTTTTCCATGAGATGGGAAATGAAACTATTAGCCCCACACGAGGTTTGTGAATAAGTGATTGTCTGATAATGAGCAAGGAATATCCGTCTTTCTGCTAAACATGATCTATTGAACTCATAATTCATTAGATACTTTTGCTGAATGTCAACAAAGTATCGTAAGTAAATTGCTTCCGGTTGTTCAATCATTTGATAACCAGAGTTATTCTTTCATAAATGATCACTATGTCAGACTCAATAGAATTTGATTAATCCTTTTTTCTGTCGTTAAGGTGGAGAAATGAACCAAGAATTCTCTTTCTTCATCATCAATTGAATCACTGCTCGCTTTGAGTTGTATAGATACTTCTTAGGCTTTCACTCCACAGTCCACAAAATTTGTTGTTTTGGATCTCAAAATGACATCAGCCTATCCCGTGATCTAGGACATGACAACGTGCTGCCTGGTAAAATATGTTGTCCCTGGCATTTCACTGTGGTTCTTTTCTATATGAACAAACAGCCACAAGCACACTGCTTTTTTGTTTGAATAGTTTATCATAGCATTTGTTAAACCTGCATGTAGTGTTCTATGTGATTGGCATTTATCTATTATAGTCAAAGAGACATGCCTGTGCATCTGGAGATCCTCACTGTCGGCATCCAGGAATGCCAGTAGCTTTTTATGCATAGTCCATGGTCTTACCCTTGAGCTCCTTTTTACTTCATACTGTTAACTAGAGCGGACTTAAAGCTTTGATCAATTAAATTGCCAAAAGATTATATATATGTACCAGCTAATTTCATCGATTTTGAATTGGAGTATCCCATGATGCTAGCTTTCTGCTTTTCTAATAGAAGTACAAAAGTAATATCTGTTGTGACTAATTCAATCAATTTAAATGGCTAAATGCTAGAACTGGATGAGAATTTCAAGCTGAGATATTTAATTTGCTAGCGAAGGAGTTATAAGCATTCCAACCACTGATGTACATAGCTAATATCCTCATCTAATTGTGTTTTGGGAAACAATGACCACTAACAACAGCGTGCACTCATGCAACATCTTTAGAAAAGTTTTTGTGTTTGTGATGTGAAGCTTCCCAATCTGTTGTTGTCAGATTGTGGTGTTCAGCACATATATACACTAATTAAAAATCTAGAACATTATGTGAAATCATGACTGGCCAAAAGTCGTGTCCTGATGACCAAGGATTCATGTGCTTTTAAGATGTTTGCTAGGCTATCTCAAGTTATTCTAGATCGTTGAGGCATGTTTGGTTCGATATCTAAATCCTAGATTTAGTGCAGTCTTGCTTGCCTTTTACTTTGCTTATCAAGCTCTTTATTAGCTTCAGCAACCAATCACTAAACCATTTATTTAAAAGGATAGCATATTTGTGAATTTGTAGACTATTTTGGCTTTCATCACGATGGGAAATGTATGATTTTTTTCACATTAATGTTACACATTTAAGTGCTTCATTCTACATTTTATGATCCTTGAAGCACTAGCATAGCACTTACAAACATTCTTGTTTGACTCTAGAGAAAATCACCGACTCTGAAAGGCTTCGTCCGGAAGAACTAAATCAGCAAAATATTGAGGCTCTAGTTGCTGAGAGTAATCTGGTACTTGACCTTACTGATGCTTATGTTGGTGTATATGATTTGCCTTTAGTATAATATTTTCATAGCTATGCTTTTCTTATTATCTTGGCGGTACTATGCATTTGCATCTTATGAACTAGTGCAACACTGCACACAACATAATAGACGAACAGACCCCTCAACATATTCTTAAGTAGACACCTATTACAATCACAGACAGGAAATTGCTTGGCCAGATTTCTCATGATGGGGAGATTGTTATGTTTTTTCTAGCGAAGAGAGAGCATTCTGAAAAGGATATAGAATGAGAAAGAGACCTCTTTCTAGAAACAAGTTCTTGAAGGTCAGAGTGAGAGTGTGTGATTGAGGACGGAGCGAGGTTGTTGGTACTTGGTACTATGTAAGATTTACTAGATTTGGGTAACCATAGTGATTGTTGTTAACCTCTGTAAGATTTGTTTCAGTCCCAGTGCAGGTGCCCCACTGTAAAATACGGGAATCTTGTTCAAGGATCCTGCATTCTGTTATATATATGGTTGACAAGCAATAAGCCCAGAAGCCCGTTCCTGACTTGTAGATAAAATCAGATCATGGATTTGTGCATTTTAGTTCTAAATTTTTATTACTTTTATGAGTATAAAAAACTTTACCGGGCAAAGGAATCACAAAGTAACTATGCTACTTCTGAGTTGTAGATTGGGTAGTAAAGGCAATGCAATACTTCTATGATCTGTGAATACTGTTTGTACACGAGTATCCTCTGTTGTATAACAGATATGATAGCTAATGTGGTACTGAAACTAAATACCATCTGATGACACAAATCTGCTCCTTTTTTGACAGAAAATGGAGATTCTTCCTGTTAATGATTTGGACATTGCATTGCATGATTTTGTCAACAAGGATGACAAGATGGCTTTTCACTCTTGCTTGCAGTACAATCTTCAGGAAACACGTGTATGAGTCTTTGATTTCATTCTGCATTTCATAGCTGAGGCCTGATATATGAAATTATACGTACCACTCAATATGACCACTAATTTATTGGACATCCTGCAGAAAAAATTGAACACTGAAGCAGATAGTTTGAAGATTGAAGAGGAAGATTTAATACTTAAAGTGGGGGAGTGCATGCAGGTATGCAACTAAACATTTTTGACTAACATGGTTTAGTGATTGATTTTCGGATACTAAAGATCTTTGTTTCTGTCGCAGGAACGTGTAAAAGAACACTCATTTCGTGGAAAGGAAACTATGACAATCACATCTGATTCATTAAACTTACAGGTTATTGAGCACGTTGCGTTCATTTTAACCATATCACATGGAAAATCTAAGTCATGTTTGTTTTTGGGATGGTGCTGCTGACTGTTAACCATCGCTCACTCTAGGATGATAGAGGTAAAAGTACTGCTGGTGCTACCAGTACGATGAATTCCTTTAGCGATGAAGAAGATACAAGACAGGTGATCTCGGCCTCGAAGTCTGCTCTCCGTAAAATAAAAGGATCATCCACAGTTTCTAAGTCTTCCCTTGATGTTGCTGACTTTGGTAAAACTGGAGCTGCTAAGAGAGGCCGGGGAGGGGGATCTTCCAGTTTAAAACAGATGACTCTTGATGCGACTATGGGAGTCCGGCGTTCTGAGAGGTTATGACTTGTGTTTGCATTGTTCGTCTGTTGTGCCTTATTTTGTTAGGCAATGAATGTCAGTTTAATTCTAGCTTTTGGGCTCAACTCATCAAAAAGAAAAAAAGAGAGAAAATGGCAGTTCAATACTAGTTTTAAAAGTTGTTTATTTCGTTTGTGATGCCTTATTTACTTATGGTTTGTGATCGAAATCCTCAATTTCCTGGGTGAAGTCTTTGTTGGATGGTTGTTTCTCTTTTCTTTTAAGTTTTCTCCGAATTGAATGCTTAATAGAACAAGTCCTGTGGAGGTGATACTCTGACTTGTTTCATGCCATGGTGCTTTGTGTTTTCTGATTTTCTTCCTTTCTTCTGTGATAACAGACCTGCATCAGCTTCTGTACGAAGTATTGCTGATGATGAGGTGGATTCTCCTTCAAGTGATGAGACAGAGAAGTATGAGATCAATGAAGTTGACAGTTCTGTATGTTCTTTTCTCTGTCTATGCATTCATCCGTGTCTAAAATTTTCAGTGTAGCTGACATTTGTAACGTTCCAACTAAAATGCATAGAACTTTATGGGCTTATATTGATTATGAAAGTTGATCTTTCAATTCAAGGAGGCGACATTTCTCTTGTCCAGGTTCTTTTTAATGTTCAAGTGGGATTGATGCAATGTTATTAGTAGAGTGCTTGCTAATGGTTTGAGCTATACCTCTAGTTTGAGTTGTATTGGTGCATAAACTAAGCTGCATTTGCATATGAACCCTGCATTCCAGAAAGATTCATGTTGATTATAAGCCTTATTTTTGTTGTTACATCTATGTCGCGGTAAATGTTTTTGCATAAAGGACTAGTCCTGCAATACCAAGAGCTAACCTTAAGCTTATTACATCCAAGGAACCGGAAGAAACTTTTCAAGATAAAGGGCGGAAGAGAGCAGCTCCAAGAGGAAGAGGAAGAGGAAGAGGAAGAGGTAAAGGTGCCGCGTCAGCCTCAAAGAGAGGAAGGAAATCGGATATGTCTTCCATCCATAGCATGCTTCTGAGCAAGGACAATGACGACGACGACGACGATGACATGTCAAATAAGCAAAAGAAAGTTCAGCCTAGGGTATTGGTCTCCCTATAACCTTTTTCTTTGTGTATTTCTGCTCTTTTCAGCCTTGAAATATTACATGATGCTGCAACTTTTCAAGTATCTCTTCTTGACAAGTTTACAAGAGGATGCAACATTTCATCCTGCTTTTTACTAACTAACAAGTTCATGTCAATGGTTTCCTCATACGATTCAGCTCTAATTGTCTTCCCCTTTGATAAGATAGAAAACTGAAAAGCAGGCTTGATCTGATTTAAACTCTCAGGTGTTTGGATATCTAATTGACATCCATGAGGACCATGATTCCGAATGATTGCATCCATTGATTAGAGGAAGATGATTTGCAGCTGCATGTCTTTAAACGTATTTGAATACAACAAAGTCATAACTTTTTAACTGCATGATGCTGGACCTGTTTGTGGATACAGCTGCTTTTCAGAGAGCATACAATAATTTTGGAGAGTTCATCTTTATTGGAGCCAGATCTTTGCATCTTGCTATGCATATGGAGTGAGATTTGAAAGATATTTTAACTTCTACCATTCGGTTGATGCATGAATAGCTTGCTTTAATCACACTATTTTCATTTTATATTTCTTGTTTGCCTCAAATAGTACGTGATTTGGTTAAATAACTTTGGAGTCTCTAATTAAGAAATCGAATTGCGACTTTCTTCATCATATATTCGTATGCATCTAATGTGATCGGAAGAGGATTTAGTTTGATTAAGTAGTGGAGAAAGCTACAAAGGGAGCACTCTTTTCAGAGATGGTCTAAGTTCACTTAAAACTGTGAATGCTTCATGACGTTTGAAAGGACCCTGTTTCATCACATGTCTAACATTAAAGTTCGTCCACATCTAACTGAGTCTTTGAACTTTCCAGGTCACAAGAAATTATGGGGCGATTAGAAAGAGATGACCTGCATTCACCCAACATCGATGCAACTTTATCAGTGACTTGAACATGTTTGTGGAATTCCTTCCAATGGATCAGAAGCAGTTGTCACAGATCGGGGTTGTATACTATACTGCTCAAAGAAACTGGACCTTGCTATTGTGATGAGTTCTGTGTATGATCATGGATTTCTCTTTGTCACAAAGTTGTCTCGGTTTTGATATTTCATGGCGTCTGTACATTTGGCAATTATTGTATAATTCGATCCAGGATCTGAGAACTTGGCAATTCCTTTTCCTCTGTCTGCCATGTTATTCTCATCTTTTGGTGGATGCTTGGCATGAAAATCTTTCTACCTAAGCAAAGATTTTTCTCCTCTTGAAGGTTAGAAGGGCTCTAGGCAGAGAAGACGAGCTTATGCGTTCTCTAACGCGTTCTTCACGAGTCATGGTTCTTCATGAAGGCTGTCTTGCTTAAAGTTGTTTGGATGCTGGAATGTGAAGATACGAAGTGAGTTATAGGGGAGTCTCACTTGCCTGCATAGTAGTCATTTCTCAAGAAGTGGATATTACTTTCTAGTATTTGGTTGTGCTAGACAAATAAAGACTTATAAGTGGGTGCTGCACACATGACCAGCAAGTGGGAGATAATTTGGTAGGGTATAGAGTGAGGTCTGTCAATTTTCTTCATTTATTATCCTGCCAACCAAACAATGGAGGTTCCTTTGTAAAGATAGGCAAAGGAACCAAAATGTACTCGCAATTGCGCATTGACAAGGGCTGAACATGTAAAAGATGGACTTCAGCTGTTGTTTGAATCACTGTTGAGGAAAATATTCAACAGATGGAGAAAGGCAAAATATAGTCAGCAATCCAAGACCAACTGTTTCATCCAATTGCCCGGCAAACTGCATGCATGTTTCCTTTCATCACAATATATGCATATCAAAATGTGATCAGGAGTATGCTGAGTCGAACTCTGGCTAGTTACAGATTCATTCGTTTTGACCATCTCAATTATGTACAAATTGCAAAATTGCTAGTCCTAGAGTCGCAAAAGGTACAAAATATGAATATCCACCGATAAGCCTTTTTCCTGCGAAGAAAATATCAAGTTGCAAGTGGTTTGAAGGAAGAGCAGAAAATGAAGTTTTTGCATACACATGAGATAGTTGAAGTGTTGAAGTTTAAAGGTTCACTCGAGGCATGAAAAGCTGTGGTCATGGTCCAAAGCTCAAATTTAGTGATACATGCAAATCTGATACATACACTCTGTTGACTACTTTTTTCTTCTCAATATTTCTCTCCCTTTTTCCTTTTTTTTTTTGGAGAAACAAAGGGTTGGAGAGGTTTTGGAAACTAGCCTATAGAATGGCCTACTGATAGGGGTGTCCAAAAAGCCCAAATGGCCTGACCCGGTACGGGTCCGGCCCCGGCCCACTAGGGACGTAGCCCGGTCTGACCCGGGTGTTGGCTCTGCTGGACTGGGCTGATGCGGGTTCAGGGCCGGACCAAAGCCCTTTGTTCAAAAACCTGGTCCGGTCCGGCCCAGTCCTGGTTTTAAAGAAGGGCTAAAGAAGGATGGCATCCCAATAACGTCGCAGCGGCGAGGCCGGAGGAGACGGAGAGGGAATAGGACTCGTCCATGTCGTCGCGGAGCAAGGCGGAGGTGTCAACGACGAAGATGGCGAGGGTCAGCAGGGGGGAGTCGCGGGTGAAGTTGAGGGAGGAGGCCGCTGGGAGGAGGAGAGGGTGGTGGCGCTCGGAGCGGAGGAGGCGGGTGGCAGTGCGGAGGTAAGGGTGCTGGGGGCGAGGGGAGGTGATGTAGAAGAAGGGGGAGAGGGGGGAGATGGAGGGGATGGGCCAGGAGAGCTGGGTGGGGAGCGGCGATAGCTTGAGCTTGGGGGTTTCGTCAAAGGAGTCGTCGAAGGGCCGATGGAGGAGCCGCTAGCTCTCCCCCGCCCCTCGGATCTAAGTTGATGCTTTGCTTCCTCGCCGAGCGGATCCCGACGGTGGGCCCGCTCTCCGATCTGGAAGCCGACTGGCTGAAAGCTCTCTGCCGCGATCGCGGACGACGTCGCTTGATCCTCTAACGCTCGCGGCCTCCTCAGCACCGCTGCCTCTGGCTTTGCTTATGTCCGGTCTAATGTCTCCACTGCCCCCGAGGTCTCTTCTCTGCTCAAATTCCTGCAAGGGAGGGGCGAAGAGGCACAGGAAGGTGCTGAGGGACAACATCCAGGGGGATCACGAAGCCGACAATCCGGAGGTGGGAGAGGCGAGGTGTTAGGGCCATGAGCCCTTGACACGGGCCTTGGTGCGCGACATCGAAAGTTGACGCGGCCAAGTGCCCGACCATGACTTGTGGTCGGCACCATAAGTCATATGAGGCTAGGTGACCTCAGGATAGCATGCAAAGTGTCCACGCCCATCATCCCCAATAATGACGCGAGGAATCTTGGAGATGGCACGAGCAAGTTTGAAGATGGCGTGACGGTCCGAGTCATGAACAAAACCTATCGCGCCATGGACGGATTCCTACGTGCGGGACGCGGGCGAGCAAAACCAGCCTGCGAGCCAAGCTTCGATGCAACGCGGTGCGGCACGACGCGACGCGGCACGACGCACGGCATGGTGACACTCAAGTCCGAGTAGGACTCAAAGTCCGAGTTGGACTAGGACTTCAAAGTCCTAGTGCCACTAGGACTTGGCACTTTTGGCAAGGGTCATGTGAGGTTTGGCGCGGGCGAAGTCGAAGATGACGCGCGAGTCCTAGTAGGACTAGGACTTGGTACGCCATGATGCGGCCAGCAAGACACGCAACACCACCGAGGGCAATCCAGCCGTGCAAAAGACCTAGTTTCAATTAGACTGGAATCTTGGAAGGACATGACGCGACAAATGCAAGCTTTGGTGCGGGCAAAGTCCTACATGCTCGAAAGTTCTAGTCGGATTAGGACGCGACTCGCTCCAGGGGAAGACGGTTAGCAATGGAGGCAAAACCGTGCGTGCCATTGAGGTAATTCCACTTGGCCTAGTACTCCTATATAGGATGACACGACCAATATGTAATATGACACGGGGGAAGTTGGTTGTGACTCACGGAAATAGGAATGTGTCATGTTTTGAGTTAATATGTGTTGAATCTTGGCAAATGCTATCCAAGGCAAGTTGCAGCACAACTTGAAGTCATGATGAAGTGGGCGACTTCATGATTGGTCAAGCAAGAGTTCAGATAAGCTTGAAGCCAATCAAAGACTAAGAGTTGGCGCTGGACAAGGAGTCCTTAGAAAGGAAAGCTTGGAGCCTTCCTCTATATAAGGAGGAGCTGGCCATGATCAAGGGGATTGATCTGGACGGTGGCTTAAAGTTGGGTTCTCTTTGTAAATGAGTGATTGTAACCAAGGGTTTGGGCAAGAGAGTTGAGAGCTTCTCTGTACAATTGCATCAATAAAGAGAGCGGGCGAATCCTTTGCCTATATTGTGTCTCTTCTTGTGTGTGTGCATTGTGAAGAAGACGCAGGAGGCTGGTCAAGAAGGGTCTTGATGCCATCATTGGGGAGAACTCGAACAAAATTTTCCACTGCACTTTCCCGGTTAGGATCAGCGGGCTCATCTATGAGGAGACGCGCGGGGTCCTCAAGATATTCCCAGAGATAGGGGTGTCCAACCGGCCCGGCCCGGTCCAGCCCGGTCTTCAAACCAGGTAAGGTCATACCTGGGCCAGACCGGGTGGAAAGCCTATTGGGCCCGGCACTGGCCCGACCCAGTCTAGATGATTACAAGGGCCAGACTGGGCTGGCCCGGTTGGACACCCCTACCTACTGATTTAGGGGTTTAGAGTCTGTTGCATAAAATGATGTGAGTTGGGAGAAAGGAAGAGAAAAGGGCAGCCGTTCCTTTCGAAATAAGAATGTAACCAGTTCTATAACCTACTTAAAAGATAGTTTACTTGACAATAGGCTGGCTGAACTAAACTAGCCCAATGCAGTCATAGTTAAATTGAGGATTTCTAGGAACTACGGCTAGCTTCACTATTGTATGTCAACTAATTATAAGAAGTTATCTTCTCTAAAATCCTGGTCTTAACAAGGGTGGAAGTAAAAGCTCTCACAAAGCACAAAAGATGGTTTTCGTTCTTTTAGATTTTCTCATGAATGTCAAAGTGACAATTAAAAACTAAGCAGTTAGAACATTGCGTGAAGAATTTATATTTTTGGGATTTAAAGGTGCATAGAAACCATTAGCCTGAAGTTCAAACCACATAGTTACCCTCAAAAACAATCTGCAAGATTGAATCACATTATGCATCCTATCGAAGGTAGGTTCTGGACACCAATTTTTTTCCATTTGCTCCTGGTTTTTCTCCATTTGCTTTCCCCTGTCAATGAAGAGTTATCAAACATAAGAAAAGAAATAATCTTCTGAAATGATCATATTACTGATTCGTAAAGCAACATATGTCATTATCAAGAATGATTGTGAGTTTGCAACTATAGTTCCTTCATTGTTCGGTCAACTTATATTGAAGAAAAGGAACTGCAAAATGAACAATCATGGTCATGCTTAAGAGAGGCTCATTCATCTGTCAAATGCAGAAAAAGAACTTCTAATTGGAATTAGCATGGTAACAAATAAAGAGCAACAATCCTCTGATCGATAATTCCTTCCAACATGTGGAAACAGTAACCAAAGAATCATTCATGCCTGGAGATGGGCACATTGCTGGTCATGAGTTCAGCTTAATAATCACGAGGCCAAGGGTTTATGATAGTAAAAGAAGTCCTGTATGGTTGTCATTTATCAGCATAGGAGTTGGAGACGTATGAGGAAATGCAAAACAGAACCCAAGCGAGGTGGATGTGTTTAACTTCTAATATTGGAGCAATTGCTGCCCCAAATTGGTGATAAATGTTACATAAGCTACAAGCTATAAGAACTTGAATGCAAGAAATTTCTAAATATCCAATTACGTGAGCTGTGAATGTTGAGGTTTAGTCCTTTGTAGAACTATAACAGACAAGCCATTTTCTATAAGATCTAATTAAGGCAGCTCTTGTATTGAATAAAATAAAGTACTTGAAGATTGATAAAATGTTCTGTTGGAGGAAAGACCAGTAGCTTCAAGTAAGGAGGGTAACAACTGTAAGGGAACTAAACATTTATGTTAATACGAGACATTAGACAACATAAAAGCAGATGTTAAAGCAAAATATGTAAGTTGGCTTGGTCAATCATACAAAGATGTGCCTAGAATGAAGGGTTCCATCTGTCAACTTAAAATCTTAACCCAGTGCATATTCTGTTTGACATCAGGGACATGCTTCTAAGAAGCTATAAGCTAATCAACATTGTCAAATAAAATTGATTGGACTAAAACTCTAAGAAAATAACACCATAAAAAAAGGTTGTTAGTTGTTGCCATATTCCTGAAACAATCATATTTTTCATATTGGTCTTGAAACCTATCTGATGCTATATCGCTATTCATTTTGAAATGATTAATTCAGATAAGAAAACTATAGCAATACGAAATTATCTAACACAATATTTGTTTGTTAAAGGTTTACCCTGGTAAAAAGGTTGACTTTTCAACAACTAAAAGATTCATCGAGACAATCTTAGAAATCAAAGCAACAAGTGAAGAATGAGGAATGCATACTTTAGGACAAGATGATGCATTTGCAGTTAGCAATTTTTTGCCGCACTTGATAACTTTTGGGTTCTGGAGCTTCCCTTGAACAATGTTCTCCTTGTTTCTACTAGTTTCAGAATTGAACTTTCCAGCACCACCAGTCGGTCTGGTTCTATTCACAGCTCTCTCCTTCACTTGTTGAGAACCATTTCTCACTGACAACGGATTCCTTGGTGCAGTTATACCGAAAACCTGCAAAAAACAATCAAGACCATTTAAAAGAAGTAGACAGACATGAGAAACAGTCTCACCTCTGGGATGTTGGATCAAGGCGCCCTTACCTTAGATTTTGATTCCTGGCATATGGGCTGGGTACCGCTACAATTTCTCTGAGGTTTTAAATTCTTATCCAGTATTCTGCTTTCAGATAACTTCAAGAAACTTATTGATGTTCTGGCAATCTTTTTCTCAATGGTTCTCTCCACACTAAGCATTGCAGCAGAATCGACACGCTCAAGTTTGGACTGTATGCTGTGAGATGATCCAACACTAGACTTACTTGCGGTGGATTTGCGGTTTTGCTGGTGTTTATTATCGTTAATGTCTCCACTCAATGTGTCACTTGTAAGACTGCTGGCTTTCATGTTAACTGACTTGGCAAATGAAGAGTTATTCTTACACCCAAAGCTTTTCTGGGGCTTTATGCAGGAGTGCTTTGATGCGGCCTGGACCGATGACCTTGTTTCTGCCACTAAAGTTGACTTTGGTTTCGAATTTTTCTTTGGATGCAGCTTCTTTAAAGAGGAATTTGTCGTGATTGTCCTTGTTGGAGCAATGCTGGTAAGACTCCTCCCTGTACTCAAACTTGAGCTTTCCCCACCCAATTTCCTGATACAAATGTACTCGAAATCAAAGAAATCCAAGCAAAGGATGAAACTGCCAACATCAGCCAAGTTAGCAAATGTGAAAACCTAATTGGATGCGGACTGTCCATTGACACGAGAATTTCATCCCCCGTCCATTTCTTGATTCTATAATGCTTGCCTCTTGATCGCGAGACAGAGTCAGGAAGCTTAGGTAAATGGCCAAGAAGCTCAGATGATTTCATTGGAACTAGACAGGAAGATTTCAAACAATTGGATGATATTCCATGGATCCTGCGAAAATGGCAGGGGCCTTTCAATAGGCTAATAAATCTTGTACCCAATGCTAGGAAAAGCTTAGAAAATCTTTTCAAGCTTACGGGTGTGATCTCTGAAACCAATCATCATCACTGCAACAGCATCAAAACAAGAAGATGGTCTTAGAAATCGTTTAACCTAGTACCGAATTCCGTGCCAAAATGGTCATCAACTGACAACAAAAATGCCAGTTCCTCTTAAAGCTTACATGTCCTTCTCCATCAGCTCAGCTTCTATTGTGAGGTCCGCCCACATTGGCGCTTCTACTTCATCCTGAAAGAATTCATGAAGAAGAAAGCAAGAAACCAGATTGCCATCAAATCCAATCAAATCAAGGAAACCCAACAAAAATTTATAAAGAAGGCTGAAAAGTTTATGCCATCAAGAACACATAACCAGAATAAAATCAAAAGAAGTAAATTTTCTGGAATTAAATCAATATCTTTTCACTAAAATAAAAGGGAACCACAGGGAAAGAAAAAACCCAAGAAGATCCGATGAAGTGTTGATCAAAACCCAGAAGAAGAACTTGGCAAATCCATCAAGATTTAGAAGGAACCAGGAGGGCTTGAAGGATTATTACCAGGAAAGCCCAGTGATCAGTGATTTCCATGCTTCCCCCTCCAGGCATGGGTCTTTCTCCTCTCCCTCCCTCTCTCGTCTCGTCTCGTCTCGTCTCTCTTCCAGATGACCGTTGGAATTTTAAAAGCAGATGGAGGCCCAATAGAGTGTGAGTGGGCTCCCCCATGGCTTCGCTAGTCATGGGCCTTGGAGAAAAGCCGTAACGGGTCTGTTTTCTCTGCTAGAAAAGGTCCGCTATGGGGTTTAACGGGTCTGATCGCCAGTCGGATCCAGGCGTGTTCTTGATCGAGAAACCCATTACCATGTTGGGGAAAACTCTCTCATCAACCAAACTATGAACTTGGAATGAAGGCTTACATCTGTTCTTCAATACATCTATCAAGTATGTACAACTTCTCTTTTGATGCATGGCACCTTTATCTTAATCACTCTTTTTTTAGAAGGCTAAAGATATAAGATATCAATACATTTGGAGGAAAAATCTAGGATTTTTTTCTTTGTTTTCCGTTTATTTATCATTAGTGTGACTTGGATAGTTGCTGAATTTGATTGCATAGTGATTGCTTTTTTTTATCTCAACTATATGTGAATCAGAATAGAGATATTACTTAGGTCATTTAAGGCAATAGATCTTACTATTTAAATAGTTTGTCTTTCATCTGTTCTAGGATTTAATGCACATAAAAATTGGTTCATTGATTGTAACAAGTGTTGTTTCAATCAATTTGTGTTCGTATAGCTACATAGTAGATGTTTGTCTTTAATGCAATAGATCTTACTATTTAAATAGTTTAAGGCAATAGATCTTACTATTTAAATAGTTTAAGGCAATAGATCTTACTATTTAAATAGTTTGTCTTTCATCTGTTCTAGGATTTAATGCACATAAAAATTGGTTCATTGATTGTAACAAGTGTTGTTTCAATCAATTTGTGTTCGTATAGCTACATAGTAGATGTTTTTGTATAAGATTATAATGTGAGGAAATCCATATTCGCATCGTTGTAGTCCAGCTTTAAATCAAGCAAGATAACTCTCTTTTTTATGCCCAGAAAAAGGGGTTGATCCTTAGTTATCAAATCTATTGAAATCCAACTTGCTCTTGAATGAGGATGTTATATAGTGAATATAGCCTCACAATTGTAAAGCTTTACACAGAAGCTCATGGTTTGCTTCATATAAGAGTGGCTTGCCTTTGCTATATTTGATTACTATGAAGATATGCAAGTTTTAGGACACTAATTTTCCCTAATGTTTGCGAGGTACTCAAAAGAAGACATTCATTATATTTTATCTCACGGTAAGTAAAAACTATCCGGCAAAGATTCAATTGTCCTGGAATAAAAAGGGAGGCCGCTAAAACCAAAGAAAAGCATTAAGACAGGTTAAGAATAGAGATGAAAATAGAACAAAGGTTCATAAAAACAGTAAGGACAAAGTATAACATCAACAGAACATCAGAATAGCTGTTGGTGGTTATTCCGCACTGAATGACAGAAAATGCACTGGGATTTCCAAATACTTCTAATCTGGACCTGAAGATGCTCTTCATTCAGATAAGCTGCGGATGGGCTCGAGCATATCGAGCTCTCGACTCAGCACTTCAAAATCTGAAGTGTCCACCAGCATTTGCTCTTGCACCCGAGCATTCTTCAGGAAGTGCTTCAAAGAAACAACCTCATGATTGTAAGCCGAAAAGTTTTTGATCTTGACTCTTCTGAGGTGATGTGATAAGTTAAATGTTAACTTGGAACACCAATAATCTGACCTAGTTGATGTGTGTGGAAGATCACATTGTATCTGCAAACAGCAGGCAAGCAATTAAGCAAGGTTTATTTTGCAAGTATCAAGTTATTCTAGCAGTCATGTAAAAGCATCAGATGATATCACCTCATTGCAGTATATGATAAGAGTTTCTAAGTTGGGACATTTGTTGAGCAGGAGCATGATGCAATAGCTTCGGGCATTATCAAGGAGTGAACTGACTTTTAAGTACTTCAAATTGTCGAACACTGGCAAGTAGTCTTCTAGAGTAAGACTAGGATATAGAACCTGTGCACAAAAGGTTTAGGCAGAATAAAAAAAGAATAGCAATATTCAAAATGCAGACCTTTTTAGAAATGAGGCCAATGGTTTACCAATGCTATGAATAGGTGAAATTATAGTGTATACATGTATAATCCAATTATGGAATAAGATGAATTGTTGATACTCAAGATGTTGTAGGTTTAATTGATGATCCTTATATCTCCATGCAATAACCAAGATGCGAAGCACCATAAGAGATTCCTCATAAAACTTTAGGAATTAGATTTGTATTTACTAAATGCAGTACGATAACAACCATATGTATTTCCAAATTCGACTTGCTGTCGAAGTAGCATAATCCAATAAACTACAGCAAGCAAATAAATCAACAATATCATCAAGAATATTTGAGTGATTCAAAGCGAAACTAATGATACCCATAAACAGGCAATAAGTAGTTGTGCATTTACCTCAATTGCTTTGTCATTGAGTTCCATAAATTGAGCCTGGGAAATTGCTTGGAGAAGGTTAACAGAATCATTAAATGTTACTCTCTTTTGAAATGACGGATCTGAGTAAAGATTGATCTCACATTCAAACACTGAACTCAAATCAGCGATATAGTAGGAAAGCACTGTGCATTCAATCCACTTGAAAGTTCTAAGACGTGGAGCATTTATTGCTATAAAATCACCAATCCAGTGAGCTAAAGTCAAGCTCTTTAGTGATGATACTGCAATTTCAATAGATTTCAGATCCTTACTTCGCTCCACTGTCAGACATTCAAGACTTGGACAGTTTATGCATAGCCGCATGATCCCCCTGCAGTTCTTGAAAGTCAAAATCTTTAGTGAAGTGAAGCTGGAGAATAGTGAGCTCATGCTGAGGTCATAATAAAATACAGCTGATATGAATGACAAGCTCTTAAGTGTACTGAAATTGGGAAAATCCTTGTACATGACAACACTCAAGCCTCAGAGAGTTGAATTCCTCGTATGTCAGGAAACTCGTAGGCAATCTTAATCTTTCATTTGTATTAAATCGAACAGAGAGTTCAATTTCTTGTGCCTTCCGTCTTTTTGCAAGATTAATCCATGAATCAATCTCCTCAGATGCACATGAATTCAATACTGACAAACTTATCTTATCAAGCTTAGAGCCTTGATGATAAAAAAATAACTGAGCCCTGAATCGCTTTAAGGACAATGCGCTTTGACTGCTATTGCTCCCATGCATTGTATCGAGTTGAAGTGACTCTTCATCTATGCTTATGGTTTTAATTCCTAACCATCTATGCGTCCATTCTTTGGACAATGTACTTGTCTGGACAGCGTCCTTTGTAGGGAGCAATGAGAGGATTTTACATATGATAACTTCTGGCAATGCACTGAGCCTATCTTTAGTGATCTTGTGTTGTTCTCCTATTGGATCTAACAAATCTGCTCTGCTTGGCAGGCCTCTCCCTTCTTAAGAAATACTGAACTTTTTGATCTCAATACTATTTTCTGCAGACAATAATCGTAGAAGAAAACGATTGGACAAACTCTTTCATCATGTAGAATGACATAACAAAGAAAAATAATTTACCTAAAATTGCTGCACTTATGACGTCACACAGTGCTGTAAAGAGAAATTTCTAAGGCTAGCACAACATGCTATAGAGAAAAAAATCCAAAGGCATGAGATATACCAAAATCATTCATACCCACATTCTGCTTAAGGTAGTTTATCTTTGAATGAAAACAATCATATTCCTTGACCTTCTTATATATGACATGACTTCTTTTATGAGTCTCACATTACACTAAATAGATAACTAGTCCAACATGGTGAAACTAATGATGTAAACAAATAGCAACTGAAAACATGGTTTGGATAAAGTAACAGTGTCAGATTGCAACTTGGTATGATATGAGTTCCTATACGCAGTGGTTAAGAGCTTGATGTTGTTGTCTCAACAAACGGGTTCCTCTTCTCAGTGAAAATCTGTTAGAAATGTGAACCATAAAAATGTTTTCATATTGGAAACTTTTTTATTACAGTATTGGTTGCTCAAGTTATTGTTGTGCTGGGTGATACATACCAGCACATATCATGCCGATAAATTACCGGCACAATACATTTATCTGCACAAATCTCATGCAGAATCATGTACCATCTCAGAAGAGCTTCATGCCACTAGCACGAGGTCCATGCCTACTAGCATTATAAGTGCCACGAGCACGGATATCCTCGGTAAGTTGTGCCACCGGTACCGCATTCCTTGACCATTGAAACTTGCATGCATTAACATCTTTACATAAAAAGCTACTAATTTTGGCAAATCTAGGAATGTGTGACAAGGAATTCAATCCAATTACTAAGGGGGAAAAATCATGGTATGATGGAAGCATTGTGCCCCATGGAGAAACAAGCTTCTTTGGATATGTAGCAGTTCATGTAGCTATACACATATTGCTTGCAAGTTTTTAATCAAGAAGAATGTAGTTCATCGGAGCTAGTAGAGCGGCTTCTTAAGAATCATTGGGATACTTCCATATCTAGATGCTAATAACATATTTGAAAGCAGCTAATGATTATGTCCTTGAATGCTAGGTCTGATATCATTATAGGAGCAATTCAGCGATCAATCTTACACCAAAAAGACACATTTGTAGTAGGCTTTGCATACTGATGTTTATGGAATGGTTTAAAGATATGCTGTTGAGGGATCAAGAACATGTAGAAAATGTTGCTTTCGATATGAGAGACAAGTTGCAGATTACCGACGGACATGTGGGGGGATGGTGATGAAGTATCGCTAGCTATCATCGTGCAGATGGGACATATTGAAAAACGACAATTCCAACTACATATAATCAGGATGTATATTTATGACAAAGATAGATTGACCTGTGTTTTCTCTTGTTATAGTGTCAGTTATTCTTGTTACTTGTCAGCTTGAGTGGAATTGGATTTTGATCAAACTCTACATATGTAGGATTCAAATTTTATAGAATTGCCTTTCCAGTTCAAATTATTTCTCTCTTTTCAAAAAAGAGAAACAATGAGATTCTCTATCTGGGAGAGATCTCACTGAGAAGTAGATGGAAGAAGATAGAAGAATAGAGGACGCCTCTGACTCCTAACTAATGGCTGGAAGAACCCCTCTTAACTCTTTACTGATAATAGCATGAAGAAGAATACACTCTTGCCTCTTATTCATAAGGAGATCCTATGATTCCAAAACCCTAGATAATATCGTGACCGTTGGATAGTTTCACAGCTCATCCGGCTTTCAACTGACTCAGACTCATGCCCAACCTGACTCCTTCCTAACTCAACCTAACTCCATCACAACTCCTGCTTGGCTAATACAAATATGACTTATACGGCAGGACTCCAACTGACTGATAACTTTGGTTTGGCCTTCTGGCTCGACCCAAGTCCAGGTTCTCATTAGGAAAAGCTCATGAACAATTTGTTGCAATCCAGGGCACTGATTGCTAAAGTTAATATGGGAAGAAGTATATTATGGTTGATGTTTCAGGCTTTCAGCTATCAGCCAATTAAAATACTGATGCTTGTTGTTCATTCGAATAGGAATAAAATTTTATTGTGAATAGTACTAACCTTCTACTGAGTTTATCAGCATACCCACCATATTGCCACATCGTTGAGTGCTAAGTCAACTGAAAAGTGGCTCATGGTTATGTTCAAGTGCTAAGTTGGATGATAATGTGGAACAATACAAGTTGGACAAAAGTCAAAATTCAGACAGGAGAGAGAGGATAGACTTAGACTATGGAGGTAGTGTTAAAACTATATGTTTAATGCAACTTTAGAGAGTATATATTCAGAAAAGAGAGTGAGGATACATGGTGGAGTTAGTATAAAATCATGTGAGGGAACAAGAGAGCTGTTTTTATCGTGAATAGAACGGTTGCTAATTGAGCCTGTTAGTTTTGATTAATCCTTCACGACTATGTTTCTTTCTATTAGGTGACCGACACGTATTGGAGGCTGCACTTGAATTACTCGTATCAAGGAGAAGATCATTCGATAATGACAAATTTGAAAGATTCAGTGAAGAATACTTCGTAGTTATAGGTGTGATTCTAGACAATAGACAACTACAATCAAGTATAGGACATATGTCCATGAAAGAGTCATTGCCATTTCAACAGATTGTGAACTTGATTCGGCAACAAATGAGGCAAAAAATCTAGAAGGAATCAAAATACACATGGAAAACTTACATAAATTATAAAAGGAATGCAAAAGTACCAATTCTTAAAGAGATGCATAAGATGTGGAAGAGAAAGGAAAAACATAAGTTTCATCCAAGGAAGAAACTCACAGGAAGAAAAATCGAGTTATAGTGAGAGCTTATATTGCCTAAAATGGTCCTAGAAAGTTACAAAGAGGCACAAAGAATATGCGTGGAGGGGATGAAAAATTCAATGAATTTGGGGCCAGCTCAATATTTGCTCTCCAAATTAGGCAATGATCATTCATGTAGACCACCTGCTTGGATGTATATTTGAAAATCCCCTTTTTGGGCCAATGTGCCAACTTACCATGCCCACGAATATCGATATATCAAGTAGTTGCTACCCATGATAATGTGATTAATATGCATAGTTTCAAAACTCTCCGATCAACTAGCATTTCAGATTAAGAAAAGAATTTACCTATTGTATTTTCAAGTACATGTAGCCTCCAAGAATTCTCACAGTATAGCTTCTGCTGATAGACAATGGGGACCCAGAATTTCGAGGCTCATATAATGAATGAATGCTGTACTTGAAGCCATTTTTTCGTTATGTACAAAGAAGAATGCAACAAGTGACACATGAAGAGCCATTCTATTTCGCTCTCTCTCCCCTCTATAGATTTTTGACATTTGGAAGTTTTACCTAGCCATCTTGATAGAAGATACCAACGCCGTCATAATTAATTTGAAATCCAGCAGAGAAACCCCAGAAAGAGTTAGCCTTAGAGTGCAAAACGGGAATCTGCATGTTGCATCTGAAGAGTGCAAAACACGTGCACCTTTTTCTTGAATGAATGAAAACTGAAAACTGAAAACTGAAAATTGAAAGGGTTTTGTTTAAGGGCTTGTTATACTGACAAGGCTGATATTATGTAGAATAGGTAAAGAGTTTTGGTTTCATTGATTCGCAGTTTGGTTATCATTTATTGCATGCGGCCACCATAGCTTGCATAGGATACATCCACTGATGATTTTCCTAAATTAGCTTTCCAATATCTGAATCTTTGGCATTAGCATGTACACATACATCCGAACCTTACCCTGTAACCTCTAAATCTGGGCAATGCCATATACGGAAGGAAGCGATGATGAAATCTTTGGAAGATGTAGTAGAAATTGGAATGCATATCTTGTCAGTTGATTCTATTTATTTTCCGAAACTCCCAAGTATTTGAAAGAATCAGACTATCCCATTGATCTTCACTTGTGCATATTTTCGAAGAAGAATAGCAGTTGTTTGCAGAAGTTGTGAAGAATTCCCACGCATGGATGCAATGCTTGAGCTGTAGAAAGAAGGTAATTAACTTGCAATTGTTCATCCCTTTCTTGTCTTCGCCGTCTCAAAAAAATAATCAATAGGCTCATTGCATCTAATATGAAGACCTGCAATCGAAATGCAAAATTGTGTTACCTTTACTTGATTGCTGGTGAAATTAAAGCAAGATAATAATAATAATAATGATGATGATGATAATAATAATGTTAGGAAAAACTAAAAAATGTCTTTGTACTTGGATGGAGCAGATGCAACCCTAAACAATTTGTTCTAAACCTTCTCCCTTTTTTGCTTAGATAGATGAGGAAAATCTACAATCATCGTGCCAGTCATCGTCGAGCGAAGAAGTTTTATCCAGTGCAACCAATTTCTTCTTTTTAATGTTCTACTCTATGTTCTTAATGCTTTTTTTTATCATCACTTTAAATCTCTTTAACTGCAAAATTTGGAAACAAGAGGGAAACTAAGAGACATGGAAGGAAGAAGAAAAAGAAGCTTTGTGCATCTTCTTAACAAATCCAATACCAGGATGAAACTGTTAGCCAAAATAATGGCTAAACAATTAATGACGGACTCGTAGGCAAAATAAACAATGACCGATGACCGATAAGCACATGGTTTCATCGACCAGATGCAAACCATCGGCCAAATGGGCGATCATATATCTATGTGTAAGGATGGAGTATCGTCCATAAAGTAAGAAACCAAATCATCGGTCAAAGATAAGTATGAAGCACGCAAAGGAGAATAATCGACCAAAGGCCATGACGAAGGAAGCCAATTGAAGCTATCGTCCAGAAGCAATTAAAACATGTGTCAATTAAGGTCATAAAACACATGCATGTATGACGTGGACAATGAACGATTAATAATCTAGCGTAATCATGACGTGTGCAATGAAGGATCATCGACCACGTGTACTCACCAAGCCATGACAGAACGTGGGAGAAGCCGTTGTGGTGTAGTTAGCGCACGATCTCCTTCATTTGCGCCATTACCACTCAAGGCGGGAGCTGTTATTAGGTCCTTAGATATAAATAGCTTTCTTTTCATTATTAAAAAACTCACCCTGTAACTAGCCTATGGGCATGGATTCCTGCGTTTCTTTTGTACATGTAAGTTTTTATTAATGAAGATCTTTAGTTTGATTACTGTTCTTCTTACCACTTTCTTAGTACCACTTTCTTAGTATAATGTAGTTAATATGATAGTTTAATGATTTCCGTTTCCGTATCTTCCGATAGTTTAGTTTAGTATTACGGTAGAGTTAATTCATATGTAATCTAAGTTTAATTAATTTAGATTGATCCTTAGATTAAGTTAAACTAGTGTTATTAAGGTTGTTTCAGCTCTTTCCGATTATAGGATTAACATAGAGATAATCTAGATTTAATGAGGTTAAAATAAGTAGTTTATGTTCTTTTTCTTTCCCGTTATTGTTCTTAGTTCTTCTAGTTTAATTAGTTAATGAAAATAATTTTAGATTAATTTAGATTCTATTTAAAGCATAATATAGATTTACTTTCAGTTCTCTTTACTATCATTCCATTTAATATAATTTAATTAAGCTTGATCATCTTTTCCATTTAAATAGACACATCTGTTCGAACAAAGTTTGAAGGAGTTTGAATCTTATCACGTCCATGATTTTAATATTAAGACTAAGTTTGACCATTGTCGGTCTACAACAAGATTCCCATGTCAATATTTTTTGGCACGCCCGGTGGGACCATGTGTCAATTTTTATGGAAAGTGGTCAAGTAGGAACTGACAGTATGGTCGTTACCCGCACTAGATTAAATACCGCTCATAGTAGTGGAGGGAACGCCGATCACGACAATACTCCACCTATGGAAAATGTTCATGTAACCATCGACTAGACACCTATTATCCATCCACCTATCGTTCAACCTCAAGTGGAATATCAAAAAAGGAAGATTTATCGTAGTTTGGAACGAGGAGGATCCTCAATTAGAAATGGGCAAGATTATGAGACCATAATTGCTAGGACTGCATATATGATGGTCGATGAAGCTTTACATGCTAATAATCAGCAAATGACCAATCATATTGGTCTCGCATTGAGACCTTTTGTGGAGACCATGTAAAATTTTATGAACGTTGCTATTCCAAGCGCAAGTAATGGTCAGAACAACATTAGGTCAATTGGATTTAATATTCCTAATGCCCCTAACCTCAACTTAAGTGCCAATGCTATCGACAATCCTCAAGTTAGCGGCAATGGTCTAGTTTTCCCACTAACGCTATCATAGGGTTGGAGACTAATGATGAGTGCATGAAAGTGCATTCTGAACAGTCTTATAACCATCTCAATTGTTAGATTATTATCCTTAATCAACATCTTTATTACTATTTTGATATTTATATGTTGCTTCACATAGTTGTTTGGAAAATGCAGGAAAAAGGAGCAAAGAAGCTAAAAAGATTACATGAATCAACTTGAAAGATTAAACTGTACCTGCTCATGAAGAACCAGACGATGTCCCTTACACCTTTAGAAAGATCTTGAAGTCTTGTTTCAGGAGAATTTTACGGTTCGTGATTTGAAGCTGCATAGAGGAAGTTACAGTGTTTTTCGTACCAGGGCGCGGGGCAGAATAGCAGAAGAAAGATGCAGGAAATAAAAGATCGATCTTTCTTAAATAAAAGATCGATCTCTTATGCATGCAGAGATGAAAAAGATCCACGGTCGACCGTCGCATCGACCGTCGTGCTCAAAAATTCTCACGGGCGATAGTGGCATCGACCGTAAGCTTCTGTCAAGAAAAATACTTCGGAGGGTCGATAAGAAGATCGACCGTGAGCGAAAACAAGAAAGTTGGAATAAAAGATCGATCTTTTTTACTAGAAAGATCGATCCTTTGTGGGCGTCGTCAACAATTGATGAAAGAAATCGATCTCTTCCTTGAAAAGATCGATCTGAACCTGGGCGGTTTGGAAGGAGCCTAGTCTACGGAGAAAGAAGATCGATCCTGTCCTTAAAGAGATCGATCTTAGTCGGGGTGAACCAGGTTACGAAAATTGAGAAAAGAAAGAAGATCGATCTTTATTCTTAAGAAGATCGATCCTTTGTCGGACGACTTGAAAACGAATGGACCAGATTTAATCCAAAGGCTGAAGCGAAATTAGGGTTTCTTACCCCTATTTAAGGAAGTCGTCCAAGACTTATGGGGGAGGTTAGCCAGCACTATTGGAGGAGTTTTGAAGGCCGGAAAGAGGGGAGAAGACCGCACGAAGATCTAGGGTTTTTCTTTTTTATCTTTCTTATGAATATCTTGGTTGTTTTTATGAACATGAGTGGCTAATCACTTTGCTAAGGAACCGATGTAGCCTAACTGAATCATTCTATGTTATTGGATCATGATTATTTAATTAGTTTATTTTCCTAGTCTCATTCATTATTATAACTGAGATCTTAAATATGTTTATCTGGCCAATAGAAGTATTATAGATTGTTTTATGTGAGATTGGGCGAGGGTTCATTCCATAATCTTGCAGGATCTATGAATGAATGAGATTTAGTCGAAGCCGGGTTTAAGCTAAGACACTTCTTGGTTCATGATTGTTCTTAAGAATTTAATGGATTCTTGATTGACACTTAGTTATGGGTTCATTAGCTAGAGTTAATTGAGGGTACTTGGTGAAGACCGCGATCGAACGGATCATCATACTGGAAGAACGAACCCTTGGAATTAAACTGAGATCTTGATTGATTCAATGCATAGAATGAGGATGTTATGGTGAAATCAGAACCTTAGTATTCGTCCATCATATTTCCATTGTTTTCTTATTTCGTTATTAGATCATCTATTTTCGATACTTCATATTTCTTATTTTTCCTTTCTTATTTTCTTTCTTTTCTGCTCTTTAGCGGTTTACTCTAATAATCTCTACAAATCTCTGTGGGTACGATACTCGTCTTGCTACTATACTGATTGCATCGATTCGTATACTTGTGAGATATAAAATTTATTCATCAAGTTTTTGGCGCCGTTGCCGGGGATTTAATTAGAGTTTATTAGTAGTGAATGCAAGGTCGCCGATCACGGAAAGAAAAGTTGTTGCCCTTGAATGATAAAGGAGATCAAATATGTTGGAAGAAGAGATCTAACAAAGATAGTCTATCCACATCAGATCTACAAGTTCAGGAGAAGGAACAAGAGGAGATGGAGCTTAATAACAATTTATGTCCTTTGGAGGAGTACGCGAGGTCTACTATTTCTACCTCACCTTCGTGCATTGCGTTACCTACAGAGGCTAGGAATTATGAACTTAAAAATCTACATTTTTCTATGCTTTTTGAATTTCATGGTTTATCTTCTGAAGATGCACTAACGTTTGTGAAAGATTATTATGCTACTATTCAGACTTTTCCTCTAGGTGGCATTACTGAAGATCAACTGAGGATGCGATGTTTTCCTTACACCCTGAAGGATAAAGCGAAGAGATGGTTGATGTCGTTGCCTCCTGGATCACTGACTACTTGGGATGCAATTTATAACAAGTTTGTTAGCAAATTCTATTCTCATGCTATGACTACTAACTTGAGAAGGCAAATTCCAAATTTTCAGCAATCTGATGGAGAACCATTGCATGAAGCATGGGAAAGATTTAAGATGCTTTTGATGCAATGTCCTCATCATAATTATTCTTTAGAAAATCAGATGTAATATTTCTATGATGGACTAAATCTTTCTTGTCAGACTATGACGGATAATGCTGCAGGTGGAGCGATGTTCAAAAGGACACTACCAGAGAAATATGAAATTTATGAGATGCTAGGATCCAACTCCCAGCAGAGAGACACAAGGAATAAGGCGAGAGACATCTATGAGCTGAACCAGAACGACGATTTGGCAAGGCAAATCGCAGCCCTCAACAAGAAGATGGATGCGATGATGTCCACACAAGCAAAACCGGTTGAGGTTTGTTCAATTTGCAATATTGTTGGTCATAGGTTTGATTCATGTTCTTCTGGTAGTGAATTTCCTGAATATGTGCAAGGACAAGCTAATTTGATGAATGCTTATAATCCGAGATCTAGATTTGATCCTTATGCAAATACTTACAATCCTAGTTGGAGGGAGCATCCGAATTTTTCATGGAAAAATACTGCTAATACTAGTATGCCTACTGTTAATCAGTCTAACCCACATGTTAAGTCGTCTTTGGAAGTGACTATGTTAGCTTTTATGCAGAAAGTAGAATCAAGGATGGAACAACAAGATTCGGCCATTGCTAGACATGATGCTGCATTGAAGAATGTTGCAGCATCTATTGGGAAGTTGGAAGTTCAAGTGGGACAGCTTGCAGATGCTGTTCGAGCCCATGTTCCAGGGAGATTTCCAAGCCAACCTGAGCAAGCCAATGCAATTACTATTCTTCGGTCAGGTAAGATAATTGATAATAATATTAATGCTGAAATTACTGATATGTGTAGTGATGATAAAATTGAGGAAGTCGAGAGGAAAGAGCCCTTGAAGAGGCCACTGCTGGGCACATCTTCTTCTGAGCATGGAAAGAGAGCAATTTCAAATCCGGAGGTTCGTCACAACAATCCTCCACCATATGTGCCGCCAATTCCTTTTCCAGGCCGCCTGAAGAAAGCCCAAATGGATAAGTCTTATTCTGAAATTTATAATATTCTATCTAAGGTTAATGTGAACTTACCATTGCTTGATGTGATTAGGAAAATGCCAGCCTTTCCAAAGTTCTTCAAAGAACTATGTACTTCTAAATGTAAGTATGAAGCTCTTGAAAAGGTGATGATTTCAGAGACGGCAAGCGCGGTTCTACAAAGGAAGCTTCCACCCAAGCTTAAGGATCCAGGGAGTTTTAATATTAATATTACTGTTGGTGATACAAAAATAGGGGAGGCAATGCTTGATTTAGGAGCCAGTGTTAATTTGATGCCTTACTCTGTTTTTCCTCAGTTAGGTGTGGGTTAATTAAAATCTACTACTATGTCTCTACAACTTGCAGATCATTCAATTAAGTATCCATTAGGCATTGTAGAAGACATTTTAGTATAAGTTGATAAGTTAATTATCCCTGCTAATTTTGTGATATTGGATATGGATGATGCACCGTTGAATGATAGAAATTTACCTATTTTGTTGGGTCGTCCATTCATGGCTACAACTGAAACTATAATTAATGTGAAGGATGGTAAGCTTAGCATGACAGTTTTAGGTGAAACTGTTGAATTTAAAGTGTTTGAGTCTATGCCCTATCCTTCAAACTCTTTTGATTGCTTCTCAATAGATGTTGTAGATTCATTGGTGTTCTCTAATTTCAGGCAGGAGCAAGTGAAGACTACACTGGAAGTGGATTTGACGATGGCGAAGGATGACTTGCACAGTTATAAGAGAGCAAAGGAGGTCGTCGCACCGCTTGAAACATTACAGCCATATGAACCTGGCTGAACCTTAAAGCTTTGCAGTACGTCTTGCCTAGACGTTAAATAAAGCGCTGGGTGGGAGGCAACCCACCAAGGTAACCTGTTTTTTTTTAAGTTTCAATTTTTAGCTTTATGTTTTCTCTTTTGTTTTTCTTTTAGGATTTCCGCCACCCCGAGGATCCTTGAGGAGATGTTCACTTTCTCTATCAGGTGGCCTCTTTCTTATTTACATTATATTGTCTCTTCTTTCTATGGAAATTTGGATAGCCACCTCCTACGTATGTTATTGTTTACGATGCATACATTGAGGACAATGTTAATTTCAGGTTGGGGGGTATAGACATTCATGACTGTATTCATGCTACCTTGTGGGTATAATAGTGTTAAATTGTACATGAGCTGAAATTTTTATGCGTATTATACATGCTGTTGTCATATGGATTGGCCTATACATTGATTGCATGCGTGATAACCTGAAGGTAGAACATTATGGAAGTCACACACAAACACTTTCTGTGCAGTGGCGATTATACTCACCAGAGGAATGAGCATGCGTGATAACCTGAAGGTAGAACATTATGTAAGTCACACATGAACACTTTTTGTGCAGTGGCAATTATACTCACCAGAGGAATGAGCATGCTATTGTCAATCTAGACCATGATTTTAGCATTAGCTAGTGTGAGTATTGCATGCAGAAAAAAAACAAGAAAAAAAAGGAGAAAAAGTTCTGGAGCTTGATTAAGTTGTGCCTAAAGGACTATTAGGTGATCTACTGAGTAACCGGGTATTCTTATCACAGGAAGCTGGGAGCTCGCGTAAAAAGGTAGAACCACTAATAGGTAAAAAACTACTCAGTGTTTTGTTAAGTAACCGGGTCTCTGCGCCTCAAGAAGCGGAGAGTGCTCGAGTAAAAAGGCAAAATGTCTGATAGTTGAAAAAAGAGAGCATGTTATACTTAAAGTGCGAGAGTTGGATGATTGGTCATGAAGATAGTAGTGCGTTTGGACTAATGGTGGGTAGAAGTTGCTTCTGTACATAACATTTATTTTTCACGTCATATGTGTTCTTCTGGATGGTGATTAGCATGTTTAATGTGTAGAAGTTGATTTCATATGTTGGTAGTATGTGTATGAGTATAAGAAGTTTTCATGCTCTGTACTATGTACAACATTATTGACTTGATAAGACAGAATTTTTATCATGCATGTCTACATCCTTGAACCGTTAGTGTGCTTAATTATATTTTATGCGCTTTGAATTGCTAAAGACTAGCAATAAGCTGGTTGGGGGGGGTGATGAGTGCATGAAAGTGCACTCTGAACAGTCTTATAACCATCTCAATTGCTAGATTATTATATTTTATCAACATCTTTATTACTATTTTGATATCTATATGTTGCTTCACATATTTGTTTGGAAAATGTAGGAAAAAGGAGCAAAGAAGCTGAAAAGATTACATGAATCAACTTGAAAGATTAAACTGTACCTGCTCATGAAGAACTAGACAATGTGCCATACACCTTTAGAAAGATCTTGAAGTCTAGTTTTGGGAGAATTTTACGGTTCGTGATTTGGCGCTGCATAGAGGAAGTTACAGTGTTTTTCGTACCAGTGCGCAGGGCAGAATAGCAGAAGAAAGATGCAGTAAATAAAAGATCGATCTTTCTTAAATAAAAGATCGATCTTTCTTAAATAAAAGATCGATCTTTCTTAAATAAAAGATCGATCTCTTATGCATGCAGAGATGAAAGAGACCCACGGTCGATCGTCGCGCTTAAAAATTCTCACGGTCGACCGTGGCATCGACCGTCAGCCTCTGTCAAGAAAAATACTTTGGAGGGTTGATAAGAAGATCGACCATGAGCGAAAACAAGAAAGTTGAAATAAAAGATCGATCTTCTTTACTAGAAAGATCGATCCTTTGTGGGCGTCGTCAACAATTGATGAATGAGATCGATCTCTTCCTTGAAAAGATCGATCTGAACCTGGGCGGTTTGGAAGGAGCCTAGTCTTCGGAGAAAGAAGATCGATCCTTTCCTTAAAGAGATCGATCTTAGTCGGGGCAAACCAGGTTACGAAAATTGAGAAAAGAAAGAAGATCAATCTTTATCCTTAAGAAGATCGATGCTTTGTCGGACGACTTGAAAACGAACGTACTAGATTTAATCCAAAGGCTGAAGCGAAATTAGGGTTTCTTACCCCTATTTAAGGAAGTCGTCCAAGACTTATGGGTGAGGTTAGCCAGCACTATTGGAGGAGTTTTGAAGGCCGGAAAGAGGGGAGAAGACCGCACGAAGATCTAGGGTTTTTCTTTCTTATCTTTCTTATGAATATCTTGGTTGTTTTTATGAACATGAGTGGCTAATCACTTTGCTAAGGAACCGATGTAGCCTAACTGAATCATTCTATGTTATTGGATCATGATTATTTAATCAGTTTATTTTCCTAGTTTCATTCATTATTATAACTGAGATCTTAAATATGTTTATCTGGCCAATAGAATAGTTATAGATTGTTTTACTAGATATGTTTTATTGAACAATCCATCAGCCAATCAGGTTGGGGTCAACAATCCATCGGGCAGTCAGGAAGGGAATGTTCAAAATGGTCAAGGTGGTCAGAATAACTTAAGCCCCCATGATCCATTTTATCGGCCAGCGACAATACCTAATGATAATGTTCTTAGGCCAAATGCGATGGGCCAAATACCAAGAATGTTGGTAGGTGTGCCAAACAATGGGGCTTTTGCTAGTTCATCTAATCCTACCCCTTCGTATATTCCGATTAACCATGGACCATACAATGGCCAAACATTTGTCCAAAACATCAATTCTAGTCAAGTAGGACAAAACCCAAATCCAAGGTTGATTGACAATAATAGTAAAAATAAGGGTTAATAACAGTTTACTCCCCTCTAGTTTGGAAATATGTCAATTTACCCCCTATATTTTAAAACGTGACAAAACGCACCCTTAATTTATCAATGTGGTCGTTTTGGACCCTAACCGTCTAACTCCGTTAGCGGGCTGACGGTAAACAGGCTAAATAGGTCCGTTTGACCGATTTTGACCGGTTTGACTAGCTTTTGGGAGAAAATGTGAGAGAGAGGAAGAGGGGGTGATCGGCCGGCACCGCCACAACCATGCTACTCTTGGGGTGCCCGCAGTTGCAGAGCACCATGGACGACCAGTTCTTGCGGGGGTACACGGTCTGGACGGCGCCGTCCATCTTGGTGGCGTCCTTGGGGGCGTAGTCATGCTTGACGCACATGACGGCGAAGGAGGGGTCGAGGAGATCTACCAGGGGCTTGATGTCGGAGGTGTAGAGGAAGTCGCAGTCGATGAACAGAGCCCATCCGGAGAAGCCGGCGAGGTACGGGGTGAGGAAGCGCGTGAAAGAGAACTCAGTGCTCTCGGTGGGGCCGCGGTCGCGCCAGTAGAGCTCGGCGGCGTGGAGGTCGGCCTGGATGATGGGGACGATGGAGAGGGGGACGGAGGAGTGATTCAGGAGGGAATGGCGGCAGACCTCGAAGGCGAGGTGCTCGCGGGGGTCGTAGCCGACGAAGATGAGGAAGGGATAGGTAGATCCGCCGTTGGCGATGATGCCATTGGCCACCTGAGGCATCTCCTTGTTGCCGTTCTCGGAGGGCATCTCAATGACGTCCAATGCCTGCTTGACGGCGACGATATCTCCTCCCTCTTGAAGTCAGATCGCTGCCGATCCTCTCATACCCAAGCCTCACCGCCGCCCCCTCTAGATCCACCGCCTCCGCCGCCCAACAACCGGATCCAAACCGTTGGATCTCTTCCCAGGCCTTCTCCGCCACCGGCCGCGTCGACAGTGACAGAGAGAGTGACGTCACCCCCTCTTCCTCTCTCTCACATTTTCTCTCAAATTGGTCAAACCGGTCAAAATCGGTCAAACACCCGGTTTACCGTCAGTCCGCTAACGGAGTTAGACGGTTGGGGTCCAAAACGACCACATTGATAAATTGAGGGTGCGTTTTGTCATGTTTTAAAATATAGGGGGTAAATTGATATATTGCCAAACTAGAGGGGAGTAAACTGTTATTAACCCTAAAAATAATGGTGGTGGCCTAAGGACACACGATGTTCCCTCACCAGCCATTCCTCAGAACAATTATCGCCCAAACGATGTTCCTCCACCAGCCATTTCTCAGAACAATTATTGCCCAAACGATGTTCTCCCACCAACCATTCCTCATAAGAATTATCGCGCATATGATGTTTTCCCACAAGTTATGTCTCAAAATAATTATCGCCAAAATGACATACCCCCTCCATTTATTCCTCAGAATAATTATCGACCAAATAATCTATATGATCAAGTACATTTCAATCCTCTTTATAATCCTATGGATGTTTTGCGAGAACAAGTGGCCAATATTCTGCACGAGCAAATTGGCTTAGGACAACCAGTTACTCGTCCAACTTATAGGAAACCATATCCAGATTGGGTCGATCAAGTGTATCTGTTCCTCAGGAACTATAAAGTTCCTGAATTCCCTATGTTCACTGGTGTTGACGAAACGTCTACCATAGAGCATATAAGGAAGTTTTCTATGCAATGCGGAGAAGTGAAAGATTACATAAAGTTGAGGCTCTTCCCAAACTCATTAGCTGGAGTAGCCTATTCATGGTTCATTAAGTTGCCGGTCAATTCTATCCAGAATTGGCAACAAATGGAACATGCGTTCCATTCACAGTTTTACAAAACTGAACCAGAGATTACTATGGCCGATTTGGCTAAATTAAGACAACGACCCGATGAGAACTCGGAGAATTTCTTACAACGATTTAAAAGAGCGAGGAGTAAATGTTTTATTCCGCTTCCTGAGAAAGAGTTTGTAAAGATTGCTCAAAGTGGTTTATCATTTGAACTTAAGAAAAAAATTCGAAGATAGAGATTTTGTAGACTTGTTCCAACTGTAAACTAGTGCTATACCCTATGAGCAGTTATTAAGGGAGGAATATCAAATGAAAGCCTCTTCTCGAGGAACTTATTATAGAGATGTAAATCATGAACTTGATCAGGTCGATGAAGTCGATGATGGCTGTGAGTGTGCAATGGATGTATGTTTGGCTAAATTGATAAAGGGTCGGCCATATATTGTAAGGTTCTTGCTAAACTTGAGCTAGAACTTAAAATTCAAGATATTGCCAATGATGGCAAGCGTCAAATGAGAAAATTTACATTTGATATCTTTAAGGCCAATCAAATTTTTGATCAACTGTTGAAGGACAAACAAATTTAATTTAATGATGGACATGTTATGTCAGGCCCTGAACAGATTACGGGTAAAAAATATTATAAGTGGCATAATACTTGGTCTCATCATGTGAGGACCCGTTCCTCCAACCCGGTCCGACCACGTTGGGTCGAGGGCTTGGCTTGGTTGGTTTTGGCCCGGTTGGCATTGGGTTGAGATCAGTTGATCGCATCATTGTTTTTTGACCCCAAGGGAAATTTGGTAAATTGCGACTTGGCGGTCGGTTTCACACCTGCGTAGTGCACACACAGCCTTGATTGATGTATGTGATTGAATAGATCTAGTAGGAGCGTTCGCGATCGTCAGATCCGGATGAGATCGCTACTTGGAGCCAATTCAGATCAGTCCGATCAGTTGGCTCGTCTGAACCAACTAACCCACTTAAGTGGCTTAACCCTCTTCTCTCTCTCCTACTTACTTTTCTCTCTCCCTCTCTCTCTTTTCCCTTCTTCCCGTGCCCGACCCTTACCTCTCTTCCCTTCCTCCCTCTCTCCCACGGCAACCCTCCCTCGCTCCCACGGCGACCCCTCTCCCTTCCCCGGTGGCCTGGAGGCGGCGGCGAGGTCCCCTCCTCCTTCTCCTTCCTCCTCTCTCTCTCTCTTCCGCGACAGACCTCTTCCTTCTCCGGCGACGGCTGCGGCTATGGGAGGACTCCGGCGGCTCTCCGACGAGCTGGAGGCGGCGGCGGCAACTTGGGACGGCGGATTGGCAAGGAATGAAGATTGGATTGGCGATTAAGGTGGGGTTTCTACCTTGATCCTTGGGTTGAGCTAGATCTAGGGTATGATTGGTTGATATATTGTTTCTTTGTGCTAATTAGTCCCTCTAAGCATGCTTAACAACTGATCTAAGCTTGGTAGGATTTTATCTCGGATTTAAGCTGGATTTATACACGTTTTTCCCGGATTTCATCAAAGCTCTATTTTTCTGCGAGCTGAGCTATTCTAGCTCAGATCGTGGCTCGTACGTGCATGATCTCATTTGATCATCAAGATAGGAGTTGTAGATCTTCGGATTTACTTCCTATTGCGGCTGATTTCATAATTTTCGGAGTTTTTTACGATTTATGGTGATTTTTCTTCGGATCTGCGACGAGACCGAAATTAGTGAATTGATTAGTGAATTCCGGGAAGATTAGCCATTAGATTAATCCAATTCTTGGGCTGCATGTTCCTACTATGCTAATATACATTTGCCCAAGTTTGATTTCCAATTCGACGTCGTTTGGACGTCGAATTGATAAGATTTCATCGCCTCTAACTAGGGTTAATGTAGAAATCCAGGAATTAGCTTTTTAGTGGATTCCTATGTTCTAATTAGTCCCTTGATGCATGCTTAGTAATTGATTGAAGCTTCATGCAAATTGATGTGGGTTTTATCCGGATTTTTGGAAGTTTTTCCCGGATTTTATCGAAGCTCAGTTTTTCTACGAGCTGAGCTGTTCTAGCTCAGATCTGGGCTCGTACGTGCATGATCTCGTTTGATTAGCAAGATCAAAGTTGTAGATCATCGAATCTACTTTTAATTGACGATTATTTCATAATTTTCGGATTTTTGCACGACTTATTATGAATTGTTCCCTGACCTGTGACGAAACTGAATCTTTGATATAAGCTTGGGTTTTTGGCCGAAAATGGAGTTTTTCTTGATCTATTTGCTTCAGTCTTCTCGGAGTAGATTGCTAAGGTGGTTAGATATCATGCATATGAATTCTAGGGTAATTATGAAGGATTTATGCCGAGTTTTAAGCATGTGTAGCTTTAGGTTTCAATCATGCAAATATTATCTTTCCTCGCAATTAATGTTAATCTTGATAGATTTATGTGTGCATTTAATTGCGTAGAATAAATGGGCTGACAGTATGCCCTTTACCGCTTCGTGGTTGAACCAAGGGAGTTATGCCCTTGGGATGTTTAGATAATTGAACGGGCCGAAGGTGTGCCATAGATTGTATACATTATATTTATTGTTGTTGTTGTGATTGCGTGGCCGGGGTTGTACCCCCATTGTAGAAATTGCGGTTGACGGCTGCGGACGTCGTCGTAATGCCGAAGTTTCGATTGAATATGTTGTTGCTTGTTTACAGCCCATGGGCGCCGTTATCATATTGGATTATTGTGGTTTAGACTTTTATCTGCTTTATGCATGTTTACCCCTTGGCGAGCCGTAGGCTATGCCTAGCCTTGTATTTTGTATGTCATATTATTGCATGCTTATATTTCTGTATCTCTGTGCGCGTGAGCATGGCATGCATTTGCTTGCATTAGAAACATTAAGGCTAGGTGGTAGGTGATGGATTCGATCATTGATCCGGGGTTCTCGGGTAGCCCGGATCTAGCCCTAAGACCGGGGTTTGGGGTAGTCGAGGATTAGGACGTGATTGTCATCAATGATTATGTTTGATATTATTCGAGGATTATTGAGTAGTCGGACTAAAATAATGTTGTTGAAGTTTAGAGGTTGTGTAGTTTCTCCAAGGCCAAGTGCTAAGGATGGATGTCGATGCTTTCCCTGACATGTGTGTCCCCGCGAGAGATGGTATGACCGGGCAGGGTGGTACCTGGACAGGACCCCGCAATCTTTGTTTCCTTTCGTTTGTTCTTGGGTAAGGGTGATCCCGCATGGTACTGTTCCCCTGTTGGTGCTTAGGGTGATCTTGGTAACATGTTCAAGAGAGAGGTTCATGACGGGAGCCCTTGGGACATCGATAGGGTTATGAGACCCTTGGCATTCCTTAGACTTAGGCGGAGAGACAACATAGTTGTTGTTTTCCTCCGTTCAGTGTGTCATAGAATAGCGTAGAACCATACTGAGCCTTGTTGCTCACTCCTACCTGGGCTGCATCGGCGATGCAGGTCGATGGAGTTCCTTCTTTTTCAGGTAGTTGTGGCTTGGAGGCGCGTGAGATCGAGGACATCATCACTTTATCTTATTCAATTGATATACAGCCTTGAATGTATGAATTGTAGTATGAAGGAGAAATGTATTTGTATTTCAATTTGATGTAAATTGATCAGAGATTGCTGTACTCAGAGGACTTGAACCATTATTGTATCTTTTTAAAGTTAATTGAGTATTGTAGTGGTTAATTTGTATTATGATTTGATGATAGGATAGTTTAAATAGATTGTGAATATTATAATCATGCATCAGGTTTAAAAGTGATGTTTACAAGGGAGACTCTCGCCGTTTGATTTTAGATTTAGGACCCTCATGTCCCGGCCTGGATGGATTTTCTGGGTCGAGACGTGACACATCAAACTAATAATTGTTTGGTCTTTTGGAATGTTTTGTAGTATGCTATTGACTCCGGCAGAATCGGTTTTCCTTCCCAGGACATGGGAGTTGATGCTAACCCATTTCCCAAGACTTCTCCAGTGGTACTGATTGATGTGGCAAATTTTAAGTTGCCAAAATTCAAAATTATGATCGATGAGACTCAGGACGACAATCGTCAAGATGTGTTCGTCCGACTTGGCCAAGATAAGGGAAAGGCACCAATTCCTCAGCAGCTATGCCCAAGGTGTCATTGGGACCTCAGTCGCCCAATTACTCCACTTGTCGGGACGAAGTTTCATCGGCCACAGCCCTGACAATGGAATCGCAGTCGGCCGCATACCTACCTCAAGAGTTTTCTGTCTCAACCCTATCGGCATGTCATGTGATACAGTTATAACTGTTACACTCGCCGATCAGTTCCAGCAGAGGAGATGACGAGGACTCAATACCGGTGACATCAAAAGAAGTATGGGCAGATGATGAAGGCCAAGCAGGCTTAGGAAAGCAGTCAAGAATAGACCAACGATACTGTGGAGAAGGAAGTGAACACTGCTGCTTCTAAAGCTGGAGGTAAAAATAGCAAGTTTTATCGTCCGAAGAAAGACGAGGAAGATGAGGAAAACCAGATGATCCAGTTTGGAACAATGCCTCCGATCATTGCCAACTATTATATACTGCCTAGTCGTCTCGGACAACAGTGTCCATTGGGGAGTGAATATGATGTCTCTGATGTGGCCGACGATGAGGAGGCGTCAGCTGCATTGGCCGATGAGACTGTGGGACAAACGTCAGTCAGTTTAATACCTGATGACGAGGACGAATACGTCAAAGTGGAGGAGAAAATAGATGTCAAGGCAGAGGTGAGGAGAAGGGGAGTATCCACTGAGCGATTTTTAAGGGAGCTATATGAAGCGGGAAACCCAAATGTGCCACCAGGTGGTTGTCCCAGTGGTAAGTATGACTACTTAAGGACGTACGGCGATGTGACAGTTAAACGCTAGGTAAAGAAGACTCAAGTCGTCGCCCAGTTAACACCAGCTGTGTGCACTCCCATTGCCCCAACTGGGTAGGGTGATGCAGAAGAGCCAATGGTCGAGGACACCGAATGGATGGAGATTGAAGTGTCCATTAAGGTCGAAGAAGAAGCGGCAAGAAGGAACATCTCCCAAAAGAAACTTATCATGGAGATGTATAAGGCAGTCAACCCAACTGTTAGCACTCAGGATGAGCCTAGTGGGAAATTTGATTACTTAGTTTGCTACGGAAACCCGGTGGTAAAGAAATGGGTTCCCAAAGGCGATGTGGCAAAGTATGTTCAGCGAGTTGAAGAAGCACCAATAATCCTAACTGGTTGGGACGTGGAAGAAACAGATGGAGGATTACCGGCTAGAAAGCAAGGTTGTATTTGATAGGTTGCCAGAAGCCATGGTGCGCCATCTTCGACCTTTGCACATTAAGGCCGAGATCAATGGTGTTCCTGTGAGTCGGGTTTTGATTGACACAGGGGCTGCAGTTAATGTAATCCCTGCCAAGATGATGAAGAAGTTGGGCAAGACAGATAGTGATTTGATTCCCACAGATATAACTCTAACAGGCTTTAGTGGGGTATCAACTCCTGCCAATGGTATTCTCCCTTTAGATATCAAAGTGGGAAGTGTAATAAGAACGACATCGTTCTTCATTATGGACTCATCGACCAGTTACAACATGCTACTTGGTCGCGACTGGATTCACAGCAGTCGGTGTGTTCCGTGGTCCTTACATCAATGTCTATTTTTGTGGAATGCCGAATGGAATGTAGAATCCATTATGGCCGACAACATGCCCTATAGCGTTGAGACTCATGCTATAGAGGCTTCCTTTTATGACTGCAATTATGGGCCATTGTAGTTCATGCTGATAGACGACACTATGAAGGTAGTATTAGAAAATGGGGTTATGTTGAAAGAGTGCGTGGCTGAGTTGTTTGATCCTGCAAGATCAACCTGTGTGGTCTTTGGTCAAGGAGTTGGCTGATCACTGGCCACAAAATGGAGGTGATGAGTACAAAACCTGAGAGAGATCGAGCCGTAGTTACGGCCTTAACAACCAAGTTAATGGCTTATCAGGTAGAAACATTCATGACCCCAAATATGAACGATATCGATTGTTTGAAAGAACTCCCCCATGAGGAAGAAGAAGAAGTTCATTATGACAAACGTGGAAATATGCAAGCCCAAGACCCGTTGGAGGAAGTGGACATTGGCAAAGAGGGCGATCATCGGCCAACCTTCATAAGCAAACTTCTCGATCGAAACCTGAGGTATGAGATCCTTTCTATTCTTCGTTCATATAAAGATGGCTAAATTACCTTTTTGGTCCCTATAATTTCATTGTAATGTTTATTACGTCCCTATGTTTCTGATTTGGCCAATTTGATCCCTATACTTTCAATTTCGTGTCAATGTGGTCCTCGCCCTCATCTGTTTTCAGAGAGGCCAACGGCGCCGTTGGTCACGTGAGCCTCACGTGACCAACTTTTCCTTCTAAAAAAATCTCATCTTTCTTCTCAGCTCCTCTCTGAGTCCTCTTCTTCCCATCTAGATCCAAGTTTTCTCTAAATTCTCAGAATTTACTAGCCCGGATTTCTAATTTTGCAAGAATGATGGGCTAAATAGATCTCTCCCTCTCTTTTTTTGTTGTTGTTTAGAGATCGAGGTCTTACCAGTCTCATCCATGGCGAAGGAGGCCGTGGTACTCGTTCTTGTACCGGCTAAACAGGGATCAATTTCAACATCGATCAAGGCAGGCGCTGGAGATGATGTACAGGCTAAACGTCGACGGGTAGGCGATTCCCCCGACGCAAGATTCCGGCTTGTACAGCTCTTGGGAAGATGACACAACCTACATCTATGGAGCTGGGTTTGGGGTCTCCTACCCCGCCGACCCCAACGTCTCGATATCGTACTCGACGGCCGTGCCGGCGTACATTGCCCCATTGAACGTCTACTCGACGGCGAGGTCGATGGGACCGGACTACAACATCAACTTAAACTATAACCTCACCTGGATTCTCTCGGTGGACGCCGGGTTCTACTACCTCGTCAGGCTTCACATGTGCGAGATCCAGTACCCGTTCACGAAACCGAACATGAGGGTCTTCGATATATATCTCAACAACCAGACCGCCCAGGCGCATGTTGATGTCATCACTATGAGCAACGGGATCGGCCGGCCGGTGTACGAGGACTTCGTGGTCGTCACGTCGGGGCAAGGGCTGATTGATCTTTGGGTGGAGCTCCACCCGGATGTGAGCTCGAAGCCGGAGTACTACGACGACATCCTTAATGGGCTCGAGGTATTCAAGATCCAGAGCCCCTCGAACAGCCTCGCGGGGCTCAACCCACCGCCGAGGCCTCAGCCGGATGTGGATCCCAGCAGGGTCTTCCCACCCAAATCGGGAGGTGGCGATCAAGCGCGGGAATCCTTTATCTGAGCAAGGAGTGCATGAGTTCCAGACTGAGATTGAGATGTTATCCAAGCTCCGACACTACCACCTAGTGTCTCTTATTGGCTACTGTGAGGAGAACATGGAGATGATACTGGTCTACGACTATATGGCTCATGGTACTTTACGAGAGCATCTCTACAAGACATAGAATTTGCCGCTCTCTTGGAAGCAGCGGCTGGAGATATGCATAGGTGCCGCCCGTGGTTTGCACTACCTCCACACCGGCGCCAAGCACACCATCATCCACCGGGACGTCAAGACCACCAACCATCATCCACCGGGAGGTTGGGTAACGGGAGAGGGAAAAGTTGGTCACGTGAGGCTCACGTGACCAACGGCGCCGTTGGCCTCTCTGACGGCAGATGAGGGCGAGGACCACATTGACACGAAATTGAAAGAATAGGGATCAAATTGGCCAAATTAGAAACATAGGGACGTAATAAACATTACAATGAAATTACAGGGACCAAAAATGTAATTTAGCCTATAAAGATTGTTTTTCCTGGGATTATGAAGAAATGTCTGGCCTTGATAGGAAGATTGTAGAACACGAGCTCCCTACTCGGCCAAATTTTAAACCTTATAAGCAAGCACCAAGACGTTTTGCTCCAAATGTAGTCCCGAAAATAAAAAAGGAAATTGAACGATTGCTAAATGCTAAGTTTATTAGGACGTCCATATATATTGAATGGCTTTCCAATATTGTGTCCATGTTGAAGAAAAATAGCAAACTTAGGGTATGTATTGATTTTAGAAACTTAAACTTAGCCACACCAAAGGACGAGTATCCTATGCCATCAGTTGACAACTTAGTCGATTCTACTGCTGGGCATGAGATTTATTCTTTTATGGATGGCTACTCCGACTATAACCAATTTTTTATCGCCAAAAAGGACATTCATAAAACAACATTTGATGTCCGGAGGCATTAGGATGTTATGAATGGGTCGTGATGTCGTTTGGATTAAAAAATGCTAGAGCTACATACCAAAGGGCAATGAATTTAATTTTCCATGGTATGATTAGTCAATCTATCGAGGTTTATGTTGATGATATTGTGATCAAATCGCTTGTCATGACTGATCATTTTTCTCAATTAGTGAAGGTTTTTGAAAGGATGAGAGAATATAAGTTGAAACCCAATCCTTTGAAATGTGTATTTGGGGTGCAAGCAGGAAATTTGTTAGATTTCCTCGTCCATTGGCGTGGCATTGAGTTAGATAGCAACAAAGCGAAGTCAATTATTGACGCTAAACCTCCCACCACCAAAAAGAAACTGCAAACGTTTCTCGGTCAAATTAATTTTTTAAGGAGGTTCATTTCCAATTGCGCAGGCAAAACACAAGTGTTTTCTTCGCTGTTGCGGCTGAAGAGTGAGGACGATTTCATCTGGGAATATCAGCATCAGCAAGCATTTGAATGCTTGAAGCAATAACTTGCAACACCGCCAGTGATGGCGAAACCAAGAATGCGTGAGCCCATGAAGCTGTATATCGTTGTCGAAGACTGATCGATAGGTGGTCTCTTGGCGCAAGATGGTGAAGATGGAATAGAGAGAGCAGTGTATTATATAAGTAGACAATTGCTACATTATGAGCAAAAGTATTCGGCCATAGAAAAATTATGTTTGGCATTATATTTTTTGTGCACTAAGCTTCGAGCTTATTTAAAGCATGTAATGTCTATCTTGTATCAAAGTTTAATGTAATGAAATTTTTGTTCTCTCGACCAATCTTGCATCAACGCATTGGGTATTGGGTGTTAACTTTAGCTGAATTTGATATTCGTTTTGTCACGCCCCGACTTGTGAAAGCTCAACCGGGTCGGGGGACGTGAATTGGAACCTAACTAACTACGGAAAATTTTGCTGAGAGTTCTCTCTAATCTACTGGTCTCCCTAAGCATTCATTAAACACCCACAATTAACAATTCTAAAAAAAACAGAAACCTCAAGATTAAAGATTAAAAAACCAAAGGTTATAATTCTAAATCAAGTTACGAACATTTATACACTCCTGTATGAGGCTAACTAACTACAGAAAATTTTGGTGAGGGTTCCCTCTAATCTACTGGTCTCTCTAAGCATTCATTAAACACCCTCAATTAACAATTCTAAAAAAAAAACATAAACCTCAAGATTAAAGATTACAAAACCAATGGTTACAATTCTATAAAACCTCGAAGAGGGGAAATCAAGTTACAAACATTTATACACTCCCGTATGAGGCTAACTATACAAGGGTTTGCTGAAAGATCACCACTCCTCAAACTCCGCCAGGCGTCACCGCACCGCCAACCAACTGCCCGGTAGGGGCCACCGAAGAGGAGCTAATGTAGCAATTGTCTACTTATATAATACACTGCAACTAAGTTTAGCAGAGAAACTACACTACGACTTACAGAAGGAAGAGGAAAGCGCAACAGTGTCACCCTCTAGCAAGTTCTGGGTGTATACAAGGGTCCCATAACCCCATCGGGCTCGAGGTCGACACGACCTCTAAAATCATCGATCACCTAGTGTTCAAGTCATTTAGGCCTATCTTCGAATTCGACTGAGCACAACCATTCAAACCTGTACCAAGCAACCCCAGTCGTAAGGCTAAATCCGAACTTCAAGCCTCAGGACGGCGATATCGTAGATCGCCCACGCCCTAACCTTGTGCAAATAATGCACAACCAGATGCATGCTATGAATACACACAAGGAACAGATAAACATGCAACACATGTGACGATAATAAACATGGTCTGGGTTCGGCACACTGCCGGCCCGGGGTGGTGAACAGGTAATAAAGGCCAAGGAACTACTGCAGTGGTAACCCCACCAACTACAACCAGTCAACAAAAGAATAGCATGTTACGGGAAGCAACCACGACAAACACCTCTAACAGTACAACATGCTATCTACACATCCCGAGAGTTGTCACTCCCCCGGTTCACCACTACCCCTCATTATGGGGCTAACATGCTCAAAGGTATGTACAAGTTATAAGACGGTAAAGGAAAACCGGTACTTGCGAAGCCCCGCGGGAAAAGCCATTGAAAACACCTGACTGTCACATAAAGGATCCCTACCTAGATAAAAGCAGCTTCAATCCGCCCTGCTGAGCCTAGGATCGTCCTCGATCTCCACCAAAATCTCGCGAGATCTGAGCTAAAGAACGACGGATTTCAAAAGGGGAAAAGAGAAGGGGGTTGCGTCCATTTTACAGATGGACAAACCGACCTATGAATGATCGATCTTTCGCCAAGGAAAAGATCGATCCTTCCTGATGATGCACTTGACTTTCTGACACCAAATGATCGATCTTCTTAGCAAGGGAAGATCGATCTTCTTAGCAAGGGAAGATCGATCTTCTTAGTGCAGAAGTTGGACTTGAGCTAGAGCACAAGCTCAAGCTCGGATCTTTCGATCCCGGGTGCAACTAACCATTATAAAATACCATTATCACAAACACGGTCAGCGTGTGCACACATGGGTGTGAAACAAACCGACAAGGCATAATTTATCAAATTGCTCTTACAACCCAAGAAACAATACGATCCACCGGATCACGTGCTCGACGCGAAACAAGCAAATGAGCCACGTGCCCGACCCAGACGGTCGACCAAGGAGTAGAGGAATATGTCCTCACATCCTAATACCCTTAAAGGAAATCTCATCCTGAGATTCGATAAGGGTAGGGCTCGAAAACAGGAAAAGAAACTACACTAGAAGACATGACAAGAGTTACTTCGAGAAGGAAACAAATGCGGATACTCCTGCTGTATGCGCGCCTCGCGCTTCCTGGTCGTCTCCTCGACGCCTCGGTGCCTCCACAGTACCTTGACCAAGGGAATCGTCTTGCCCCGCAAGACTTGATCCCTTCGGTCAAGTACTTGAACTGATTTCTCAACTAACGTCACGTCTGCCTCAAGCTCGATGTCATCCACCCTGATGACGTGGAATGTCGGATGTACAACTGACATGTGCTGAGGAAGATCTAGGCGATAAGCTACCTCGCCAATCCTCTCTAGGATCTCGAATGACCCGACGAACCTCGGCGCCAACTTGCCACCTCTGCCAAACCTGACTGACCCTTTGTACGACGATGCTCGCAGGAACACTCTGTCGCCAACTGCAAACTCTAGCGGTCATCGCCTCTGATCCGCATAACTCTTCTGCCGGCTCTGAGCCATCAAAAGTCTCTGCATGATCTGCACTAATCTCTCTGACGACCGCCTGATGATATCTGGACCGGTGAGTAGTGCCTCTTCGACCTCTATCCAACACACTGGGGAACGACATGGCCTACCGTACAACGCCTCGAAAGGTGCTACTCTAAGACTGGACTGGTAGCTGTTGTTATAAGTGAACTACACCAAGGGAACGTGCTCCTCTCAGCTGCCTCCGACATCGAGGACACGCCATTAGCATGTCCTCTATGATCTGGATCGTCCGCTCTGACTGTCCGTCTGTCTACGGATGAAAAGTCGTGCTGAAAGTCAGGAGTGTGCCAACTGCCTACTGAAAACCTTGCCAAAACCTACTGGTGAACCTGAGGTCATGGTCTGACACTATAGATACTGGAACTCCGTGTAGTCTGACCACATCTCTGACGTACAGGCTGCCCAACCTGTCTGTCGAGTCTGTCATCCGCATAGGTAGGAAGTGTGCCGATTTGGTCAATCGATCAAGGATGACCCAAATCTAGTCATTCTCCCAAGGAGACCTCGGTAGCCCGGTCACGAAGTCCATCGTGATGTGCTCCCACTTCTACTCAGCCAGTGGAAGAGGCTGAAGTAACCCTGGAGTTCGCTGGTGCTCTGTCTTGACCTTTTGACAGGTAAGGCAGAGCGATACGAACTCCATCACTGCCTTCTTCATACCGCACCACCAAAACTGTCGCCACAGGTCCTGGTATATCTTGGTGCCCCCTGGGATGAACTGCAAAATGAGAGTGATGAAACTCTCGTAGGATGTCCTATCGCAGAACTGGATCTGCCGAAATTGCTACTCTGCCTCTAAATCGTATCCCTCCGTCTGATGATACTGTCCATTCACCGTTTGCACCCCCGTGCCTGTCGATGTGCTCAACTCCTCGAGCTTTGCATCACTATATTGTGCCTTTATCACTCTAGCTAGAACTGCTAGCATACTCTACACTGTGTAGAGGAAACTGCTGGAACCCTGATGCTTGAACTCGAGCTCCAACTAGCCCATTGTCTGTAATGCCTGCCACTGCCGCGCTGATAACCCTGTCACTTCTGCTCTGGTCTCCCTCGCCTGTCTGCTCAGCGTGTCCGCTACGACGTTTGCCTTACTAGGATGGTAATGCAACTCGAAGTCGTAGTCCTCCAGTAGCTCCATCCAGCGTCGCTGCCTCAGGTTGAGGTCATGTTGGTTGAAAACGTGCCTCAAACTCTTATGGTCTGAGAAGACTGAGAACTTCTCACCATAGAGGTAATGCCGGTAGGTCTTCAGGGTAAAGACCACTGCTACTAGCTCCAAGTCATGGGTCAGGTAGTTCCTCACATGGTTCTTCAGCTGACGAGAACCATAGGCCACTACGTGTCCCTCATGCATGAGGACACACCCCAAACCCTCACCGGAGGCGTCGCAGTAGACACTGTAACCCACACCTCACTCGGGGATGATCAACACCGGTGCACTGGTCAGCCTCATCCTCAGCTCCAAAAAGGATCGCTCACAAGCGTCATCTCACACGAACTGGATGGCCTTCTGTGTCAGTCCGGTCATTGGTCCGACAACTCTGGAGAAGTCCCGCACGAACCTCCTGTAATATTCCGCAAGGCTTAGGAAACCGCGGACCTTGAACACTGTCCTCGGTCTTTGCCACTGTACCACTGCCTCAACCTTGGCCGGGTCAACTGAGATCCCTGCTACCGACACCACGTGCCCAAGGAATCCCACCTATGCAAGTCAGAACTCGCACTTGGAAGCCTTGGCATATAGCCGATGCTCCCGAAGTAGCTGCAACACTATCACCAAGTGTCGCCTGTGCTCCTCCTCTGACCAAGAGTAGATCAGAATGTCGTCGACGAACACCACCACGGACTGGTCTAGGAGCAATCGGAAGATCCTCTGCATCAGATCCATGAACATTGCTGGTGCGTTCGTCAGCCCAAATGGCATCACTACGAACTCGTACAGGCCGTACTGAGTCTGTAAAGCCGTCTTCGGGATGTCGCAACCCGAACTCTCAACTGGTGGTAGCCTGTGTGGAGGTCGAATTTTCGAAAAGACTGAAAGATCATCGCAACTGGTCGAACAGGCCGTCGATCCACGGCATCGGATACCTGTTCCTCACCATCACCTTGTTGAGCCGCTTGTAGTCTATGCAAAGTTGAAGAGTACCATCCTTCTTCTTTGCGAACAACACTGGCGCCCCCCAGGGAGACATGCTAGGATGGATGAAGCCTCTGTTGGTCAGCTCGTCCAACTGGGTCCTCAACTCGCTCTGCTCTGTTGATGCCATCCTGAAAGCTGGGAGGGAGATTGGTGCGGTACATGCTACTAGGTCGATTTCAAAATCAACCTCTCTGGACGGTGGAAGCCCCGACAACACCTCGGGAAACACGTCTGCAAAGTCACACACAATCTTGGGAAAACTGCTCTGCTGCACTCCCTCAGAACCAAACAGGGACATGCTGGCCAGCAAGGCTGAAAGCTCATCGCCACGCCTTCCCACACCACAAGCAAAGGAATCGGCTGAGAACTGATCCCACAGCAACACAAATCGTGTGTCGTCGGTGTCCAAGCGACCACCCTCTGGCGACCACAGTCGATGACGGCTCGGTATGCTGCTAACCAGTCCGTACCGAGTATTACGACAAAACCTGTCATGTCTAGCGCCCGCAGGTCTAGACAGATGCTAGACAGACACGGAGGCCTCCAACCTCCAATGAACACGATCGGCAAACCCGATCTACCCTGACTGACCCGCCGATCAGGGAGTCCACTGATTGTGCCACTTCTAGCCAACCCGTCTCTAATCCTAGTGATGCCACACACATGCTAGCATCATAGGAATGAGACGCTCCGGAATCTATCAGGACATCTACTAAAGAACTGGAAAGTTGGAAGATACCTCTGAGTACGGATGGCTCTGCCACGACCTACTGGTACTGCTGGTACTACTGTGGCGGCTGATACAGCTGTACGGTGTCTGGCTTCTCACGCTCTTGGAGGGAAAACACCCGCCCTAATCGGTCGCCTCCACCTCTGGAGTGACTCGATCCAGCCCCTGATGTGCACCCACCACTGCTCCCCTGCCAAGCACTGGATCCTCCGCCTCTACTCTCCTATTGCATTGCATCTCGCGCTCCTTGTAGGTGGCAGTCTCTACGGAAGTATCCCAGCTGCCCACACTGGAAGCACGTTACTAACGCGCCATCAGGCCGATGGCCCTGGCCTCCCCATGATGAAGCCTGCCTAGACGGCCCGGCCATCAGGAGAAACTGGCCTGTTGGACTCGGCAACTGTGGCTGAAACTGCTGTGGGCGCTGCGACTGCCGCTGGAAGGGTCGCGGGCGCCGTTGCTGCCCTATGCGGAATCCCCCTCTGCCCTTGGGTCTCTACGGTGTGTTGGTAGAGAATGCCAGTGGAACTTCCCGGCATCTCTCGTCCTGCAACTGCGCCTCCACTACTAAGGCACAATTCAAAACTTCTGCGTACGTCTGGAAGTGGTGGGAACAAGTCTATCATCAGATTTCTGGCCGGAGTCCCCACTCAAACTGTCGTGCCATGGCTATCGGATCTCCTGCCACTGCCCCTGCAAAACGGACCAGATGTGTGAACCGGGTGGCATACTGCTGAACAGAGCAAGCACCCTGTAGAAGGGATTGGTACTCGCGGGACAGGGCGTCACGTGTACTCTTCGGAAAGTACGCATCCAAAAACAACGCCCTGAACTCCTCCCATAGCTGCTCTCCTCCATCACCAGTGTGCTGGGTGGTTCACCACCAGTTAAGGGCGTCCCCGTCAAACTAAAACGCCGCGAGGGTGACCCGGATCCGGTCATCCTCGACGAAGACATCGTCCTGGACGCGCGTGACTCCCCTGAGCCAACCGTCCGCTTTAGTCGGATCTCCAGTCTCACCACAGAACCGAGGCGGGTTCAGCCGCTGAAAATCCATCATGACCACCGCAGCGGTCCGCCCGTTGACAGGAGCGAGGACCCTCTCCTCTGCGAGAAAGGCCTCCTCCTGTGCGACCGAAACTGTTGCTGGTGATGGCTTAGCCCACCTAGCTCAGACCACCCTAACAGGAACCTCCATGCTCGGTCAGGTGGGTCGACCAGGTAGAACCCCACCCCGACCAACAATCGAAGCCCGGCCTCGAGCTCCCGACATCTACGCAATCACCAACGACAAACGAGAGCCCGCTCGTCAAAAACTGTAAAACAAAGCAGCACAAACATAAAGCGAAAACACAACACATCACAAAGGAGCATGCACAGATGTTCTAGACATGGAACTATCCCATTCCACGCTCAATCTCAATCGAATCCTAATCATATCCCTAGGATCTATAGCCTATGCTTTGATACCAAGCTGTCGCGCCCCGACCCGCGAAGCCCAACCGGGCCGGGGGACGGGAACGGGAACCTAACTAACTGCGAAAAATTTTGGCGAGGATTCCCTCTAATCTACTAGTCTCCCTAAGCATTGATTAAACACTCTTAATTAACAATTCTAAAAAAATCAGAAACCTCAAGATTAAAGATCACAAAACTAAAAGTTACAAATTTATAAAACCTCGAAGAGGGGAAATCAAATTACGAACATTTATACACTCCCGTAGGAGGCTAACGGTACAAGGGTTTGCTGAAAGATCACCGCTCCTCAAACTCCACCAGGCGCCACTGCGCTACCAACCAACTGCTTGGTAGCGGCCATTGAAGAGGAACTAACGCCTGCACATGGAAAACGCAGTCCGGGTAGGAATGAGCAACTAAGCTCAGCAGAGAAACTACACTACGACTCACAGTAAGAAGAGAAAAACGCAACAATGTCAGCCTCTAGCAAGTTCTGGGTGTACATAGTACATAGGGGTCCCATAACCCCACTGCGTGTCCATGAGATGTCTCAGTCATTGTCTTCTAGCTGAGCTGGTCACATACTGGGTCACCCTAAGCGAGGTAGGAAACCAAAACTGCCATCCCACTAGCAGGAAACCAGCACTGTTTTGCGTGATGACAACACCGATGAGTAGGCACACCCTCAACTCAAGAGATAAGAAAACCGGACACCGGCTACACCACAAAACCCAGCTCGAGGTCGATACGACCTCTAAAATCATCAATCAATAAGTGTTCAAGTCATCTTGGCCTATCATCGAATTCGACTGAACACAACCATTCAAACCTGGACCATGCAACCCACCCCCGGTCCTAAACCCTAAATCCGAGCTTCCAAGCCTCGGGACGGCGATACCGCAGATCACTCACGCCCTTACGTTATGCAACTAATGCACAACTAGATGCATGAGATGAACAAACGCAAGGAGCCAATAAGCATGCAACACATGTGACAATAATAAACATGGTCTGCGCTCGGCACCCTGTCGGCCCGGGGTGGTGAAGAGGTAATACAGGGCAAGGAACTGCTGCAGTGGTAACCGCACCAACTGCAGCCAGTTCACAAAAGAACAACATGTTATGAGAACCAACCCCGACAAACACCTCTAACAGTACAACATGCTATCTGCACATCCCGGGAGTCGTCACTCCCCCGGTTCACCACTACCCCTCATTATGGGGCTAACATGCTCAAAGGTATGTACAAGTTATAAAACGGTAAAGGAAAACTGGTACATGCGAAACCCCGTGGTCAAAAGCCATTGAAAACACCTCCCTGTCACAGAAAGGAAGAAATGATCGATCTTCCTAGTGATGGGAAGGTTCCGTCCCTGTCAAGCCAAAATGATCAATCTTCCCCACAGGAAGATCGATTGCCTTCGTGACCAAGGACCCCGTCCATGCCGCCAAGTACCAGAAGATCGATCATGCACGGGCCAGGCATAACGCCCCAAGAAGGATTGATCCTTCCTCAAGGAAGATCGATCTTCATGGGTTCTCCTGCGAACTGGAGAAGGAAAAATACCGCCGGAAAACGCTACCAAATCCCACAAAACTCTGGGATCTAGTAGTACGAAGGACCACGAATCCAAAACTAGTACTTGTGCTAAAAACCAACTAGCATGCAAAGAGATCTACTAAGTAGGTAGCATCCATACCTAGACAAAAGCAGCTTCAATCCGTGCTGTAGAGCTTAGGATCGTCCTTGATCTCCTCCAAAATCTCGCAAAATCTGAGGTCAAGAACGACAGATTTCAAATGAGGAAAAGAGAAGGGGGTTGCGTCCGTTTTATAGATGGATGAACCGACCTATGAATGATCGATCTTTCCCCAAGGAGAAGATTGATCCTTCATGACGGTGCACTTGATTTTTTGGCACCAAATGATCGATCTTCTTAGTGCAGAAGTTAGACTTGGGCTAGAGCACAAGCCCAAGCCCGGATCTTTCGATCATGGGTCCAACTAACCGTTCTAAACAACCATTATCACAAACACTGTCAGTGTGTGTACACACGGGTGTGAAACAAACCAACAAGACGCAATTTACCAAATTGCCCTTGCTGTCCAAGAAATAATACGATCAACCAGATCGCGCGCTTGACATGAAACAAGCAAACAAGCCACGGGCCCGACCGAGACGGTCAACCCAGGAGTAGAGGGACAGGTCCTCACACACTTTGTTTCTCAAAAGGCTGTCAAAGGCCAAGTGTTGGCCGATTTTTTAGCTACTTATCCTTGTTTAGATGTACCAAAAGAATTAGAGTAGGAGATTAATTTAGTAGCAATGACACCTTGGATGATGTATTTTGATGGTTCTAAAACAATAGGTGCTGCAGGCTTACGCATGTCAATCATATCGCCCATTGGACGATAATATAATTTTGCTTATACATTAGAGCAGCTATGCACAAACAATCAGGCCAAGTATGAGGCGTTGATCATCGGCCTAGAAATATTGTTGGATTTAGGCATACTTAATGTTCGAATCAAGGGGGATTCTTAATTAGTAGTTAATCATGTTCTTGGTTCTTACAAGTGTAATAGCGATATTTTAATACCTTTTCATCAAATCGCTCTACGGCTATTAAATTGTTTTAACGATTTCGAGATTGAGTTTGTGCCAAGATTACAAAATGATGAAGCTAATACGTTGGCCCAAATAGCCTATGGTTATAGACTCTTAAAAAACTTGGGGGGCATGGCTGATTTTAAACATGGTACTATTTGTTCTGCCTTGGTGTGAACACATAAATTACTTGAGATGAACCAAGTGGACGATTAAATTGATTGGCGTAGTCCTATCATTATTTTTTTACAAAACGTATCGTCCAAAGTGGATAGAAAGCTTCGCCTTAAAGCAATACATTATGTTTGGTAAATGATATGTTATATAAGCGTCGACCAGATGGAATTTTGTTGAGATGCTTGGGACCTGATGAATCAAAAAACACAATGGCCGAGATACATAATGGAGGTTGCGGTGCACATTAATCTGGCATCAAAATGCAGTGGCTAATAATGCGCAGTGGCTATTATTGGTCACACATGGGGGATGAATGTGCCATATGTGCAAAAGGATGTGAGGCGTGTCAAAGACATGGCCCATTACAGCAAGCACCGGCTAGTGAATTATTGCTCATTATAAAGCCCTGGCCATTTAGATGTTGGGCGATAGACATTATTGGTAAGATACATCCACCATCATCCATGTTGCATAAGTTTGTTATTGTGACGACAGATTATTTTACCAAATGGGTGGAGGCCATTCCTTTAAAAACAGTATCCGATGATCAGGTTATAAATTTTATATGCGAAAATATTATTTGTCGGTTTAGCATCCCACAGACAATAGTGTCCGGTCAAGGGACAATGTTTATTAGTACTAGAGTAAAAAACTTTTTTGTCGAATACAAAATTAATATGGCGAACTCTACACCATATTATGCCCAATCAAATGGACATGCTGAGGTGTCCAATAAGATGATTAAGTCAATCATAACGAAAATGATGGATGATAACCCAAGGCAGTGGCATGAAGGGTTATTAAGAGCTTTGTGGGCACATAGGACTACATCTAAGTCCAGTACTAAACTCACACCTTTTCAGTTAGTATATGGCTAAGAAGTAGTTTAACTGGCTGGGATAAATATCCTATCACCAAGAGTGCTAGGATAGGATGATCTAAGGATGATCTAACAAAGGAAGAATATCATGAGTCCTTGATGTATAATTTGTTAGAGCTCGATGAACAGCGATCGAGCTATCGCTTTGGAAAACATTGAGACACAAAAAATGAAAATGGCCGATATATATAACAAGAAAGCCGTATCAAGAAAATTTAAATAGGGTGATTTGGTATGGAAAACGATCCTACCTATAGATTGTAATGACCATAAATACGGAAAGTGGTCGCCCAACTGGGAAGGACCATTTTTGGCCGACCAAGTGTTATTGAATGAGTCATATCAATTGAGAAATATTGACGGTGGTCTACATCGAGCCATGATAAATGGTAAGTACTTAAAAACGTATTTCCCTTCGATGTAGAAGTAAGAATAATATGAGAAGAAAAATTCATGAAATGAACGATTGCAATTACATTTACAATGAAAAATAAGAAAATTGAAAGTATCATCACCCATATCAAGCAATTACAAATTTATCTCCTCAAAGAGAGATTTTTAGATATACAAGCAATTTTATCTCTAATTTCTCTAAATTGCGGCTTGTTCTTCACGAGTTCACCTTTTAGCTCAATCTGGCGATCTTTTGAGGAGTTAGCTTCTAAAGCAATATATTCTTGTATCATTCGGCTGCTTTCCTCAGTTAGTTGGGTGGTCTCGTGGAGAAGATAATTTCTTTGAGTGGTGCACTGGGCAATCTTGGCTTCTAACTCCTTCGTTTGATTTTGATAATCAAGGATCTCTAATTCATTCTCGCCAATGTCACCGGTAGCTTTATGAAGTTGCTTGATACTGTTGGTAATAGTACTCTTGATATGGGTCCGTCGCTCTTGACGTTCTCCCATGAGAACGATTTCATTCAACAAATTTTTTTTCTCGGTGTCCAGACTCTCAATTTTTATCCTTACACTATAGATAGCGTCCATCTCATCGGACGACATACCCAAAGCTGTTGGATCAATAGGGAGGAAAAGAGTTGTCACTATGTCTAGAGCTTCACTGTCAGATTTGGTGAAGTCCTCTTCGGGTAATTTATCTAAGACGACCAGGCACTGGGCCAGAGCTCGTCTAAATTCTTGATGTTGACCCCCTTGAGTAGCTTCAGGATTAACAGCGGTCCTCTTTGCAGATATTATAGCATGCCATGAATCAGAGATTGCTTGTATGGTATTTATCAGCTGGGCGATTTCACTCTAAAAGAGTAAATACTTAGTAAGTGTTGTACATAAAGTGATTGAAGGGGTCAAGTCGAACGATGCGTACCTGAGATGAAGTAGAACACGATGGACGTGTGGGTGGAGTAACAAAAGACGAAGCCAGAGTCATCGTCGTAGGTGGAACCATCGTAAAGCTCTCAACCGTCATCTTTATTGGAAAATCAGTAGTTGATGTTAACGTGGTAGAGGCTGGCAAAATGGCATCGGCCATTTGTTGTGATGGTTCACCGGAGTTGGGTGCAGAAGCTGATGTGGGTTCTCCTATTGTGGTCACTAGAGGAAGAGCAGTGACGCTTGGCTCAATAGCCATGACCGATGTTTTCTCGACCATAATTGGAGATGCCGGTCCATCACCAGAGGCTGATACAGAGGATAAACTCGCATTACCAATGTCTCGTAGAAGACTATACGGGCTATGAACGAGTACTTCACCAGTTAATGACAAACCTGGTTTAGCTGGGGCTGTATTCAAAATGTATAAGATGTTGTCATTATCCTCATCCTCCTCGTCTCGATCGCCAGCCTTATCGTTCTTTGACCCCTACAAATATAAAAATCAGAAAATGGGTGATAGATCGGTCGTAAACAAAAGTGTAATTATTTATACTTTTGTATTCTTTTGGGCAAGACGTTTGACTCTACGACTGGAATGTACTTGTGCCTCAATTTAAGAAGAGGATTTGGTCGAGCGGTCTGTTGGCAAACTCTTCTTAGCATGGCTAGGAGCAGTCAGAGGGTTTTGCTTGGCCATTTGAGACATGGGTGCATCGGCAATGACTGAAGGAGTAGTGTCGTGCCTCGACCCGCGAAAGCCCAACCGGGCCTGGCGACGCGAACCGAAACCTAATGAAACGCGGAAAATTTGGCGAGGGTTCCCTCTAACCTATTGGTCTCCCTAACAATTCATCAAAACCACCCTCAATTAAACAACAATAATTAAAAGAGCCTCGAACCACAGATTACAAAACCCAAGTGTTTAATATACATATCCTCGGAGAGGGGACAATTCGAATACAACATACAACACACATGTAGGAGACTAACTAACAAAGGGTTTAAGGCAATAAAGAATCACCTGTCGCGCCCCGACCCGCGAAAGCCCAACCGGGCCGGACGACGTGAACCGGAACCTAACCAACGCGGAAAAAGAACGACGAGGGTTCCCTCTAACCTATTGGTCTCCCTAGCAATTCACCAAAACACCCCCAAGAAAAACAATACTATATTCAAGCCTCGAACCACAGATTTAAAACTCAAAAAGATGTAATATACATAACCTCGGAGAGGGGTAGTTCAAATACAACATTACTCCCGTAGGAGACTATCTAGGCTAGGATAAAAGCAGTAAATATTGCCATCTCTCAAAAGCCACCAGGCGCCGCCACACCGCCGTCCAACTGCCCGGTAGGGGCCACAGAGGAAGAACTGACGCCTGCACCTGCAAAACGCAGCCCGGGTAGGTGTGAGCACTAAGCTCAGTAGGGATCTACACTACGACACACAGAAGGAAGGGGGAACGCAACAGTGTCGCCCTCAGCCAGACTCGAGTGAGCTACAATGGTCCCATTATCATTCACCGGTGATCTCTAGGCATATCCAACCAAGGTCACCCCAACGGACTGGGCCCATCTTGGATACGCCTAGTGTCGTAGGGTTCCAGCTGTGGTCACCCAACTCGCCATGGGCCCACACTGATGCCCCTACTGACAGGAATGGACACTGCCCAAAGAATAAGACCCGTCACCGGTGGCATCCTCAACACCTGACTTGAGGCCGACACGACCTCTACAAACATCAAGCCACAAGCGTGCCCGTCATCTAAGCCTATCATTAAGTTTGACTGGACACCACAATTCAAACCGGGTCCAAACTACCCAACCCCGGTCCTAGGGCTAAGTCCGAGCTTCCAGCCTCGGGACGGCGACCCAAGGATCACCCACGCCCTAACCAATGCAACTAATGCACAATCAACAATGCATGCTATGACATACACAAACAGGAGATAGGCATGCAACAGTATGACAAACATCATATAAGTCTACTGGATCGCTGCAGCGGTACCACCAACCGCTGCCAGCCAATCCGCAGCGGGTCCCGGCATTACGACGGTACCATGACCGTCGACCGCAGACTCCTGCAACGGGAAGCAACCCCGAAAACGATGATGAACAAAACACAATATAATATTATATTTCGAAATATAATATTATATTCAAAAACACCCAAAGCCTCTACTTAGGGGCTAATTGATCCCGTCGATCCGATGCCCAAACGGCATCGGATTCAAGATCCAACTTAGCATCCAGTAGGTGTACAAACCAGGATCATCCTATCCAAAAATCATAATCATCCAACGGTTGGATTAACGGGAAAACGCTAATTAAAAATCGCTAATCAAACTAACTTACCCATTCATTGCTGCAACGCAGCCCTCTAGCAAACAATTCATAAGAAATGTTACATAAATCGAAAAAATATGAAACAAGATGGAATGGAAAGATAACGACTAGCTGTACAACTCTTATGTTTATGAAAAGCCAAAAGTATGTACTCACCGGCCGTAAAACTCACCGCAAGCCGGCTGTTTCTCAAGAACAGCAGAAAACCAGAAATCCGAGACTAATCTTGCATAAAACCTACTCAAATATCAACTGATTAATATGAAACTTAAATCAGTTATTTTACAAGGTATAAGGAATCCAACAAAGTAAGGATCAAGAAGATCCAACGGCTAGATCTCAAGAACACCCGAAATAAACATCAGTAGGTATAACCCTACCTAGCTGCGCTTTCCTCGGCTTAGTTCCCGCGATTTGATCGCCAACAAGCTGCCAAATCACACCAGGAGCCTTCCTCTCGTTGTCACGAATCCAATGAGCCAAAGAACACCCAATTTGGTAGCCGGAGGAGGGAGAACGGAGGGAAAGAAGCTCGCCTGCGGTAAAGGGAAGAAACAGAGCACCGCGGGAAAGAGAGAAGGAAGGAAGGAGAAGAGAAGGAGAAGGGAGGAAGAGGAGGGGAAGAAAAGAGGGGAAAGGGGGAAGGGAAAGCCGGGAAAGAGGGGAAAAAGCTGGGGGAAAGGGAGGGGAAGTCTTCCCTCCCTGACAGGGGAGAGCGACGGCCGACGGCCGTCCTCGCGAAAGAGAAAACCCACCGACTCGAGCATGATCGATCTCCAAGGCATGTGAGATCGATCTCCTTTGCAATCGAGATCGATCTCCTTGAAATCCAGATCGATCTTCTTTGCAAAAAAGCCAGATCGATCTCCCTAGCCATCCAGATCGATCTTCTTTGCAAAAAAGCCAGATCGATCTCCCTAGCCATCCAGATCGATCTCCTTTACTCAGAAAGGCAAACTTGGGCTAAAACACAAGCCCAAGCTCAGATCTTTCGATCTCGGGTTCACCTAGCCATTCTAAACAAACACGAACACAGACAAGGCCAGTGTGTGCACGCGCGGGTGTGAAATAAACCAACAAGGCGCAATTTACCAAATTGCCCTTGTGGTCCAAGAAACAATGCGATCCACCGGATCGCGCGCTCGACGCGAGGCAAACCAACGAGCCACGGGCCTGACCCAGCCGGTCGACCCAGGAGTAGAGGGACGGGTCCTTACATCACCACTCCTCAAACTCCGCCTGGCACCGCCGCACCACCGACCAACTGCCTAGTAGGGGCCACCGAAGAGGAGCTAATGCCTGCACTTGCAAAACACGGCCAGGGTAGGAGTGAGCAACTAAGCTCAACAGGGAAACTACACTACGACACACAGAAGGAAGAGGGAAACACAACAATGTCGCATTCTAGTAAGACCTGGGTGTATACAGAGGTCCCATAACCCCACCGCGTGTCCCTGAGGTCCACGATCATGGTCTTCCAGAAGAACTGGTCACATGATGGGTCACACTTAGTAAGCAGGAACCAACACTGCTGACTCACAAGCAGGGAACCGGCACTGCTAGCGGGAAATGGCACCGCTGAGTAGGCAACCCCTCTACTCAAGAGTCATCAGAGTGGGACACCGGCTACACCTCAGAACTCGACAGAGATTGACACGACCTCTACAATCATCAATCCACATGTGTACTAGTCATCTAGGCCTATCATCGAATTTGACTATACACCACAATTCAAACATTGTCCAAATTACCCGACCCCAGTCCTAGGGCTAAATCCGAGCTTCCAAGCCTCGGGACGGCGACCCACAGATCGCCCACGCCCTAACCATATGCAACTAATGCACAACAGAGATGTATGCGATGAACACACATATATAAGCAGTTAAGCATGCAGCAGGATGTGATGATAGCATAACAAGGTCTGGGTTCGGCACTCTGCCGGCCTGGGGTGGTGAACATACATTTAAGGTCTGGAACTGCTGTAGTGGTACATAACCAACTGCCAGCCAGTTCACCAACAACCTGCATCGGGAGGCAGCCCCGCAAACAACAGAAGGCAAACTACGCAGTGCAAGGCTATGGAAAGCAGCAGGGCCACTCGCCCATTTATTCTAAACATCCCAGGAGTCATGACTCTCCTGATTCACCACTACCCCTAATATGAGGCTAATATGCTTAATGATATGTACAATGTATAAAGCTGTAAGAAAAACCGTACATACAAAGCCCCGCGGGCAAAGCCAATGAAAACTCATCTCTACCACCAAAGGATCGATCTTCTCCTATGAAAAGATCGATCTTTCAAGTAACAGAGAGCCTCCCCTTCCTGTCGAGCCAAAGAAGATCGATCCTTCCTTCCAAGAAGATCGACCATCCTCGTGACAGAGGGCACCCTCCTTGTCACGCCAAGGAAGATCGATCCTTCCTCCCAGGAAGATCGATCATCCTCACGACAAAGGGCATCCATGCTACCCTGGAACAAAGATCGATCATCTTCACCAGATGATCGATCATGCTCAGGCTCAGCATGACGAACAATGAAGGATCGATCTTTCGCCAAGAAAGATCGATCTTGTTGGGTTCTCCGGCTAACCTCCGACGAGAAATACCGTCAAAAAACTCTACCAAATCCCACAAAACCTTGGGATCTGGTAGTACGAAGGACCACGAGTCCAAAACCGATAAGAATACTGTAAACTAACCAACATGCATCATGATCTAAGCAAAAGAAGATTACAAACAACTCAAACTCACAAAACCGGAAAGAAAAACGTAGGTAGGATCCCTACCTAGCCTAGAGCAGCTTCAATCCCAACTGCAAGGCCTTGGATCATCCCAAATCTCTTCAAAATCCGACAGCTTTGAGCTCAAGAATGCGGATTTCAAAAGGGATTCAAGGAATAAGATCGCGTCCGCTTTATAGGCAAACGAACCGACTTATAAATGGTCTATCTTTTCCTAGGAAAAGATCGATCCTTAATGACGATCGCACCCTGACTTTCGGGCACCAAAATATCGATCTTCTAGCGAGGAAAGATCAATATTTCGATCCCGGGTTCACCTAACCTTTCTAATCAAACACTAACACAAATATGGCCAGTGTGTGCACACGCGGGTGTGAAAGAAATCAACAAGGCGTAATTTACCAAATTACCCTTGCGGTCTACAACGAGCCACAGGGGTAGAGGGACAGGTCCTCACAAGTAGTGATTGCAGGTCAAGGGGAAGATGATGTATATAAAGAACTAGAGGTACTAGATTCCCCCTCTACGACAGCATTGAGGACATAAAAGTTTAAGTGTCAAGAAGAGAAAGAAGATAAAACAACAGAGATAATTTTGTAGTACTCACTTGGCATGAGCAGATTGGCTGCTTGGTCGACTGCTGTGAGAGCCAGTCTCTTTCTCTGCAACTGGAGCTAGAGATGGTTGAGCTTGCGGAGATGAGGATGGTTGAGATTAGGGCATGAGTCTTTCTTTGGCCACGTCTCTTCTTGGGCGATGCATCGCCCTAATCATCAGAACCTATTAATCATAATATTTATCAAAAGGAGACGAGCTCCCATATGATTAAGGAGAAAAGTGTAAGTTTACATTTTCTTTTCCTCTTTTCTGGCCGAGGGTTAGAGACTTCTTTATTTCGCCCTTTCTTCTCCTTCAGTGGGGTGAAGTTATAAAAAACGTGATCCTTATCCCGGAAGAAGAGACGTTCTTTAACCAGTGAATCCCAGCTATCAACTATGGTAGTCTCAATATCACTTGTTGGTTTAAAGGATCTAAGTTTAAATCTCTTGATGAGGAGCAGTTCTCTCTTCTCTAGATGGAGTACCCGATCAATGTTGGAGAAGATACATCGCCCTTGGGCGATAATGTTGAAGCTGAAGTATGGTGGAACTGGCCAAGCTTATTTAAGGCCAAATTGGTGAGCAAGGAAATTGGGAGCATAAACCTCTACTTCACATTTATTGTTGGCCTTGCCCAAGCCATGTCAAAATGAATGTCACGGTCGATGAGAAAGCATGCCCAAGCTAATATCTTTTCTTCAGATTCCAGGTTTGAGGAAAGATCAAGGGACTGATGGACGATGGATGAGAATCAGGATTGAATGGACGATAGGAAGAATAAGTGGACATAGTATAAAAATGTTTAAAAAGTTGTCGGAAGGACTTGGGAATGAATGACGAAGAAAGATACAAATGGCCTTGAGTTCTGGTCGATGATGATGAAGGTGGCATATGAAGCTCAGGAAAATAGGCTCTAAGTCAAAGTTGGACTATCCAAAGAAGGCCAAAACCCGTCAAATTACTACCCTCTTTCAATTGGTCAAGGGCGAGATACATGCCTGGATAAATGGCCGACAAAATGAAAGAAGAAAAGGAAAGAACTTGTTTTCCAATAACAAGTTCTCGGATGAGTTGAATATAACCCTTGACAGGTTTCTTGGCAGGAAGGCAAAGGGCAAATTTACAAAGCCAATAATAAATGAACGCTAATCGTTCACGGGAGTTTGGAGGGCCATTGATCTTTGCCAACTTGACGTAGGTGTTAATAAAGAGACCATAATTCTTATTGGCCTCAAAAACTATTTCACGGCTAGGTAGTTTCATATTGGCTGATATAAGAGAGCCAAGAGGAGAAAGGCCAGTTAAGAGCGATATATCCAACAAGGTGATGGTAAGTGTACCAAAAGGGAAGACAAATTGTTAAACTTTGTCGACCAAAAAAGGAACGAAGAGATAAGTAAGTTGGGTTCATGATAAGGAATTTTAGTGCGCAAGTCGAAAAAGTCTAAGATGCCAGTATCAGAGAAAATTTTCTTAGACTCAGAATGGTTGATCATTATGTTATGCCATTCGATGAATTTATCATCTGTCAAAGGCCAAGAAGTGATGGGATTTTTTGAAGAAAGGGAGGACATGTTAAGGTTCTGGGAAAGGGGCAAATCGCCAGAAAGGGGGAATGAATGTATAATAGGCATTGCCTCAGAGCCAAGAAAAGGAATGCTCTCAGGGACAAAGCATGTAATACCCTAGTATTACTTTTCATGTCTTTTGATGCTTTTCATTAAATCTTGCACCATGTTTTTAGTAGCATTGTTGAGATTTAAATTCTTAACTTAGAAATACTTCATGATGTTTATTAGATTAATGATTTTTTATCCTGTATTGTGATGTGTAGCCTTATTGTTCTTTGATTAAGTAAATTAGAGTAACCAGCCCTCTAGTATAGGCTCTATTTGTCAAATCTGTTTTCTTTAGTTGATCTTAAGCATGATAGAGAATAGACTTAAGATGTAGATGAGTTGGCAAACCATTAAGAGGGTGGGAGACACCTCAGGGCTGTTTGGGACAACTCATCCCTTATTGCTAGACACATGTCTTACTAGCATAGTGAGGAGAACCCCACGTTTGAGAGTCATCTTTTGACTTTGAAGCACTTCATCCTCTCCCTTAAGGGGAGGCTTGCTGAAAAGAGAGGGGACACCAAGAAGAACAAGGCAAGAGAGAAAGCTGAAGAGAAGAAAAAGGTAAAAGACTATTTCAAAAAGAGAATTGAAGGCCAAGACAAGTCTAAGTGAGTAATGGGATTCATGAAATGATCTTCTGTTTTGATTCGTTATAGAAGATTCTTGTTATGTATATATGGTTGCATCTTTTAAAATTCTGCATGTTTTGCCATTCACTGGATGTTGATTTAGATGTTAGGGATATGTTTTGATTTCCTAAAATGTTAAAGACATCATTTGCTACCCTTGGAAGTCCTATATGAGGGGACTTAAATATCTGGTTGAGTTACAATAAGGGGAGACGTCCCTTACAGCTTCCTTAAGTTGTTATGCTCACAGCTTCTTTAAAGCTGTTTTGATTCATCATGGAAATGAATTTCGTACAGATTATGTGTGTTTTATAATTACGGATTATTCTGTTTAGCCGAAGAGTGAGCACATTCTATCTAGTGTAAACTCATCGTGAAGTGTGTTACTTTTTGATTCAGTTTAGCTTTCAGTAGTGTTATGTATGATGCACATAGTGAGATTCAAATTTCAGCATCCTTTTACTCACTGGGCTAGTTAGCTCATTTCATTTCTCATGATATTTTTCAGGAGGTGAAGTTTAACTTAGTATTCCAACACCATGGCATCATCTTTTATATGCGAGGAAGATTGGATTTTTGTACAAGGATGTTGTTTTGTAGCTCAGTGCTTGCATATGTATAGAAGTTTCAAGACTGTAGATTGTGTAAATTGCATTGATTTGTAGGAGAGGGTGTGGTCTTATATCAACCTTAGTTGTATAACTGAAAGTTGGAGTGCAGTTATGTTGTTAATCAGTGAGTTTAATGTGGTTTGAACTCCTTTGGGTCAGTAGATTCTGCTGCTTTATCTAATTATGTACCACTTAACATCTCAGTTTCTTTAAGTTCTATTTAAAAATTTATGTAGTTTCGAATTCGATCTCTGAGAGGAAGATGTCTATTAGCTCTCTTATCTTAATCGGAATTTGGATTTTAGTCCCCTTTTCATATCCCTGACCTCCAGCCTCTTCTAAACACCTGCTAGCCAATCCATAATTGAATTGAGAACAAATTTGTATTGCTTTGTCCAGAATTCAGTTTTACTTTCTGCACTGCGCCATCGGTACTAAAACACCGTAACTTTCTCTAGCAAACTTGAAATCGTGAACCGTATAATTTTCCAGAAACTAGACTTCTAGAGCTTCCCAACTATGTATGTTACTTCTTCTAGTTCTCCCTATGAATGTACAGTTTAACCTTCAAACTTGACCCTTCTGCTCTGGCAGTTTGTCTGACTACTTTTTATTTGTGGTTGTTATTGGGGTTGTGACAAAGCAGGGACCCAACATAAATAATTTAGAGTTAGAGTCACCTTCCCGGACCAAATAAGTGCTCATATCTCATATGCCTTCATGCTTTCGTTAAACTCTGCAATGGCTGCATTCACCTCTTTTTGAACCTCCTCATCAGCTTTGATCTCACGCCTTATGATGATATATGAGAAGTAGACGCCGGAGTAAAGAGAAAAGAACAAAGTGCCACCGTAATGGTAGGTAAGGAGAAATAAAGCCCTAAAAGACTGGAAGAAGATGACAGGCAGAGAAGGTTCTCTCCTGGCCGAGGTAAGCGGCTTAAATAAAGGATTTTTTGTCGTCACGTGCTAAGAGTTTAAATGCAGAATCCAAAAATATTTGGATAGAGAGAGGAAACGGCGCAGCGGTACATTTTCCCAAACATATGCTATGATTAAGTTTGAATAACTAAGCAAAATGGTCAAATCCCGTCTGATACGGTCACCTCGTCATTAAAGATATTCCTCAATTACCGCATGGGGGGAAAAATGTTAGTCAAAATAATGGCAAAACAACTAATGGCGGACACGTAGGAAAAATAAGCAATGAACGATGACCGATAAGCACATGCTTTCATCGTCTAGATGCAAACCATCGACCAAATGGATGATCATATGTCGATGTGTAAGGATGGAGCATCGTCCACAAAGTAAGAAACCAAATCATCGGCCAAAGATAAGTATGAAGCAAGCAAAGGAGAATAATCGACCAAAGGCCATGATGAAGCAAGCCAATTGAAGCTATCGTCCAGAATCAATTAAAACATGTGCCAATTAAGGTCATAAAACACATGCAGATATGATCTAGATTTATCCTTAGATTAACTTAAACTAGTGTTATTAAGGTTGTTTCTGCTTTTTTCGATTGTTGGATTAACATAGGGATAATCTAGATTTAATGAGGTTAAAATAAGTAGTTTCTGTATTTTATCTTTCCCGTTATTGTTCTTAGTTCTAGTTTAATTAGTTAATTAAAATAATTTTAGATTAATTTAGATTTTATTTAAAGCATAATATAGATTTACTTTCAGTCTCTTTACTGTCATTCTATTTAATATAATTTAATTAAGCTTGATCATCTTTTCCATTTAAATAGACACCTCTGTTCGAACAAAGTTTGACGGAGTTTGAACCTTATCACGTCACTGATTTTAATTTTAAGACTAAGTATGACCATTATCGGTATACGATAAGATTTCCACGTCAACAGAAACCAACAGATAGCAACAACTATCCTCACGATCATCCTATAGCAACTAGAACTAGGGCAAAGAAAAAGAAGGGATCTTCATCAAGAAGGAGGTTTAGTAATGACATCACTGTTGAAATACTAACGAGACTCCCGGCGGCCAGTCTCGCTAGGTTCAGGTGTGTCTGTAAGCAATGACACAACCTGGCATGTGATTCCAATGTCCTGCTCCAGCATATGATGCAGAGCGCACGTCACCGCCTCATCGCATCTTATCGCTTCACATGGTGGCTGGGAATTTAACACTATTGTCGAAAGAAGATGTACATGAACTCTGTTGGATTTGAGGCCCAATTGAGTTGGGTTAAACATGGGTTGAATCAAATGGGCCTTGGAAGAGCCCATTAACAAAATAGCAAAATGGCGGAGAGCCCATATGTGTAGAGTAGTTTAGTCCCATATTGGAAGTGGGAGAAAACTTTCACTTGTTTATATAGAGTTTTGAGCCTCTAGGCTTTGAACATATGTGAGGACTAAAGGTGAAACACCACACGCACGCACTGCTGCCGTCGCCCACTGGCCGACCGGTCGTGCTCGTGCGCTGTGTGCCGTGGGTGTCCTTTTTGCTACACAAAAGAGCTGGTCGAGTCATCTCGGATTCACTGAACCTTTTCAGCTTCCAAGATGGTTACAGATTAATTGATTGGGTCTGACTCTTGGGCTACTCATGGTTAATGGGCTGAGTCAGTTACCACTTGGAATTGATCTGGTCCGACTCTTGGGCTTCTGTGCAGAATTGATTGAGTCAGTTACAACTCTTGGGGTTCTGTGCAATTGATTGAGTCAGTTTTGATTGCTGGAGAATTGATTGAAATTTGACTCTTGGCTGGTCAGCTTCCAAATGACGTGGCAGTCTTCTATTGGATGGTTTTTGCTGACGAGGCATGTGTTTTCATCTCCCCTAATGGCTGATCAGCTTCCTCTCTTAGCCTATAAATAGGATCCTTTCCAACCCTTTAGAGGTTAAGTTACGTGCATCCAGTTTTTGCACACCACTCACTAGGGGTTCCTGAAGAGAGTACTATACCAGCGAAGGCTTGATGGGCGTTTGGAGGCTGGCTTCCTTCTGTTCGCGCAGAAGATCGTTGTACCCTGGGAGTTCCTTGCTTGAAGAACTAGAAGCATCGGAGGTGGGCAATACGAACTTAAGGGCACAGTGTGGTACACTGGCCTCGATCAAGCTACGGTTCTACAGCGGCTTTCCCTCTTCCTCTTCGGCGTTTCTCTTTTGTTTGGAGTTCTATTACCTATCTAGTAAGTGTATGGAATTTACTTTTCCTTATTCTTGTTGTAAAGGATTCTTGCTAACTTAGTAAAAGCAAAATCCTAATTCTCCTCGCTACTTCCAACAATCTTAAGTTCGTAATTTATCGATTTTATCGTATTCGGATCCACTTCTCCTACGGATCCTTCTGTTTTCTTTTCTTTTTTGAAAGGAAGTTACTTGAACTTCCTTTATAAGAACTCCAAAACTCTTAACTGAATCACTTTGTGGTTGATATGCTTTGCAGATGGCTTCAGGATCTGTTCCTGTGAACCCTCCCAGTGAGGAAGTGCCTGTTGGCAATCCACCTGTAGTGGAAATGCCAAGTGTACCGATCGGGTAGCTAGAGAGGCCTGAAAAGTTTAAGGGGCTGAATTTCAAGCAATGGCAGCAGAAAATGTTGTTCTACTTGACCACCCTTAAACTTGTCAGGTATCTCACTGAGAATGAGCCTGTTCTAACTGAAGAACAGAAGAATGCTCATACCGTAGCTGCGGTTCAGGCTTGGGGTCATTCTGACTTCCTATGCCGGAACTATATTCTGAACGGCTTGGACGACAAGCTCAACAATGTGTACTTTCCGAAAAGAACCGCAAGGGAACTTTGGGAAGCCTTGGACTATAAGTACAAGGTTGATGATGCCGGCGCAAAGAAATTTATTGTCGGTCGATTCCTTGAGTACAAGATGGTAGACAGTAGAAGCGTTGTCGACCAAGTTGAGGAACTTCAGCTCATCTACCATGACATGAATGCTAAAGGTATGATTTTGAATGAACCTGTCCAAGTGGCGGTAATGATAGAGAAACTGCCACCTTCTTGGAAGGACTTCAAGAACTACCTCAAGCACAAACGAAAGGAGATGAGTCTTGAAGATCTTGTTCGGAGATTAAAGATCGAGTAGGATAACCGCAAGACCGATAAGAACAGCGGTCTAGGCATTTACTCTAAGTCCAACTTAGTGGAAAATGCCAGCGGTTTGAAGAAGCGCAAGCGCTTCGATGAAGGCACAAAGGGAGGCAATGGGTCTCAGAAGTTCAAAGGCGAGTGTTTTGTCTGCACGAAGGCAGGACATCGGGCCAAGGACTGCCTCAACCACCCAAATGCTCAAGGGAAGAAGAAGCCAGCCCCCAAGAAGAAGAGGACAGAAGCTCACATAACCGAAGGTCTCAGTGCAGAGATGGATGACTTGCACCTGGTGGCAGTCATCACCGAGGTGAATCTGGTCGGAAGCAACCCAAGGGAATGGTGGGTCAACACAGGCGTTACCCGCCACATCTGCTCCAATAGATGGATGTTCGACTCCTACCAAGCAGTGGATGGAGAGCACTGCTACATGGGAAACTCTGCAACCTCCAAGGTGGAAGGTAAAGGGACAGTGAAGCTGAAGATGACGTCCGGGAAAGAGCTGACCCTGACAGAAGTCCTTCATATGCCAGAGATACGCAAGAATCTAATCTCAGGTTCAATTTTGAGCAAGAAGGGCTTCAAGCTAGTCTTCGAGTCAGACAAGGTCATCTTGTCTAAGAATGGCATGTATCTGGGCAGGGGCTATATGACTGAGGGGCTTTTTAAGATGAATGTAATGACTGTTATCCCCATGGTCAAAACTAGTGAAGCCTTAAAGGCTAGTGCTTCCAATGTACTGACTGTTGCCCAAGAGGCCAATAAAGAAAATGTTGCCTATGTGACTGAGTCATTTAAATTATGGCATGGGAGGCTGGGACATGTGAATAATAATTCAATGAAAAGACTAATAAACTTAAATCTTCTTCCTAAATTAATAATTGACAAAGAACACAAATGTGAGGTTTGTGTGGAAGCAAAAATGGCTAAGACTTCCTTTCAATCCATTGAACGAAACACTGAACCTTTAGGTTTGGTTCATACAGATGTTTGTGATCTGAAAGTTGTACAATCTAGAGGTGGTAAAAGGTATTTTATTACCTTCATTGATGATTGTACGAGATATTGTTATCTTTACTTAATGAGAAGTAAAGATGAGGCAGTAGAGAAGTTCACTCATTACAAGAATGAAGTGGAAAATCAGCTTGACAGAAAGATCAAAATGCTGAGAAGTGACAGGGGAGATGAGTATGAATCACATTTTGCCCAAATTTGTGCTGAAAATGGTATCATTCATCAGACTACAGCGCCCTATTCTCCAGAACAAAATGGAATAGCAGAACGGAAGAATAGGACGCTAAAGGAAATGATGAATGCCATGCTTATAAGTTCAGGCTTACCTCACAACATGTGGGGGGAAGCGATACTTTCAGCAAATCATGTGCTGAATAGACTACCGCACAAAAAGTTAGACAAGACACCTTATGAATTGTGGAAAGGCCGTGCGCCTAGTTATAAGTTCTTAAAGGTTTGGGGTTGTCTAGCTAAGGTTCCAGTTCCAGTTCCGAAACGAACTAGGATAGGGCCAAAAACGGTAGACTCTGTGTTCATTGGATATGCACAGGATAGTAGTGCTTACCGCTTCTTGGTTAATAAATCGGATAATCCTGAAGTGCATGTGAACACTGTCTTAGAGGCTAGGGATGCCTCGTTCTTCGAAAATGTGTTCCCTTACAAGTCTTCTCCTACAACAGAGGTTAGTGAGAGACCTTATGAGAACATCGGGGAAGAAAGAATTCAAGGGTCTTCAGTTCATGAAGATGATGAGGAACCTAGACAGAGTAAGAGGGTTAGAACGGAAACTTCTTTTGGCCCAGACTTTCTAACATATTTGTTAGAAAATGACCCTCAGACATTCAAGGAGGCAATGCCAACTCCAGATGCTCCTTTATGGAAGGAAGTAGTGAAAAGTGAAATTGATTCCATCATGCAGAATTATACTTGGGAACTGGTTGATTTACCACCAGGTTGTAAACCTTTTGGTTACGAGTGGGTTTTCAGAAAGAAAGTGAAAGCAGATGGAATAGTTGACAAATACAAGGCAAGGCTTGTCGTCAAGGGTTTCAAGCAAACCGAAGGGGTGGATTATTTTGACACCTATTCTCCAGTCACTAGGAAAACATCAATCAGAATAATTATCGCCCTTGCGGCTTTAAACAATCTGGATATACATCAAATGGATGTAAAGACAGCGTTCCTAAACGGTAATCTGGAAGAAGAAATCTACATGGAACAACCCGAGGGGTTTGTGGTTCCTGGAAAAGAGAAGAAATTTTGCTGACTTGTTAAGTCTTTGTATGGACTAAAACAAGCACCTAAACAGTGGCATGAAAAGTTTGATCATGTAATGCTAACAAACGGATTTCACATAAATGAGTGTGACAAATGGGTTTACATAAAAGGTGATGAGAAGGAATATATAATCCTATGCCTTTATATAGATGACATGATCATTATTGGTAGCAATGATAATATCATAAAAGCTACTAAGAGCATGTTGTCACGAAATTTTGATATGAAGGATTTGGATATCGCTGATGTGATACTTGGTTTGAAAATTACCAAGACGACTGATGGCTATACTTTATCTCAAGATCATTATATTAAGAAAATTCTTAATATATTTGATAAAGGAAGTGATGCTGTTGCCAGGATACCGATAGATGTTAACACACATCTAAAGAAACATCATGGTGAAGGTGTACAATAATTGGAATATTCCAGAGTCATAGGCAGTCTGATATATGTCATGAACTGTACACGACCGGATATTGCTAACTCAGTAAATAAGCTGAGTAGATACACAAGCAATCCTAGTACGGATCACTGGAAGGCATTGATCAGAGTCCTTATTTATTTAAGGTACATAACCAATTATGAATTACAGTATACGAGGTATCCAGCTGTGCTTGAAGGATATTCAGATGCAAACTGGATCTCGAACTCCAATGATACAAAATCCACGAGTGGATTTATTTTTATGATTGGAGGTGCAGCTGTGTCTTGGAAATCATCCAAGCAGACTTGCATAGCAAGGTCGACTATAGGAAGCTAAGTTCATAGCATTAGACCTAGCTGGGGAAGAAGCAGAATGGTTGTGTGATATCGCTCAAATGTGTCACGCACAGCGGTCGCGGTGCAGTACAGTATAAGAGAGGTCGAACCCACAGAGAGACAAACAGAAAGGATCCAGAAATACAGATAATAATATATTGAAGACAATGAAGAAAGCTAACTAAATTAAATTAGATCAAAGGATTAATGATAATGTAATGTTAACTAAAGATATCGGGCTTTTGATAAGGCTAGGCTTCAGGAATCACTTCACTCAGACTTAGGTTCTTCTCTTCTCAATGATTCATATAATACTCAGTTAAGGGATTCACATCCCAATCACCTTAACCGGAAGATATGGAACTATAAACCTAACAAAATATATATATGTCTCTTCCTATGATTGGTTCTTCCTTATTATAGTTCTAACTTCATCCAACCAAACCTAAGAATACACGATACCGGCTGTCACTACAGGCAACGCGCAGCAAAAGTTCATCGGGACAAAGCCCTAACTCTATCTAACCGGATCTCTAAGAATACACAATACCAACTCTCACAATCGGCAATGCATAGCAAAGATTTCACGGGATAGAGCCCCAACCTTATCTAACCAGATCCCTAAGAATACACAATACCAGCTGTCACTACGGGCAATGCATAGCAAAGGTCTCGTGAGACTCGGTAGGAGAATCAAAAGAGATAACTATGGGATTATAAGATCATGAAAGAAGCATGACTGGATTCATAATATTAATCATCCACATAGAAATCTATAATCTGAAAATAATATTTGAAGATCCAATACATAGAAAAGAGTTTAACAATGAAGATTAAAAACTATGAATCATTGTTGGCGAAGAAGCCCTAGTCCTCGCTAGATCATCCGTCCGCCATGCCCACGGATTACTCGGTCATGGATGGAGATTCCTTCATCTTCTTCCTTTGGGAAACGTCCCGAAAAGAGCCTGATGTGCTGTCGCATGCACTCAAAAATAAAACCAATACTCGTTAAAATAAATGTAGTAGTGCGACTACGAGTCGATCCCACGAAGAGTGCTTAGTCTAGTTTTGTGCTCAGTGAACAAAGATAGGGGGGTTTTAAACATGAGGAAAAACAATAAAGAAATAATCTAGAGTGAAGAATTGAATTAAATCAAGAGAACAAACCTTAGTCTGAGTCAACATCCACCATCGGAATCCAACAACTGATCGGAGATGCAAGTATCAATCAATTCATACCATGAATATTCACCGTTCGAATGAAATCCGAATCTCTCCTCAATCATAGTTAATTAGAAACAAGCGATCTAATCAACCCTAACTACTAGACAACCTAAGACAAGCGCTGTAGATTTAATCTAGTAGCAGCCTTAAGAATAGGGAGATCGATGAAGCTAAATAACACAAGTACAAGCGGTTGCATTTAATCTAGTCAAATATTCTTCCTAAGACCTAACAATCTCTGAAACGCAGTAGATTATTAAACCCTAGTTGCTTCGCAGATTAGAGGGATCAAACAATTCCGAATTTGATATCAAACCTAGCAGTAGATCACCATGAATAATAAACTAGTAGGCCTCCTAACAATTAGACAAGATAATCATGAAGATTTAATCATAGAAGAACATTCAATACTCATGTATAAACTGAACAATAAAAATAAATTAGATCTCACAGTTTCATTGATTCCGAGGTTTCAGTCTCCTCGACCAAGGATCAAGATTTAGCCACGCAGGGCCATCGAGAACAATCCTCAAAAGATTCCAATAAACAAAATAAAACCTAGAAAATATAAAGGAGGAGAAAGAGCAGCCAAAAGTGTCCAAGAATCCCCCTATAATCTCCCAAAGAAGTCTATTTATAAGCTTCCATCAAACCCTAACTCGGATTAGATCTCAGCCCTTGATTTTTCCCGCAGAACCGCAAGGGATCGATCCCCTAGTGAAGAAGGATCGATCCTCTTCGTCCGTGAGCTTTGGATCTGGAATTTGCCCGACATGGATCGATCCCTCTTCCACAGAGGATCGATCCTTTGTCTCCGGATTTCAATTTTTCCCTCACGGTCGATCCTTGCATCGTCCGTGAGAGCATATATTTTTGACAGAGGCTTACGGTCGATGTGACGGTCGATCTGGCGGTCGACCGTGGGCCATTTTCAATAAGGGATCGATCCTGTTTGGAAGAGGGATCGATCCTCTTTTTCTCTGCTTGTTTCTTCTGCTGTTCTGTCCTGCGCTTGTTGTACTAAAAGCGATGTAACTTTCTCTAGAAAGCTCCAAATCACGAACCATAAAATTCTCCAGCAACTAGACTTCAAGAGCTTTCCATCCATATATGGTAGATCATCTGGTTCTTCATCAGCAGGTACAGATTAATCTTTAAAGTTGATCTGTGCACTCTTTTCAGCTTCTTTTCGACTTAAGGACTTCAATTGCATCCTAAATCAAAATATCAGAATAATTAGTGTATTTAGGAACTAAATAAGCACCGGAGATTAAGTATTAAGGGATAAAAATATAACATTATGCATCATCATCAGAGTCTCCAAAAACGTCCAAGAAGTCCCCTTTTATTAACCCTAAGTTTCCTATTTATAGCCCCAAAGTCTTCCATCCACGGATTAGATCTAAACCGTTGATTTTCTTCACTGGGAAAGTTAGATCGATCGGACTTTAGGTGTTGGATCGATCCGTTGCGTAGAAATCCGCTGTTTTTGGCTATTCCCGAGTCCGATCGATCGGACTATGGGTGTCGGATCGATCGGACCCCGTAGGAGGGATGGAGGGATCGATCGGATCCCTTATGGCTGAAAAATATATGTTCTGTCATGTTTCTGTGTAGTCCGATCGATCGGACTCTGGGTGTCGGATCGATCAGACTTTCAGCTTATTTTGTTCTGCCATTCAGACTGCGCCATCGGTACTAAAATTACCGTAACTTCTTCTAGGAAACTCGGAATCACAAACTGTAAAATTCTCCAGAATCTAGACTTCAAGAGCTTTCCAACCATATATGGTACATCATCTGGTTCTTCATGAGCAGGTACAGATTAATTTTTAAAGTTGATCCATATACTCTTTTCAGCTTCTTTTAACCCCAATTTCCTGCATTTTCCAAACAACCATGTCAAGCAACATATAGATGTAAAAATAGTAATAAAGATGTTGATTAAGGATAATAATCTAGTAATTGAGATGGTTATAAGACTGTTCAGAGTGCACTTTCATGCACTCATCATTGTGTAACTTCTTAGAAGATATTCCTATGTGGCCTAAACATGTACCTCCTATTAGCATTCACTGCGATAGTCAATCAGCAATAGGAAGAGCACAAAGGCATATGTATAATGGAAAATCTAGGCATATACGACGACGATACAATTCAGTAAGGAATTTTTTGTCGATGGGTGTAATTTCCATCGATTTTGTGAGATCGAAGGAAAATGTTGCAGATCCACTAACCAAAGGCCTAACTAGAGACCTAGTGGATATTTCGTAGAGGGAAATGGGGTTGAAGCTCATGAAATGACTATCTTTCTCAATGGCAACCCAACCTAGCTAATCTGGCAGACCCAGATTCTAGGTTTAATGGGACAACCGAATTGTGGGGGGCAGTCGCTTAGATCACTCTTACCCATTCCTATGATGACTGAGTGATAAACTTGCATAGTGCAAAGGTTAACTTATGCTTTTAATGATCTACAAAGAGTAGGGGTATGACAAGATGCTCCTAATAAGAGATTACCTATGTCGAGTGAGAAGGGGCCGCTTCTATGAAAATGATGTAAGGGGCTAATTCTCTAAAGCACTCGAAGAATGTTACCAGGCATGTCCAGGGCCGAAATGGACACAACAAAAGAGCTTTCAATGGTATCAGAAAGGCGCTGTGTGAGCACTATTGTCTTAGTGTACATGGAAGCTGAACAGTTCAAGACATCACGTTCACTGTTTAGCAAGTACATTCGATAGTGTTTTACTAAGGAAGGTTCAAAGCTAAAACCTACCTCTCCGGAAGCAGCAATGTTCTGTGGTACTCTCAAATGCATTAGGCATCATTTAGCATTTTGATCAGCCATTTGATTCATGTGGGGGATTGTTGGATTTGAGGCCCAATTGAGTTCGGCTAAACATGGGTTGAATCAAATGGGCCTTGGAAGAGCCCATTAATAAAATAGCAAAATGGGGGAGAGCCCATATGTGTAGAGTAGTTTAGTCCCATATTGGAAGTAGGAGAAAACTTTCACTTGTTTATATAGAGTTTTGAGCCTCTAGGCTTTGAATACATGTGAGGACTAAAGGTGAAGCACCACACGTGCGCACCGCTGCCGCCGGCCGGCCGGTCGTGTGCCGTGTGGTGGGTGTCCTTTTTGCTACACAAAAGAGCTGGTCGAGTCAGCTCGGATTCACTGAACCTTTTCAGCTTCCAAGACGGTTACAGATTAATTAATTGGTTTTGACTCTTGGGTTACCCATGGTTAATGGGTTGAGTCAGTTAACACTTGGAATTGATCTTGTCCGACTCTTGGGCTTCTTTGCAAAATTGATTGAGTTAGTTACGACTCTTGGGGTTCTGTGCAATTGATTGAGTCAGTTTCGATTCCTGGAGAATTGATTGAAATCTGACTCTTGGCTGGTCATCTTCCAGATGACGTGGCAGTCTTCTATTGGCTGGTTTTTGCTAACGACGCATGTCTTTTCATCTCCCCTAATGGCTGATCAGCTTCCTCCCTTAGCCTATAAATAGGACCCTTTCCAGCCCTTTAAAGGTTAAGTTATATGCATCCAGTTTTTGCACATCACTCACTAATGGGTCCTGAAGAGACACTACAAGAGAAAAGCCCTATACCAGTGGCCGGAAACGCTGGTATAGACCTAAACTGACCGCTGGCATAGCCTATACCAACGGTCAGCACGCGTTGCTGCTAACGACGTCGGTATAGGCTTTGCCAGCGGTTATGAAGACCGCTGGTACGATCAAACCGACCGCTGGTATAGCTCTATCTACACCAGCGGCCACAATGAACGCTGCTATTGAGTGCAAAAACACGCTGGTATAGAGTCATCGTAAATGACAAATTATAAGGTCAAAAGTGCTGGTATTGAAGGAAGTAAACGCTGGAATAGGTGTCCTACACCCGCGTTTATTGAAAAAGTGGGTATATGTTGCCAAGAAAGCGTGGCTTGTGTATGGACATAACCGCTGGTAAAACATAATAATAAACGCTGGTGTAGGACACCTATTCCAGCGACTGTAGAAAACGTTAGTATATGATGACAAAAAATCGTAAGTTTTGAATGGCTAAAACCGTTGGTATAGCAAAAATACAAATGCTGGGATTGGCTCCCCTATTCCTATTTGCCCTTCAATTACTGCGTTTTTATAATTGTTGCTATAATATGAGCGAAAATGCTGGAATATAATAATAATAATAATTTTCTATTTATTTTTTAGATCAAATATTATATAAAAACATGTAAAACAAATACCATATGTACATAAAGTCACCATATCAACAACTAGGATACAATCGTACGATTTCAGCATATCAAATATCCAAAAAACATATAAAATATTCATTCAACCTCGATACAATTGTAGGATTTCCAATATCCAAAAAAGAAACAAAATATTCATTCAACTATTTCATTCATCCAATAATACATGGTATTAAACTAGTTAGCTGGAAAGTCGAATAGCCAAAATTTCTCCCTTGAGAGCAAGGCTTGAAAGCTTGACTTCAGTAAATGATCAGAGTTTTAGGCCACCTGTATTGAGCAATAGAAACAGCTAATTACTTTTACACCTAAGCAAAGTTTTGTGCCTGAGCATGTTATCTCACAATTATCAAGTTCCAATGGAAGGATGATTTCAGTATTTAGGTGACTAGATGAGAACAATAAACTTCTTCATCAGAAGGTTAGCATGCATATGTGATTTGTTATCAATGTTAGCTGCTCAACATCCATATCCTAAATGTGATTTCTTGACAAAGTGCATTAGAGAACTCACTCGATTGTTTGTTTGTGATTCCAACAAATGGAGAGAAGGGGCTTCGCTTTGCTTCGATTGGGAGAATTTAGTTGGCAAAAATTCAGCTGCAAATGTATGGCAAAAGAACAATAAGGTATTGGAGGCAAAGCAACTACACAAGAAAATAGAGTATCTAATTTCTTTACTCCAAAGCTACTTAGGTAAAAGGTTATGAACAAAAATGTTATATTAGATTAATGCATGGGTTTTCTAGCTTACATCCAAGATGTTCATCAAACTGCATTGTACGTAACTTGAAAGACAAAAAAAACCCAAACCATAGATAAAATGATTACATGTCAAAACAATAGCAGCCTAAACAAGTACTCAGTTGATGTCCATGGCATGCAATCCTTGTCAAGGGATGGCCTCGTGAGGTTTTCAAGATTAAATTCAAAGGGCATTAAGGAAAAAAAATATGTGTACTTCAAATCAACCAGATTTAAGCCCCATACTGTAAGTAATGGTTGAAGAAAGTATTTAGGAATGCTTTCTGACTAACTAACCTGCTGGTTTAACAATGAAGCTCAATACATGATTTACAAAATTTCTTAGATTAGCTCTCAAATCGTTGCTTAGCTTGGTCTGCAAGTCTGCCCATGTAAACAATGCATCTGACACCTGTCAATGAAGATTGAGCTTAAGTCTAGAGAGCTAAGCTAACAAGGAAGCCTTATATATATATCCAGCATTGTCAACAATCACCTTGGGCCTATTGATTAACAAGTAATACCACCATACTTCTACAGCATACAAACTGGCTAAAAATATTGAGGAGATGCACAATATCGAAAGCAATGACTTCAAAATCCAGTTGGCTAAAAATGTTACCTATAACCAAATATCGGATACAACAAACAAACATACAAACTGATACAATAGCGAAGCAAAATAATTAAAAGTTCTAGATTGAGAGTATCACCTCTTTATATCTCCTGCAGAGGGAAAAAAATGTTCATCATCGTCATCAAGCCCGGCAAATCTAGCATCCTCCCTCGCATTATCATCTTCCAACCCTCCTAATTCAACTTCCTCAACAACACCCTTACGACCAAAAAATGCATATTGAGAAGCATCAAAGCGAGTATCAGCTGCACGGAAGCAGAATGCTAGTGCCAAATTCAAAGCAATGAAATGAAGATACATAACACCAAGTACTTTTAAAATCCCATATGATTATAATGGCAGAGCATCCAACACCTCTATGCAAAAATTAAAGTCGTCCCAATAGCACTTTAGATATAGAAACTCCCACAATAATATGTCAACGTTATCCAAATAACACGACAATAAATAACCCATTACTGGAATCTGGATAATCTTCTATCAACTCCAAACTGCATTAACACCAGATAATTACAAATATGAGGATCCAAAACGCATAAAAGCTAACAAAGAGAAGATAGGTCTATCCAGAACAACCACGAATTCAACTCCAACACCAACCCAGTTGTCTAAGTAGTTCTAAACGATTGCGGAGGAAAGCAGAAAACCAATAGCATAAGCGATATACATAGATATCAGCAACGAAACCCTATATGCTCAATCCAACAATAGCTACGACTATGCACCATAAAAAAACCATAGGAGATGAGAAAAAGGAGCTCACCCACATCACCATCGCCTTCGCCGAAAGCCCTGAATCCCTCGCCACCGTTCGGCTTATGTTTCCCCGAAACTCCGTACTCCTCCTTGAACCCCCTCATCAATCCCTTCTTGAAGGAGAAAAAGCAACATAAGAATATATGAGGGGGGGATGAGCACAAAAACAAAACAACAATCGAATGAGATAAAGACTCACGGACGGGATGGCTTCCTCGAAGAGATCCCGGCGAAAGATGCCTCACGGAACCGTAAGTTGGATGGATCCCTGTACGTACGCCTTGGGTTGGAGATCACGCCTCGCCCCGGCCCGTTGCCCTTACCCTCGCCTCGCCCCTTGCCCCTCGCCCCACCCGTCGTGTCGCGCCCCGACCCGCGAAAGCCCAACCGGGCTGGGCGACGCGAACCGGAACCTAACGAAATGCGGAAAACAAAGCTGGCGAGGGTTCCCTCTAACCTATTGGTCTCCCTAACAGTTTATCACAAAACACCCTCAATTTAAAAACAATAATTTAATAAGCCTCGAACCACAGATTACAAACCCATGTGAATTTAATATACATATCCTCGGAGAGGGCAAGATTCAAATACAACATTACTCCAGTAGGAGACTATCTAACATAGGGTAAAAGCAGTAAACGATCACCACCTCTCAAAGTCCACCAGGCGCCGCTGCACCGCCGACCAACTGCCCGGTAGGGGCTACAGAAGAAGAATTGACGCCTGCACCTACAAAACGCAGCCCGAGTAGGTGTGAGCACTAAGCTCAGTAGGGTTCTACACTACGTCACACAGAAGGAAGAGGGAAACGCAACAGTGTCGCCCTCAAGCCAGACTCGAGTGTGCTGCAAGGGTCCCATAACCCTTCACCGGTGTCTCTAGGCATATCCAACCATGGTCACCCCAATGGACTGGGCCCATCCTGGATACACCTAGTGTCATAGGGTTCCAGCTGCGGTCACCCAAAACGGACTGGGCCCATACTGGTCGCCACTGCTGGCAGGAACAGACACTGCCTGGGCCAGACTAACCCTCCCGGCCCCCCAAAGAACAAGACCCGACACCGGTGGCACCCTCAACACCTGGCTCGAGGCCGACACAACCTCTATACATCATCAATCAACAATTCGAACCGGGTCCAAACTACCCAACCCCGGTCCTAGGGCTAAGTCCGAGCTTCCAGCCTCGGGACGGCGACCCACAGATCACCCACACCCTAACCAATGCAACTAATACACAAATCAAAAATGCATGCTATGACATACACAAACAGGAGATAGCCATGCAACAGTATGATAAGGCATCATGTAAGTCAACCGGATCGTTGTAGCGGTACTACCAACCGCTGCCAGTCGATCCGCAGCGGGTCCCGGCATTACGATGGTACCACGACCGTCAACCGTGGACTCCTGCAACGGGAAGCAACCCCGAAAACGATGATGAACAGTAAAAATATAATATTATAATCCGACATATAATATTATATTTAAAAACACTAAAAGTTCTCTACTAGAGGCTAATTGACCCCATCGATCTGACATCCAAACGATGTCATATTTGAAATCCAACTTAGCTACCAGTAGATCTACATGCCAAGATCAATATATCCAAAATCCATAAACATCAAACGGTTAGATTAACGGGAAAACACTAATCAAAACCACTAATCAAACTAACTTACCACCTCTTTGCTGCAACGCAGCCCGCCAGTACGAAAATCATAACAATTCGTAGGAAAATTGTACAAATATGAAATCAATTGGGTTTGAGAGTAGATGCAAAGGTCTACAACTCTTATGTTCATCACAACCCAAGATCATGCATGGACCGGCCGAAAAACTCACCGCAAGCCGACTGTTCTTCAAAAACAGCAGAAACCGGAAAATCCGAGATTAATCATACATAAATGCTACTAAAATTTCAACCAAAGTTCATGAAACTTAGAACAGAAATTATACTAAGTAATAGGAACCCAACAACACAAAGATCAACAAGATCAAACGGCTAGATCTAGAGAAACCCATTAAATACTCTCGTAGGTAGAACACCTACCGAACAGCGCATTCCTCAGTTGATCCCTCACAAACCAGTCACCAACGCAGCTCCAAACCACTTCAGGGATCTTTCTCTCGTCGCCACGGATCCAACGAGCTTTGGAACACCCAAAACGGTGGCCGGAGGAGGGAGAACGGTGAAGAAGAAGGGGCTGCCAGAAAACAGGGGAAGAAGAACTGAGCCGCGGGAGGAAGAAGAAGAAGGAAGAAGAAAGGAGAAGAAGGAGGAGGAGAAGAGGAAGAAAAGGAGGGAAAAGGGGAAGGGGAAAGCCGGGGAAAGCCGGGGAAAGCCGGGGAAAGAGGAGAAAGAAGAAAGGAGGGGAGGGAAAGTCCTCCCCTTCTGAGAAGAGAGAGCGACGGTTGGCGGCCGTCCTCGCGAAAGAAAAAGCCACCGACTCGCTCACGAGTCCGATCGATCGCTCGCGAGCTGCCAGTAGCCCAAAAACGGGCTGCCGCGCGCCCGAGCTGGGATCTTCCTATCCCGGGTCCACCTAACCATTCTAATCAAGCACTAACACAAACAAGGTCAGTGTGTGCACACGCGGGTGTGAAACAAACCAACAAGGCGTAATTTACCAAATTGTCATTGCGGTCTACAACGAGCCACAGGGGTAGAGGGACAGGTCCTCACACGTCGCCCGTCGCCCCCTCAACCTCGCCCTCGCCCTCGCTTTTTGCATTGACGGGATAAGAATGAGGGTGAATATTGAATAGGATCTGTTTTAGGGATTGTGTCGGAGGGGCTGCGCGGGACCCTGAAAAGTTTTGGTGGAAAGATGCAAATTTTTCAAAAGGGAGTATAGCTGAATAATTTTGAGTCTAATTTAGGGTTTAATCTAGATATATGAGAACCAAATGTTAGGGAAGAGAACATGTCAGATTGGAAATTTGGCCTCCTATCCGGCCATCATAACCGAGTAGTTTTGAGTCTAATTTTTTAAATAGATCAAATTGATTTACATGTCCTAGAAAAAGTATTATTTTAACTGCGATTAGACTTAATCTAGATGTATGAGAACCAGATGTTAGGAGCAGCTTGATTCATATTGAGTTTTGGGTTTGGTCTAACAGTTGAGTTGGATTAATCCAAATAATATAAAAACAGAGAACTTTGATGCTAATTTGATTTAGTCTATGCATCGTAGGACAAATAGTAACTTGACTCATTTTAAGCTTAGTATATACATCTTCGTGGAATAAATAATTTGACGGTGTAGACCTTATACTAAAATGAGCAGTTTGAGTCATATATATGGGTTTTATTTTAGACATCCATTACAAAACAAGTAATTTGAGTCAAACGAGACTTGATCTACACATATTAGAAAAAAGATAGATGCGAATGCAAAAATAGACTCTAATATAAATTATTGAATTAGACTCGGTGAAGCTCCAAAGCTTGATCAGGAGGCTTGGCTTGGAGGCTCATAAATCAAACATAGAGCAGGCTCATGAATCAAACATAGAGCTTCATAAACCCAAAGCCGAGTCGAGCTCAAGCTCCATCTTCATGCTCGAATCAAGCTCCAGCTCAAACTTGAGCGTAAAATATGTTTTAATATGAGTCGGCTCGAACAAACAAGAGCTCAACTCGACTTGGCTCGAATACAATCTTAATGCACACCACTAACACGAAAATCCTAAGCATCTTGAAAAATGGTCGATCTCCAAAAAAAAGCTAAAGAAATGCATTAACAATATCTCGGTGCTACCTTCTGGTAAATAAAAAAAATTAAGTTGTTTTGAAATATCTTATTTTTTAACAGTTTATAGTTTCTCGAGGATGCAAGTATATACAAGTGGTCATAACTTGAGGAGATTTTTTTCATCCTATATTAAACTTATGGACATTGCTACTAGATATATGTTGTTGATTCCTCGTACCTATGCCAGTGGTCGCAAAACTGTTGATATATCAACTCTTATAGAGGCTGGAGTAGAATTTGTGTGGCTAATTCTCCATACCTATGCCAGCGGTTGCCAAAACGCTGGAATAGCCCATTTTTGTTGTAGTGATATCTATCCCAACGGTTGTAAAAGCGCGGGTATAGATCAGCCAATACCAGCATTTTGACAAAAACGTTGGAACAAAGCCCATGTATGCCAGCACTTTTACTGGCCGCTGGTATCTAGTTATCAACTTTCTCAGTACATTTACCAGTGGCCACAAAAACGCTGGCATAGAGAAGTCAATACTAGCATTTGGATAAAAGCGCTGCTAAACAAGTAGTCTATATATACCAGCGGTTGGCCTAAAGCGCTGGAATAAATGTGTCAACACCAGCGGCCGGTCTAAAGCGTTGGTGAATAACACGTTAATGCTAGCGTTTTTAGCGGCCGCTAGTATAGACTAAGTTCACCAGCGTTTTTCTACAAGCGCTGGTAGAAAAACGATGGGATAGGTCATATTTGTTGTAGTGAGAGTACCGTACCAGCGAAGGCTTGACGGGCGTTTGGAGGCCGACTTCCTTCCGTTCACGCAGAAGATCATTGTACCCTGGGAGTTCCTTGCCTGAAGAACCAGAAGCACCGGTGGTGGGCAATACAAACTTAAAGGCACAGTGCGGTACACTGGCCTCGATCAAGCTACGGTTCTACAGCGGCTTTCCCTCCTCCTCTTCGGCATTTCTCTTTTGTTTGGAGTTCTATTACCTATCTGGTAAGTGTATGGAATTTACTTTTCCTTATTCTCGTTGTAAAGGATTCTTGCTACCTTAGTAAAAGCAAGATCCTAATTCTCCTCTCTACTTCCAACAAACTCACCATACGAGACCAGGATTTGCCATTCATGTACGCTTTTGATGTTTATACATCCATACCCTCGCCTCAAGAACGGTCCTCTTTGGCTTCACATGAGCAATTCTTGCAAGGGTTTGGTTCGCATCTGCAACCAATCTCTCAGGGACATCATCCTGCTCAATCCGACAACCCGAGAGTGTGCACATTTGCTGTAGCCGGAGCCCGAGTTCTTCGAAGAGAAGAGCTTAATTAGTCTTTCAGCGGTGCTATATCTTGGATTTCTCTCCGTGACGAAAGAGTACAAAGTGTTGAAGATATGCAGCAAGGAGCAATCTTGTTGTGCACCTAAGCTGTGCCAAATCATCACCTTAGGAACCGGTACCAGCGGTGGTTCATGGAGGCAAACGAGCAATGTCAGTTGTATGCCATCGCTCAACTCTCTCAACGATGCAATGGTGGTAAATGGAAATATTTACTGGCTAAACAAATGCCATGCTGCCCGAATTGTTTCGATAAGTTCTTTTGGATCTCAGACATGAAAGTTTCGAGAGGTTCCAATTATGTTGGACTTATCCGATTGGGTCGCCCAAGATGGCTCGACTCGAATTCTATTCATAAGTCTATAAATACCTATGAGAGAGGAACGTAAAGAGACGAACGTTAGCCAGAATTCAGCATTGTTCCATACAAGAAGACGGTTTTTGAACCCATGAATAGTAGGGGTTTTTCATGTCGCGCCCCGGCCTAGGAAACCCATCCCGGACCGGGACACGAGGGGGGGGAAACCTACATCTACTGACACCCAATAGGCGGAGACAGAATACAATAAACAAAGGGCGAAAGTAATCTAACAATTACTAAACCAAAACTATACAAGTAACAATATTTACATCTGTCAGAGTTATACAAATTTACATATACAACTGTCAAAAGAAATTACATCTTCAGGGGTCTCCGCAAAAGCACAGACAAAGCCGTCCTGGCCCTCTTACATGGTCGACCGGCGACGCGCTGCCACAGGACGAACACCGAGGGCCCACAGGAGAAGTTCTGGTACCTGCACCTGCAAACAACACGGTCCAGGTAGGAATGAGCCAAAGCTCAGCAGGGTTCTACTCTACGACACTCACAAGGAAAGGCGACGCCACCCGTACTAACTCTGTGCCAAGTACCGAGGCCTGCCAAGGATTCCATAAATCCCGTCAATAACCCGAAGGGCACCTGTCCAAAGTACGTCCTCCGATGGCCACTGCTCAAGGGTGGTCTACCTCCAACAGTCCCTGACACAGGGTGGACATGACGCTACCCGTAGGACACCCCTCTCCAAGCGGAACCTCCACACTTGGCGGAACGACCGAGATTACGACAACCATCTCCCAGCACTCAAAGCACAGAGTCAATACAACCCCTAAACTCTAGATCAAAGGTTAAGTCCAACCGGGAACTCACCCGTCCCATCGTTACCCCCTCAAGGTTCCTACCCAAGCATACCTCTCCCGTCTCAACAGAGAGAACCTCAGCCCATGCAGGACGCCCGTCCCCATGCTGGATACCAAGCAGGACAACCCATGACGGGGTAACGCTAGCCACAACTTACCATTTGATCCTAGAGTACTACGGACAAAACCCCACCCACGACTAGCCTAACATGCCTATAATGCGCAGGGAAACAGACAGATAATAAAGAAAGCAGTAAAAGCAAGCATCAAGCAGGGGCACACCTTCGACCCATTTATACTAAACACTTCCGAGGGTCATGACTCCCTCGGTTCACCACAGAAAGCGATAAAGAGGCATGCAGATAATCATAAGCAGTAAGGGCATACATTCAGCCCATTTATTCTACACAATCCCGGGAGTCACCACTCTCCCGGTTCAACCACAAAGCTGTAAACACACAACAGTTTACAGCTATGCTAGTAAACTTGTCAGAAAGCGGTAAACAAAACTATCATAGCAAGCCCCGCGGGCAAAATCGCTAAAATCGCATGCATACGAAGCCCCGCGGGCAAAACAGCCTTAAACAGGCGATTTGGCACAGGTTGGATCGATCCAACACCTTTGGATCGATCCGAACTGGCCTTGGATCGATCCAACTAGCGCTTGGATCGATCCAACTCGTCCTTGGATCGATCCGGCTAGGGAAAAACAAAGAAAACAAACAAGGTCGATCGATCCAACTCGGCATTCGGATCGATCCGACCAACCTCGGGATCGATCCAACAATCCCTTGGATCGATCCGGCTAAAAAAACCAAGGAAAACCGCGCAGTGCCACCCCCAGGCACTGTTCCTGGGACAAGTGGGATCGATCCAACTATCACCTTGGATCGATCCGACTCCCAGGCTCGGATCGATCCTACACTTTTGGATCGATCCCACCCGGCCCTCTGGTCAGTTTCCGACGGCGCTCCCAGCCAGAAAACTGAGCCAACCATCACCAAACTTGGCGAGTAGGAAGTGCCGAAGCTCACGAAGCTACTCATGGCTTCAAACCCGGAAAAGACCGCTTATGCAAGAAGATCTACAGAAAACACCTCGGAAATCCGGCGAGAACGACGATGAACAGGAGACAAACCCAACGAATGCCATAGGTAGGAACCCTACCTCACAAGAGCTGCTTCAATCCACGAAGCAGAGCCTTGGATCTTCCTATCTCCTTCCAAGAAATCGCCGGGAACGAGCTCGGACGCGACGAGATCGGGAAAAGAGAAGAAGCCCGGCGTCCGTTCTTATACAGACGCCTCAGTGCGATTCGGATTGATCCGAACTCCACCTCTGATCAATCCGAGTCCCACTGGCGGCAACACTTCCCTAGTACGAGTCGGATGGATCCGAAGTGGAGTTCGGATCGATCCGTCCTGCGCTGGGAAGGGAAATTGGGCCCGGTTCAAGCCCAATTTTGGATCTCTCGATCCCTGGGTCCACCTAACTATCCTATTCAAACACATACACCAAAACAATGCATGTGTGTGCACACGCGGGTGTGAAACAAACCAACAAGGCGCAATTTATCAAATTGCTCTTGCGGTCAACGACGAGCCACATGAATAGAGGAACGGGTCCTCACATTTCATCTACCAGATCAATAGCTCGAGATACAAGATCAAACCATCCTCAAATAAATACAAGATCCTTCCGCATGTGACATGATCTTATATACCAGTTTCACATGTCATCTGATCATGTACATTAATTCTTAGATTGGCATCAGAGCCCAGCTCTTTTACGTATCTCCAGTTTTTTGGTTTGCCCTGCATAGATTAGATTCCCACGTTGGTTTTGCATGGCGAGCGATGTTCGTGAGGTGAGCACAACGTTGTCGGCGACCTTGGACGGTGGCAGCGCCCAAGCTTTGGCAAGCGAGCGCCGGTGAAGGCCGTGCTCGAGCTCGTGATGGCATTGGGTCAAGCTCCACGGATGGCGCTGGATCGGCCAAGCGGCGGCGGCGAGATCTCTGGATCGGCAACGGCTCCACGCCGAGATGGCCGCGCGGCGACGCGATGCCGACAGCAGCTAGCGTCGGCGAGGGTGACACGCCTAATGAGGCGGCGTGTGCGAAGGCACGCCGACGGCAACGCCACATCAGCACGAGCCCGCTATGGCGGCGTCCAAGGGAGGCGCCAGCGACAGAAACCGCACCCAAGGATGGCGGCGGCGCTAGGCCAATCGACGGTAGACCAAACCCTTTTTTCTGGGTTCACAGTCGAAGAATGCAAGGGCTGAAGGAGATGGCAGAGATATTTTTCTTGGGGTTTGGGCTCATAACGGATCCGACCCGACCCGTTTAGCCTTAACTAAAGATCAGCATTATATCATGCTATAATATTTAGGGAGAATGGTCAATTGGGTTGAAAAAAAAATCAGGTTCAAATAAAAATTAGGGTGGTTTTATATGCACCACCACTTCTTATAAGTGCACCACATAAAACATTTAATTTTATTACCCAATATACCCCTAGCGTGAGTTCACCAAACTACCCTCGATTAACACCCTCGTTTAACTAAACCTACTAGCCTATTCAAGCTAATTAACTAAACTTATTAACACTATTAATTTTACTATGTGCACCACACCACCCTGCATTGCCATCGTCCTCTATATCCTACCTCCAACCTCAAACTTCACTCAATGTCTCCTACGGCGGTCCTCACCAAACCGTCTTATGCCTCGAACCGAAGCATATGCAACACTTCGAACGCAACACGAGGACGCATTTCATAGCTACAAACAGGTGTGTATACATATAGTTCAGTCTTCTTTGCAACACTCGCAGTGACGGGGTTTGAATTGAAGATGGATTCGGAATCAGAAGACCAATCATCCCCAGAACACGCCCCAGAACACACGTGCGAAGCGCCGAGCCATTTAAAGGTATCATGTTTCTCTCTTCTACGTGTTTTTTGCCCTTTTTTTTCCCGAAAGGATCGTGTCTTGATCAGTCAAACCAGACCGATCCTTGTTTTAGGTATCGGCTTTACGTAGCCGAACAAGTTTGTACTTATCGGTCCCGAAAAACCGGCAACTTTATATTTATCGGCTTTTCGAAAACGATATGTTACACGAAGTTCGGTTAAATAAAGCCGAACATTGTATTTCGGTTACTTAAAACCGAAAATTTTTCTTATATTCGGTTTCATATAGCCGAAATTTTGTATTACTTTTCAGTTTGATAAAACCGAACTATGCGGAATTTATCGGTTTTTTAAGACCAAAATCAACATAATTGTGATATTGATTGTGTTATGATGACATGACTATGCTTCCACTGCTGGAAGTGGTGTTGGAGATGCCATTGTTATGGATTACACGTCGCAGTTCACGACTAACATGGTATGCATACGACCGTGTTCTTTTTCTTCATATATTTGACTTTGAGGGAATTTTTTTCTGTAGGCAACTGACTGTCTTCTGACACATGCGTACAGATATTCCTTAATCGAGAGACCCTAATTCAGTGGACTCAAGAAGTGGGTAGGCAGTATGGGTTAGTCATAGTGATCAAAAACTCAGAGGCAGGTGGATCTGGTAGAAAGCCAAGGCTCACATTAGTATGTGAGAGAAGTGGCATGTATAGGGACTCGGCCCAATGGAGAAATTCTGATAATAAGACCAAGGCTCTGGCCAAGAAGAAGAAAGGCTATGGCACTAGGAAATATGGCTATCCCTTCAAACTCCGGGGAGTGAAGCTAGCATCTGATGATGATGGATGAACAGGGTGGAATGTGGTGTGCATAACCACCCATCTGCCCTTCATCTTGAGGGTCATTCATATACAGGGAGATTATCAGAAGAGGAACACCATATTTTAGTTGACATGTCCAAGAGTCTAGTCAAACCGAGGATGATCTTGAATACCCTGAAGCAGAGGAATGAGCAGAATGTCTCGACTATGAGACATATTTATAATGCAAGACAGAAGCATAGGGTAATCGAGAAAGCCGGTAGGTCAGAGATGCAGCTGCTGGTTATACTGAGTGGCACACGAGCAGTGATGACACATCGTCTGTCCGAAGCATATTCTGGGCACACCCGTCGTCGGTAGAGCTATTGCGTGCCTTTCCAGAGGTGCTGATTATGGATTGTACATACAAAACTAACAAGTACCGTCTTCCATTGCTCGAGATAGTTGGAGTGACGTCTACAAATCGGGTTGAGAGTGCACATGCAAAATTGAAGAGGCATTTGGGGGCATCGAACTGCAATTTTGACACCTCCTGGGCCACGATTGATGCACTGCTCGAGCTCCAGCACACAGAGATCCTTGCTTCTTTTGAGAAGAGCAAGTACATTGTGCAGCATCATTTCAGGCCAGCGATATTCTGAGAGTTGAGGGGTTTCATCTCCAGGAACGCGCTCGATATTGTGTATGCAGAGGCTAAGTGAGCAGAGGATATTGGCCCAGATGAGCATGCTTCCGGCTGCCAGGTTAGGCGCACCCATGGTCCTATAGGACGGAAATGCTCCTATAAACCCCCCAAGCCCCCCTGCTGGCAGCCCCCCCAGCGCCCCCAACACCCCTATAATCATACCCCCCCCCCCACACCATAATCCCCTCGTCGCCGATCCGGTCCCCTAGTCACCGATCCGATCCCCTCGTCGCCGATCCGGCTTCCCCTGTCCTCAATCCAGCTTCCCCCGTCGGCGATCCTGCTTCCCCGTCGCCAATCCGGCCCCCCCGTCGCCGATCTGGTCCCCCCATCGTCGATCCGACTGTCCTTGTCACACCCCGACCCAGAAAACCCATCCGAGCCGAGGCGTGAGGGGAAACCTACACTATTCATCTCCAACTGGCGTGATACAATGCGGAAAATATAAATAAATCTAAACAATTTATGGTCCAGAGTTAAACTGTAATTCAATTTATAAATACATCAAGTTGTACTGTTTAAACATCTGATTACAATTCTTATCAAACTCCCCCAAGGGAAAAGGTATTATACAAATAATCCCAAAAGTCCTCGAAAGATGTTTACAATTTACAAACTGCCAAAGTACAACAATCGTCCTCCAGCAGCCTCAAGTGATGAGACGTGAAAAGTACACAAGTTAACCCCTTAATTTACCTTTATTAGTCTTCGAGTAAGGTATTTCTAATAATCTTCATGGTATTTCAGGTACAAGAGCCTTCAACAGAAGTTAGATCAACTTTGGAGCGTAAACAAGCCTATTCGAGCACATTTAGGTACATGGGCCAATTTCAAAGATTAAACTGTACCTTCTCAGGAAGAACCAGATAATGTGCCATATATCATTGGAAAGCTCTGGAAGTCTAGTTTCTGAAGAATTTTACGGTTCATGATTCCGAGTTTCCTAGATGAAGTTATGGCCTTTTTCGTACCAATGCGCAGTGCTGAATGGCAAAAGAGATAATATGCAGAAACAAGGATCGATCCTCCCTATGGGAAGGATCGATCCCTTTTGCACATTTTCCAGTGACAGAACGCAACATTCTCTAGGATCGATCCTTATCTACTAAAGGATCGATCTTCGTCGGGGCGCAGCCAGAACTCAAGAGGAGGATCGATCCTTTACCCTATAAGGATCGATCCTTTTGTGCCAGCCGAGCAAAATTAATGGTCCAGATCTAATCCGAGTGGGGGATGCTTGGAGGCTATAAATAGACCCCTTTTGGGGGATTTTGGGGATTCCTTTGGACGAGAAGAAGAGGCTAAGGAAAGGGGCAATCCCCTTGAGCAAGGAAGGGAGCTCTCATCCAAGAGGGAGGAGATTGATGAAGAAGAGGATCCAGCTCTTCTCCATGGCTTCTCCATCGAAGATGAGTAGCTAATCTATTTACCTAGTGGAATACCATGATGTTTTAGGTTTTTATTTGTAGTTTTCTTTGGATTTGGATGTTGTAATCCTTATGAGACAAGATTGTATGGATTTATTCTTCATTTCTATATCTTTGTAGTGGGATTCTAATGTTGGATGGATGGATTCTTTGGTTTGCATAAGCTAGAACCTTGTGCCCAATAGGTGTTTGTTGATATTCCCCAATGAGTAGGTTGTGCTAGAACCATGGCCACTTGTGTTAAAGGGAGTCTTGGCTCTAGGTTAGGGACTTGGTTGTGCTAGAACCACTCCAATCCACATCTAACCTAGCATCTATCCTATCTTTTATAGTGTTTTGGATTTGAGATGCTAGAACCACCTCGATCCATTACCATATTCCATACAACCCGATTCCTTGCGACGAGATGATCCTAACCCGACCTCTCGTTGGCGATGATTGAAGCTAATCCCTCGATCGTCGACTTTCTAGCATACACCTAGTGCGACGGATAGTCCTTATCCGGTTATTCGTTAGCGACGACCTTTGTTAGCCACAAGGTAGTCGATATTGTAGTGTCTCGATAGGATTGCAGATCTTGATCCATTAGAAAGCTATGATTGAGCCTAATCCGGATTGGGATTCCCTAGGACCTCTTTTTATCCATTAAATCATTTACATGCTTTCTTAGATATCATATCCTAAAACCCAAAACCATTTCTTTTATTATCCTTGTAGGAACACTTACATTGAGCTTGGTAATTTAATTGTTTCCATACGCATTCCCTGTGGATTCGACTTGGATTCACCGCTAGCTACCCCCCAAGGTAGTTAGTTAGTAGTTCGATTATAAATTTGTAATTTTGATCAGGCGCGTTAAGCCGCGACACTTTTCACTTCCCTATCATCAAGCACCTCTGGATGTAGTCGCGCCTCCAAAAGCTGATCTCGCCGGCTCTACTGCTGAAGAACTGGCGCCTGCACCTGCAAACGCAGCCCGGGTAGGAGTGAGCGATAAGCTCAGTAGGGTTCTACTCTACGACACACAAAAAGGAGGAAAAGAATAACAGTGTTGTATCCCCGCTCAAGTCTAACGGATGCCACGGGTCCCATAGCCCTATCGATGTCCCAAGGGCTCCTGTCATGAAACCTCTCTCCTGAACATGTTACCAGGAGGCCAAGGAACAGTAACATGCTGGATCACCCTTACCCAAGCAGGAATACCATGCCTCGGGGAACCACGTCGGGAACGCATCGATAACCATCCTTAATACTTAGCCTTGGGAAGACAACACGACCTCTAAACCTAAAAACATTTATCAGAGTCAACTATCGCAAATCCTCAATAGCATGAGATTCAATTATACAATCACACCTTAATCCTTACTACCCATCCACGGTCCTAAGGATAGATCCGAGCTACCCAAGAGCCTCGGATCGGCGATCAACCCATCGCCCGCCTAACATGATATGCCTCTAATACAAACAAGATGCATGCAATGCTCAGGCACAGATAACGAGATATAGGCATGCAACAACATGACAATAATCATAGAGGGCTAGGCATAGCCTATAGCTAGCCAAGGGGTGAGCATAGTAAAGGCCTCAAATACAGATAATTTATACTAACCAAACAAAGATTAGCGCAAAGAAATAGACACATATATACAATAGTCTTCAGTGCTCTCTCGCACCTGACAGACTAAGGTTCCACAGTTACCCCACGGGTAACTGGTCAACAGTTATACAATAGCCCTCGGCACACACCGGCAACGGACTAAGGTTCCACAATACCTTGTTAGCTAACACTCATAATTAGCTAACGGTTGAGGAAAGCTATAAGCATTTAAACTACTAACCAATCACGTATTTAAATGCAATCAAAACCATAATTTCACCCAAAAGGGAAAGTACACGAATCAATCCTCAATCTCGATAGAATTCCTTTAAAAACTCCATAGAAACGACGTGTAAACTTCCCAACATGCTTAGATGCATATCACGAATGAAATCCATTCAAGAAAAGCCAGAAAACAATGTTCAAGGGCCCACGGTCGATCCGACGGTCGATCGTGAGACCAAAAAGAGGGAAACCATAAGAGTCACGGTTGATCGGTGCATCGACCCTGGGAAGCCCCAAACGAGGCAGAGCCTCACGGACAATGCAACGGTCGATCCGACGATCGACCGTGAGGCGGAAAGGAAAAGAAGAAGGAACCACGGTCGATCGGGGCATCGACTGTGGGAGGCCAAAAATGCGACAGAGCCCGATGGTCGATCCGACGGTCGACCATCAGGCCCGAAAGAAGCGTATTAACGCTTGATGGTCGATCCACCGATCGACCATCAGCCCCACGGCACAGTTCCTCTAAACAATGCCGGAAATCCAATTTCTTGGATTTGAATGATCAAATCACGTTGAAAGTTGATGAAACTTTGCAAGCATGTGTAAAAGATGATGGGGAAGCTAATGGTACGATCAAAACACAATTTTGATGGTTAAATCTCAAACCTACGTCTTAATGGCCAAAAACCGACGAAACGGCGAAAATACGGAAATCGACCGATAAAATACGAAAATCAACAGATAGGAATACTAGAAGCAAGCCATAATACACATGCATTGAACCACACAACATTCTAACATGTATTCCGACAGCGAAAATGCAATAAACCTATCCTAGGAGAACCCGATCACAAGATCGAGGTAGAAACACCTACTTGAACAAGCAAGGCAGCTCCTCCACGCATCCGCCAAGTCCAATCACCAAGATCCGCTCCTCGAAGATCGCGATCCGAAGCCCTAGCACTGCCGGTTGGAGAGAGAGAGAAAGAGAACGGCAGGAGAAGAAGAAAGAAAGAAAAGAGGGAGAAAGGAGGAGAGCTTAAATAGAAAGCTGGAATCGATCACAGCCGTCCGATTCGATCTCTCCCGATCTTCCGATTGGAAGCGCCCTTAAGGTTCTAATCGAACACATACATCAATCAAAGGCCATGTGTGCAACGCGGGTGTGAAACTGACCACCAGGGGCATATTTACCTAAATGCCACTGGGGTCAAAAACAGCGATGCGATTAACCGATCGCATCCTAAGGCCAACCGAGCCAAACCACAAACCCAGACCCTCGACCTAACACGGTCAGACCGGGTTGGAGGTAGGGGTCCTCACAGTCCCTGTCGCCGATCCGGCTTCCCCCATCGCTGATCCGGTCCCCCCGTCGCCGATCCGGTCCCTCCATCGTCGATCCGACTTCCCCCGTCGCCGATCCGGTCACCCCGACGCCGATCCGACTTCCCCCTTTGCCGATCCGGTTTCCCCATCGCCGATCCGGCTTCCCCGTCGCCAATCCGGTTCCCCCGACGCCGATCCGACTTCCCCCGTCCCCGATCCGGTTCCCCAGTCGCCGATCCGGTCCACCCGTCACAAATCTGGTCCCCCCGTCGCCGATCCTGCTTTCCCCGTCACTGATCCGGCTCCCCCGTCCCCGATCTGGCTTCCCCCGTCACCGATCCAGACTTCCTCGGTTCCGCCGTCGTCGATCCAAGCTTCCCCGGCTCCCCCGTCACCGATCTCGGCTCCACCGTCGTCGATACGGGCTCCATGTCGCCGATCCAGGCTTCCCCAATCGTCCTCGTCGCCAATCCAGGCTTCCCCGACTTCCCCGTCGTGGATCCAGACTTCCCCGCCCGTCCCCCTCGCCGATCCAGGCTTCCCCGTCGCAAATCCGGTCTCCCCCGGCGCCGATCCGGTCTCCCCCGGCGCCGATCTGGGCTCCCCGGCGCCGATCTGGGCTCCTATTGACAATTTGGTGGAAAGTAACTGATGAATAATTGTGAAAAGTAAATATTGACAATTTGGTGGAAAGTAACTCTTATATAATTTAGTGGAAAGTAAGTATAACATGATAGTTACTTTTACAATATTAAGAAAATATGGTGGTTAATTTCGACAAATGCTGGTGATAGTTACTTTCCACAATCAATAGTTACTTTTCACAATCACTAGTTACTTTCCACAAATAACTAGTTACTTTCCACAAAATCTCTAGTTACTTTCCATAAGTTTCAATCACTAGATACTTTCCTCTAGTTACTTTCCGCTAGGTGGAAGGTAACTATTGACAATTTGGTGGAAAGTAATGTGATGAATAATTGTGGAAGGTAACTACTGACAATTTGGTGGAAAGTAACTCCATCAACTCTGTGTAGTGTGTCATAGTCAAGCCGGTGACATCATCAAGAACTCAAGTTACCTTCCGTGAGTTACTTTCTACAAATCTAATGAGTTACTTTACATAATTGAAGTCGGATATTTTCCGTATTTTACACCTATTTTTTCAGACATTTTTTCCCATGTTTTTCCAACAATTTTTCCTATTTTCCGGCCTTTTTCGTTATTTTTCTACCATTTTTCCTATTTTTAGTTTGCCTTTTTATCTCCCCTCTCACCTCTTCTCCTCCTTCATAAGCGATGCCCCCGAGATCATTCTCCCCGCTACCACGTCTCCGGCGTCGCCCGACCTCTGATCTCCTCCCGAGCTCCTCCACTGCATCCAAGTCTTGATCTCCTCCGACCTCCTCCGACCTACGATCTCGTCCCGAGCTCTCCGTTGGATCCAAGCCCGTTCCTATCTCTGTCGTCATCTCTCTCATCCACCGCTGCACGGCCGCCCCACCACAACCAGAATGGCGACGGTCGTCACGCCCTGTGAGATCCCCGTCCCCACCATGCACACGATCCTAGCAGCAGCCGCCACCACCACCATTGACACGGATGCCACCTCCATGCCGCGGCCGCAGTCGCCGCCCCACCCTCGAGCATGACTCCCCGACGGCGGCCTCCACTGATCCTCGCCCCAGTGCTGACGACCTCATCCCCAAGCCGACAAACACCACCAGACCTCATCCTCTCCGCCCATCGCGCCTCACTCCTCTCCGAGCTCCGCCTCTCTCCTCTCCGCCCATTGCGCGGTTCCGGCCCATCGTGCCAAGGCCGGAGCCCTCGCCCGCACCTCCATCTCCTCCTCCTTCCTTGTCGAGCTCTAGATCGCAACCGACACCGACGACCTCTCCCCCCCAATGATGGCCCTCCATATCCTCCTCCTTCCCTGACAACCTCATGCTCCTTTCCCATCGTGATGCCGCTGGGAGTGGGGGATATGAACCACCACTTCGAACCGTCGTGATGCCGTCGGCAGTGGGGGATACGAACCACCACTTGAGGATCTTGGAAGGGTATTCTAGTCATTAAAAATTTACAGCTAATCATAATGATGACTTATAACACTAAACACCTTAAGAAAAAAGTATCCATCCTTCTGGACAAACATTTGCTTACCAAAGACCTAAACACCAATTATCTGTAATATTTACAACGTTGCCATCTACAATGCTGAGTAAATATTATTTGCATTTAGCACCCTCCTCTTTGTGTATTTGTGCCGAAATTTTGCATAATTTAGTTTGCAGTTTTTAGAAATTGCATCTAGATTCCTGCAGAATTTAACTATCAGGACTTATCCTGGTTTTTTCTGAAAATTACAGCATGTCAAGTTTTCTGCATAATAGGATGTTTTTGCATTCTTCATGATACCGTGAAATGGGTTAGATCTGAAATTACACTAAAATTTTCAGAATGTTAATCATTATTGAGATTAACACTTGCCAATTAGAAGCATAAAATGCTCATAGAAAATGTTGACAAATTTTTTTCTTTGGAAAATGAATGCCTATGATTAAATTTTGAATGTCAACATAGTGGGAGAATTTTGCTCTATTGTTTTTAAACACTGATTTTTTAAATGTGGGTTAGATTGAATGCTTGCATTGCTTTTGTCCCTATATCACATTTTAAACTTTTGGATGTTTAACTTCGAATATTGAGGCAAAATTAAGATATTGTACTTGTCTCTAAGCGTGTATTTTTTTGGAATAGTGGCTGCTACCAGAAACATTGTTAAAGACCTCAATTCAGGAGAAAACTTGATGGCCAAAAAACAGTTCAGTACCCTGTAGTTTTCCAATTTTGCAGTTTAGTACCACGTACTTTCAAAATTATAAAAAAATACTCCAAGTTACATAATAGTTGCAGTTTAGTACCCATCATCCGACGCCGTTATATATTTTAAGGCCAAAAAGTACTTTGGCACCTTGTAGTTTAAAAATTTTGCAGTTTGGTACCACGTTGTTCAAAAATTACAAAAAAATGCATGAAGTTACAAAACTGGTCATTTTGGATCCAACGTACTTTTAAACAACGTGGTACTAAACTACAAATGCTCCAAGTTAAAAATGCTCCAGGTATAAACCTAGGTTAAAAATGCTCCAAGTTTTGTAACTTCAAGCATTTTTTTGTAATTTTTAAACAACGTGGTACTAAAATGCAAAAATTTTAAACTACAAGGTGCCAAAGTGCCTTTTGGCCTTAAAATATGTAACGGCGTCGGATGATGGGTACTAAACTGCAACTATTATGTAACTTGGAGCATTTGTTTATAATATTTAAAGTATGTGGTACTAAACTGCAAAACTGGGAAACTACATGGTACTGAACTACTTTTTGGCCAAACTTGATTGACAAAAATTACGATGTCTGGCATCGTAAAGTTCAGTATCTCCTTGAGGAACAGAAATTGTTGGAAACAATAATGCAACCGATGGTTGAGCCTGAACATGGTACCACTGCACAGCACAGGCGCGGCTTGGGGGCTTATCAGGCTTACAAGCGCAATGATCGTATTGCTCGCATTTTGATGCTCAATGGCATGAGAAATGATCTGATGTTGCGCTTTGAAAAACATCAATCTGCTTTAGCACTTTGGGATGCTATGAAGCTTCACTGTAGAGGTACGTCTACCACAAGATTCCACCAACTGACCCTCAACTTTGACAGATATACGAAGTGCCCTAATCAGACGATGAGGCAGCATCTTACTGTCATGGCTAATATGATTAGCGAGCTGAAGGGAGCTAGACATGAAATGACTGATGAAGAACAAGTCCAGGCTGTGATTCGTTCTTTACCATTCTCATGGGAGCACCTGAGGGTGAACCTTACCCACAATGCCAACATCAGAAATTTTGATGATGTTGCTAAATATGTAGAGCTAGAAGAGGACCGTCTTCAAGCTGAGTTGCCTAGAGTTGAGGCCAATATGGTCCAGAATAATAAGCGTAGAGCTTCGAGCTCTAGCAGTAAGAAAGGCAAGGGTAAGGAGCCGAAGAAGGTAAAGGCGAATCACTCATGTTGCGCCCTGACCTGCGAAAGCCCAACCAGGTCAAGAAACGCAAACCGAAACCTAACTAATACGGAAATGTTTTTTGGCGAGGGTTCCCTCTAATCTATTGTTTTCCCTTAGCAATCCTGCAAGCACCCTCATTTAAGCATAATAATAATTAAACCTCAACATATAAGATATAGACAAAGATTTTAGTCTCCAATTCCTCGAAGAGGGGAAATTTATACATTCACACTCTCGTAGGAGACTAACTATAACAAAATGGCTAAAAACTGATCACCGCTCCTCAGACATCGCTAGACGCTGTCGTGCCGCCAAATACTTGCCCGATAGGGGCCACAGAAGAGAAGCTAACACCTGCATCTGCAAAACACAGCCTGGGTAGGAATGAGCAACTAAGCTCAACATAGAAACTACACTATGACTCACACAAAGGAGGAGGGAACACAACAGTGTTGCCCTCAAGCAAAGTCTGGATGTATCATAGGAGCCCCATAACCCCACCGTGTGTCCCTGAGGGGTCTCAGTCATTTTCTCCCAGATGAACTAGTCATATACTGGGTCACCCTCAGCAAGCAGGAAACCAACACTGCTGGCAGGAACCGAGACTACCGTCTCACGAGTAGGAAATCGACACTGATGAGTACGCACAACCTCTACCCAACAGACAAAGAGAACCGGACACCAGCTATACCTCAGCACCCGACTCGAGGCCGACATAACCTCTAAACCTATTCAAGTCATCTAAGCCTATTATCAAAATCGACTAAACAGTACAATCCAATCCTAGAACACACTACCTAGCCACGGTCTTAGGAAAAGATCGATCCTTTAGTAGCAGAGAGGATTTTCCATGGCTTTTGCCCGCGGGGCTTGGTATGCCGGTTTTCCTTACCGCTTTATACCTGGTACATATGTTTAAGCATGTTAGCCCTATAGTAGGGGCAGTGGTGAACCGGGGGAGTGATGACTCCCGGGATGTTTAGAATAAACGGGCGGGTAGCCCTATAGCATTCCCTAGCCTTGCATGCCGGCGTGCGCCGAGGGCTTTATCTGTAGTATCTATGAGCTGTTGTTTGTGGGGCTGCTTCCCGGTGCAGGTGTTGTGGTGGACTGCTGACAGTTGGTGGTGGTATGTGAGGACCCGTCCCTCTACTCCTGGGTCGATCGGCTGGGTCAGACCCGTGGCTCATTGGTTTGCTTCGCGTCGAGCACGCGATCCGGTGGATCGCATTGTTTCTTGGACCACAAGGGCAATTTGGTAAATTGCGCCTTGTTGGTTTGTTCCACACCCGTGTGTGCACACACTGGCCTTGTTTGTGTTAGTGCTTGTTTAGAATGGCTAGGTGGACCCGGGATCGGAAGATCTCAGCTCGGGCGCGCGGAAGCTTGCCTTTGGGCAGCTGACGACCCTTGAGCGATCGATCGCTCCTTGGAGCGATCGATCGGACTCGTGAGCGAGTCGGTGGGTTTTTGACCCGCTCGGATCGATCCGACTTGGTGTTGGATCGATCCAGCCTGTGTCGGATCGATCCGACTTGGTATTGGATCGATCCGGGGTGCGAGCAATCGAAGCGATCGATCGGACTCGCGTTGGTGGCTTTTTCTGCTTCGCGAGGACGGCCGCCGCTGGCCGTCGCTCTCTCTTGTCAGAAGGGGAGGACTTTCCCTCCCCTCCTTCACCTTTCTCCCCCCATTTCTGGCTGTCCCCTCCCCCTTTTCCCTTCTTTCCTTTCTCTTCTTTCCTTCTCTTCTCTTCTCTTCTCTTCTTCTTCCTTCTTTCTCTTCTCCCGCGGCTCTGTTTTCTTCCCCTGCTTCTCCGGCAGCTCCTTCTTCTTCACCGTTCTCCCTCCTCCGGCCACCGTTTTGGGTGTTCTAAGGCTTGTTGGAACCGTGGCAACGAGAGGAAGATCCTTGAAGTGGTTTGGAGCTGTGTTAGTGACCAGTTCGCAGGGAATCAGTCGAGGAAAGCGTTCTTCGGTAGGTTCTTCTATCTACTGTGTTGTTTTTGGGTTTTCTCTAGATCTAGCCGTTGGATCTTGTTGATGTTTGTCTTGTTGGATTCCTCTTACTTAGTAGAATTTCTGGTATAAATTTCATGACCTTTGGTTGAGATATGAGTAGGTTTTATGCATGATTAATCTCGGATTTTCCGGTTTCTGCTGTTCTTGAAGAACAGTCGGCTTGCGGCGTGTTTTCCGACTAATACGTACATGTTCTTGGGTTGTGATGAGCATGAGAGTTGTAGATCTTTGAATCTACTCTCTAACCCAACTGATTTCATAATTTTCCAATTTTCATACGATTTGTTATGAATTGTTTTTTGGAGGGCTGCGTTGCAGCAAGTACTTGGTAAGTTAGAGTTGGATCGATCGGGCTCACAAGTCCGATCGATCGGACTATACTTGGTGAGTTAGTGGATTAATGGTTTTGATTAGTGTTTTTCCGTTAATCCAACCGTTGGATTTTATGGATTTTGGACATGTTGATCCAGGCATGTAGATCTACTGATGGCTAAGTTGGATCTTGAATCCGACGTCATTTAGACGTCGAATCGACGGGATCAATTAGCCCCTAAGTAGAGGTTTTTGGTGTTTCGAATATAATATTATATCTAGGAATATAATATTATATTGTTTATTGTTCATCATCGTTTTCGGGGTTGCTTCTCGTTGCAGGAGTCTGCGGTCGACGGTCGTGGTACCGTCGTAATGCCGGGACCCGCCGCGGATCGGCTGGCAGCGGTCGGTAGTACCGCTGCAGCGATCCGGTTGATTTGTTATGAATTGTTTTCTGGAGGGCTGCGTTGCAGCAAGTACTTGGTAAGTTAGAGTTGGATCGATCGGGCTCACAAGTCCGATCGATCGGACTATACTTGGTGAGTTAGTGGATTAATGGTTTTGATTAGTGTTTTCCCGTTAATCCAACCGTTGGATGTTTATGGATTTTGGACATGTTGATCCAGGCATGTAGATCTACTGATGGCTAAGTTGGATCTTGAATCCGACGTCATTTAGACGTCGAATCGACGGGATCAATTAGCCCCTAAGTAGAGGTTTTTGGTGTTTCGAATATAATATTATATCTAGGAATATAATATTATATTGTTTATTGTTCATCATCGTTTTCGGGGTTGCTTCTCGTTGCAGGAGTCTGCGGTCGACGGTCGTGGTACCGTCGTAATGCCGGGACCCGCCGCGGATCGGCTGGCAGCGGTCGGTAGTACCGCTGCAGCGATCCGGTTGACTTGTTCGATGCCTTATCATATTGTTGCATGGCTATCTCCTGTTTGTGTATGTCATAGCATGCATTGTTGATTTGTGCATTAGTTGCATGGTTAGGGCGTGGGTGATCTGTGGGTCGCCGTCCCGAGGCTGGAAGCTCGGACTTAGCCCTAAGACCGGGGTTGGGTAGTTTGGACCCGGTTCGAATGGTGGTGTCCAGTCGATTCGATGATAGGCCTAGAAGACTGGTACACTTGTTGCTTGATGATTGTAGAGGTCGTGTCGGCCTTGAGTCGGATGCTGAGGTGTAGCCGGTGTCCCACTGTGCGGACCCTGGGGTAGAGGAGTTGTCTACTCAGCGTTGCCTTTTTCCCGCCTGCAGTGCCGTTCCCCGCAGTTGTGTGTCGCCAGTGCTGTTCCTGTTACTGATGGCTGCTCCTTGGCCTCAGGGACACGCAGTGGGATTATGGGGCCCCTGTATACACCCGGGTCTTACTTGAGGACGACACTCTTGCGTTTCCCTCTTCTTTCTGTGTGGCGTAGTGTAGAACCCTACTGAGCTTAGTGCTCACACCTACTCGGGCTGCGTTTTGCAGGTGCAGGCGTCAGTTCTTCTTCCATGGCCCCTACCGGGCAGTTGGTCGGCTGTGCGGCGGCGCCTAGTGGACTTTGAGAGGTGGCGATATTTACTGCTTTTACCTTTGGTTAGTTAGTCTCCTACGGGAGTGATGTTGTATTCGAATCTTCCCCTCTCCGAGGATATGTATATTAAACATTTTGGGTTTTGAATCTGTGGTTCGAGATTCTGCTAATTAATTGTATCTTTTAATTGAGGGTTCTTTTGGTGAATTGCTAGGGAGACCAATAGGTTAGAGGAAACCCTCGCCGTCTTTTTCCGCTTTTTGTAGGTTCCGGTTCGCGTCGCCCGGCCCGGTTGGGCTTTCGTGGGTCGGGGCGCGACATGGTACCACTGTAGCATTTCCTAGACCTTATTTACCTGTTCACCACCCCGGGTCGGCAGGCTGCTGTACCCAGACCTTGTTATTTTATAACATCACATATTGTTGCTTGCTTACATGTAATATCCTGCGCATGTTCATATCATGCATTGTGTTGTGCATTAGTTGCATCTGTGTAGGGCGTTGCCGATCCGGGGTTTTCGGGTAGCCCGGATCTAGCTTTAGGACCGTTGCAGGTAGCTTAGTCCAGGACTGATTTGTAGTATTCAGTCGATTTCAATGACAGGGTTAGATGACCTGAATACATGTTGTTTGATGTTTAGAGGTCGTGTCGACTCCAAGTTGTATCTGAAGTGTAGCCGGAGTCCGGTGTTCTTAAACTCTTGGGAGGAGGAGTGCCTGCCCAGCGGTGTCCTGGCCCACCAAACAGTGTTCTGTGTCCTGTTGAGAGTATGCAATGTTTTAGGCCTGCGTTCACGGACTTCCGGTAGGGTTATGGGACCCTTGTATACACCTAGGGTAAACTTGGAGGCGGCACTGTTGTGTTCCCTCCCTTGTGAGTGTCGTACTGTAGTGTCTCTGCTGAGCTTAGTGCTCACTCCTACTCGGGCTGCGTTTTGCAGGTGCTGGCGCTGGCTCTTCTTCGGTCGCCCCTACCGGGCCGGTGTTTGGTGACGTGGCGGTGCTTGAGGAGCGGCGATCTCTGTTTTACCTTTTGTTATAGATAGTCTCCTACGGGAGTGATAAATGTATAATTTCCCTGTTTTGTGGACTTGTATTTATTCCAGTTCAGTCTTTGGGGTTTGTGAATGTTTGTATAATACAGGATGATTATGAATTGCTAGGGTAACCACTACGATTAGAGGGAAACATCGCCAAAATTTTCGCAGTAGGTTAGGTTCCGGTTCACGTTGCCTGGCCCGGTTGGGCCTACGCGGGTCGGGGCGCGACAATCCTTCCTTCATGCCTCCCTTCGAGATGTGTTTCTTGGCCTCCTCCCTCCTAGGGTTAAAAACCCTATTCTCCTCCCTCCAACCAGCCAATGAGAGGCCAGCCCCAAGAGCCCAGCCGACTCCTTGCTGCCCAACTCCTTCCCTTTGTGTTAAAAACACCTATATATATATAACCCTCTTAGCTTACATCCCTTGGATTTAATTTGGGCCATCACTTACGCCACATCAACGACGTTAGGATCAATCCCTTTTTTCTGTGCGTTTGGGTGGATTGATCCCTTCAACATTTGCTTTCTGGAATACTAAAAACGGATCAATCCCAACAGACTGGGGATTGATTCGACTTTTCAACTTGTGCTCTTGATGCCCCTTTTTAACACCACATTTGATCCAAGCCGCCTTAGGAGTGTTTGTACCTGAAACTCCATAAAGTTGATTAGAAATGCATTGCTCTAGAACTAACAAAGCTAAGTTAAGAGTGTGCATATTACGTGACTTATCACACAACCCAGACGGTCGATCCAGAAGTAGAGGGATGATAACACACGGAAAGTGTCGCGGCATAACGAGCCAGATCAAAATTACAAATTTATAATCAAAGTACTAACTAACTACTTTGGGGGTAACTAGCGGTGAGTCCGAGTCGAATCCACAGGGAATGCGTATGGAAGTAATTAAACTACTAAACTCAATCTAAGTATTCCTACCAATAACTTGAGAAAAGATTCAAAATCGGAATTAAACTAACTTGATACTAAAGGGTTTATAAATGCGAGAGAGAGAACCAAGGGATTCTTAATCAATAGCAAAGGTTCTACCAAGTCTTTCTAAGATTAGGACTAGCTAAGCAAACTAAATGATTTTTCTGATAGTTGATAGGTGAATAGCTAGTTCTCTCTATCACTCAACAAGCTTAGGTTAGGATCCTTCATCGGCGATAACAATTATCTAAAATTTGATGACCTAATGGTTAGTTCTGATCACCGCTAATGAACCCTCTGATTAAGACCGATTTATCGTGAGAAATTAATCATATTATGAATTTAGGTGTAAAGTCAAGATGGTTCTAGCACCTTGATGGCCAAATCTATAAAGATAGGATAGGTGGAGGATTAGGAATAGATTATAGTGGTTCTAGCACTATTAAATCTCTAATCACGAATAAGATCCCCTCATAATATGAGATTCCATGGTTCTAGCATGATTCCCCTATTAGATGAGTCAAATCCAGTCCCTAACATGCATAAGCTCTAGATCTAACACATATTAGAACAATCCAACCATCCATAAGTTAAATCATCAACACCAAGTTCATAAAAAAATTAAGATCAATTCATACAAACCATTCAAGAAGGTATCCAAATCCTAAATCCTAAAAATCCCTAATAGAAACCCTTGTTACATCATGAAAATCCCATAATGAAAAGTTTAGCTACTCATCTTTTGGGTTTGATCCATGTATGAAAGTAGATGAGGCTTTTCCGCCATGGATTTCCTCTAAAAGAATCTCCAAAGAAAAGTTTAAAAGAGGAAAAAGAAACCTAACCTCAAGTTCTAAGAGAGAAGCCCCCCCAAGAGAGGAAGAAGAGAGCCCCCTAAAAAACCTAGAAAACACCTATTTATAGCCTAGGAAACACCCTTCCAACGGATTAGATCTCGGCCTTTAATTTTCTCCACGGACAAAGAAATGATCGATCTTCATAGGGTGAAGATCAATTATTTATTCTTTAATTGTTGGCTACGCCCGTTTGATCGATCATTTGCTTGTATCCTTGGTCACTCCCCGTGGATGATCGATCATTCCATGAAGGAAGATCGATATGTTCAAACCTTGCTCTCTGCCACTATTGATGCGCATAAATGATCGATCCTTTTATGATGTGATGATCGATTCTTTGAACTGATGCTCTGTGAGGACCCGGTCCTCAGACCTGGCTCGACCGGGTGTGTCGAGGGTTTTTCCTGGATCGATTCTTTGTGCACACACGACTTTGAGATGTTGTCATTGTTTGATTAGAACCCTTATGTGTTACCTGGATCGAAAGATTGGGGTTTGGGACACGTTGTTTCCCCGTTTTCCACTTTCCAAGACGAGAGGATCGATCTTTTCGTCATAGAAGATCGATCTCCTTGTGCTTGAAAAGTCTTCGCCTTGTCACGAAGAAGATCGATCTTCATGGGGGTGAAGATTGATCTCTCTGGTCGTGACTGGTTCTATAAGTAGAACCCATCTCCTTCCTTTTGATTCCTTTGGAAATCTTGGAAGGAGGTTGAATCCGGCGGCTTGGGGAGGATCGTTTGGACGATCTAAAGCTTGTTGAGCTGGATTTGGAGGCTTCCATCGGTTCTAAGTAGGGATCTCTACCCATATCTTAAGATTTGGTACCATAGGTTTCCTTTATCTCTCTTTAGTTTAGATCTTTGTTTGTAGTCGTTGGTTTTCTAGTATTTTGGTGTTTTCGGACTCCCCTAGTTCCATGCTATAAGATCCCCCCACCTCACGTGGTCTGGATGGGTTTTCTGGGCCGGGGCGTGACAACTTGGTATCAGAGCAGGCTGTAGGTCCCAGGGATAGGATTAGGTTTGCGGTTAAGGTTTGAGTGTGGGTCGGGATACTTCTAGGAGTAGAGCATCCCTGCATGTTTGTTTGCGTCAGCACCGGGCACCTGTGCTAGTACCAGAGGCAGCTTCGGTTGGTGGCAATGGGTTGGGGGAAGCTTCCTTCCGCGACGGGAAGTTCTTCCTCCCGTTGTTGTGTGTTCATTGGCGTCGGAGGTTCTTGACTTTCGGCGACTGGACCCTCCCAGGTTCAATAGCCGGAGTGGGGACCCGACTGTGGCAGTCGAGTGGCTGGTGGAGGTCACACGTGTGGTCGATCTCCTGTTTAGCGAGGATGACCCTCTTCGGGTCAAACTCGTTGCGTTCCAGCTTAAGGGAGACGCCTTGGACTGGTGGCGCACCGCTCAGGCCACCAGGGCAGGAGGAGAGCAGTTATCTTGGCTGGAGTTCCGTGTCGTTTTCCTCGACGCGTACTTTCCTTATAGTACGCAGTTGGCGTTGACCGAGGAGTACCTCCACCTTGCCCAGGGTACTCTTTCGGTGTAGCAGTATGCCACAAGGTTCACCCACCGCCAGAGCCCAGCAGTTTGAGAGGGGGCATCGAGCAGAGATCCGGAGGCTGATCGCCGTGCAGCGGCCGACCACCTACTCGGCGGTGTTGGGTGCTACACTAGCAGTGGAGGTTCATTGCCAGGAGAGGCCGAGAGCAGTCCGGCCGGCACCTTCTGCGAGTGCCGGCGACAGAGAGCAGTCACAGAGGGCTCATGGCGGAGGAGGTCCTTGGAGGGAGGAGAGGTACCCACATCGCCAGCAGCCATACCCTCAGCGTCAGCAGCCGTACCCTCAGTGTCAGTGGCCCTATTAGCAGCAGCACCAGCAGCAGCATCCCCTCCGGGGCGATCAACCACTTCTGACAGCAGGCTCCTTGGGAAGGAGGCTAGGGTCAGCAGCAGGAGCGTGGACCCGCGCTGTGTTTCCACTGCCGACAACCGAGGCACTTCGTCAGAGACTGTCTGCAGCGAGGTGCGCGGAGTGTGGCGTCACAGGGAAGTCAGGACGGAGAGCCTTGGGCCGGACAGGGGCAGAGAGCAGGATCTGGCAGAGGCCGCGGTAGAGGCAGAGGCAGAGTAGACTACGGAGGGCAGGTGTTCGCGCTACCCGACTGAGAGTATCCAGAAGAGGAGCAGCCATCTTACCAGTCCTACCAGCTCCAACGGTTTCTTCAGTAAGCTCCAGCAAGTAGTTTTCTCCCTTGTTGCGAGTGTTGGTGCCCCTAGGAGTAGCTTGTTTTCTTGCCGGCCTTATCCTTATTGAATTTCGAGATGAAATTCTTTTTTAGGATGTTAGGTTGTGAGGACCCGGTCCTCAGACTTGGCTCGACGGGGTGCGTCGAGGGTTGTTCCACACTCGCGCTGTGCACACACGACCTTGAGATGTTGTCTTTCTTTGATTAGAACCCTTAGGTGTGACCTGGATCGAAAGATCGGGGTTTGGGACACGTTGTTTCCCCGTTTTCCACTTTCCAGGACGAGAGGATCGATCTTTTCGTCATAGAAGATCGATCTCCTTGTGCCTGGAAAGTTTTCGCCTTGTCATGAAGAAGATCGATCTTCATGGGGGTGAAGATCGATCTCTCTAGTCGTGATTGGTTCTATAAGTAGAACCCATCTCCTTCCTTTTGATTTTTTTGGAAATTTTGGAAGGAGGTCGAATCCGGCGGCTTGGGGAGGATCGTTTGGACGATCCAAAGCTTGTTGAGCTGGATTTGGAGGCTTACATCGGTTCTAGGTAGGGATCTCTACCCAGATCTTAAGATTTGGTAACATAGGTTTCCTTTGTCTCTCTTTAGCTTAAATCTTTGTTTGTAGCCGTTGGTTTTCCGATATTTTGTTGTTTTCGGACTTCCCTAGTTCCATGCTATCATATCCCCCCCCCCTCACGTCCCAGTCTGGATGGGTTTTCTGGGCCGGGGCGTGACATGCTGTCTGTCAGATTAATGCCCGTAAATGATCGATCCTTTCATGTCGTGATGATCGATCATTTATGCTGAACTTGCTTAAATATGCTCGTTTTGACTCAAAACTTGATCTAACTCTTGTTGAGGTCTCTTGTACCTGAAATAGGGTAAAAATAGTTAGTGAAGCATTGCTCGGAGACTAACAAAGCAAAATTATAAGGGTGATTTGTGCACTTTTTAAGTCTTATCAAGGAACAGGTCCTCACATCCTAATACCCTTAAAGGAAATCTTGTCCCGAGATTCGATAAAGGTAGGGCTCAGAAACAGAAAAGAAACAGCTACACTAGAAAATAGAACAAAAGCTACATCGAGAAGGAAACAAATGCGGATAATCCTGTTGCATGCGCGCCTTGCGCTCCCAGGTCATCTCCTCGACGCCTCTGTGCCTCCACAGTACCTTGCCCAAGGGAATCATCTTGCCCCGGAAGACCTGATCCCTCTGGTCAAGTACCTGAACCGGCTGCTCCATGAATGTTGCGTCTACCTCAATCTCGATGTCATCCACCCTTATGACATGAGACGGGTCCGGGTGATACTTCCTCAACATTGACACGTGAAATGTCAGATGTACGACTGACACACTACAACAAAATCGGGATTTCACGATAAAAAATTTCGTGGCAATAAGTCTTATATTTGTCACTATATACTTGTCGTGATGAATATATTTCGTCACAAGGTTTGTTACAACAAGTCCGTCACAATAAGTTTATTACGATAAATGTAGCAATTTATTACAATAGGTACATACAAGTTACGACAAACAAAAGTTGCTCGCCATAACATGAGTACTGGTGACAAAATATTGTCACCACAAATAAAAGACTTTGTGGCCATATGTACGATTTTGTCGCAATAGGCATGTTCGACATGGGGATATTGCGACCAAATATTTTGTCACGATAATTTTTAACAAATTTTTTGTCACAAGAAACTGATTTATTCTGACAAGTGATTTCATCACTAGTATAAAAATAGCGACAACATATTTTGTTGTAATAAATGTGACTTTTGTGACAATAACTTCGTTGTAATAAACTTATTTGACTTATAATGACAAAATAATTTGTCACAATAGATACAATATTGTGACAACTATTTTGTCACCATAGATGTATTTATACATGTAAATAATTAAAAATCAGCTTTAATAAATTAGACAAAAATCATCAATTACAAAACATTAGCTATCAATTAACTTCGCAAAATGACTATCAAAGTATACAAAGTCAGCCAGTGAACAATAAGAACTACTACAATTACTAACCACAAATAGATGATGTCAACTATCTAACTATATGACAAGTATTCCAAAATAAGTATTCTTCTACAAGTCTCAGAGCTGCTTGTCTGATAAGAGTTGCCAGCAAAAGAAACAAGAATTGTCTGTCCAAGTTGCTGATTTCAATTGTGTAAATGTCAATCTACAAAAGAAAAACACATCAACAAAGAATAAGAATAAATCATGCTGATTCCAGCTACTAAAAATTTTCAAATCAAGCAAGCCTTGTATGGCCCTATCTGCTTAGGGCATCATGCCTTACAAATGAACTCTCAAAGTGAAAGCTGAATTCTAACACCCCGTATGCAGTAACTATACAAGGCACTATAAAATCAAACATATACATGGTAGTCCTATTGTAGAGTGCTACTGGAAATAATAGCTAAGTGTTTCACTTTGAGGAATCAGGAAAACACTCTCAAAGTGATACAAATGCATTAGTAAAATGGTCAAAAATGCTAAACATTAAAAAAAGTCACTTAGCTTACAAGGTTGGCAGATCTTGTTGTATAAAGTCAACAGCTTTCATAAGATGAAGTATGCTTTAGAGATGCTAGTTGCAGTATGATGTTCCAAATTCATATATAAAATATGCACCTAATTACCTGCTGAATGTCAAAATGAGGAATAAGAGAGTTTGGCCACGCTATAGCATATTGTGCATCTTATTGCTGCATATTATCACCTAAACTGTACTGAAGCCAAGATTTTCTGACTGTGTTGGGAATTAGACACGAGTAGGAAAAGACATGCTAATAAGCAATGTACACATTCATATAGGACTGCTAACTAGGTCCTAGAAAACCAACATACCTCCCCTTTGCCAAAGATAAGCCCAGAAGTCCAGATAACCTTTTCCCCTGATTCTTGTAGAGCAGGAAACAACACGTCAATCTGTTTCTTCAACCAGCACTAGAAAGGGAAACAAGAAAGTGTCAGTGTCAGATAATAGTTTGTAAAACTCAGTGATGCCCTGACCACAAAGAGGACGGATCACAAACCATATAGCAATGCACATGATATACAGGTATTGAAAAAAAGCATCTTTAGCTCCTCCATTGCTGAATGGAATCAAGGAGGGAAATATTTGGTGCATCCAATCATAAAACGATTCACCGAAAAGGGCTATGTCCTTTGAGTTCTCTTAAAATGCATGAATTTCAGATGGCAAGCTTCCATACATTCAGTCAATCCGATCATTGCTTTCATGACATGTAATCTAGGTAAATTTCCCTTCTTAATCAAGTGTTTTAGGCCTTAAAAATATACAATAATGCCCAGTAATACTCCAAAAGGGTAAATTTCCTATTGACAGAAGTTTCCTGCAACTCACAGCTACAATTAGCAAAAATTATATTCTTCCAGGAAAGCTCTAACAAATTTTATTGAAGGACACGAAATGAAAACAAATTAGTCGTATATGAACTCGGCCTCATTTCACTGGCCTAACAAAAACCACTATGACAATCTGCTGCATGCCCAAAAGCAAACAATACATTAGTGCATCCAAATACAACAGAACCAACCGATTGGTCATTAGAAGAACGCACAAGAAGACTAGGGAAGCATGCACCATGTTTGCTGATAATCTTTTGCTTAAATTACAAGTAATTCACATAACAGCAAAAAGGAACCAATGTCACCCAACCATCTATAACCAAAGAAAAATGAGAGAAAACAAAGATCAGCACATAAAAATTAGACATTTTAGCAATCATCCACCACAATTCGTCATAAAGATTGTTCTTTCTACTCCATTCAGCATGTATACCTACCAGTATACATGCTGAATCAATATAGTGATTGATCTAATGGGGCATTTAAAGATCATCACATGCATTCCTATGTAAAATTCAATATCCTATTGAACTGGATAGGATGCTTTCAATCATAATACAATTCAAGATCCTATTCCTCAGTGGAACCTTACTGAATAATATCCAAGTAAACCCTGCATTATAAGGCTAGTCCTCTATAGAATTCAAGCTAGTCCTCAGTGGAACTACTATCGCAATAAATGCTGCATTAATTCCAAGCAACATGGCGGTACCCTTATTTGATTGCAGGTATTTATTATAAAAGCATAGTTATAAAATCGAAGAAACCACGAAAATAGTAGAAACTGGTTGCTACTTGCTTTTAATAAAAGGTCCCTTGACCAACTAAATGGAACATCTTCCCACCTTCCATCATTTTTATGGTCTCTAATGATTAGCCTAGTAGGTTTATATAGGAACATACCTATCACTGGAGAAACTCCTAATAAGAGTAAGATTACCTAACCTTCAAAGACTGCTCAAGATGGGATAGGAAATTGAAAACTTTGGCGGTATCATCATATGTGTGCAGCTTAATTTTTAGCAAAAACATCCGAATAGCAACCAAATTCACTAGTTTAAAACTTAAGGAATATAGGAAGTCAACGAAACCTTACCTGAAAATATTGAAGAAAAGAATTCCCTCACAACTCAAATGATCCAAAGTTGGAGGCTTTTCTCAAACTGACACTCAAATAAGGCCATGTTTTCATATCAAACTAAAACCCAAATTAATTGGCTATGTCTGAATTGAAGAACTTTTTTATCACAAGGGGAGAACTGAACTCCTTCCTCTTCAATTCCTAGTAAAGCAGAACCTCCCACTTGAGAGCGATCTCTTCATCGGAACTGGGCTCATGACGCAATGCAATCCTCTGCACCGACCGCCACCTTTGCCATGATCTCCACCGCACCGTCTCGATAGCCCGGCAGCCCCGTTGCAGCCGGACAAAAGCCCGTTTTCCTTCGCCACTAGGATCTCATCCTCCATGCTCATCCGCAGCACATCTGCTATCGAAACCCGGCTTCTATGTGAAGATCCCGTCGTTAACGATCGCCTCATCGGCTGAATCCCATCGTCTCTGATCTCAACAATACAGCGGCCCTCCTCCTCTGAACCACCGTGATCGCAATTATCTTGTGGAGGGTCACACTCACATCCCAATTCATCGTCTTCTCCACCTCCCCTGCTGGATTCCTCTGCCGCCATTACCACTACCATCTCATCGTGGTGCTCAGCTTCAAGCTCTGGAGGATTGTCCGCCACCAAAGGAGGAGCCGGCAATTGCGGAGGAGGAGCCGGACTCACGGAGACGACATTGGCCGGGCAGAGAGGGCAATTGGAGTGCGACTTGAGCCACGTATCGATACATTGAACATGGAAGGCATGGCTGCGTTTGGGCGGCAGCCGAAGGCTCTCGTCTTCCCGGAACTCGCCGAGGCAAACCGAGCAGTCGGTGCCGTCGACCAGCCCGTCGCCCCGCTTGTACCGGCACACCGCAATCTTGTTGATCAGGACCTCGTCGAGGCCGTTGGACGGTGAAACGTGCCACCCCCCATGGCGGCGGGAATTGCCAGGTGGGTTGTCCTCGCCCTCGTCATCGCTACCAGCTGAGTGTTGAACGTGCCGCTGCCAAAGAGCTTCGAGCCTGCCGCAGTACTTGGAGACCACGGGAATCCTTCTCCGGTGCTGCAGTCGCTGAGGGAGGTCCCCAACATCGTCCACGACATCTTCCCCGGCGACCCATCGCCGGTAACCGCGAAGCCCCTCAAATACTCACCGGAAAAACCCACAAAAAGAAGAGATCGGAGGGGAAAAGAAGAGAGGAGCTCACCTAAGCCAAGAAGGAGATGAAATCCAGCGGACACCTCGCCGGATCTATCCTTTTGCCGGCGATCTCCACCTCTCCTCCTGGTTTTCTTCCTCCTTTCTCTCTTTCTTTCTCTGGCGCCGGCGATCCCTCTTCCTCCTCCCACTCCCTCTCCCTCCCCCTTCTCTCTCTCCCGATCTCTCTCTTGGGTTCGGCTGGGTGAGGTGAGATGAGGATGAGAGAGAGAAAAATATCAGGGAGAAGAGAAGGTCGGTGGAGTGGGTGGGGAGTTTTGCAGTAAACCCCCTGCAAAACTCCAAATTGCATGAAAACCCATCTAATTTAGATAAAAACACGAAAATTTTACACTTAGCCCCTTACATTTACAATAAAGGCTAAATTTTCAATTAGTACCCTGTAGTTTGACCCATATTTTTATGTGGTCCTTATATTTCAAAAAGTTTCAATACAGACCCTCAAATTTAAGAATCTCTCTTATGTGGTCCGCCACGTCAGCTTCCGTCGAACGCCGTCAACCAGCTAACGGCAAACTAGCACGCGTGGCCCATTTTTATCCACGTGGCCATTTTTAAATATATTTTTATCCACGTCAGCTTCTCCCTTTCCCTCTTCTCTCTCTCTCTCCTCCCTCTTCTCTCTCTCTCTTCTCCCTTTCCCTCTTCTCTCTCTCTCTCTTCTCCCTTTCTCTCTTCCGACCAGCTCACCGTCGATGCCCAGCCCCGACGGCGACGGCGACGGCACCGTCGATGCCCAGATCCCGTCCTCAACAGCGGCGATGCGGCTCTTGAGCCGGTGCTTTGGGCCGAATCGAAACAGGCGCTGGAGCTTCCAATATAAAATCCAAGCTGCCGACATCGCCGTCCCCGATGTTGCCATCCCACCTCCATTCCAGCTCCATCCGAGCTCACCTCGGATCCATCCCGCCGTCGCCATCCCAATCTCGTCGTCGTCGTCCCGACATCGACGTCCTAGAGATTGGACGAGGTGGTGATGGGTTTGGCGGCGATCTCGCCGACCCACCTCCATCCCAGCTCACCGCGGATCCATCCCAGCTCCATCCAGCCATCGCCAACCCGATCTCGCCGTCGCCGTCCCGATCTCACCGTCCTGATCTCGCCATCCCGAGCTCGCCTTCCCGAGCTTGATGTCCTGATCGCGTTGTCCCGAGCTCGCCGATCCCGATCCCGAGCACTCGCCGTCAGTCGCCGATCGGCCGATCCCGTCGCGTCGCCTCCTCTTCTTCGCGATGCCATCCGATCCCGTCGGATCGAACGCGAGGTCGCCGCCAAGCCCATCGCCAAGCACATCGTCGGTCCTATCCTCCGAGCTCTGAGCTCCATCCCATCCTCCGAGCTCCATCCTGGGTCCATCCCACCTCCATCCCGGATCCATCCCATCCTCCGAGCTCCATCCCGGGTCATCGTGGATCCGCACCTCCATCCCAGCTCGCCGCCGTTCGATCCCGCCGTTCGATCCGACCTCCGACCTTCTGACCTCCTCCATGGCGATGATACCCCTTACAGGGAGGCCGACGAGTTCGCCGCCGCCTTCGAAGAGGCCATCGAGCTGATCGTCCGCTGGTCGGAAGAGAGAAAGGGAGAAGAGAGAGAGAGAAGAGGGAGAAGAGAGAGAGAGAAGAGGGAGAAGCTGATGTGGATAAAAATATATTTAAAAATAGCCACGTGGATAAAAATGGGCCACACGTGCTAGTTTGCCGTTAGCTGGTTGACGGCGTTCGACGGAAGCTAACGTGGCGGACTACATAAGAGAGATTCTTAAATTTGAGGGTCTGTATTGCAACTTTTTGAAATATAAGGATCACATAAAAATATGGGTCAAACTACAGGGTACTAATTGAAAATTTAGTCTACAATAAAATATAAGATATTATATTATTGCGACGAATATCTTTGTCACTGAATATTTATATATAAGTTTATTGTGACAATATTATTTTGACGAGATAATTTTTGTCACTATATAATTATTTACATCTTATTGTGACAATCTATTGTGGCATTGGCATAGTTTGTCACAATTACTGACTTATTATGACAAACTATTATGATGAAATTACAAGTAGTTGCAATTACATCACTGGGCATATATTATTGTGACGAAACTAATATTGGTTGCAGTATGTGTCTTTTTTGTGACAAATTCGTATTTATCGCAATCGATTTCGTCACTATATATCATATTTGTTGTAGTGACAATTGTTGAGGAGGGTCCAAACGGTAGGCTATCTCACCAATCCTCTCTAGGATCTCGAACGGCCCGACGAACCTCGACGCTAACTTGCCACCTCTGCCAAACCTTACTGACCCTCTGTACGTCAATGGTCGCAGGAACACTCTGTCACCGACTGCAAACTTGCATCGCCTTATCAACGATGGAGGCTGAGTACATAGCATGTTCGTCAGCGATTCAAGAAGCTGTATGGTTGAGGCGATTCTTGCAGCACTTGACAATTGTCAAATATGCTTCAGAGCCTGTCACAGTGTTTTATGATAGTATGGTTGCATTAGCTTATGCTAAGGATCCCAAGTACCATGGAAAGACCAAGCACATACAGCTGAAGTATCATTATGTTCAAGATATGCTTGCACAAAGAGAGGTGGTCTTGAATCACATTCTACGGGTGATATGGTTGTTGATCCACCCACCAAGGCTATAGCCAGGGATTCTTTTAATGCACATGTAAAATCCCTTGGCTTACTTAGAATATGGTTTCGTTTGTTGATAGACCATTATGTTTTTAAACTCATTGTACTTTGTCTTTTATTAATTTGTTTATCTAGTTAATCATCTAATTATGGTATTGTTTTTGAGTTACAGCTAGTACAATATTAAAGCATGTCGATAGGCAACAGATTGGCTCACTCACACCAGCAATCGTCTCTGGCGCAGTGAGTGCGAGCAAAGATGAGATAATTTTTGAACCTTGATGCTAGGACAACATCCTGAGCGATGTAGAGCATGCATAGTTTGAATTAAGATCGCCTTAGTTGAAGCTAAGATGAGATTCTTTTATTAAAGAATCGACATCGAAAGATCCCCACCTTTCCTGAACCTATTAGTTAAAGCCAGATGTAAAATTTTAATCTGGCGCTGATGTGAGAGCGAGCGGATAGAGATTTTGAGTTTGGCGCCTTAGAGAGATTGGTGACAAGACTAAGACATGCATGGTGTTCTTTAGAGAGTATACATGTGTTTTTGACTCAGTTGAAGAAGACTTACTTTACCATAGCATACACTTCATACTATATGTGCTAAGCGACCATTAAGAAGTAAAGAATGGATCCTTTCTTCTTTACTGTATGAGTCTTAAAGAACGTCACAACGTTCTCTCCAATTATACCGTTTGTGACTTTTTGACTATGTCATGAAGTGATGAGTTGATGATCGCTACTTTGGTATGTTACCTATGACCATGATAGATTCGGTCTAATGGGACACTGCTGGGAAAGCGAAATAACTCTGATCTAAATGATATGAGGGCAAAAGAAAAATCAGTTTGTGGAATAAACTAGTTATTTGTGTTTACCGGCTGGACAATTGTGTTATTTTGGACATAATTGTGAACACATATAATTGAAATAGGGGATAAGCATGGTACTCTGTGAGGGATTGAGTAATGCTTGTTTTGTGTATCGAAAACAGTGCTTTGGGTGTAACATAGTACACTATTTTTGTTTGCATGGTTATGGTAAACTACTCCATTATGGCCTTAACCGGTTTCTACTTTGGTGATGCCATAATCAATGTGCTGAGGTCGCACGGTTCATCTACCCGTATGAACTTCTGTTGGGACTGCTATATGTGCTAGGAATTCAAGTCCAGCCCATCATGTGCGAGTGGGAGTATGTTAGACTTATCCGATTGGGTCGCCCAAAATGGCTTGACTCGAATCAAGATCTGAATCAGTTTGAACCGATTCAGTAACCTACCAAAATATTCTCAACTAATTGGTTGTTATGGATAAGGATGGATTTGAATTCAAAAGGGATTCAGTTCTATCGATAGGTTTATAAATACCTATGACAGGGGAACGTAAAGAGACGAACGCCAGACAGAAGTCAACAGTGTTCTAGACAAGAAGAAGGGTTTTTGAACCTGTGGATGGTAGGGGCTTTCCATGATTCCATCTACGTGATTGCTCCTCGACTGAAGCAGATCAAAAGCTCGTGAGATACAAGATCAAACGATTCTCAAGTAAGTACAAGATCCTTAGATGACATGATCTTGTATATCAATTTCGCATGTCATTCTTAGATGACGTGATCATGTACACTAGTTCTTAGAGCCAATGATCGAGGATAGACACAATATCATCCACGGAGACTCGTTAATTAGGAGAGTTTGTGCTGGGCAAATCCTGATTTTGGTTCTGGAAGGGGGACTGTGGATGTGTCGGTTGTAGAGGATACTCCAGAACAAAGTTTGGACACTGAATTTTCCGTCATTGAAAATGGCGAAATGAGGACCTTATTACCTACCTGGTTACAAGGGAAAGCACTTAATCTTGGAGTCTATTTATCACATAGGATACTTTCAGCCAGGATACAACCTTTACAGCTCATGAGCATGTGGAAACTCTAGTCTCAGGGATCGGAGGCCGCCCATCGATATTTGAGAAGTTGTTGAGGTACTCTTTTCACACTTTCAGGAAATATTTCATGGATATGAATGACCTGTTCATGCTGTTTTGTGGAGCAGCACTAAATTTTATGGTTTTCATATTCTTATTTTGCAGGTTTATATACATAAGGGGAAGAGTGTTTCTCATCAAGATTTTTGGTTCGAGCAAATGAGGAACGCTCTTTTTAGACATTTAGATGCATGGCAGTTTGTGAAATGCTAGTTCATCATTGATCCTCTTGATCAGACTATAGATTGTTTCCTGCAAGCTTTATTTATTAAACAAGGCAACTGCATGTGCCTGTGGCATTCATGTTTGCAGAGGTTTAAAAGTGCTGGTTTAATAATCTCAAGAGTTTCTTGGATCCATTTATGCCGGATAATGCATATGACCAAAAATCTTAATATCAAATTCATTTTATTTTGATTTTGTATTTTCTTGCAAATCCTATGGACCTAATTGCATAGAAAGAATTTGCATTTTGTGGTACATTTTGATGATTGATGTTATCCTTATTAGTATGTGTTAGTCATAAATATAATAATGTCTTAAAGTCATTTGGGCGATTGATAAGATCAATGGTAATTTCATAAATATTGTCATTAAATGGTCTTCATCTTTTACCTTTGACAGAGCTGAAGTATTTTGACCATAACTTTTATATAAAATATCCAAATTGGGTGATTCTTAAACCATTGGAAAGAGGACGAAAAGATATACAATTTTCATGTTTACGACATTTTCAGATTCCATAGTTTAGTATATGAAACTGGCAGCCAAAGTATCCAGTGGTAAAATAGTAAACAATGATCGAATTTCCAAATATCATCGTCTAAGGAATGGTTAATTTCATCGACCATATTTTAACCGATTATTTTAATAACTGTCATCGATATGGTCTGACTATTTCGATAATAACTTTCTCATACGATGTTCAAATGAGTTGATTTTTAGACCGGTAGAAAGAGAATTCGAAGAAGTACAACTTTTGTGTTCAAAGGTTTTCTAAATTCGAAGGTTATCATAGGCCAAATTACAGTGGAAGACAAGACGTTATATCTTATGACAGTTTCATAAATAACTGAAGATGTCGACCAGTTATATAGTTCTGACGGTTTCAGATTCAATTCTGACAGTTCCAGAGCAGTTCCAAGACAGTTCTAGAGCAGTTCCAAGACAATTCCAAAGCAGTTCAGACGGTTCCAAAGTGGTTTCGTTTGAAACTATAAAAGGCAGGAAGATGAAGAAGAACATTCTCTTTTCCGAAAATCAAGAGCAAACCAGTTTTTTATCTTTATTTCCAATGTAGTTTTTTATATTTATTATCAATATAGCTTTATTTATTTTAATGTATTGTTAAATTCCTGCAATGAAGCTTTCATTCATAGGAGTAGTTCTATCACTCATAGGAGTAGATCTATCACTCATAGAGTAGTTCTAGCATAGTTCATCACCCATTATTCTCATTTTCCATCACTTCTCATCATTCATTTTGTCACCATTTCCCATATTCTATTTTCCACTATCTTTATTTCTCATCCACTTTTCCGTAGCTTAAACACCTCTGTTCGAACTGAGTGTTTGAAGGAGATGAACTTTATCCCATCTCTGATTTTGACGATTTGACTATTTTAATCATTACCGGTCTACCACAAGATTTCTTCGTCAATAGTATGCCATTTCAATCAATTGGAATCGGGAAGACTGATTCTTTCCTTTTCTATCAAACTATTAAACTAAACCAAACCTACTCACTCACTAATAAAGCTTTCATATTACCAAATCGTTGCATCAGGTGACAAATCGAACACATCTAATCAAAGGCCATAATATCACAAATGATACGCGTTAACGGTTCCGATATTTGGAGCTTTAACGGGTCTGATCTCGAGTCGGATCCTAGTGGGTTTGAAACGGAGATGGCATTATATATAGGTCGACGAGAATCTCAATCTTTAAAATTAAGTTGGAGAAACTCCTCATCAGCCAACTCCGTTCTTTCAACTATGAACTTGGAACCGAGTATGTACATTAAAGATGACAGCTTTTCTATGTTTTCCCTTTGTATTTTAGTGTGGAAGTGTTTATTTCCATAAACGCTTTGGATAGTTGCTGAATTTGATTCACATATTGGTGATTTTTTTGTTATTTATCATACAATGTATGAATCAGGATTTACTTGCAATCTGTGAGTGACTGTCTTAGATACTACCTATATAGGTTTATTAGGGGAATGGATCTTAGTATTCAAATCGTTCGTCTTTCTATATATCCTTTGGAGACATGAATAGTATTTTACTTCATCTATTTTATGAATTTAATGCACTTGAAAAAATGGGTCTTTGATGTAGCAAGAGTTTGTTTCTGTAAATAGTTGATATAGCTCCATGTATATGGTTGTAGAATAGCTTTTAGTCGAGAAAGATTTCTCTTTTGGATGTCTGGAAAAAGTGGTTGATCCTCAGTGCTTAGGAATTGATTGAAATCCAACTTCTATCGGTTGCTTGATTTTAGAGTAATTTTTCTTTGCTGTGGAAGCATAGTAGATGTAAAATTTGCTATCTTTGTGTGCAAGTATTAGGATTTAGGACACTTGATTTTCCAAACAGTTTGTGAGATACTCAAAAGAAGGGTGCAAGCATAACACTGTCCTGATATTCTGGAAAAATCTATCAGGCAAAGATTCACTAATTGCATGCATAAAAAGATAGACAGATGAGTCTATAGGAACGCATCAAGAGAAATCAAGAACAGAGCTTCAAACAGTATGACGGCTGATAAAGCCAGTAAAAACTGAGTTTAACATAGATCAGACAGCTATTGGTTGTTGCTCCACACTGCATGACTAAGGAATAGTATTGGGATTGCAAAGGGCCAAAACCTCTAAGCTCGGAGATGCTCGTTGTTCTGCTAACCTCCGAATAGTCTCGAGCACATCGAGCTCTCTTATCGGATCTTCAAAATCATAAATGTCAACCAGCAATTCTTTTAAGACCCTGGCATTCTTTAGGAAATATTTCAGAAACACAATCTCATGTGTGTAACTTGAAAAGTTTCTGATCTCGATCCTTTTAAGGTTATGCGATAAGCACTGCAATGTTAACTCAGGACTCCAATAATCTGACCAAACTGATGTGTACGGAATATCACGCCATGTCTGCAAACAACAGACAAACTATTTAGCATGGTATATTTTGCAAGTGCCCACTTATCATTAGCAGTTAACTAGAAGCATCAGATAATATCACCTCATTACAGTATACAACCAGAGTTTCTAAGTTGGGACATTTGTTGAGCAGGAACATGATGCAATAGTTGCGAGTGTTATTCAGGAGGGCACTGATTTTTAAGTACTTCAAATGCTCGAACTCTGGCAGGCAGTCTTCTAGAGTCAGACTAGGATATAGAACCTGTGTGCCAAAAGATTAGAGCAGAATCAAAAGTGAATAGCACTAATTAATATGCAAGACTAGGATAGATAACCTGTGTGCCAAAAGATTAGAGAAGAATCAAAGTGAATAGCACTAATCAATATGCAGACCTTTTTTTAGGAATGAAGCCAAATTTACCAATGTTTACAAGCAGGTGACACTATAGTGTATGACTGCATAATCCAATAGTGTCATATGATGAACGGTTCATATGCAAGTTGGTGTAATTCTAATTGGTGATTCTTACTGTTTAATATAATAACAAAGATGTGACACACAATCAGATATTCCACCTAAGACCTCAGGAATTAGATTTGGAGTAACTCAACGCAATATGACAAGTTTATATTTCCTGTTTTTATTTGGCATTCTAGTAGGATAATACAATAATCTACAGCATGTAAATGAATGAGTGTTACCATTAAGAATATCTGATTGTTCAAAGTGAAACTAATGATATCCAAAAAAAGACAATAAGGTACAATTACCTCAATTGATTTGTCATTGAGTTCCATTGATTGAGCCTGGGAAAGTGCGTTGAGAAGGTTAACCGAATCCTCCACTGTTCCTTTCTTTAGTCTTGAGTCTATTGACGGACCCGAGTAAAGATTGACCTCACATTCAAATACTGAATCAAAGCCAATGATGGAGTAGGAACTCACTGTGCAGCTAATCCACTTGAACATTCTCAGATTTGGAGCATGTATCTCTATAGAGTCTCCAATCCAGTCTGCTAAAGTCAAGCTCTTGAGTGATGATGTGGCAATTTCAAGAAAATTCAGACCCTCGCATCCCTCCAATGTCAGACATTCAATGCTTGGGCAGGTTAGAGATAGGCGTGTGAGCCCCCTGCAGTTCTTCAAAAGCAAAGTCTTTACTGAAGTCAAGTGGGAGAAGAGTAAGCTCCAGTTGACATTACGATGAAACTGAGCTGATATGAATGACAACCTCTTAAGTTTGTTGAAACTGTCGAGTCTTCTTATACGACATGACTCAAGTGTCAGAGAGTTGAAATTCTCATATGTAACCAAACTCGCAGGAAATATGAATATTTTTTTCGTATCAAATCGAACAAAGAGTTCAATTTCTTGTACCTTCCTCTTTTTTGCAAGATCAATCCATAACCCAATGTGGTTAGAAGCGTAGGAGTTCGACAGTGACAAACTTATTTTGTCAAGTTTTGATTCTTGGAAGAATAAGCGATGCATGAATAACATTAAGGATATTGCTTTACGTCTCCTATTGTGCCCATGCGTTCTATCCAGTCGAAGTGATTCTTCATCTATGCTTATTGTAGTGATCCCTGTCCATCTTTCCCTCCATTTTTTGGACAATAAACTTGTCTGGACCGCTTCCTTTGTTGGGAGCAATGAGAGGATGTAACATATGATTACTTCTGGAAGGGCGCTTAACCTATCTTCGGTGATTTCCTTTTTGTGCCGTTTCGCTATTGAACCTGACATATCTGTTCTGCTGGTCATGCCTCTTCCTTCTTAGGAAATGCTGAAACTCTTGAGCTCAATACTGTTTTCTGTAGGCAAAATAATGGTAGAAGAAAAATATTGGACAACCTCTTTCAGCATGTAGAACGTCACAACAGAGAAATAATCTGCCTAAAATTGCTGCACTTATAAAGTCACATAGTGCTATTAAGAGAAAATTCAAAGGCAAGAGCTTATACCAAAATCATTCATATCCACTTTGTACTTAAGGTACTTATCTACACTAATTAAAACAATTATATTCTTTGACCTCCAAACATGGCATGGCCTATTTTTTGGTCTCAAGCTACATTAATTAGACAGCTAGTATAACATGGTGAAAATAAATGATGTTGGCAACTACAAACATGGATGAAGCTAATAGTATATATCACATTGAAACTTGGTCTGATATGAGTTTCTATATCCATTGTTTAAGAAACGGATGTTGTTGTCTCAAAAAATAAGTTCCCCTTTTCAACGAAAATCTGTTAGAAATGTGTACGATAGAATTGTTTTTGATATTAGGTAGTTTCTTACTGCCACATAGATTGCTCCAACGATTGATGGCCGTATTGGTTGACACATACCAATACAGCGGTCATTCCGGTAAACTATGGGCGCAAAGATTTATCTGCACAGACCTCGTGCAGGAGCACATAAAAGATCTTCGCTTTGCCGACACGAGAGCCATGCCTACTGGCATGACATGTGCCACCAGCATGGTAATCCTTGATTGTTATTGTTTTTTTTTCTTTTTTTCAACCTCAAAATGTTTAATCATCTACAGTAAAAGACCAGTATTTTGACAAATCTAGGAAGATATGTTAAGGAGTTCAATACAACCGCTAATGGAAAAGAAATCATGGTGCAATGAAATTGTTGCGTCTAATGAGGAAGCAAGCTTCTTTGGATATGCAGTAGCTCAACTTTTATGTAGCAGTTCATACAAGTACTGTTGGCAAGTTCTTAATTGAGAGGAGAGCAATCCATCATAAGTAGCATGGATATATGTACCAGACAGTGCAGTCTAGTCCAACACTTATTGTGTCCTTAAGATGTCTGCACGGTATGTCTAGCGTTGGCACATCCCGTGCCCCTGCTGGCCATGCTAGCGGCCAGCATGGAATATGCCAGCAGCACGGCAGTCCATGATACTTAATAGTGCAGCTCTAAAAGAATTATCACAATACTTGCAATATGTAGATGCTAATGACATGTTATTTGAATGTAGGAGTGCTAGCCAGGTTTGAAAGCAGCTAATGATTATGTGCTCAAGTGCAGTTTCCATGTTATTACATGAGCAATTCAAGAATGGACGTGGGAAATTTTTTTTAGAAAAGACATGTTGAGAGTAGGCTTTGCATACTGATGTTTATGAAAGCTTTTAAAGATAAGCTTTTGAGGGATCAAAAACATGGAGAAAAGGTTGCTTTCAGTATGAAGATTCAAGTTGCAGATTATCAATGGACACGTGGGTGATGACATATAGCTAGATGATATGGAGCAAATGAGACATATCGAAGAAGATACGTCAAACTAGTTAGAATCTAGATGCACATATGCTTTCAGTATGAAGAGACAAATTGCAGATTATCGACGGACACGTGGGTGATGATGTATAGCTAGCTATTATTGAGCAAATGAGGCACATAGAAAACGACACTTCCAACTAGTTAGAATCAAGATATATCTTTATTGCAAAGATACGTTGATTTGTGTCTGACTCGTGTTATAGTGTCAATTATTGTCGACTGAGCTGAATTAGATTCCGGCCAAACTCTGCATATATAACACTTACACTAAAAGAAAATGTTTTTTTCCAGTGCAATTTGTTTCTTTCTTTTTCAAGGCAAGGTAAAATCTCATGAATAGTTTGGTGCACTTCGAAGTACTGATTGTTAGCATTATTTCAATTACAGGACATATTATCATTGATGTGTCAGCTAACAGTCAATAAATGCACTGAGTGCTAATTGTTCGTTAAAAAGGTGATCTAAGTTTATCTTGGATAATACTAATCTTCTTCAGAGTTTGTCGGCATACCTGCCATATTGACTATCCTTGAGTGCTAAGTTGAGTGAGGGGGTGGCTCATTGTATATTCAGGTGCTAAGTTGAATGATAATGTGGAAGCAATACAAGCTGGATTCAGACAAGAGAGAGAGGATCGATGATGGAGGTAGTGTTTAAACTCTAGGACTTATGAAACTATGTAGAGTAAAAGTTCAAACAAGAGAATGAGGATGGATGGTGGAGGTAGTATAAAATCTGATGACAGTAGAGCTGCTCTTATGGTGACAGTTCCTGATTAAGCCTGTTAATTTTAAATGACCCTTTAAAAACAATGCTTATTCTGATAATTGACCGACACGTATTTGAGGCTGCAATGCAATTACTTGTATCGAGAGAGCATCATTCGATAACGACAAATCCGACAGATCTGTTGAAGAATAGTAGTTAAAGGCATGATTGCCATCGATAAGAGAACTAAATCAAGTGTAAGACATATATATCTATGAAAGACTCATCGCCCTTTCAATAGATCCTGCACTAGAATCAACAACAAATGAGCCAAAGGCTCTAGTAACAGGAATGAACAAAAAAAAGGAAAACTTGCACAATTTATAAAAAGAAAGAAAAATAACCGAATTCATGGATAACCGAATTCATGGCAAGATGTATAAGATGTTGCACGGTGAAGGAAGAAGGAAATTAAAACTTATGAAGAAACTCACAGGAAGGAAAAGAATCGAGTGCTAGTGAAATAGATCTCTGTTTTGAAAAGAGGATTGTTAGTTGCTTATATTGCCTAAAATGGTCCTAGAAAGTAACGAAAAAGTCACAAAGAATGTGATTGGGTAGGGGACGTATACTGAAAGATCCAATGAAACTGCATTTCAGAAATTAAGTGCATCTCTTGATTTGGTGCCTGCTTGGTATTTGTTCTCCAAATTAGGCAATGACCATTCATGTCGGCCACCTTCATGAATGTATTTTCCAAATTCCCTCTTCGAGCCGATGTGCCAACTTACCATGCAGATTCATCTAAAGCAATTACCTTGAATTATATGATCAACCAGTAGTATTGAATCTAAGAGATTGACAAAAAGAATTTACCTTTGTGAATTCCTAGAACTCTTACTGACTTTCTGATGCTCAGCAGAGACCAAAGAAGTTTCAGTTTCGTCTGTGCTAACTGCTGCACTTGAGACTATATTCTCGTGTTAGGTACAGAGGAGAGAGCACTAGGAGCCGTTCTGTTTTGCTTGCTCTCTCTCTCTCTTCAATAGTTCTTGACATCTGGAGGGTTTGCATTGCCATCCTGTCAGAAGATGCCAACTTAGTCATAATTACTTCGACTTCCAGGACAGAAAGAGCAGAAACAGTTAACCTTAGCATAAAGGGAAGCTGCATGCAGCATCTGAAGTGTACAAAATGCATGATGCTTTTTCTCGAAGGAAAACTGCAAGGATTTTCTCTTGAGTCTAGCTGTGCTCATTTTCAACCTTAAATATGCAGACAAGTCCAATAATAAGTAGAATAGAAATGAACATTTGGTTTGATCGATTCTTAGTTTGCTTATCACTGATTCTTCACTGCCGCAGCTTTGATTGGACGGAACCATTAATTCTTTTCCTAAATTAGCTTCCTGATCATCTGAATCTTGGTCATTATCATGGGCACATGCATCTGAACCTTGTTTTGTAACCTCTATTTTCGCAAAACTAGGAAAGTAGAATCTATGTATGGGCAATGCAATCCAAGGAAGGAAGCGATTAAAGATGCAATCTTAGGAAGATACAGTACAAATTGCAGACTTTAAATTCTTAGGTTTTAAGTAATTTCCAAAAACTTCAAGCATTTAAGACAGAGTATCCAATTGTTGGATACTATGCTTATTGATATGATTGCCTTCAAGATAAGAAGGGATGACATGCATAAAGGCCAGCCATGCACAAACTGATGAAGTAAATGCACATAATTGTGAAGTATCTGACAAGAGTCAATCTTCCACAAAACCCTCCAAAAACTGAAAGACACGGAGAGAAGTCATGGAGTGCTGTCTGGCAGGAAAAATGTGACTGACTACTGGTATTGTGAAGTAGAGTTTTCTGGTTCTTTCTGTTCTTTTCTCAAGACAGATGAGATTGAACTTGATTGTCACTTATCAGCCATGCAGAAATTAGGATGCCAACATAGGTTTTCGCCAAAGATTATCTTTCATTAATGTATGACTGGCATAATTTACAGGTTTGGAACTCTACTTTCAGATTTGATCTTTCAGTGGATTATTCTGGGAGAGTATAATTGATAGTGTGCATGTTTATGCTCTATTCTATATGTGCTCTCTCTTCATATTTCACATATAAACAAAATGAAAAAATCAGACAAGGACTAAAATGGGAGGCAGGATACAGAATCCTAAAATCTGAGTGCTGCTATGGAATCATCTTAGGTATTGAATACCAAGATATAAATACTAAGATTATTTCCGGCCTAGAATGTTTTTAAAAAATATTTTAAAAAAATCAAAAAAAAAATCAAGGAGAATGTAAAATTTTTAAAAGTCCAAATACAAGCAGTGGAATTCATGTAGAGCTGGGTCAAGTCGATATCAATCAAGTCAGCCCCAGCTTGCTAAAGGGACCGAGCCGAAAATCCAGCTTGTTACATTTCGACCAAGCTGCCAACAAAAAGCTCTCACTCTCATATTTCTCATGATTTTTGGGTCTAGACAATCTTTCAAAAAAGGGTGATTCTAAATACACTTAGTTTTCTACGAGTAAATCCTGAATTCTGAGTGCACCCCAAGCATGTTTGAAATAACAAATATGGTACGAACACCACCTAACTTGAGTATTATATCCCCTAAATGCCCTTAACCATACACCTCAAACCCCCTACCCCACACCCTACCCAACCCCGACCCTACTTGACCTAGACGACCAGGCACCCACCAAGATCGGCACCGCCACCCTTCCTTCTTCGGCAACCTCTAGTGTTCTACGGCCCAACCCCCGAGAAGCGTCACCCACCATCTCCGGCGTCCTCCGCTCAAACCCATCTATGTCCTCTTCATTTTGACGTCTGCAAGCTCACCCTCACTGGGCTTTCCTCGACGGCAAGAGAACGAGTATATTGAGCAGGCAAAAAAATGGAGAAAGATAAGGCGAAAATGAAGGAGAACACCAAGGGACTAAGAGGTACCCCTCCTCCATACTCTTCCTATATCCGGAGTTGATTTTCGCATGAAATGGCCCTAAATTTCTGTTTTTTTGGGGATTTTTTTGGCATCGTGAAGCCGTACTATGCTTGTACTATATCGGTGGTATGTGGCCGAACAAATGTTCAATGACCGGTTTCATGCAACTGATAAGTAACACTTGTTCGGTTGCAAACATCTGAACATTTGCTTATTGTTTGGATGTTTGAAACCTAACTTGTGTTTCATAGTCAGTTTTATGAAACCGAAAATATGCTTTATGTACGGTTTTTGGCGACCGAACCTTACCAGTTTTTGCTTGTTAATAATGGACAGGTAAAGTGACATGTTCCAAGCAAGTAAGAAAGAGCTCGTCATTGGTCTCATAGATCGAACGTCGTCACCCCACGGCATCTGAGAGGCGACGATGTAGAGTGGGATATGAGAAAGAGGTAGATGCAGATGAAGGGTTGGATGAGGGGGGTGGTGGTGATCATCCAGAGGAAGAGGAATTCGATTCAAGCGACCCCATCCATGGTGGGCCCGCTTATATTTGAACCTACGTCACATATCGTATTTGGCATGGAGTGGTATAGTGTTTAATTAGTGCCGCATATATTTGAATTTCATTGTTATTTATTGCAACATGTGTTTACTTTTTGGCGTCTCAACAATGCAGGAACACGCCCAAGTAAAATGCTTGGCCCATGGGACTACGGTGAAATTCTGAGAAGGCGTCAACGAGGACGCATTTAAAGCAGTTGTTCATCAATCGGGACAAGGAGATTTGCTACATTATACATACACTACGATCAACAAGGTGATCATGTTTGCACTTGTCGAGAGGTGGTAGCCGAAGACCAACACCTTCCACCTTTCATGCGGGAAGATCACCATCACACTTGCCGTTGTGAGATCCATTATGAGCATCTCAGTCGAGGGACGAGCCATGGATCTCCGTAAGCTGGACATTGTGAAGGCAGCGCAATTGGTGTCCGATCAGCTAAGCGTTACCGGGAAGAGTGCTTATAAGCACCTGGAGAATAACAGAGGGGCGCTTAGACGGAATTGGCTGAAGAAAGAATCTAGCCTCGAAAAGGTCAGCTTCGAATGTTCGGTAAAGGCCTTCATGCTTTACATGGTGGTATGCACACTCTTTTCTGATAAGTCGGGGAGCAAAATACATGTGTCGTAGTTGCTTGCGTTCAGAGATGTACCTAAAAATCCAAGAGGGGAGGTGAATTGGACCTTTTCAATAAATCGATAAATGAATCACCTAGATAAGAGGAGTCTAAAGCTTGGATGCGCTTACTAATGAAAAGAAAAGTAAATTAAAACAAACACAATAGAAGGACGAGAAGAGAGTTAGAGAGATTGCACCAATTTATAATGGTTCGACCCAACTCTTTGTTTATGTCCACTTCACTTAAGGTCTTCATTGAGGTTTCACTACTTGCAAATCTCCTTATAAGTTTTTCTCCAAGCTCCCGGGTGCTTGAAAACCTTACAACCAATTCCAAGCAGCTCTTGGATTTTTCACAAAGTTCTTCTTCACAATCAAAGAAGGTTTACAAAGGTTGAAGCTCTCAAGTGGTAATAAAATCAAAGATTTTTCTTGCCCAAATAATAGCAATAGGTAATGGACAAGTTCACTATTCAAAACTACTTATACCAAGCTTTCAAACCCTCCAAATAAGACCTTCAACGGTTTTCTGTAATTTCCCAACGACACTGTTTTTTAGTCTGCGCACGTTCACAGTTGACCCTCACATATTCCGTCATATCAATCGTCGTGTTCAAACATAGCTTGGATCATTCGCCGCATCAGCTTTCAAGCTTCGCAGTCGATCTGTGTTTCAACCGTCACATCGATCGTACTCCTTAGTCCACAAAGTTTACATCCAGAGTCGATGTATGGATTGACCTTCACTTGGTTTTAGGCTCGCGGTCGATCTTCGCATCGTCTGTCGACCTGAAATATTTAGACAAATATTCCCTCCAATATAATATTCAAATCTTTAAGAAGATCAACTTTTTGAACAACGGTCGATCCGAGCATCCTCCTTTACATACTCGTAGTCGATCCGTGCTTTGACCGCCGCATCGACCATACGCCTTGGGTAAGAAAAAGTCATCTCAGGGTCAATGTATGGATCGATCGTCAGCCAACTTTCAATTTTGGCTAAGTAAGGTGCATCGACCGTGCCACCTCGCGGTCGATCCTTGCATCGATAGCTAGTACAAAAACTTCTTTAAAATGAATCTAAATATATCCAAATTAAGAGGTAATGAATATTAAACCAATATTTTATCATTCTATATATATTGGCATCATCAAAACATGGTTAGGATCAACAATCTCCCTCTTTTTGATGATGACAACTCTTCTAATTGTGATGATAAAATATCAAAGCTCCTTCTTAATCTATGCATCCATTTTTTTACATGAAACGAGTTCTAAAGTGTATTTTAAGGAAGCATAGAAGTAATATGTCACTAAATAGATGTGATAAGCTTCATTTAAAGCTTAACAACAAGACGGCTCAAATTTTGGCAGGTTCACCTCTATGAATCAAAAGAGACATATAACATTTGAGCATGATGAAATGCTTGAATAGCAATTAAAATTATTTCTCTAAGCATCTTAATTTGAACCATGTGACATATAGCTTTGGAGACTAGTAAGAGTTTTAAATTAAAACAAAGTCCCATTAGCTTGAATCATGAGAATACGAAGTTTGCAAGTAGAGATTCAAGGTCTTTTTTCCTTGTATCAACATAAACGTCAAGAAATATAATGCATTTAGCACATGTCATTTGTAAAGTCAGAAACATATAACTTCAATCATCATACTCATACATCTTAGAGAACACCAATGTGAAATTGCCATCATGCATATAAATTACACAATTCATCCACATTCACATTCAACACAATTTGCAAAATTTTTAACTCCGTTGAATGACATACAAACTAATAATTTCCAACATATCATTCCATTCCAAACATCACAATGTTTCCATTTCACAATCAAGAATAACAAATTGATATTCCAAAACTTTACAAAATCAAAATTTTCAACTCTCCAAAACAAATTTTCCAAAAACCAAGAGTTAAAAACAAGTACAAGATGAAATATAGGCATTGTTAGATTTTACATCACATTTTTCTCCCCCTTTGGCATCATAAAAAAGAATTGCAGATGAAGTGAAGAAACTTGAGGGTAAATTGGTCTTGATGCGGGTGAAGAGCGACTCGAATTGCTTGTACATCTTCTCTTGATTTTCCACAAGCTTAGCTTCTAAATCTTCAAGTTTTTGAGCCGTGGTTCTTCGAGAATGACTTTGTGAGGATTCACCTTGAATACCTTGAGGCCTCGGCTCACCCTCATCTCCCCGTTCATTTTCCTCTTCTTGATTTCCCCCTTCTTCATCACTACTCATATCATCAAGAACAATGAAACCCAAGGAATGTTTGGTTTTCAACATTCTTTCGTATGTTGATTTGTTGAAGGGTTGGCTAAGAACTTTCCTTTCCTCTTCATCAAGGCAAAGGCCTAAAGCTAGGAAGATTTTGGTTAGGAGGCCTCCAATGGATAAGGATTGCCTAGTCGTAAGGTTGAGCATCTCCTTGATCATGATGATAATTTAGCCTAGGTTTTGTGACTTTTTTCTAACCATACAAGATAGGGTATATGCATGAATGGGTTTGAAGTGATCATGATGTCCAAATTTAGGGAATAGGTTAGTTCCTAAGAAATGTGCAAGCTCCCTATAATTTTGGTTGAGGTCATTTAACTTAAGGAGATGTTTTTCAAGGCAACTAGGTCTAAGAATTGTTCTCTTACCTTGACGGTTTTTGTCAAAGGTGGGAAATTCCTCATAGGTGGTGAAGTAAATGCATTCACCACTATTTGGACTATTGAGGAGTTCATTTTGAAGGTCTAAGAGGGGGGTTTATCTTAGGCCTATTACAATAAAATCAATTATGAAAATCTAAATTGGAGGAGTCTAATTAAATCATATTTTTGCAAATGATAAGAGTAGAAAATATATTAAAGCAGGGATAAGAGATGAGAGTTAGAGAGATTGCACCGAAAAGTTTATAGTGGTTCGGCCAACCTTGCCTACGTCCACTTCACTCAAAGGCATTCTTAAGGTTCCACTACTTGCAAGACCTCTTATAAGTTGTCCACCAAGCTTCCATGTGCTTGGCAACCTATCCACCAAGCTTACGGGTGCTTGGCAATCTTACAATCTCTCCAAGCTCTCTCTTGGATATTTCTCTCAAAGTCTACTTCACACTTGAAGTAGTTTTACAAAGATTTAGCTCACAAATAAAGAGATTAAAATTTGCTAGAATATTATTACAATATTTTCTTAGCTCCCTGATATCGCTCAAATGTGTCACGCACAGCGGTCGCGATGCAATACAGCATAAGAGAGGTCGAACCCACAGAGAGACAGACAGAAAATATCCAAAACGCAAATAACAATAAATTTAAGACAAACAAGAACTTGAGAAGTAACTAAATTAGATCAAAGGATTTAATGAGAATATAAGGTTAACTAGAGATATCAGGATTTTGATAAGGCTAGGCTTCAGGAATCACTTCACTCGGATTTAGGTTCTTCTCTTCTCAATGGTTCAAATGAAACTCAGTTAAGGGATTCACATCCCAATCACCTTAACCGGGAGATATGGAATTATAAACCTAACAAAATATATAGATGTCTCTTCCTACAATTGATTCTTCTTTATTATAATTCTAACTTCATCCAATCCAAACTTAAGAATATATGATACCGGCTGTCACTACAGGCAACATATAGCAAAAGTTCATCGGGACAAAGCCCCAACTCTATCTAACCGAATCTCTAAGAATACACAATACCAACTCTCACAATCGGCAATGCATAGCAAAGATGTCACGGGATAGAGCCCCAACCTTGTCTTAATAGATCCATAAGAATACACAATACCAGTTGTCACCACGGGCAATGCATAGCAAAGGTCTCGTGAGACTCGGTAGGAGAATCAAAAGAGATAACTATGGGATTATAAGATCATGAAAGAAGCATGACTGGATTCATAATATTAATCATCCACATAGAAACCTATAATCTGAAAATAATCTTTGAAGATTCAATACATAGGAAAGAGTTTAACAATAAAGATTGAAACTATGAACCATCGTTGGAGAAGAAGCCCTAGTCCTCGCTAGATCATCCGTCCGCCATGCCCGCGGATTACTCGGCCATGGATGGAGATTTCTTCATCTTCCTCTGCTTTTCTTCCCTCCAAAGCTCTGTAGAAAACTCCCTTGGAACCTCCTCAATTTCGGATTAAATAAGCATGTATATAGGGGAACCCCGAAATTAGGGTTTTAGTTGAGTTGGACTCGGATTTCCTGAAGGCAGCCCTATTCCGGTCACAACTGGGTCCAATCCAGCTGGAATTTGGAAACTTATTCAACAAGAAAGTTGTGTATTTGGAAGTCTTCAACCAGATCCCAAAATTTCGCAATATTCTGAGTTATATAGAATATTTGACAAATATTCTCCTCAGCTTCGACAGAACAGTTTTCCAGCTTTGGTAACTTCATATATTCTTCCAATCTGCTATCACACCGTCCAGATCCTCACAAATTGTCCAAAATAAAAGTTGTAGATCTATGAACCTTCTATCACATATTCAAATTTCAGAATATTTGGACTTCCAGAGAATATGTTATGAATATTTTCCTACCAGCGCATCAAATCAATCTTCTTCTTCCGTAACTGCTTTGTCTGCACCTCTCGTACTCAAAATAGCATATCTTCCTCTAGGAAACTCCAAATCACGAACCGTAAAATTCTCCTGAAACTAGACTTCAAGAGCTTTCTAACCATATATGGCATATCAGCTGGTTCTTCATGAGCAGGTACAGTTTTGGCGTTAAAGACCCATCTTTGCTTCAATTTCCTGCATAATACAAATAACTTTGTGAAGCAACATATACGAATGAAATCATCTATATTAATCATGAAAACTAAGCGAATAAGCTACTCTTAGTCATGTTCAGAGTGCACTTTCATGCACTCATCACTCCCCCTTAAATCATGTGCAAGTTTGCTGCAACTTCTCTTTTATAGCTGAGCTCCAAAGCCCTCCAAATAGCCTCCCAACGGCTATTTTTTGTTCCTGGAACGGCTCTTTAACGGCTCTTTTCCTGGCTGGCGGTCAATTGTCGCATCGTTCGTGACATCGTCAGCCATGTTCTTCTTGAGCTACGGTCGATCCACGTATCGAGCGTCAAGCTTCACGGTCGACCATGACATCGATCGTCAGGCTCTGTTGTAAATAATGCTTCTTAGGGTCAATACCTCGTTCGACCGTCGCACCTCCAAGACCTGGTCACATAGCCCATGGTCGATCGGTCCATCAACCGTCAACCTATTTTCCCATGAACAGCTCCCGCGGTCGATCCTTGCATCAACCGCCATACCCCACAGTTGATCCATGCATCGACCGTCGGTATAAAAACACATTAAATATGATTTTTAATGCTTTTCAAATTAAGGGATATTAATATTAAACCAATGTTTTATTATCAAACATATATTGACATCATCAAAACAATATTAGGACTAACACATTTAGTCAAGCAATGGTAACTTTAATATGATTACCATATACAAAGCTTATAATAGCAATATTGCCTTCCTCATTTACATCCTCGAAGCAATTACAATAAGTACCTAACCAAATCCTGGTACATGTATTTTGGTAGATCTAGGAACTCTTTCCAACCCATCCTAGTGAAGAATCATTCTACTACATGCTCTTTGCTCCTACGCAATTGAAGTAATCTACCCGAGACAACTATTCTATCCTTAAAATCACCCCAATTGTTATACCTCTCTACATTGATGAAGATGGAGGGATCAAAGCCGGGAATTGATAAGACTTTAAAAATGCACAAATCACCCTTATAATTTGGCTTTGGTAATCTCCGAGCTATGCTTCATTAACTATATTTACCCTATTTCAGGTACAAAAGACCTCAACAAAAGTTAGATCAAGTTTGGAGTCAAAACGAGCATATTTAGGCAATTCCAGCATAAATGATCGATCATCACAGCATGAAACGATCGATAATTTACGTGCATTAACCTGACAGAGAGCACCAGTTCAAAAGATCGATCATCACATCATAAAAGGATTGATCATTTATGTGCATCAATAGTGGCAGAGAGCAAGGTTTGAAAAGATCGATCTTCCTTAATGGAATGATCGATCATGGGGCGTGACCAACAATACAAGTAAATGATTGATCTTCTATAAGGATGATTGAGATCTAATCCGATGGAATGGTGTTTCCTAGGCTATAATAGGCACATTCTAGGGTTTTTTTTAGGGGGGGCACTCTTTCTCTCACTTTTCTTTTTCCTTTTTTAAACTTTTCTTTTTAGAATCTCTTGGAGGAAATCCATGACGGAAAAGCTTCATCAACTTTCATCCATGGATCAAACCCAAAAGATGAGGAGCTAAACTTTTAACCATGGGATTCTTATGATTTAACTAGGGTTTCTATTAGGGATTTTTAGGATTTAGGGCTTGTATACCTTCTTGAATGGCTTATATGGATTGATCTCAATTCCTTTATAAATTTGGTGTTGATTTATTGCTGGTTGTTTGGATTGTTCTAATGTATGTTAGATCTAGAGCTTATGCATGTTAGGACTTGGATTGGACTAATCTAATAGGGGTGCGTTTGGCACCCAGGGATCCCGCGGAATCCGTGAAATCCGCTGGACGCGCGGATCCGCAGCGCGGGATCCATCTGTTTGGATTCCGCGTAGATTCCGCGCGGATCCCGGAAAATGGGATTTGTGGACGGTATCCACGGATACCGTCCCGTGGATTCCGCGGATCACACGGATACCATCCCGTGGATACCGCGGATCCCACGGATCCGCGGTATCCAAACACGCCCTAGGAGAATCATGCTAGAACCATGGAATCTCACATTATGATAAATTGTTTTCCGTGATTAGGGATTGTATAGTGCTAGAACCACTATAGTAGTGCTAGAACCAGTACAATCTATTTCTAATCCTCCGTCTATCCTATATTTATAGATTTTGCCAATGAGGTGCTAGAACCATCTTGATCTTACACCTAAATCCATATTATGATTATTTTCTCGCAATGAATCGGTCTTAATCAGAGGGTTCATTAGCGGTGATTGGAACTAACCATTAGGTCACCGAATTTTAGATAATTGTTCTCACCGACGAGGGATCCTAACCGAACCTTGTTGAGTGATAGGGAGAACTAGCCATTCACCTGTCAACCATTAGGAGAGCCATTCAGTTTGGTTCACTAGTTCTAATCCTAGGAAGACTTGGTAGAACCTTTGTTACGGATTAAGAATCTCTTGGTTCTCTCCCTCGCATTTATAAATCATTTACTATAAAGTTAGTTTAATTCTAATTCTGAATCTTTTCTCAACTTCTTGGTAGGAATACTTAGATTGAGTTTAGTAGTTTAATTACTTTCATACGCATTCCACGTGGATTCGACTTGGACTCACTACTAGCTACCCCTAAAGTAATTTGATTATAAATTTGTAATTTTGGACAGACTTTTTAAGCCGCGATACTTTTCAAGCGCTATCAGGGATTTGGGAGAGATAAGCCTTCTTTGTTCCTCACTTCTCGGCCACTTCCTTCTTCCTTTTCCCTTGTGTTGCGGATGGTTAAGAAGGACCGGCATCCTTGGAGACGTTTCTAGTGCGAGGCATGGTGAGGAAGGGTTTAGGGTGAGGATTTGATCAGAGGAGGTGAAGATTTGGACGGAGGAGATGAAGATTTGGAGAGCTTGAGAATGAACGGGATGGAGTTTAGGGCACGGTCGAATGGGGAGGAAGAAAGGGGTTTTATTGAGAATGTGAGAAAAATTGCAAAAATGCCCCTTATAAGTGTGTCATGATCCATGGCAATCGGCCCTAAAAAGTTGGCAGTCGACTGTAGTTCATGTTATGTGAGCAACAATGAATTTGTACTCATGGTCGACCTTCAAGAAATTTGGATCAACCGTCACACCCAAAAAATGAGTTTTGTAATTCAAAATAAAATAATTTTTAAATCAAAAAACCATGAAACTTTGCACACACGTGTAAATAAATATTATGAACTAAAACACATCATTGTTAGTTCAGGATCCATGAGCTAACCACTCGTACCAAAACTCCGGAGTGATACTAGGGGCGCCCATATTACCTTTACCATAGAGCCGCAATCAACCCCAATAGATTGACCGCCAGCACCATATAGCTACGCAGAGTCCCACACTAATCGACGGGCAAACATGAGGGGATGCGCCGCAAGGGGGGCGGCCAGTCCCCACACCCTGCCCTGGGCCTCCAGCCCAGCAGCCAGGGGCGAATCAAAGGGAGTTGTTGCCTGGGCCTACAACCCATCCAGCCAACAATCTCCCCCCCAGCAACATGAGGGGTTGCGCCACATGGGTGTTCACCGCAGGTGGGGGCGGTCAGTCCCCACACTAAGCGGTGGGCGGACATGAGGGGCTGCGCCACATGAGCGCCGCAGGCAGGGCGGTCAGTCCCCACACCCTTCCCTGGGACTCCAGCTCAACAGCCAGGGGCGAATCAAAAGGAGTTGTTGTTTGGGCCTACAGTCCATCCGACCAACAATCATCAACTATCAAATTTACTCATCAAATCAAAATTTGGCACACAAGTTGCACGATGTATGAAACACTACATAAAGAGTACATAAAGAGGTGGTCGTATATTTTTGTTTTAGTTCTATCATTTTGGACATCCATTTGACATTCCAAGCTCCTTTATTAGATAAGAAAACATGTCCTCACCTAAGGGTTTGATTAGAATATCCGTAATTTGATAATCGATGCTAATAAATTCAAGTGCAATATCTCCCTTTTATGTGTGATTGCGAAGGAAATGGTGCCGAATCTCAATGTGTTTTGTCTGATAATGTTGAATGGGATTTTTGGATACGTTAATGGCACTAATGTTGTCACACCTAATGGGTAATTGACCTACATGTATGTTGCAATCCACTAATTATATTTTCATCCAAAGTAATTGTGCACAACAACTACCCGCCACGATGTATTCCATCTCGACGGTAGACAAAGCAATTGAATTTTGCTTGTTGGAGAACCAATAAACAAGTGCATGACCAAGGAAATGACATGTATCATTTGTGCTTTTCTTATCAACTCTACATCTGACAAAATCCGCATCGATATAGCCAATTAGATCAAAAGATGACCCTCTAGGATACCACAAGGCATAATTTTGGGTTCCCATTAGATATCTAAAGATCCTTTTAACCATAACCAAACGTGATTCCATATGATAATATTGAAATCTAACACAAAGCCAAACACTAAACATGTTGTCCGGTCTACTAGCGATCAAATAGAGTAAAAAAACCAATCATCCCTCTATAAAGTGTTTGATCAACGAGTTTTTCATCTTCATCCTTATCAAATTTGATTGTAGCACTCATAGGGGTTTCAAAGGGTTTGGATTGGGTCATGTCAAACTTCTTGAGTAGATCTCTAGTATACTTGGTTTCATAAATAAAAATTCATCCTCGAGTTTGCATAATTTATAATTCAAGAAAATAATTGAGCTCACCCATTAAACTCATTTCAAATTCACTTTGTATACATGATGCAAATTCTTCACAAAGCTTTTCATTTGTTGAACAAACAATGATATCATCAACATAAATTTGAACCAAAAGTATATCTTTTCCTTTTGATTTAGTAAATAGAGTAGTGTTAATTTTTCTCTAAAAAAATCATTATTCATCAAGAATTTGCTATGCCTTTCTTACCAAGCTCTAAGAGCTTGTTTCAGTCCATACCAACAAAAAGTAAATCTTAGTGAGCTTGTTTCATAATCACCTAATTTATGATCCTCAAAACTCGGGGGTTGTTCAACATAAACTTCCTGATTCCATAAAGCACTTTTGACATCAATTTGATATCATTTGAAATGTTTAAACTATGAGGACCCGTCCCTCTACTCCTGTGGCTCATCGTGGACCGCAAAGGCAATTTGGTAAATTGCGCATTGTCGGCTTGTTTCACACCCGCGTGGGCACACACTGACAATGTTTGTGGTAATGTTTGGCTAGAATGGTTAGTGGGACCCGGGCTTGAGCTTAAGTTTTTAGCCCAAGTCCAACTTCCTGTGAAAGACGGATCGATCCTTCCTTGCTAGAAGGATCGATCGGTCAATGCCAGGAACGCGGATCGTTGAGAAAGATCGATCGGTCTCTTGGGACGGATCGATCGTTCTCTTGGACGGATCGATCAGCCTCTTGGGACGGATCGATCGTTCTCTTGGACGGATCGATCGGTCTCCTTGGACGGATCGATCCTACTTAGTCGGTTCGTTTGCCTATAAAGTAGACATAACCTTCTTCCTTGAATCTCTTTGGAAATCCGAGTTCTTAAGCTGAGATTTTCTGGATTTCGAAGAGGTTGTGGACGATCCAAGGCCTAGCAGCTGGGATTGAAGCTGCTATTGCTTAGGTAGGGATCCTACCCAAATTTATTCTGTGTTTTTGGAAGTTTTTCTGGTTGTCTTTGATCTTTTGCTTAGATCTTGTTATACACTTGTTAGATTGTAGTATCTCCGCCGGTTTTGGACTCGTGATCTTTCGTACCACTAGATCCCAGGTTTTGGTGGGAATTGGTGGAGTTTTCCGACGGTTTTTCTCGCCGGAAGCTTGCCGGTTAACCCAACGCGATCGATCATCCTGGGAAAGGGATCGATCCTTCTTCATTAGTCATGCTGAACCCGAGCAGGATCGATCATTCCTGGGTGGAGGCAATCGATCCTTGTGCCTTGGGTAGTATGGGATCCCCTCGTCACGAGTAGGATCGATCGTCCCTTGGAGGGAAGGATCGATCCTCCTTGGCGCGGCAGGGAGGATGTTTCTTATCGCGAGTAGGATCGATCGGCCCTGGGAGGGACGGATCGATCGCACTCGACGCGATTGGGAGAGATTGTTCTCTGCCATTAGAAGGATTGATCCTCCCTTGGAGGGAGGGATCGATCCGTCTACGGCAGAGTCAGAGATTTCTTCTTGGTTTTGCCCACGGGGCTTTCCATGTACCGTTTTCTTTACTGTCTTATACTTGGTACATATGTTTCAGCATGTTAGCCCTATAATAGGGGCAGTGGTGAACCGGGGGAGTGATGACTCCCGAGATGTTTAGAATAAACGGGCGGGTAAGCCTACAGCTTTTCCTAGCCTTGCATGCCGGCGTGCACCGAGGGCTTTACCTGTGATATATGTGAGCTGTTGTTTGCGGGGCTGCTTCCCGATGCAGGTGTGTGTTGGACTGCTGACAGTTGGTGGAGGTACCACTGTAGCAGCTCCTAGACCCTTTTTACATGTTCACCACCCCGGGCTGGCAGGGTGTCGTGCCCAGGCCTTGTTTGATATACATCACATACTGTTGCATGCTTACATGTATTATCCTATGCATGTTCATATCATGCATCGTGTTGCGCATTAGTAGCATCTATGTAGGGCGCTGGCGATGGGTTGATCGCCGATCCGGGGCTTTCGGGTAGTCCGGATCTAGCTCTAGGACCGTTGCGGGTAGTATGGTACAGGACTCGATTTGTAGTATTTAGTCGTTTTCGATGATAGGGTTAGATGACCTGAATACATGTTGTTTGATGTTTAGAGGTCGTGTCGGCCTCAAGCCGAGTCCTGAGGTGTAACCGGTGTCCGGCAGTCTTTGACTCTCTGAGTGGGAGGTGTGCCCAGCTCAGCGGTGCCTTGTCCCGCCAGTTGTGTTCACGGTCCTACTGTGAGTCCGCAGTGCTGAGAGCCTGCGTTCTGGGACATCCGGTGGGGTTATGGGACCTCTGTATACATCCAGGCTTTGCTTGGGGGTGACACTGTTGTGTTCCCTCCCTTGTGAGTGTCGTAGTGTAGTATCCCTGCTGAGCTTAGTGCTCACTCCTACCCGGGCTACGTTTTGCAGGTTCTGGCGCTAGCTCTTCTTCGGTCGCCCCTACCGGGCCGGTGTTTGGTGACGTGGCGGCGTCTGGCGATGCTTGAGGAGCGGCGATCTCTGTTGTACCTTTTGTTATAGATAGTCTCCTACGGGAGCGATAAATGTATATTTTCCCTGTTTGAGGAATTGTATTTATATCAGTTTCAGTCTTTTGCGGTTTGTAATTGTTTGTATAATACAGGATGATTATGATTTGCTAGGGTAACCACTACGATTAGAGAGAAACCTCGCCAAAATTTCCACAGTAGGTTAGGTTCCGGTTCGCGTCGCCCGGCCCGGTTGGGCCTACGCGGGTCGGGGCGCGACAACTTGGTATCAGAGCATAGGTTGTAGATCCCAGGGATAGGATCAGGATTCGGTTGAGATTGAGCGTGGAATGGGTTAGTTCTATGTCTAGAACATCCGTGCATGCTCTCCTTGTGATGTGTATGTCTTCCGCTTTGTTGTTGTGCTGTTTGTTTTGTCATTCTGACGAGTGAAAGCTCGTTTACTGTTGGTGATCGTGCAGATGTCGGGAGCTCGCGGTCGACCTCCGGTTGCCGGTCGGGGTGGGGCACGACCTGGTCGACCCGCCCGGCCGGACAGGACTGCTCCTGTCAGGGTGGTCTGGGCTAGACGGACTGTATCATCACCAGCGGCGGTTTCGGTCGAGCAGGCAGAGGTCTTCCTCGCCGAGGAGGAGGCCCCTGTTCTTGTCGACAGGTGGGCCTCGGTGGCTATCACGATGGCTTTCCAGCGGCTTAACCCGCCCAGGTTCAGCGATAGGTCTAGAGATCCGACCGCAGCGGACGACTGGCTCGACGGAGTCTCGCGCATCCTGGATGCTCTCTTCATTGAGGACGACCGGGTTCGGGTCTCCCTCGCAGCGTTCCAGCTCAATGGAGACTCTTGTGACTGGTGGCGCATCGCCCAGCACACCAGTGACGGAGAGGTGCCACTGTGGGAGGAGTTCAGGGCGATGTTCTTGGACGTGCACTTCCCAATGAGTGCACGTGACGCCCTGACCCGCTAGTACCAGTCCCTCTTGTAGGGTACTCGCTCCATTCAGCAATATGCCTCCCGGTTCACGCACCTTGTTCAGTTTGCGGGGACAGTTGCAGCAGATCAGACAGCCAGGGTGCGGCAGTTCGAGTGGGGACTTCAGCCAGAGATCCGGCGGCAGACCAGCTCACACTGCTTCCAGTCGTACTCAGCGATCCTGAACTGCGCCTTGTCAGTAGAGGCTCAGTTGGGGGACGACAGGTGCCGGGCAGTTCCACCGGCACCCTTCACCAGTACGCAACAGCGACCCCAGGGCAGATGGGGGTTCGGTAGGGGGCAGCCGCGACGTCAGCGACCCTTTCAGCAGCAGCCGCCGCGTGCACTGTAGTACCAGCAGCCACTACCGAGCCCACCAGCCCCGTTTCTCCTGACGGCCGGGCCATCTAGGTAGGCTTCGTCAGGGGGAGGCCAGGGTCGGCAGCCTGGCGGCGCGTCACCAGCTTGCTTCCAGTGCAGGCAGCCGAGGCACTACCGTAGAGACTGTCCTTCACGAGGAGCGCAGAGCGCTATGCCGCAAGGCAGTAGAGGCGGAGGGTCCGGTGCCTGGCAGGGGAGCGGGGGTGGACGCGGGTCGGGGCGTCCCAGAGACAGAGGCGGCCAGCGGGGGCAGGTGTTTGCCCTCCGAGTTCACGAGCAGTAGGACACCATTCAGCTATATCAGCCGCCACCTCAGTACCAGCAACCTTTACAGTTCCAGCAACCGCAGCAGTATCAGCAGGCAGCGGCAGGGCCATCCGTCCTCAGAGGTATCTTTTAGCTTACTAGTTCCTTAGTAGATGTGCTGATAGATTCAGCGGCGTCTGACTCCTACATTGCTAGCATGTGCGTGGCATCGCTAGGTTTAGAGACGAGTCGGCTAGAGGTGGCACAGTCTGTAGACTCACCGATCGACGGGGCAGTCAGGGTGCACCGGGTCTGCCGATCATGTTCGTTAGAGGTTGGAGGCTGGAGGCCTCCGGGTCTGTCTAGACCTGCGGTTGCTAGACATGACCGGCTTTGATGTGATACTCGGTATGGATTGGTTGGCAGCATACCGGGCCGTCATCGACTATGGTCGCCGGAGGGTGATCGCTTGGACACCCGACGGGACACGGTTTGTGTTGTTGGGGGATCGGTTCTCCGCCGATTCCTTTGCTTGTGGTGTAGGGTGGCGTGGCAGCGAGCTCTCAGCCTTGTTGGCCAGCCTGTCCCTGTCCGGTTCTGAGGGAGTGCAGCAGAGCAGTTTTCCCAGGATCGTGTGCGACTACACCGAAGTGTTTCCCGAGGTGTTGCCAGGGCTGCCACCGCCTAGAGAGGTCGATTTTGAGATCGACCTAGTACCAGGTACTGCACTGATCTCTCTCCCAGCTTTCAGGATGGCACCAGCAGAGCAGAGTGAGTTGAGGAACCATCTAGACGAGCTTACCAGCAGAGGTTTCATCCGTCCCAGCATGTCTCCCTTGGGGGCGCCAGTGTTGTTCGCAAAGAAGCAGGATGGTACCCTTCGACTTTGCATAGACTACAGGCGGCTCAACAGGGTGACGGTGAAGAACAGGTATCTGATGTCGTGGATCGATGACCTGTTTGACCAGTTGCGAGGATCTTCAGTGTTCTCGAAGATCGATCTCCGCACCGGCTACCACCAGTTGAGGGTTCGGGATTGTGACATCCCGAAGACGGCATTCCGGACTCGGTAAGGCCTGTACGAGTTCGTGGTGATGCCGTTTGGGTTGACGAACGTACCAGCATCGTTCATGGATCTCATGCAGAGGATCTTCCGGCCTTTCCGAGATGAGTTCATGGTGGTGTTCGTCGACGACATTCTCATCTACTCTCGGTCAGAGGCGGAGCACAAGCGACACTTGGCGACAGTGTTGCAGCTACTTCAGGAGCATCGGCTTTATGCCAAGGCTTCCAAGTTCGAGTTCTGGCTTGCACAGGTGGGGTTCCTTGGACACGTGGTGTCGGCAGCATGGATCTCAGTCGACCCAGCCAAGGTCGAGGCAGTGGTACAGTGGCAGAGACCGAGGACAGTGTTCGAGATCCGCAATTTCCTGGGCTTGGCGGGGTACTACAGGCGGTTCGTGCGGGACTTCTCCAGAGTCACCGGACCGTTGACCAGACTGACACAGAAGGCCGTCCCGTTCGTGTGGGATGATGCTTGTGAGCGAGCCTTCGTGGAGCTGAGGACCAGGTTGACCAGTGCACCGGTGCTGATCGTCCCTGAGTGAGGCGTTGGTTACAGTGTCTACTGCGATGCCAGCGGTGAGGGTTTGGAGTGTGTTCTCATGCAGGAGGACCACGCAGTTTCCTATGTTTCTCGCCAGTTGAAGAACCATGAGAGGAACTACCCGACCCATGACTTGGAGCTAGCAGCAATGGTCTTCGCCCTGAAGACCTGGCGGCACTACCTCTATGGCGAGAAGTTTTCTGTCTTCTCGGACCACAAGAGTTTGAGGCACGTTTTCACTCAACGTGACCTCAACCTGAGGCAGCGACGCTGGATGGAGCTACTGGAGGACTACGACTTTGAGTTGCATTACCATCCTGGTAAGGCAAACGTCGTAGCAGACGCGCTGAGCAGACAGGTGAGAGACACCATAGCAGCAGTTGCAGGGTTGTCAGCGCGGCAGTGGCAGGCTCTAGAGACGGCGGGTCATTTGGGGCTCGAGTTTGAGGATCGGGGATCCAGCAGCTTCCTCTACGCAGTGCAGAGTATGCCAGCAGTTCTAGCCAGAGTGTTAGAGGCACAACACAGTGACCCAGAGCTCGAGGGGTTACGCACAGTAGCGGGCACAGAGGGCGCAGACGGAGACTGGACAGTATCGCCAGACGGAGGGCTATGGTTCCGAGGCAGAGTAGCAGTTCCAGCAGATCCAGTTCTTCGAGACGACGTCCTGCGAGAGTTCCACCACTCTCGCTTTGCAGTTCATCCCGGCGGCACCAAGATGTACCAGGATCTTCGACGACAATTCTGGTGCCGCGGGATGAAGATGGCAGTGACGGAGTTCGTATCACGCTGCCTTACCTGTCAGAAGGTCAAGGCAGAGCACTAGCGGACTCCGGGGTTACTTCAGCCACTTCCACTAACTGAGTGGAAGTGGGAGCACATCACGATGGACTTCGTGACCGGGCTACCGAGATCCCCTAGGGGGAATGACGCGATTTGGGTCATCGTTGATCGATTGACCAAATCGGCGCACTTCTTGCCCTATGCGGACGACAGACTCGACTGACAGGTTGAGCAGTTTGTACGTCAGAGAGGTAGTCAGACTACACGGGGTGCCAGTCTCTACAGTGTCAGACCATGACCCCAGGTTCACCAGCAGGTTCTGGCGGGGCTTCCAGGAGGCAGTCGGCACATTCCTTACCTTCAGTACGGCGTTTCATCTGAAGGTCCAAGAGGGGGGTGAATTGGACCCTTTTCGAAAAACTAGATTGATGGAAAATTCAGATAGAAAAAGATCTAACAGCTTGAATGCTTGTAAACGAAATGAAACTTAACTACAATAGCATGCAAGAATTAAATGAAGGAAGGGTTAGAGAGATAACACCGATTTATAGTGGTTCGACCCAACTCTTGGTCTACGTCTACTTCACTCAAGGCTCTCATTGTGGTTCCACTACATGCAAATCCTTTACAAGCTTTTCCTCCAAGCTTCCTAGTGCTTGGTGACCTTACAATCACAGCCACTTGCTGTTGAACAACTCTCAAAATACTTCTTCACACTTGAAGAAGGTTTACAAAGGTTTTAGCTCAAGGGAGAATAAGTAGAAATCTTTCCTAGAACTTGCTCAGATGATCTCAATAATAATGATAAAAGTTCTAGCAAGTTTACATGAAGGAACTACTTATACATGGGCTTCAACCAGCTCAACAAGGAGCCCCAACGGCTCTCTGCAACTCTCCAACGGCTACTTTTTTTACTCTGCGCATTGTTGGCGGTCGATCCATGCATCGTCCGTCGCGTATAAAAACTCAGCCTTTTTGCTCGACGGTCGATCCACGCATCGTCCGTGAGCCTCTGTTAAGAAAACCGCTTCCCAGGATCGATACACCGATCGACCGTCGCTACTTGGTTTTTCTTCATACATGCGCCACGGTCGACCGCCACATCGACCGTCGCATCGTCCGTGAGCCTCTGTGAAGAAAAACGCTTCCCCGTCGCTCCTTGGTTTTTCTTCATACATGCGCCACGGTCGACCGCCACATCGACCGTCGCATCGTCCGTGAGCCTCTGTTAAGATAAACGCTTCCCAGGGTCGATGCACCGATCGACCGTGAGCCAAAACGCAGATATCCAAGTATGAAACATTCACCACGGTCGATCCATGGATCAACCGTCTCATTCCCACGGTCGATCCATGGATCAACCGTCTCATTCCCACGGTCGATCCTTGCATCGACCGTCAGTACAAAAATAACTTAAATATTGAATTTAAGATATCCAATTAAAGGGGTAATAAATATTAAACATATATTTTATCATTTAATGTATATTGGCATCATCAAAACAAGGTTAGGATCAACAATCTCCCCCTTTTTGATGATGACAATCCTTTTAAATGTGATGATAAAATATCTTGACTCCCCCTTAACCAATGCATCCTTTTCTTTCAAAAAATGTGTTCTAAAGTTAATTTTCAAGATGCACATAAGTCATATATCTGTAAAATGATATTAAAAGTTCCATTCAAGATATGTTGATATAATAGTTTGGATTTTAGCATGTTCACTTCTTTTCAATAACAACATTTAAGCTTTCATGAAGTGATTTCATATTGAATTATAACATTGTATTAATACATCATAGCAATATCCAAACACATCTGCATTTCATTCAAAAGATTTCAACATTTTCATACAATACTTCCATTCAAAATCATTCAGAAAAACTTGAAATTACAAGACTTTCATTTCAAAACAAGGTTTTCCAAAATACAAAAGTAAAGATCTGAAATGTTGAAATGTAGGGCTATTGTTCACATTCATCACACTTTTTCTCCCCCTTTGGCATTATCAAAAAGAAGTAGGAAAGGGGAATTAGGATCAATCAACTGAAGGAGTGTCAGGTGGGAATTCATTCTTGATGTAGGCGAAAATCTCGTCAAGTTGCTTGGATATCTTGGCGTTATCTTGGATTTGGGAAGTCTTGATGTCATCTAGACTCACTTCCATTCTTTCCAATCTTGCTTCAAGATCATCAATCCTTTGTGCCGTGGTGCGACGAACTCGGCTACTAGAGGATTCTCCTTGATGTCCCTCAAGTAAAGGCTCTCCCTCTAAATTTTCTGCTTCATGCTCTTCTTGAGGCTCATCATCTTCATCTCCACTGATATCAGGCCAACTGAGGCCTAAAGCTCGTTTGGCGGCCTTCATCCTCTTGTAGGTGGACTTGTTGAAGGGTTGAGAAAGGGGTTTGCGTTCATCATCGGCTAGGTTTAGGGTGAGGGCTTTGAAGATGTTTGTTAGAAGCCCCCCAAAAGGAAGTGATTGCCTAGCATTTAGATTAAGCATCTCTTTGATAAGGAGATAACCTAAGTTAAGAGGTTTCTTTCTAACCATGCACGAAAGAACATAGGCATGGATGGGTTTTAAGTGATCATGATGGCCAAGCTTAGGAAATAGGTTTGTTCCTAGGAAGTGGGCAAGCTCCCTAAATTGTTGGTGTAGGCTATTTAGCTCTATAGGAGTTTTCTCAACTAATAGAGCCTTAAGGATTGCCTTTCTCCCTTGTTTATCCTTATCAACTCTATTGAGATCCTCATAAGAAGTAAAGTATATGCACTCTCCTTGATTAGGTGCATCTAGTAACTCATTCAACCATTCTATGATAATTTTGATTTCATTACCATAGACATAGCTACTAATAGCTACACAACCTTCATCATCTATATCCTCAGTCATATTGCAATAAAAATACCAAACCATTTCGGGATAGATGAACTGAGGCATCTCTAAGTATTTTTTCCAACCCATATCAGTGAAGAAGTGTTCAACTACATGTTTCTTGTTTGTGGGCAATTGTAAAGCTCTACCGGAAACAACAAATTTATCCTTAAATTCAGGCCAGGATTTATACCTATCCATATCTAGGAAGAAGTAGTCGTCGTAGGAAGGGGTAGGTTGAGGATTGGATGAAGAACCTCCTTGCACTCCTTTGGCTTTCTTTGACTCGGGTGGCTTCTTTGCTGCTGCCGGTTTCCGTTTCCCAGCTGGATGATGAGAATGCATAATGTTATATTTTTATCCCTTAATACTTAGTCTCCTGTGCTTATTTAGTTCCTAAATACACTCATTATTCTTATATTTTGATTTAGGATGCAATGGAAGTCCTTAAGTCAAAAAGAAGCTGAAAAGAGTGCATGGATCAACTTTAAATATTTTTCTGTACCTGCTCATGAAGAACTAGAGGATATGCCATATATGGTTGGAAAGCTCTTGAAGTCTAGATTCTTGAGAATTTTACCGTTCGTGATTCCGAGTTTCCTAGAGGAAGTTACGGCAATTTCAGTACCGATGCGCAGTCTGAATGGCAGAAAGGAAAATAAGCTGGAAGTCCGAGCGAAGATCCGATTGATCGGACCTGGCAAAACCGTGACAGAACATGTAGTTTTTGGCTGAATATGGTTCGATCAATCGAACCATCCCTCCTATTGAGCTAGATCGATCCGACTCCTAGAGTTGGATCTATCGGACTCAAAAATACCCAGAGAATGTGGATTTTTATGCATCCGATCGATCCAGCACTTAAAGTTCGATCGATCGGACTTGGGAATTAAAGTTGACAGAACGTATGCTTTCTAAAGGAGCAAAGTTCGATCGATCCATCCATCGATCGGGCTCGGGCGTGACTACAAGTTGAAGAGTTTAATGAGGCCGATCGATCCAGCATCCAAGGTCCGATCGATCGGACTTTCCCCAGTGAATAAAATCGACGATTGTGATCTAATCCGAGGGTGGATACACTTGAGGCTATAAATAGGACTCTTTCTAGGGTTTGAGGGGGGATTCTTGGACACTTTTGGCTGCTCTTTCTCCTCCTTTATATTTTTTCTAGGTTTTATTTTCTTTATTAGAATCTTTTGAGGATTGTTCTCGATGGCCCTGCGTGGCTAAATCTTGATCCTTGGTCGAGGAGACTGAAACCTCGGAATCAATGAGACTGTGAGATCTAATTTATTTTTATTGTTCAGTTTATACATGAGTATTGAATGTTCTTCTGTGTTTATCTTCATGATTGTCTTGTCTAATTGCTAGGAGCGCTACTAGTTTATTATTCATGGCAATCTACTGCTAGGTTGGATATCAAATCCGGAATTGTTTGATCCCTCTAATCTGCGAAGCAACTAGGATCTAATAATTTACTGCTGATCAGATCTTGTTAGATCTTAGGAAGAATATTCAACTAGATTAAATGCAACCGCTTATGCTTGTGTTGTTTAGCTTCATCGATCTCCCTATTCTTAATGCTGCTAGTAGATTAAATCTACAGCGCTTGTCTTAGGTTGTCTAGTAGTTAGGGTTGATTAGATCGCTTGTTTCTAATTAACTATGATTGAGGAGAGATTCTAATTTAATTCGAACGGTGAATATTCATGGTATAAATTGATTGATACTTGCATCTATGATCAGTTGTTGGATTCTGATGGTGGATGTTGACTCAGACCAAGGTTTGTTCTCTTGATTCAACTTGTTTCTTTTATTTAGATTATTTCTTTATTGTTTTTCCTCACGTTTAAAAACCCCCCTATCTTTGTTCACTAAGCACAAAACTAGACTGAACACTCTTTGTGGGATCGACTCGTACTCGCACTAATACATTTGTTTTGAAGAGTATTGGATTTATTTTTGAGTGCCTGCGACAGCACATCAAATTTTCAAGTGTGGGGCTGTTTGGATTTGTGGTATGGCTATATTTGAAAAAAAAAAAAAAAAGAAAGTGAAAGAAAGAAGAAAGTGAAGGAGGAAATTGTTTCTCATATTACAAAATGTATTTTTATGTATGATATCTACAAAGGTGGAAGTTTTTGTAAAAGATTGTTCACTATTTCAGTTAAAAAGTATTCCTTTAAACAATCTCTTTGCCAATGTGGTAATGTTTTATGGGCTGAGTATGTTAAAGCTAAGTTGAAGAAAGTTGTTGAATGGAGTGATTGGTTGTACATGTCTTATTGATGCATTTTTGCTCCATTAGTTCCATTGGCTTTTGAGCTACATTCCTAAATATTTCCCACCTTAATCCTGGACCCCATTACAACCTTTTGAAGTTCTTATGATTTGTGTGATGCATATGATTCTAGTGGTGGAGAATGAGAAGATATGCAAGCTTATGGTAGATCATTTTCATTGGAATGAATTTGAGTGAAATACATACCCTTCAAACACATGAGAGTTGAGTGTTAATTTCCGTGAGGGTCTACTTATTTAGTATGCTTCATCTTCAAGTGGAAATGCTTACTGATTGATTTTTATGTTGTCTAAAAATATTTGTTCATGATGTGTTATGAGTTGTGAAGAGCTTGATTGTTCTTTGTTGATGGCGTTGCAACCTTGATATCTTGAGTAGAGTGAATTTTAGTTTTGCCAGAGGACGAGCAAAAGCTAAGTGTGGGGGAATTTGATGAGAATGCATAATGTTATATTTTTATCCCTTAATACTTAGTCTCCAGTGCTTATTTAGTTCCTAAATACACTCATTATTCTTATATTTTGATTTAGGATGCAATGGAAGTCCTTAAGTCGAAAAGAAGCTGAAAAGAGTGCATGGATCAAATTTAAAGATTTTTTTGTACCTGCTCATGAAGAACTAGAGGATGTGCCATACATGGTTGGAAAGCTCTTGAAGTCTAGATTCTGGAGAATTTTACGGTTCGTGATTCCGAGTTTCCTAGAGGAAGTTACGGTAATTTCAGTACCGATGCGCAGTCTGAATGGCAGAAAGGAAAATAAGCTGGAAGTCCGAGCGAAGGTCCGATCGATCGGACCTGGCAAAACCGTGACAGAACATGTAGTTTTTGGCTGAATATGGTTCGATCGATCGAACCATCCCTCCTATTGAGCTAGATCGATCCGACTCCTAGAGTTTGATCTATCGGACTCAAAAATACCCAGAGAATGTGGATTTTTATGCATCCGATCGATCCAGCACTTAAAGTTCGATCGATCGGACTTGGGAATTAAAGTTGACAGAACGTATGCTTTCTAAAGGAGCAAAGTTCGCGATCCATCCATCGATCGGGCTCGGGCGTGACTACAAGTTGAAGAGTTTAATGAGGCCGATCGATCCAGCATCCAAGGTCCGATCGATCGGACTTTCCCCAGTGAATAAAATCGACGATTGTGATCTAATCCGAGGGTGGATACACTTGAGGTTATAAATAGGACTCTTTCTAGGGTTTGAGGGGGGATTCTTGGACACTTTTGGCTGCTCTTTCTCCTCCTTTATATTTTTTCTAGGTTTTATTTTCTTTATTAGAATCTTTTGAGGATTGTTCTCGATGGCCCTGCGTGGCTAAATCTTGATCCTTGGTCGAGGAGACTGAAACCTCGGAATCAATGAGACTGTGAGATCTAATTTATTTTTATTGTTCAGTTTATACATGAGTATTGAATGTTCTTCTGTGTTTATCTTCATGATTGTCTTGTCTAATTGTTAGGAGCGCTACTAGTTTATTATTCATTGCGATCTACTGCTAGGTTGGATATCAAATCCGGAATTGTTTGATCCCTCTAATCTGCGAAGCAACTAGGATCTAATAATTTACTGCTGATCAGATCTTGTTAGATCTTAGGAAGAATATTCAACTAGATTAAATGTAACCGCTTGTGCTTGTGTTGTTTAGCTTCATCGATCTCCCTATTCTTAATGCTGCTACTAGATTAAATCTACAGCGCTTGTCTTAGGTTGTCTAGTAGTTAGGGTTGATTAGATCGCTTGTTTCTAATTAACTATGATCGAGGAGAGATTCGAATTTAATTCGGACGGTGAATATTCATGGTATGAATTGATTGATACTTGCATCTATGATCAGTTGTTGGATTCCGATGGTGGATGTTGACTCAGACCAAGGTTTGTTCTCTTGATTCAACTTGTTTCTTTTATTTAGATTATTTCTTTACTGTTTTCCTCACGTTTAAAACCCCCCATCTTTATTCACTGAGCACAAAACTAGACTGAACACTCTTCGTGGGATCGACTCGTACTCGCACTACTACATTTGTTTTGAAGAGTATTGGATTTATTTTTGAGTGCCTGCGACAGCACATCACTGGACTTGGTTCCTCAAGTGGAGGAGGACCAGCATTCTTGGTCCGAGGCATGATGCTATGGACTAGTTAGTAGTGCTTGAGAGGAGAGGGGAAGGGAGAGAGTGATCCTGAGGTGTGGTGGACGAAGGAGAGCTTGGGGAAGTGGAACTAGGGAGAATAGTCGATGGAGAGGGGAGGAGCTAGGGCACGGTCGATGGAGAGTGCTTGGGCAACGGTCGAACCAGTGAGCAGGGGAGAGGAGAAGGAAGGCTAGGGCACGGTCGAACCAAATGAAGAAAGGAAGGGTTGATCGGGAGTTATAAGGGGAGATTGGAGAAGAAAAGACGAAAAAGCCCCTACTTAAGTTGTCACACGGTCCGTGGCGATCGACCGTAAGAAGTTGGCGGTCGACCGTCGCGAGCATTTTGTGTGAAAAGAAAATCCCACGGTCGATCCGAAGACTTGGCGGTCGACCGTCGCACACATTTTGTGTAAAAAGCCATCGCACGGTCAATCCAACGAAGTTGGTGGTCAACCGTGGCACACAATGGGTATAAAAATGACATCCCACGATCGATCCGAGGAAGTTGGCGGTCGACCGTCCAGTGCGAAGGTACGCACGGTCAACCGTCAAGAAGGCTGGATCGACCGTCAGTTCCAGAAAGTGAGTTTTGAAATTCAATTTAAAATCATTTTTAAATCAAAACATCACAAAACTTTGCATGCACGTGTAACTAAATATTATGAGACAAAAACCACTCATTAATCATGATATTAACTTAATTTACCAAAATTTAGGATTCAAGTTGAATATGGTATGAAAAGCAGTTAAAGAGGTGACCATACCTTTTCCTTTTAGCTCCTTTATTTTGGACATCCATTGGACATCCCAAGCTCCCTTAGTAGATAGAGAATTCTGTCTTCACTCAAGGGTTTGGTTAGAATATCCGCAATTTGATGTTCGGTGCTAACAAACTCAAGTGCAATATCTCCTTTTTGTACATGATCACGAAGGAAATGATGTCTAATTTCTATGTGCTTTGTTCTAGAATGTAGGATGAGATTTTTAGATAAGTTTATGGCACTAGTGTTGTCACATCTAATAGGCATTTTGCCTACATGTATGTTGTAATCTTCCAATTGCATTTTCATCCAAAGTAATTGTGCACAACAACTACCCGCCGCAATGTATTCCTCTTCGACGGTGGATAATGCAATTGAATTTTGCTTCTTGGAGAACCAAGAAACAAGTGCATGACCAAGAAAGTGACATGTACCACTTGTGCTTTTTCTATCAAGTCTACATCCGGCAAAATCCGCATCGGAGTAGCCAATTAGATCAAAAGATGATCTTCTAGGATACCACAAACCATAATTTTGAGTTCGTATTAGATATCTAAAGATCCTCTTGACCGCAACCAAATGAGATTCCTTAGGACAAAATTGATATCTAGCACAAAGGCAAACACTGAATATGATGTCCGGTCTACTAGCCGTCAAATAGAGTAAAGAACCAATCATCCCTCTATAGAGTGTTTGTTCAACGGGTTTCCCATCTTCATCCTTGTCTAATTTTAGTGTTGTACACATGGGGGTTCTATAAATTTTGGATTCTACAAAATCATATTTCTTGAGTAGGTTTCTAGTGTATTTGGCTTGATTAATAAAGATCCCTCCTCGAGTTTGCATGATTTGTAAACCAAGAAAATAATTGAGTTCACCCATTAAACTCATCTCAAACTCACCTTGCATGCATGTGGCAAATTCTTCACAATGTTTATCATTTGTAGAACCAAAAATAATGTCATCAACATAAATTTGAACCAAGAGCAAATCTTTGCCTTTTGTTTTGGTAAACAATGTAGTATCAATTTTTCCTCTACAAAAATCATTATCCATCAAGAATTTGCTAAGCCTTTCATACCAAGCTCTAGGAGCTTGTTTTAATCCATACAAGGCTTTAGTGAGTTTGAATACATGATCTCTCAATTTATAGTCTTCAAATCCGGGGGGTTGTTCAACATAGACTTCTTCTTTTAGTAAACCATTCAAGAAGGCACTCTTAACATCCATTTGATATAATTTGAAATCTTTGTAAGATGCAAAAGCTAGAAGTAATCTTATTGCCTCAAGTCTAGCTACCGTTGCAAAAGTCTCATCAAAATCAATTCCTTCTTATTGGTTGAAACCTTTTGCAACAAGTCTAGCTTTATTCCTTGTAATTGTTCCCGATTCATCCATTTTGTTTCTAAAAATCCATTTAGTACCTATAACGGGATGATCATGAGGTCTAGGTACCAAATTCCAAACTTCATTTCTTTCAAATTGATTCAACTCTTCTTGCATTGCTAGAATCCAATGATCATCCTCTAGTGCTTCCTCTATCATTTTAGGCTCAATTTGAGATAGGAAGGCTAGATTTGCACAAGTATTTAATGAAGATCTAGTTTGGATTCCTCCTGATGGTTCACCAATTATCAATTCATTTGGGTGCGAAGATGCATACTTCCAATCTTTTGGCAACTCCTGATGTTGATCACTAGATATAACCTCAAGGGATTCCTCAAATCTAACATTCAATTCTTCAACATCATTTTCGGTTTCATCCAATAAGTCTTTTGATTTGTCATTTGGGTTTTCCTCATCTTTACCATTATCAATTCTACTAGGAATTAAAATTATTTCATCAAATGTCACATGCATTGATTCTTCAACCACCAAAGTCCTTTTATTGAAGATTCTATAACTTTTGCTTCTTCCCGAATATCCAAGAAAGACTCCTTCATCGGATCTAGCATCAAATTTTCCAAGACTATCATTGCCATTGTTCAAGATAAAATATTTGCAACCAAAAGGTCTAAAGTATCCAATATTTGGAATTCTTCCTTTCCAAAGCTCATAAGGGGTTTTCTTCAAAATGGGTCTCAAGGTTACTCTATTTATCAAATGGCAAGAAGTATTAATTGCTTCAGCCCAAAAATACTTAGAAAGATTATTTTCACATAATAAAGTTCTAGTCATGTCTTGTAGGGTTCTATTTTTCCTTTCAACAACACCATTTTGTTGAGGGGTTCTAGGTGAAGAGAAGTTATGGGAAATCCCGTTGTCATTACAAAACTTTTCTAGATGAGAATTCTTGAATTCTCCTCCATTATCACTTCTAACGCATGTAATGAGAATACCTTTCTCATTTTGGACTCTTCTACAAAAGTTGATGAATTCCTCAAAGACTTCATCTTTGTGTGCAAGGAAAATCACCCAAGTGTATCTAGTGTAGTCATCTACTAAAACAAATCCATATGAGCTACCACCTAAGCTAGTTGGTTTAGTAGGCCCAAAAAGGTCCATATGAATGAGTTCTAGTACTCTTGTGGTAGAAACTACATCTTTAGACTTGAAAGAGGATTTTACTTGTTTTTCTCTTTGACATGCATCACAAATCTTATCTTTCTCGAATTTGATCTTGGGAAGTCCAAGAATAAGGTCTTTTCGAGAAAGTTTGGATATTAAATCCATGTGTGCACGTCCAAGCCTTCTATGCCATAACCAAGAGTTTTCATTTAAGACACTAAAGCATACATCATTTTGGCAAACAAGATCATCAAGATAGAATGTGTATACATTACCATCACGATGACCTACTAGCAAGATTTTATCACTAAGAGCATTCTTAACATAGCATTTTGAATCTTCAAAAATAACTTTGTTACCTCTATCACATAATTGACTAATGCTAAGCAAGTTATGTTTCAAACCTTCAACTAAGAGAACATTTTCAATAATAATGGAAGAGGTTTTACCAATATTGCCAATGCCAATAATTTTTCCTTTTCCATTATCTCCAAAAGTCACCATTCCTCCATCTTTAGATTGAAAGGTTGAGAACATGCTCCTTTCACCGGTCATATGTCTTGAGCATCCACTATCAAGGTACCATCTTTTAGCCTTTGTGTTGGTCTTGATCTTGGATCTTATGCATTCCTACAAATAGGAGATCAAACCTTGATATTTGGTACCCAAATCTTTTTGGGTCCATTTGCATTAGTACTATGCATATGAGAAGAAGATGAATGTCTAGGTGCCCAGATTTTCTTAGCATTAGCATTCCTCATTAAATAGCAACTACGCGCAATGTGACCTACATTGCAACAATAATGACATATAGGTGCTTGTGTTACCTTAGGAGGATGAGAAGAAGCTTTAACAAAGTTAGTCTTTTTTTGGTTGTTCACCTTCCTAGGGTTGTAGCCAATTCCTTCCTTATTTAAGGAGTTCCTTTGGCTATCAAGAATTTCATCTAACTTATCTCTACTCTTCACAAATTTTGCTATAATGATTTTTAAGTCATTTACCTCAAGAGTGGGATCTCTCTTGGATTTCCTCAATAAGATAAGTTCTCTTTGCATATCATAGGTTGTATTCTTCAATATGGTGAGCTCATATTGAGTGTCCTTGAGTTCATCCTTAAGCGTGTCATTTGTGTCACAAGACTTGTTCTCTAGCATGCATTTGTTTTCTTTTTCTAAAGTTTCAATCCTATGCATGGCATCTACTTTTTCTTCTTCTACTTTCTTCAAGTCCTTACAAGTAACATAGTATTTCTTTTTAAGGAATCTGAAATCATTAGCTAAAGCATGATAAGCATCAAAAAGTTCTTCAAATGCAAGCTCATCCTCTACCTCATTTTCTTCTTCTTCCTCATCTCCATGTGCCATTAAGCATATGTTGGCTAGCTCTTGTTCTTCTTCATCGGATGAGGTCTCCACATCACTTTCTCCCCAAGTAGCCACCATTGCCTTCCTATTATTGAACTCCTTCCTTGAAGGCTTCTTGAGTTGAGGGCAATCGAACTTGTAGTGTCTGGGTTTTCTACACTCATAACATATGATTTCCTTTGTGTTAGAAGAAGTAGGATTGTATTTTTCACCTTTGGGGAATTTTTTCTTGAAGAATTTCTTTCCTCCTTGGCGCTTGAAGATCTTTTGTATTCTTCTTGATATCATCGCCAACTCCTCATCGTCATCTCCATCACTTGAATCGGATGAGTCTTTACTAGATGACTTGAAGGCAACCGTCTTCTTCTTTTTATCTCCCTCTTCGTTGCTCCTCTTCAAGTTCATCTCATAGGTCATGAGGGAACCCATGAGCTCATCTAGTGGCAGTTTGGATAGATCCTTGGCTTCTTCGATCGCTGTCACTTTAGGATCCCAAGACTTAGGTAGACACCTAAGAATCTTCCTCACAACCTCATCGTTAGCATAAATTCTTCCAAGAGATTCAAGCATATTTAATATGTTAGTAAAACGTGTAAACATCTCACTAATAGTTTCATCATTCTTCATGCAAAATTGTTCATACTCATGTACAAGCATACTTATCTTAGACTCTTTTAACCCGGCTAGTTCCCTCATATGTAACCTCAAGTTTGTCCCATATCTCTTTTATTGATTTGCATATAGAGACCCTATTGAATTCACTAGGGCTAAGGGCACAAAATAGAAAGCTTTTGGCCTTGGCATTAGTTTGAAGGTTCTTGAGGTCAATTGGGGTGTAGTCACTCTTTCTCTTTGGGACATCTTTCCCATCAACAATTTTAGTAGGGACATAAGGTGGTCCATCCTCTATTACTAACCATGCCTCATAGTCCATTGATTGAACAAAAATTTTCATTTTTGTTTTCCAGTAATTGTAGTTTGAACCATTGAAGTAGGGTGGCCTATTGGTAGCTTGTCCCTCTATGTTTTCCATCTCTAGATAGGATCCTCTAAAGGTTGTTACACCACTAAATTAGAGACCTAGCTCTGATACCAATTAAAGGTCCAAGAGGGGGGTGAATTGGACCCTTTTCAAAAAACTAGATTGATGGAAAATTCAGATAGAAAAAGATCTAACAGCTTGAATGATTGTAAACGAAATGAAACTTAACTACAATAGCATGCAAGAATTAAATGAAGGAAGGGTTAGAGAGATAACACCGATTTATAGTGGTTCGACCCAACTCTTGGTCTACGTCCACTTCACTCAAGGCTCTCCTTGAGGTTCCACTACTTGCAAATCCTTTACAAGCTTTTCCTCCAAGCTTCCTGGTGCTTGGTGACCTTACAATCACAGCCACTTGCTGTTGAACAACTCTCAAAATACTTCTTCACACTTGAAGAAGGTTTACAAAGGTTTTAGCTCAAGGGAGAATAAGTAGAAATCTTTCCTAGAATTTGCTCAGATGATCTCAATAATAATGATAAAAGTTCTAGCAAGTTTACATGAAGGAACTACTTATACATGGGCTTCAACCAGCTCAACAAGGAGCCCCAACGGCTCTCTGCAATTCTCCAACGGCTAGTTTTTTTACTCTACGCATTGCTGGCGGTCGATCTATGCATCGTCCGTCACGTATAAAAACTCAGCCTTTTTGCTCGACGGTCGATCCATGCATCGTCTGTCACTCTCACGGTCGACCGTGGCATCGACCGTCACATCGTCCGTGAGCCTCTGTTAAGAAAATCGCTTCCCAGGGTCGATACACCGATCGACCGTCGCTCCTTGGTTTTTCTTCATACATGTGCCACGGTCGACCGCCACATCGACCGTCGCATCGTCCGTGAGCCTCTGTTAAGAAAAATGCTTCCCAGGGTCGATGCACAGATCGACCGTCGCTCCTTGGTTTTTCTTCATACATGCGCCACGGTCGACCACCACATCGACCGTTGCATCATCCGTGAGCCTCTGTTAAGAAAAACGCTTCCCAGGGTCGATGCACCGATCGACCGTGAGCCAAAACACATATATCCAAGTATGAAACATTCACCACGGCCGATCCTTGCATCGACCGTCAGTACAAAAATAACTTAAATATTGAATTTAAGATTTCCAATTAAAGGGGTAATAAATATTAAACATATATTTTATCATTTAATGTATATTGGCATCGGCATCATCAAAACAAGGTTAGGATCAACATCATCAACAGACAGACGGGCAGTCAAAGCGGACGATCCAGATCTTGGAGGACATGCTAAGAGCATGTGTCCTCGACGCAGGAGGCAGCTGGGAGAAGCACGTTCCCTTGGTGGAGTTCGCCTACAACAACAGCTACCAGTCCAGTCTTGAAGTTGCACCTTTCGAGGCGTTGTACGGTAGGTCGTGTCGTTCCCCAGTATGCTGGACAGAGGTTTGAGAAGCTTCACTCACCGGTCCAGACATCGTCAGGAGGTCGTCAGAGAGGTTAGTGCAGATCAGGCAGAGGCTTTTGACGGCTCAGAGCCGGCAGAAGAGCTATGCAGATCAGAGGCGACGACCGCTTGAGTTCGCAGTTGGCGACAGTGTGTTCCTACGAGCAGCACCGTACAGAGGGTCCGTCAGGTTTGGCAGCGGGGAGAAGTTGGCTTCGAGGTTCGTCGGACCGTTTGAGATCCTAGAGAGGGTCGGCGAGGTAGCCTACCGCTTGGACCTTCCTCAGCACATGTCTGCTGTGCACCCGACCTTTCACGTGTTGATGCTGAGGAAGTACCACCCCGACCCATCGCATGTCATCAGAGTGGATGACATCGAGCTTGAGTCAGACGCGATGTTTGTGGAGCAGCCTGTTCGAGTACTTTACCGGAGGGATCAGGTCTTGCGGGGCAAGACGATTCCCTTGGTCAAGGTACTGTGGAGGCACAGAGGCGTCGAGGAGATGACCTGGGAGCGCGAGGCGCGCATGCGGCAGGAGCATCCGCACTTGTTCTCTTCTCGAGGTAACTTTTATCCTGTCTTCTAGTGTAGCTATTTCTTTGTTTCCGAGCCCTACCCTTATCAAATCTCGGAACTAGATTTCCTTTAAAGGTATTAGGATGTGAGGACTCGTCCCTCTACTCATGTGGCTCGTCGTGGACCGCAAGGGCAATTTGGTAAATTACGCCTTGTCGGGTTGTTTCACACCCGCGTGGGCACACACTGACCATGTTTGTGGTAATGTTTGGCTAGAATGGTTAGTGGGACCCGGGATCGAAAGATCCGGGCTTGGGCTTAAGTTTTAGCCCAAGTCCAGCTTCCTGCGAAAGACGGATCAATCCTTCCTTGCTAGAAGGATCGATCGGTCAATGCCAGGAACGCCGATCGTTCAGAAGGATCGATCGGTCTCTTGGGACGGATCGATCGTTCTCTTCGACGGATCGATCGGCCTCTTGGGACAGATCGATCGTTCTCTTGGACGGATCGATTGGTCTCCTTGGACGGATCGATCCTGCTTAGTCGGTTTGTTTGCCTATAAAGCAGACATAAACTTCTTCCTTGAATCTCTTTGAAAATCCGAGTTCTTGAGCTGACTGGATTTCGAAGAGATTGTGGACGATCCAAGGCCTAGCAGCTGGGATTGAAGCTGTTATTGCTTAGGTAGGGATCCTACCTACATTTATTCCGGGTTTTTGGAAGTTTTTTCAGTTGTCTTTGATCTTTTGCTTAGATCTTGTTATACACTTGTTAGATTGTAGAATTTCCGCCGGTTTTGGACTCGTGATCCTTCGTACCACTAGATCCCAGGTTTTGGTGGGAATTGGTGGAGTTTTCCGACTGTTTTTCTCGCCGAAAGCTTGCCGGTGAACCCAATGCGATCGATCCTTCTAGGAGAGGGATCGATCCTTCTTCGTTGGTCATGCTGAACCCGAGCAGGATCGATCATTCCCGGGTGGGGGCGATCGATCCTTGTGCCTTGGGTAGCATGGGATCCCCTCGTCGCGAGTAGGATCGATCGTCCCTTGGAGGGAAGGATCGATCCTCCTTGGCGCGGCAGGGAGGATGTTCCTTATCGCGAGTAGGATCGATCGGCCCTGGGAGGGACGGATCGATCGCACTCGGCGCAATAGGGAGAGATCGTTCTCTGCCATTAGAAGGATCGATCCTCCCTTGGAGGGAGGGATCGATCCGTCTACGGCAGAGTCAGAGATTTCTTCTTGGTTTTACCCGCGGGGCTTTGCATGTACCGTTTTCTTTACTGTCTTATACTTGGTACATATGTTTAAGCATGTTAGCCCTATAATAGGGGCAGTGGTGAACCGGGGGAGTGATGACTCCTGGGATGTTTAGAATAAACGGGCGGGTAGCCTTACAGCTTTTCCTAGCCTTGCATGCCGGCGTGCGCCGAGGGCTTTACCTGTGATATATGTGAGCTGTTGTTTGCGGGGCTGCTTCCCAATGCATGTGTGTGGTGGACTGCTGACAGTTGATGGGGGTACCACTGTAGCAGCTTCTAGACCCTTCTTACATGTTCACCACCCCGAGCCGGCAGAGTGCCGTGCCCAGGCCTTGTTTGATATACATCACATACTGTTGCATGCTTACATGTATTATTCTGCGCATGTTCATATCATGCATTGTGTTGCGCATTAGTAGCATCTGTGTAGGGCGCTGGCGATGGGTTGATCGCCGATCCAGGGCTTTCGGGTAGTACGGATCTAGCTCTAGGACCGTTGCCGGTAGTATGGTCCAGGACTCGATTTGTAGTATTCAGTCATTTTCGATGATAGGGTTAGATGACCTGAATACATGTTGTTTGATGTTTAGAGGTCGTGTCGGCCTCGTGCCGAGTCCTGAGGTGTAACCGGTGTCCGGAAGTCTTTGACTCTCTTAGTGGGAGGTGTGCCCAGCTCAGCGGTGCCTTGTCCCGCCAGTAGTGTTCACGGTCCTACTGTGAGTCCGCAGTGTTGGGAGCCTGCATTCTGGGACATCCGGTGGGGTTATGGGACCTCTATATACATCCAGGCTTTGCTTGGGGGCGACACTGTTGTGTTCCCTCCCTTGTGAATGTCGTAGTGTAGTGTCCCTACTGAGCTTAGTGCTCACTCCTACCTGGACTACGTTTTATAGGTGCTGGCGCTAGCTCTTCTTCGGTCGCCCCTATCAGGCCGGTGTTTGGTGACGTGGCGGCGTCTGGCAGTGCTTGAGGAGTGGCGATCTCTGTTGTACCTTTTGTTATAGATAGTCTCCTACATGAGCGATAAATGTATATTTTCCCTGTTTGAGGACTTGTATTTATATCAGTTTCAGTCTTTTGAGGTTTGTAATTGTTTGTATAATACAGGATGATTATGATTTGCTAAAGTAACCACTACGATTAGAGAGAAACCTCGCCAAAATTTCCGCAGTAGGTTAGGTTCCGGTTCGCGTCGCCCGGCCCGGTTGGGCCTACACGGGTCGGAGCGCGACATAAACTATGCAAAAGTTAGGAGTAGTCTTATTACCTCAAATCTAGCTACTGGTGCAAATGTCTCAGCAAAATGACTTCCTTCTTATTGATTGAAACCTTTTGCAACAAGTCTAGCTTTATTTCTAGTGATTGTCCTCGATTCATTCATTTTGTTTCTAAACACACATTTAGTACCAATAACGGAGTGATCACAAGGTCTAGATACCAAATTCCAAACTTCTTTTCTTTCAAATTGATTTAGCTCTTCTTGCATAGCTAAAACTCAATGATCATCCTCAAGTGCTTTCTCAATAGTTTTTGGTTCAATTTGAGATAGGAAGGCTATATTGGCACACACATTCAAGGAAGATCTAGTCTGGATTCCTCTTGATGGTTCACCTATGATCAACTCTTTTGGATGAGAAGTGGCATGTTTCCAAATTTTGATCAAATCAGGATGTTGAACACTTGAAGTAGTTTTAAGGGATCCATCAACTCTATCATTTACTTCCACAACTTCATTTTGAGTCTCATTTACTACATCATTTGGAATTGCATCGCCCTCAATTACATTTCTTTTAGGACCCATATCATCTCATCAAAAGTAACATGCATTGATTCCTCAACAAGTAAGGTTCTCTTACTGAAAACTCTATAACTTTTGCTTCTTTCCGAATACTCAAGAAATATTCCTTCTTAGGATCTAACATCAAATTTTCCAAAATTGTCTTTGCCATTATTCAAGATAAAACATTTACATCCAAAAGTTCGTATGGGGTTCTTTTCAAGATGGGCTTCAAAGTAACTCTATTGATTATATGACAAGAAGTGGTAATCGCTTCGGCCCAAAAATACTTAGGAAGATTATTTTCATAAAGTAGAGTTCTATTGATGTCTTGCAAGGAACGATTCTTCCTTTCAACAACTCCATTTTGTTGAGGGGTTCTAGATGAGAAAAACTTATGGGAAATGCTATTGTCAATGCAATAACTTTCTAGATTGGAATTGACAAATTCTCCTCCATTGTCATTTCTAATGTATGTAATGAGAGTTCATTTCTCATTCTGGACTCTCCTACAAAACTTAGTGAATTCGTCAAAGACTTTATCTTTTTGTGCAAGAAATATAACCAAAGCGTACCTAGTATAGTAATCAATAAATACGAAACCATATGAACTACCACCTAAGCTAGTTGGGTTGGTAGGTCAAAAATATCCATATGAATTAGCTCTAATGCTCTTGTGGTGGAAACTACTTCCTTAGGCTTAAAAGAGGATTTCACTTGTTTTCCTCTTTGACAAATATCACAAATATTGTATTTCTAGAATTTGATCTTAGGAAGTTCAAGGATAAGGTCCTTCTGAGAAAGTTTGGATATTAAATCCATGTGAACATATCCAAGCCTTCTATGCAATAACCAAGAGTTATCATTCAAAGCACTAAGGCAAACAATATTATGACATACTAGATCATGTAAATAAAAAGTGTAGACATTGCCATCACGATGACCTACAAGCATGATTTTATCACTAAGAGCATTCTTAACATAGCATTTCGCATTCACAAAAATGAATTTGTTGCCTCCATCACATAATTGACTAATGTTAAGTAGGATATGCTTCAAGCTTTCAACTAATAGAACATTATCAATTGTAATGGAGGAGGTTTTACCAATAATGTGAATGCCAATAATTTTTCCTTTTGCATTGTCTCCAAATGTCACCATTCCTCCATCTTTAGTTTGAAATGTTGAGAACATACTTCTTTCCCCCTTCATGTGTCTTGAGCAGCCACTATAAAGGTACCATTGTTTTGCCGTTGAGTTGGTCTTGATTTTAAATCTCATGCACTCCTACAAGTTTAAAATCAAGACTTGGTTTTTGGTAGCCAAATTTTTTGGGTCCATTTTCATTAGCTCTATGCATGTAAGTAGAAGAGGTATACATTGGTATCCAATATGAATTGCCACTAGCATCCTTGATGAGATAACAATTAGGTGCAATGTGACATATTTTACAACAATAATGGCATGTGGATGCTTATGCTACCTTAAGGAGGATGAGAAGATGCTCTAACAAAGCTAGTCTTCTTAAGCTTGATTATCTTCATAGGTTTACAACCAATTCTTTCCTTATTCAAGAGGCTTTGTTGACTATCAAGAATCTCTTTAAGCTTGTCCTTACTCTTATTGAATTTTGAAAGAGTAGATTTCAAGTCATTAACTTCAAGAGTGAGATCTCTCTTGGATTTCTTCAAGTTGATGAGCTCCTTTTGCATAGTTTGAGTCCTTCAATATGGTGCATTTATATTGAGAATCCTTGAGCTCCTTCTCAAGTATGGCATAATCAACACAAATACTTTTCCTAGCAAGCATTTGTTCTCCTTCTCTAATGTGTCAATCCTATGCATGGCATCTTGTCACACCCAGACCCAGAAACCTATCCATGTCGAGGCGTGAGCCACCTAAACTTGTTTGCATCATCAATGGGCACATAAATTCCGGCAGAGTCTCCTCTATAATTATGGCACAAGGAACTTGTAAAATTTCTTCAATTTCGCAATACATTTAAGGGTTAATAACATTTTACTCCCATATAGTTTGAAAATATGTTAATTTACCTCCTATATTTTAAAACGTGACAAAACGCACCCTTAATTTATCAATGTGATCGTATTACACCCAAATGTGACAAAAACACACCCCATATATAGGGGGTCAATTGGGTGTAATATGACCACATTGATAAATTAAGGGTGTGTTTTGTTACGTTTTAAAATATAGGGGGTAAATTAACATATTTTCAAACTATAGGGGAGTAAGATGTTATTAACCCTATTATTTAACCAAATAGATCATGAGGGCAGAAATGCAGATTTGCAACTAATTCAACTATTACAACCCAATTTAAACATTTTTGAATTTGAACAAATAACTAATTATTACATTCCTCAAAATCTTCATCAAAGAATATTACAAACTTTCTTAAATACAACTGAATTAAGAATTATACAATTCCGTCTTCAAAGATATCTGATTATACATCAATTCATACATTATAATATAAACTATAGGAAAGTTGTGTAAATCTCCTCGGAACTCCAAGTCCTCGATCCCCTCGAAATGTCACGTCATCTTCTAGAAAAACACATGAAAGAAGGAAATGCATCGACATGCATCGTCGATGCAGCCCATGTAGGGTGAGGAACAATGCCTAGTAAGGTTCTACTCTACATCACACTCAAGGAAGGGGAAACCACAACAATATTGTCCCTTCATCCCAAATCTAAGGTGCCACTGGAGGCATCTGATAAGACGTGAAAAGTGCACAAATCACCATTTTAACTGGGTTTCGTTAGTCTCCGAGCAATGCTATTTTGATTTTCTTCTCCCCATTTCAGGTATTGGAACTCTTAGTGAAGATTAGATCAAGTTTAGTGCTAAAACGAACAAATAAAGAACCTACTAGGAGCAAAGAAGTCAAAGGAGTAAAGATGGGTCATCCTTGACATCAAAACTATACCAGATCCGGAAGAACCAGATGATGTACCATATATGTTTGGAAAGCTCTTGAAGTCTAGTTTCTGTACAATTTGATAGTTTGTGATTCCGAGTTTCCTAAAAGAAGTTGCGACATTTTTTTATACCAATGGCGCAGTCTGAATGGCAAAAAAGTAAATACGCAGAACAGAAGGATGGATCATCCTCCCCTAAAGGATCGATCCTTGCACTGTAGCAAAGACAACATAGAGCCATATTTTACATGATCAATCATTTGCTTTCAAAGGATCGATCATACTCGAACACAGCCTGTTTTTTGGGTTCAAATGATCGATCATCACCCCTTAATGATCGATCATTTATGCAGGACAGCAGTGACAGAGAGCACTAATTCAAAGGATCGATCTTCCTTTATGGAATGATCGATCATCCATGGGGCGTGATCAATCACACAAGGGAAGGATCGATCGTATCCTATGTGAATGATCGATCCTTTATGGGTGTGGCTAGCAATTGAAGACAAAGGATCAATCCTTTAGGGGTAAAGATTGATCCTTTGATAGCAGTTAAGCAAAATCAAAGGCCCAGATCTAATCCGAGTTAAGGGGATACCAAGGCTATAAATAGGCATGATCTAGGGTTTTTGGGCTCTCTTGTTCCTCTCTTAAGGGGGCTCTTTAGACTCTCTCTTGGCTGCTTGGAGGCCAAGGAGATGGAGCACTCTTTCTTAGTTTCTTTTTCCTCTTTTTAACTTTTCTTTTTAGAATCTTTTGGAAGGAAATTCATGGCGGAAGACCTTCATCAACCTCCATCCACGGATCAAACTCTAAAGATGAGTAGCTAAACTTTTTACCATTGGATTCTTATGATGTAACTAGGGTTTCTATTAGGGATTACTAAGATTTAGGGCTTCTATTCCTCTTTGAATGATTTGTATGGATTGATCTTAATTTTTTTATGAACTTGGTATGATTTTATTATTAGTGGATGAATGATTTGTTCCATTATGCCCTAAATCTAGGTCTTGAACATGTTAGGGCTTGAGATTAGAGATTCTCATCAAAACATTCATGCTAGAACAATGGATGTGATGATTTGCTTCTCGAGATTAAGAGTCTTATGATGCTAGGACCATTACACATAATGCTAGAACCATTATGACCAACTCTTAATCCGTTATTCATCTTAATTCAAAATTAGGGATTTCGTAGTGTAGAACCACTACGCTAGTGCTAGAACCACTAGGGTAACTGCTAATCCTTGATACATTCTATTTGGCAACCTCAAGGTACTAGAACCATCTTGATCTTATACCTAAATCCATATTATACTATTTTCTCACGATGAATTCATCCTGATCAGAGGATTCGTTAGCAGTGATCATAACTAATCATTAGGTCACTGACTTTTAGATAACTGCTCTCACCGACAAGGGATCCTAATCGGAACTTGTTGAGTGATAGGGAGAACTAGTCATTCACTTATCAATCATTAGGAAAACCAATCAATTGGTTAGCTCATTTTAATCCTAGGAAGACCTGGTAGAATCTAGTTATTGATTAAGAATTCCCTAATACCTTTTCTTGTATTTATCAATCCTTTAGTATAAAGTTAGTTTAATTTCAATTCTGAATCTTTTCTTAATTTATTGGTAGGAATACTTAGATTCAGTTTAGTAGATTAATTACTTTCCTACGCATTCCCTGTGGATTCGACTCGGATTCACTACTAGCTACCTCCAAAGTAGTAAGTTTGAAGTTTGATTATAAATTTGTAATTTTGAGTAGACTTGTTAAGCCGTGACACTTTTCAAGCGCTATCAAAATTTTGGCGCCGTTGCCGGGGAGTGCTATAGGAGATGAATGAATTTCTTTGCTTAGTCTAATATTCCTTGTAAATATCTTTAGTTTAAATTTTGATTCATATCTAAAAAAAAACAGAGATTCGTACTTACATTGTTATATCTTCTTGTTGTTAGGAGACGCCGACGTGAGCAGAATCAACGATCTACGGTCGACGACGGACGTCTCGTGCTTGGACCAACCCCGTGTAACGTATTTCTAACTTTTTGCTTGGTCCTTGTTTCATTAATTATTTATACATTGCCGATGATTATATACCACCGGGTGCCACGTTGAATGATTACTTTTTACCATCTAATTATGCACCCGTTTATATTAATGATACATATGATTTCTCAAACCCGACATATGATTCGCATTCATACACCTATGATTCAGATTTGAGTACTCATTTATACCCTTATTGGCAATTCCAAGGTTACTATCCTCATAATATTCAACCACAAGATTCAAGCATACTGGACCAATACTTTGCACCTAGTTTTGAACCATCTTATCTTCCTCAACCACAATATCCACCACCCCAACATTGGTATGAGCCTCTCAATCCCTTTGAACTACAAGCACAAGTAGATCCATCTTTAGATGAAAGGACTCTTAACGATTTAGAGACTTTTGAAGCACTAACACCAATTGTACATTCTCATTCACAATTAATAGCTAATATAGAAGCCCGAATTGGACAACTAGCTTCTTTGATAGATTCATATTATGATGAGGTTGATGTTTGTATGAATGAGGTAGTGCCTCCTAATGTTGATGATAATGCTTATGATGCTCATCTTACCAATTTTTATGATGCAAGCAACGATGATATTCCTTTTGGGGTTTCACCGGTTCGTGAGACTTTTGATGCACTAACACCAATTGTACATTCTTATTCACAATTAATAGCCAATATAGAAGCCCGAATTGGACAACTAGCTTCTTTGATGGATTCATATTATGATGAGGTTGATGGTTGTGTGAATGAGGTAGTGCCTCTTAATGTGGATGATAATGCTTATGATGCATGCAACGATGAGATTCCTTTTAAGGTATTACCGGTTCATGATACTTTAGATGATCATACGCCTTGTGATGTGAATGAATCGGTGCCTCCTGTGTTTCTTGATGATAATGGTATTGATAAATGCATGCATGATTTGATACCTCCCGTAAGTCATGATGAAGTTTCATGTAAAAATCACATGCCGGTCTTTGATGTGATGTATGATGTTGATGATCCCTAGACTCTACCACAAGTGCATGGGTCGTGACAAGTAGAATAGGGCAAAAAGAGTATTGTTTCCACAAGGAGGATGATTCAAGTACCAATGTATCCAATTTCTTATATTATCTAAGCAATCCAAACGAGATATAACACTGACAAATTTGAACTGAAAGCAAATAAATATTAAATAGAAGAGTATGAAAGGTTTCTAGGATTTGGATTTCATCGATTGACTCTCTTTAATGAATTTTAATCTGGTTGCTGAAAATAGAACTTTGTTAATTATCATGACTGAATTCCCTTTTTTTTTATGTGAAATTCTCTTTCAAGGTATAACTCAAATACCTAAATTAATTCTATGTCTACTTTCGTGATTACAGGAATTAATTTAGATTCATTGGGCTCTTAGGAATCCTTGAACAAAAGTCACCTTGTCATATGTTTATTTCTAACCTATACTACCAAGGTTTGATGAAACCCGAACTAATGTTAAACTTCAACTTTCGTTACTTCGTTTAACATCTGAAACATACAAGTCATGGCCAGTAACTTGCAAGAAAAAGAAACGATTTCATCAAATTGCAACTAACAAGAATATTCTAAACAACCCAACTCAATTCAAATCAGAAACTCAATGACTTCATCCAAACCCTAGAATAAGAAAACTAGGTATTCATGGTTGATAGAAAGAAAACCAATGTTTCATAAATACACATCGTCAATCAGAACTAGGATGAAGAGAAGAGAATGAAAACTCTGATGCCCTTGCTAAAATCTGCCCTCTCACGAGATCCCATCCTCCTCCTTCCTCGTCTTCTCCCCTTTTTCTTCTTCTAGTCGTCCTCCTCTTCTTCTGGTCGTATCTTTTTCCTTCCTTTTCTTCTATTCAATCCCCATTTTTCAATCAAAGCCCTGTCTTTCCATATTTGCTGAATATTCTGCTGATTTCGTGACCTAACTTCCGGTCAGATTTATGCTATCTTAACAACCAGATTTGAAGTTAAGTCCTTCACAAGAGTTTTAGGTCTTGATCTTATCTTTCCAACCGATCCGTCTTGTATTTTTCTGAATTATATAGCTCCAGATATAGGCCAAACACCAATACAGGTTCTGGGCTACAGCAAGTTCTGGGCAGATCCGGATTTCTGTCTTTCTACTGTGATTTGGACCTCGATACGGTAGAATTGGTTTTCAAGCTCTTCATCAAAGTTTTAGATCACATTCTTAGCTTTCTAACGAGCCAAAGAACACTAAAAACTGAGGTTTGTAGTTCTATTTAGACCCCAAAGACCAAACAGTGTTCTGTTTTGACTAGACCAGCCCAGATAAGATATGTTCACCAGGCCTAGCCCGAATTCTGCTTCTTCCCATCAGCCAAAGTTCAAATGATTCAATATCTAAATACCTGCAAATATCCAAAAATTCCCAAGAATTAAGTAAATGCAGAAGTCACCTAAAATTCTTGATAAAAGAGCAAGGAATGATGCAAAAGACTTGAATCTGACAATCAATCTTAAGAAGATGTGTGAAAATAATTCCCGCATCAGATGTCTGTGATGACTTGGATGATCCTTGTGAGACCTCCTTTAGGAAACCTCACTTTGAGCCTCTGCCCTTTACTTTATCCACACTTGTTGAACATTATGCGGTACCAAACCTTATTTTTCCGAATTTCTTAGATCATGCTGAATTTGATTGTAGTTTCATCAAAGATTTATGCAAGACTTCTTGTCTTTCATGTACTTTGTTTGTTACGAACACTTCCTTCTTCTTTGATGAAGCATGTCTGCATGACTTTACTTTTATAGAGTAAGGTTTAGCATTACAGAGCTATATATAGAGTAAGGTTTAGCATTTGTCATGCAGGTATCTCTACATGACAAATCATCCATCAATTGTTCAACATGATATACCGTAGTTATAGAGTAAGGTTTAGCATTACAGAGCTATATATAATCCAACCATGGCATTCATACATCCAAACCATATATAATATCATTCAATAAACAAGGGCACACCTTCGGCCCAATTAGTCTAAACATTCCCAAGGAGCATTACTCCCTTGGTTAACCCACAAATAAATAGAAACGGACACACAGTCGGCCCTAGTCATAAGCATGCTATAAGAGTACAATAATTGGCATGATTACACGATATTTCAAGAATTGCATAGAGTGAGGAACATATGGCATTCAAGGGTAGCAACTGACACTAATTACGAGGGAACCGGCAAAACTTGGCGTAAGATTAACTTGAGCATTCAACCAATCAAACTCTTGTAACATCTCTTATATCACCATCCTAACCAATAGACATCTAATCCAATTTATCATACATCGGTCAACTCAATGGTACGAAAGGACATCAGGAGAGGGATTAGAGGGCCTCAAGCATGCGGCAAACCAAGAACAAAGGACAAGAACCCCACGGTCATCTCGACATGAATCCGAGCCTTACCAGATTTAATAAACATCAACAACCACCCAATCCACTGGTTTGGATCCAAAAAGAGGAACTAGGTCAGCAAGGAAACACCCAAGCAAAGAATCATTGTGGCAAGGAGGTAAATCAACGAGCACCTAGCGTGCACACAACAATTGACCCTACAACCAACCCAAGGAAAACAGAGGCCACGCAATAGAGTCCCCAGGTCGATAGTTGATCCAAGAGGAGACAAACGGTCGCAGTACTCCGATCAATCTAAGAAGCTCATCTACATCCCACCAATCCAAACCAAGCTCCAGAAGACACATGGGAAGCATTAGACAGGGGTTGAGGAGGACCTCACGCATCAGGCCAAACAAGAACAGAGGAAGAGCAATCCAAGAAAACCCAAGATTCAAACCGTAGTAGCAAGAGGGGAGAAGAAAGCATGGCATCGTATAGATACAATCCAACCAGCAAAAAAGAACTATGCATGGTGATACACCATGGCAGGAAGGGAGAGAAGACCACCAGCCACGAACACCAACAACCCATGGAAACAGAGCCAATGCAGACATCCCAAGCTACGACATCAAAATCCATCAAAAACCAGAAAAAGGAAAGCAAAGCTCATCCTAAAATCCAAACATAGAGGAAACGACATCTCAATTCAGCTAGCCATCAGAGCTATACATTAGCTACGAAAGCAAGGCATGGCATTCATCGGAATCCAAAATAGGAGAGAAGAACAAAGTATGGCCCAGCATCGAAATCCATGGCAGCAAGGAGAGAAGAAGGAAAACATAGCATTCAATGTCTTAATCTAACATGCATCGAGCCATCCTAAGAGCCTAAGCTGAGCTTAGGGTAGATCCCCTACCTCTGGATTATCGACGCCGTCAATTTCCCTTGGTCACAGTCAGCCTCTCTCTCCCTGCCGGTCGTGAGTGTCACCTCCACGCTGGTCAAGCCCCTCTCCTCTCGCATCCAATCGCCATCGTCGTTGTCGCCAAGCTAGTCACGATCCTCCTCCTCCGGCCACGACGCAGTAGAGTGGATAACCCCACCGCGGTCGCCGTCACCCCGCCGCGCTCTCTCTGGTCGCAACGCTCGTTCTCTCCTCTCTCCTCGATCACGACTCTCTCTCTCACTCGCGATCTCAAACTAAGCCCTAACGGGTAAGGGAGTTTATATATGATGGGCTTAAGATCAGATCCTGCCCATCCGATCCGCCATATCTGATCCTTGTTGCTCAAATCTAGATCTTTGTGATTGACCCAGATCCTCCGATCTAGGGTACACCTAATGGTCTAATCAAGCATATGCATCACCACATGGCCGTGTGTGCACAACGCGTCTGTGAAACCAACTCCGCCAAAGATAATTTACTAAATTACCCCCGGAGCCGCAACGATCAAAGGAGATCACGAAGCAAGGCCAACCGGGCCAAACCAAACCGAGCCAGACCCTCGACCTAAGCGGTCGGACCGGGTTGGAGGTATGGGTCCTCACACATCTAGTTTCTCATCTTTTAGTTTTTTCAAGTCCTTATTTGTAGCATGATATTTCTTCTTAAGAAATTTAAAGTCTCTAGCTAAAGAATGATAAGCTTCAACTAGTTCATCAAATGCAAGCTCAACCTCTACCTCGTTTTCTTCTTTCTCCTCATCTTGAAATGGCCTCAGGAAAAAATTGGCTACTTCTTGTTGTTCTTCATCAGATGAGGATTCCACATCATTTTCTTCCCAAGTTGTCATCATGGCATTCTTCTTCTTGAACTCCTTCTTTGTAGGCTTCTTGAGTTGAGGACAATCGGACTTATAACGTATGGGTTTCCTACACTCATAACAAATCACTTCATTTGAGTTAGAAGTTTTAGCATTTGATTTTTCACCTTTGGGGAATTTCTTCTTGAATAATTTCTTTCCTCGTTGATATTTGAATATTCTTTGAATCCTTCTTGAGATCATGGCCAAATCATCCTCACCGTCTTCATCACTCGAATCCAATGATTCCTTATTTGAGGACTTGATAGTGACGACTTTCTTTTTCTTGTCTCCTTCGTCGTTGCTCATCTCTAAGTTTATCTCCTATGCCATGAGAGAACCCATGAGGTCGTCAATAGATAGCTTGGATAGGTCTTTGGCTTTTTCGATTGCCTTCACCTTTGGATTCCATGATTTAGGTAGGCACTTAAGAATCTTTCTTACAACTTCATCGTTAGCATACAATCTACCAAGGGATTCAAGTATAGTAAGAATATTAGTAAAACGAGAAAACATTTCACTAATTGTCTCATCATCTTTCATGCAAAACTATTCATAATCAAGAACAAACATGCTAATTATAAACTCCTTGACTCGGCTAGTTCCTTCATAGGTGATCTCAAGCTTATCCCAAATTTCCTTGGCCAACTTGCATGCTGACACTCTATTGAATTCACTCAGGCTAAGGGCACAAAAAATATAGCTCTTGGCTTTGGCATTGATTTCCAAGTTCTTAAAATTGGTTGGGGTGTACTCACTCTTAATCTTAGAAACTTGCTTACTCTCAAGAGTCTTCATCGGAATGAATGGACCATCCTCAAAGATTAATCATACTTCATAGTCCACGGATTGGATAAAAATCTCTATTTTACTCTTCCAATATGTATAATTCGGTCCATTAAAGTAGGGTAGGTGGCCTATTGGTAGCTTGACATTCTATATTTTTCATATCAAATTAGGATTCTCTATGGCTGTTAAACCTCGAAATAGAGACTGTACTCTATATCAATTGAAAGTCCAATAGGGTGGGGGGGGGATTGGACCTTTTTTGAAAAATTGATAAATGAAAAATCTAAGTATGAGGAGTTTAAAGCTTGGATGCTTGCTAATAATAAGAAAAGTAAATTAAAAGAAGCACAATAGAAGGATGAGAAGAGAGTTAGAGTAGATTGCACCAATTTATAGTGGTTCGACCCAACTCATAGTTTACGTCCACTACTTTGGAACCGTCTGAAACTGCATTGGAACCGTCAGAACTGTATAACTAGTCGACATCTTCAGTTACTTATGAAACTGCCATCAAATATAGCGTATTGTCTTCCACTGTAATTTGGCTGATGATAACCTTGGAATTTGGAAACACTCTAAATATGAAAAGTTGTAGGTCTTCAAGTTCTCTTTCCAGTGGTCTAAAAACCAACTCATTTGGACATCGTATGAGAAGTTATGACCGAAATAGTCGACCACGTTGACGACTGTTATAAAAATCATCAATCAAAATATGGCCATTGGAAATCGGCCATTCTTTGGACGATTGGATTTTGAAATTCAGTCATTATTTATTATTTTGCCACTGAACATTTTGGTTGCCGGTTTGACACATTAAATGATCGAATCTGAAAATCTTGTCAATGGAAAAGTTATAGATGTTTTCGTCCTCTATCCAATAGTTCAAGAATCAACAAATTTAGATATTTGATGTAAAAATTATGATCAAAATACTTAAGTTATTTCAAAGCTAAAGATAAGGATGATTTAATGGCAACATTTACGAAATTGACATTGATCTTATGAATCACCCAAATGACTTTAAGACATTGTTATATTTATGGCTAATAACATCATTAAAACAATATTAGGATCAATAGTACCTGCTGCTAGCCAGTATGCATGGGGTGCTACAACCCTAACATATTTATATCGACATCTGGGTGCCGGCAGTAGATGGGCCACTAAGCAAATGGGCGGGTATCTTACTTTACTTGGGGTAAATCACAATCACATATATTGACATGCATTTTATTTATATTCTCTCCTAACGCCAATGATTATCTTCACTATTTTTTATTTTGTACAGGCATAGGCATATGATCATTTGCCGACAATTGTGTCCTGCAAATCTCCGCCACATACCGGATTAGATGCGCGTGAGGCGCTGGGTCCCAAACAGAGATGGTGGTGATCATGCCGTTAACATCATAATCATGTGTGAGGTACTGGATGGTCTGACTGCATATCATGTGAGTTGTCACTTATAGCTGCAAATTGTGCAATATATAGTACATATATGGTACTTATTTTTTGCATTGATTATAGGTGGACTGGGATCCATATGCTTATTATAGGAGCCCATTTCCCCGTGAGGATATCAGCTTCCACCTTGGCAGATTGCATGATATGGAGTATGTCGAGTCCTATCATCCATATAGAGTTCTTTATTAGTTCAGAGTTGTACATATTATCCCGGGAGAGCCACTAAAGCTGATGTCTCAATTCCTGGCCATTGAGAAGACTGAACGAGGATATACGAGGAACTTTGACTTTGTGCTAGAGTATTGGAATAGATGGGCCGACCGCACGATTAGGGCAGTAAGGATTGCTCAAGCAGTCCGGCTGGGACATGAATGCGTGCCGGAGTACATGGGATGATTCAGATCCATTTCCCATGTGAGGGTACAAAACCCTCAATTCATATCATCTTCGTATCGGCCCCAACGGCCTTCACATGACTTGCATGCTAACGTGAGTAAATACTAGGCTTCCTTTGAAGTCAATACTTAGCTTTCTTTTATTCTTAAATTAATCAACATCATTTTCTGATTTTCTTCTACTTGTTCTAAGTGCAATTTGACCATACTGTGGCGATTATTGATGACTCTGTTACGCACGGGAATGACTTCAGCGTCAATGAGCATATAAAAAGATGGTGTGAAGTCAGTGGGATTGTATATGGTCATGGTGACTCCATCAACCTTTCTTATTGGAGACAAGGAGGAAGAGGAAGAGGAAGTGGAAGTTGAGCACATGAACATTGTACTTGGTAGAAACTTAGGTGTATATAGAATACCCCTTCGAAAAATTCCGTTCGGGTCGGATGCGCCCCTCTTCAAATCCGGCCCGATTCAGTGCTATACAGTGGGCCCTCGATTCGAGTGGTGGCCCATTTGAACAACCCATCTTGTTTCAAAAGGTCAAACTCCACAAGAAATAGGGGGTGGCAATTCGGATTCATGGGTTGGGTCAAGCACCGATATCTCGACCCAATGGCCAAACCCGAACCCAACCCATTTAATAAACGGGTCAAGTTTATCAATTCGAACCCGACCCATTTATAAACGGGTCGACCCGACCCGTTTAACCCGTTTATTAAACGGGTCGGATCGACTTGTTTAACAACAACCTGAGCCGTTTAATAACAATCAAGCACCAAATTATCAACTAATTAATAAAATTAGTAAGCAATAAAATTACAACTTATTTCAATTACATCCAAACCATCCGATCTAAACAATAAACTTACAACTTGTTTTAATTTTGCTTGATGAGATGAGATCACATTCAAATTAGCCTTAAAAGTTTAAGTGACATTAAAATTTTAGGGGTTGTTTGGTTGCATGTATCAGCTGATACATGCATCAGTTGATGCAACCTTTTAATACAAACCAATGTTTGGTTGGTCAAATGCATCAGCTGATGCATGTATCAGCTAATGCAAAAAGAGGCTCAGATGCTGCATCAGCTGATGCAGCCAAAATGGCTGTTTCTGCTGATGCATCACTATATGAATTAAAATATTATTTTTCGGAATTAATAAAACCTTGAATAAATCTGAAAAATCAATATATGAATTCCGAAAAATCTGAAAACCCAACCAGAAAATCCGAAAATTCGTGGAAAAAAACTTTACATGAATATATTATTTTTGCTTGTATTTTTGTTGATTTTTATTAAAAAAATTATCATAAACGAATTAAGTCCGGAAGATAAGTAAAGAATTGGATACTGTTGTTCAAGATTTGGTTGATACTTTGTAGTTAAGAGTTTGCTAAGACGATTTTAGGTTAATACTCACACCTGCTTGATCTTTTTTACTTTAATAATTAAGAAATTATTAAGTTAGCACGAGCTCAATAATTTAATAAATATAGTCAAAGAAAAAATATAGCTAAATAAAAAACATCTAAAGAAAAAAAATGATATGAAACAGCTATATTAACTGATGCAATACATACCAACCAAACAGAAAATGAGCTAATACTGCATCAGTTGATACAAGCAACCAAACAAACAGGTGATGTTAATACTGTATCAACTGATGCAGCATCAACTGATGCAAGCAACCAAACCCCCCCAAAACGGGTTAAATGGGTTGACCCGTTTGTGACCCGAACCCGATAACATCAAACCCAAATCCGTGTTTTCGGATCGGATTTATGGGTCATGACCCGAATTGCCAGCCCAGAACAACGAAGATTTTTTTATCGTACCTAATTTCGGGCTTATGGGTACTCGGTTCTATTGTTCGTTTTCGGGGCTTGTATTAGGGGAAACGTTATATCGGTCACGGCTCCCGCTTTCTCGTCAACGTTCTCTCAGATGGGCTCGTACCATCGAGAGAGATGGGGAGCTTGGCGTCTTCTTCCCCGAAGAGCCACCATCGAAGACGACTACTGCCACTGAGCGCCATTGCCTCCATTTGGAAACCCTAGAAGTAGAAGGCCTCCCCCTCCTTCGTCATAGATCTCTGGAGGGACTCTCAGAGTCGCTATACCATCTCTCTCTGGCTTCGGATTGGTGAAACTTGTTTGCTGGCTCTTGGTTGAGATGAGCAATTTTTGTTTAGGGTTTTTGGATGCTGCGTGGATGAGGTTGTGTTGGATTTGGATTTGATCGGTTGGTGAGGGAGGGATGAGGAGGAGGGGGTTCGAGTTCCGGCGGTCGGGGAGGAGGAGATGGCTCTCCAAGGGGTGGGCGTGGGTGGCGGCGATCGGACTGATGTTTCTAGTGTTGCTTGTGGTCGGTAGTCGCAAGAAGCGGCCTAGATCCACGCCCTTAATGTCTGAGGTTTTGCTCGAATCCTAGATCTATATGTTGGGATCTCGATCTTTATTCCGGACACGTATCGAAACTCTTGATTCATGGAAATTTATAATCTTTGTTTGCTTTGCAGAATAATATGAGGAAATGGTTAGAGATTTTGATATTTTTGTTTGATGTACTAAGAACCATGAATAACTGGTTAAAGATTGATGATATTTTGATATTTCTTTTTCTGGAAATCACATCATTGCTGATTTGGGAAGCTGGTCATGTGCATAATTGTGATACAATTGATATTAGTTGGTGGTGGTGGTTTGAATTAGATACTCCTTTACCTGGAAATGACTTTGTAGTGCAGAGGAAAATGAATTTGAATGTAAGTGATCTTCTTAGAAGAGGGTATACTTGTGGATGAGCTCATAAAGTAGATGCTGGTGAAATGATCTGCGGTGGTAAACTTTTGGAGGGAGTACAGAAATGGGTGTTATAGGCCGGTTTTCGTAATCTCTGCACGACAACTAAATTATTGCCTTGGTGCACGAGTTAGACTTTGATGTCTCTTTGATGTAATTGCTTAAGCTGTTATTGTCTCACTACTGTGAAGAAATTCGCTAGTCCCCTCAGTGAACATGAATCTCCCGTTTGAGTGCTATTTGAATTACATCAACTGTGGCTTATTTCCATCGATGGGCTTCAAAGATATTGTAAAATGTTGTATGTGCTGATGTTGTAGCTAGAATGGTATGACAATAAGAGGATAGTTCCTGACCTATCTTGACCGTTCCTGTTTCTGCTCTTTTCTCTAGGGTAGTTGCTTTGCGGTTATGTAATCAAGCTATGTCATTAGTCAATGTGCAACAATTGAAGCTTATTTGATATTATCACAAGTCAAGCATTTTTTTTATCTGACCAAGTTGAAGCACAATGATTTCTTTTAGGCTTGATTGGTTAAATTTGTCTCACTGAGCTCACTCTACGGATTGTGATATGTTCATCGTGATTTGGCTTCAACTGAGTTCAATGGCTTCAAGAAAATTAAACAAGACTAATTTATCCAGATTGTCTAATAGCTCTTTTTGTTGAATTCATAAATTTGGCTCAATGGTTTCAGGCTTGACGTGAAAAGGCTTTTCAGCCAGTGAGAATTCATCGGTAAATCTGAAAGTTTTGTAGTGAAGGTGTAATTATGGAATGAGAAGAAATTTACATGAGTGTCTTGAAGTGGATCTGCTCTTGAAAAGGGAATCATTCAGTATAGAGAAAACATGAATGAGTTGTGCTCAATGTCAGGATACTTTATTAAAGAACAGCTTAGTTGACATTTGCAAATGCAGCAAATAATTGGCCCCTTGGTTTCAAAAAGCTTTCTGCTGATTTTGCGCTCTGCTACCGACCAGCAGTTCTTCCTGTTTGGATTATTTTTTGTTTCCTTCTTTGGTACTTGCACTATAAATGTAGATATAACTCTCTCTTTATAACAAAATTCTAGCTGTCAACCTGCTTACCAACATGTTATTCATAAAACCAATATAAAATCTCTTATTGCATGGTAAAGTTCTGATATCCATTGGCTGTTAGATTTTCTGACAAAGGATTCATGAAATTCTCTCCTTCAACTGAAAAAGAAAAGAAAAAGTTTCTGGTATTGGACAGAAAGCATTTAACTCCAGTTCTACGTGCCTCAATATTGAAGTTGACATTCTTCTCCGGAAAGTAGGCAATGGAAGCTCCCTCATGACCAAATTCCTGGTTTTCCTTTAATAGGTGTGCGATGCAACTGCTAAGGAGATGGACTTAACAAACCTTGTTGTAGCCATTAGTACGCTATGGTTTTATTGTCCCTACATGCACAAAACCTTTTGTTTTAATCCTTGCCTTGTTTTTCGTTGTATTGTAATGTTCTAAATAGTTTTGCCGTGGAAGATGCAAAAATTGAGGGCATTGTAAAAGTTCTTTATATTAAGTTGTTCCCTGGTTGTTCTACATGCTTATCTCTACTATATCTCTATGGTTTTCACATGAATGTTGATATCGGGCCAATGACAAATATCACTCTCTTGTTTTTTTTTTTTACAGAAACCTTACATCCCTAGCTTTGTTGAAGGTCTCAATATTACTGATGAAATGCTGAATCCACTTTCGGTTACAAGGCAATTGGTAGACCAGATATCTCTTGCCAAGGTTTATCTTGTCATCTCAAAGGAAAGCAACAATCCCCAATTTGCTGATGAGCTAGGTGCCCAAATACACTACTCTCAAGCTCTCCTGTCTAGCGCTGCAACCCGTGGTACTCCATTAACCACTGAAGAATCCGATATGGCAATTCGTAACATGGCCTTCCTACTCTATCAAGCTCAACAGCTACATTATGATGGTGCAACAATGATTATGAAGTTGAAAGGGCAAATTCAATCTCTTGAAGAGAAATCAAGCTTGGAGGCGGAAAAGAGTACCAAGTATGGGCAAATAGCTGCCGAAGAGCTTCCAAAAGGTCTGTACTGCCTTGGTGTCCGGCTAACTAAGGAATTGTTTAGAAACTCAAATTTGCAGAAAATACTGCGTGAAGGAAAGCGTCTCTCAGAGAAACTCAGAGATAATAGTCTCTACCACTATTGTGTTTTCTCCGACAACATCCTTGCTGCATCAGTCGTGGTTAATTCCACCACATGGAACTCAAAACATCCAGATCTTATTGTGTTCCACCTGGTCACAGATGAGGTGAACTATGCACCAATGAAGGCATGGTTCTCAATGAACAACTTCCGAGGTGCAACAGTGGAGATACGAAAGGTCGAGGATTTCAGCTGGCTTAATGCATCATATGTTCCCGTCCTTAAGCAGCTCCAAGACTCCGACACCCAGAACTTCTACTTTTCAGGAAGTGTGGATGGACGAACTCCAATAAAGTTTCGGAACCCAAAGTACCTATCAATGCTAAATCACCTGAGGTTTTACATCCCAGAAGTCTTTCCTGCATTGGAGAAGGTTGTATTTCTTGATGATGATGTAATAGTTCAAAAGGATCTCTCCGAATTGTTCTCAATAACTCTTAATGGGAACGTAATGGGGGCTGTTGAGACTTGCATGGAGACATTCCACAGGTTTCACAGGTATCTAAACTACTCCCACCCTCTGATCCGTGCCCATTTTGATCCAGATGCCTGTGGATGGGCATTTGGCATGAATATTATTGATTTGAAGGCGTGGAGGGAGAAAAACGTCACTGGCATATACCACTACTGGCAGGAGAGAAACAAGGACCACACCCTGTGGAAGCTTGGTTCACTGCCGCCTGGATTATTGGCCTTCTATGGGCTGGTTGAGACACTGGATCCAAAGTGGCATGTGTTGGGTCTGGGGTATACAACTGTGGAGCCTTCGGCGATCAAGGATGGTGCAGTTTTGCATTACAATGGGAACTTGAAGCCTTGGCTGAAGATTGGAATGGAGAAATATAAGGGTTTGTGGGAAAAGTATGTTGATTACTCACATCCATTGTTGCAGCAGTGTTTTGTGCGTTGATAAGTTCAGTCTTACAGACCTGTACCAGCTACGCATGAAGCTCAGGGAAGGTTGCTGGTAAAAGTCCTTATTGTGATTGATCTTCAAGGTCAAGAGATCCTAACCAGTTTAGCAGTAGCAGAGCTAAGACACATTCAGTGATTCCGGCTTTAGTGGGAAAGAAAGCTGATTCTAGAGAGACCATCAGACTTGAGGATTAGAGAGGAACTCTCACGTTTTGTCTTGTAATTTGTACATCTCTATCTCATTCACAGAAATTATTGTAATTGTTATTGTAAGGTTTTTGCAATGAATCAAATTGATCGAAAGAGAAATAAAAGTTCAGCTCATTCTGATTTTTGAGCACGTTGTTATCCTTTATTCTTTCTTTTTTCTGATCATTCTTAGTGCTTTTGATCAACCCTAGCTTTTTTTATCATACAAATAAACAAACTGAAGAACCAAATAAACATGTAGATGTAGCATCTACTTTAAAATGTTCCAGATTGTTTTGGAGAGTGACTGCTTTTTTCACTGAATCCGCATAGTAAAAAAAGAATATTATAAACAAAAATGACAGTCGTCATGCTACAGCTCATTAGGCCCGTTTGGTACGGGAATATCAAATGTGAATAACCCTTAATTCAGATTAAGGGAGGGAATATTCATGTAATATTCCCAAATCCACTACTTATTCCACACTTTATTCCCAAACACATTTCTTTACTCCAAGTAATCATTATAAAGTTATTCTCACTCTCCATTATATTTTTCCCTTATTCCAAGTAATCATTACAAAGTTATTCCTGAAATCGAAAATAAATTCCCTTAGCCCGGAATAAAGTTATCCCCGTACCGAACGAGCCCTTTAGTATCATAGCTCTAAGCCCCTGTTTGGTATGGAGTTAAGGAGAATAACACTCATTATCCCACATTTCTACCCCAAACATCAAAAGTAATCATTACTACTTTATCCTCATTCCACCTACCACCATTACTCTAGTTTTTTCTATCCCCATTCCTTAACCCCACCTTTTCTAACTCTATTCCTCCTTAACCTCACCTTTTCTAACCTCATACCACACGAGCTAAATGGGCTTGTTGGGCCTATGTTCCTGCCCGCCCCGACAGCGGTGATCCGTTGAGGAATCGGTTTATTCAACAGGTGGGTCGGGTTCGGGCTAACGATATTGGGTCGGGGGGCCTGCAGTACCTCACTTACTGCAGGCTCTGCAGTGGTTAAATCCAAATCACAGATCTGAAATTTCTTCGTATCAACGGTTGAGATTATAAGGAGAAAAGCCTAAGCTAGTTCTCTCAGCCAACAGTGCCGCTCCTAAGCTCTCCTTCGTCGTTCCCTAAGCCCGGTGCTCCCTCGGCCTCTCCCACGAGATCTCTCACCGCCAAGGCACTTCGCGCCAAAGCATCCCCTGACGTCCTCGCCTTCCAAAAATCATTGATCTTGGAGGGTTTAAGATCGTTGATCTTGGAGGGTTTAAGGACTCTTTACATACCAAACTGGAAAGAGTGGAAGGGCGGGGAGTCGAGTTAGAGCCATAGGTTCTTCCCCTTTCGGCGGGCTGCAACGACGGCCTTCCCAACGAGCGCTGCCTCGAGATCGCGCGGGGAGACGCCGTCGATGACCTTGGGGTCGTCCGCCACCACGCAACGCCTGATACGCTTCCCGACGCAATGCGCCTCGATCGCCCGCCAGGCCGCCTCCACCTCCGGGAGGTCCGGCATCGCTTTTGGGACCTAGCTCTTCTCGGGGTTGGAGCGGGGAGCTGAGGGGTTGAGGAAGGTGACCTCACCGGGAGATAGATCTGAAGAAATTTCAACCGTTGATCTGAAGAAATTTCAGATCTGTGATTTGGATTTAACAGCATGCAGTAAGTGAGGTACTGCAGGCCCCCCGAACCCAAAGATATTTCGAACCGGACCAACCCGACCCGATTTGTGTATATAAGCAGATCGGTTGGTGTCTCCAAACCCTAAACTCTGGTGGCTGTGTGAGCCATGGAGTCCATGGACGAGATGGAGAGGAGAGGAAGGGTGGAAGGCGAGAAGGGGAAGCCCGTCGTTAGGGACATCAGGAGATATTACTGCGATTACTGTGGGATTTTCCGATCCAAGAAGTGCTTGATCCGATCCCACCTCTTATCCCACCATAAGGTATCTATCTAGATAACCATGGATTCATTTGTGTTTTCGATTGATCTATTGTTTGAGGCTGTTTGTCTTCATAAAAATGGTTTTTTTTTCAATTGGGATGTATTGATAGATTTGTTTTGGAATGGATGTTTTTGGTGGTTGATGGATTTTTATAGCTTTTGAGAAGCTTATTAGTTATTTAGATCGCAAAATTCGAGATTGAAATTAGTTTAATAGTTGATGGACATCTTTGAAGTATAGAACGAAACCTTCAGCTCAACATCTGTGGATACGATAACTCATGGACTTATGAGATGGTCTAATGCCTTTTTTGTGGTGCATCCAAAGGCCTGAAGTATGAAACCTCAATTTTTATCAGCATTATGTGTGGTAAGCATAGAATTATGAGGTCTTTTCTTTCACTTTGTGTTGTATTTCCAAAGCTAGAGGACCTGCATTTGCATGCATGTCATGCAACTCTCCATTTGAGGTTATGTGGTAGCCAACATGAAATACAGATGATCACGCAAATGAAACTTAAATTTGAAGATAATGCATTTTTGAAAATCATTTATGTTTTTTTTGTCCATTCATGTTAGTACTTAACTGTATAATTGATACATAGGAGGAAATGGAGGCTGCGAATAATGATCTACATGATGGAACTGGTGTGGCTGGTGAGAAAGCTCCTAATACTTGCGAGGAATGTGGTGCAAGCTTTTCCAAGCCTGCTTATCTCAGGCAACACATGCAAAGCCACTCACTTCAGGTTTTTTATCCCTTTTACTCCTGGTAGCTCACTTTCTTGGTGGGAAGTGTAGTTGCTCACTGAGTCTCACATGAAGCTCTTTTTCTTTGTGGGTTTTTGAGGTTCATCTAATTTAATAAGCGGCAGTCATACATTTGGAGAACATATATGTTGCTCACCTTGCAATAGCAACCTAATTAATCTTTTGACCCACTAAGTTTTTTAGCTCTGCTCGATAGAACTACTCTGCAAACTGTTGCTGTGAGATCGATGCTTGGTGTAGTGAAACCAAGTTGTGACACGATGATAATCATAGTATCACATTTTGTTGGTTTGACTTCAAGGAAAATGATTTTGCAGGATTAGGAGTTTTGGGATGAAACCTGGATGTAGAGCGTGAAGCATTGGATCCCATGTAAAGAACTCCAAAATGCAATGAGGCTACATTTTTTTAAACTTGAATGGACCAGTATCAGGATGGGGGACCTCCTGTGAAGCTCCATCAAGAAAGCCTCAGTTCACGCACTGTGGTTTAATGAGGTTTGCTCTTGACTGTTTGGCTTACACCAATGTTCTCGTTGGTGGTCTAAGAACTGTAGCTTTACTATTTGCACTATATATATTCTATTGGCAGTTGATAATTCTGGCAATGACTATGATGTTATTTTGATTATATTAACTTATGGATTATTTTTTATGGCTTTTCTGAGCACTCTGAATGTAGGCTAATAACGTGAAAATGAAGTTGCGTCAGGTTATCAGCTTTTACTTTTCCGTGGTTGTATATTAATGAAATTCTCAGTTCTTTTCTTATATAGCTCAGAATAGTAGCGTAGATTGTTGTTTGTGTTTTAAGTATTTGAAATGAAAGTCAACATTCTTATCATAAGCATGTGATTAGCAATGTGCAGGTTTGTGTTATGATAATAGTCGATCAGATGATGTTCCACAATGATATTGCAGTGTGATCTAAGCTTTCTTTTGTCATAAGTGATTGAAGTTAGTTATTATATGTTGGCTTGACTCCCATTTCTCTATGTATTGTAGAGGCCTTTTCGCTGCCCGCTGGATGATTGCCATTGTAGCTACCGTCGCAAGGATCACCTGGAGCGCCATTTACTTAAGCACCAAGGGAAACTGTTTGCTTGTCCTGTGGAGAACTGCAATGGGAGGTTTTCGGTACAAGCCAATATGAAGAGGCATGTTAAAGAATTTCATGATGATGAGTCTCCTGCTGTGACTGAAAAGCAACATATTTGCCAAGAAGCTGGATGTGGGAAGAAATTTAAGTATGCGTCACAATTGAGAAACCATGAGGATGCACATGGTAAGTTGCTCTGCTGGGCCATGTCTTTGGATCATTTTTGTCATTTTTATTATCATGGGTTGTTGGTCGCTGATCCATGAGCTTAAGAGCAAGCTTTATTTCATTTGTTTGGATGTGCCTTTCTTCTACCAACTTGGCTGTGATCTGCTTATATGGTACTGGATTGTATGGAATATATTTGCTATACTTTCTTCCATGAGTTCTCTGTAGTTTGTAATGGGCTTTTTTTTTATACTGAACTTGTTAAGGACGGGTGTGTTATATTGTTTTCTATATAGATCTATGTGGCTCCATCATTCATGTGGTACCAGATTCTTTTCTCTTCTAATGGATTACACCTGGAAATCCTGATTCTCTTTTCTTGTTTCCTTGAACTTCCTAATGCATATGCTACAGTTAAACTTGATGCTCTGGAGGTTGTATGTGGTGAACCTGGCTGTCTGAGATTCTTCACAAATTCTGATTGCCTCAAGGCCCATATGCACTCGTGTCATCGATATGTTAGATGCGAGGTCTGTGGGTCCCGACAACTTAAGAAAAATTTTAAACGGCATAAGCAAATGCATGACACGGATGGTGATGTTGAGAAGATCAAGTGCAGTTTTGATGGTTGCCAATGCTCGTTCTCAAATGTGAGATTCCAAACTTATTTTATAATATGCTTATTTTTGCCAGATCCAATGTGCTTATTGTAGTTTTAATAGTCATCATGTATATACAATGTTTCTTGTGGAAAAAGAAAGAACTGGAAGCTCATACTTGAGAACAATAAATGTGCATTGTCAAAGTTCCAGTGGCAGCTAATTGTCTTTAATTGCAATGTGTAGACCTCTACAAACCTGTTCAGTGGTTCCAGTAACATAGATCTTGACAATGAATGCTTAAGCATGTGTCTGGTACCCATGGGCTTTGTGGACTGATCTCATTTTTCTTCCCACTGCACCTAAAGCATTAGTACGCATGAATGGCATGATCACAAACCTCTTCAGTTCTCAAAACAATGGAGGGAATTGGAATACATGCTAGAGTAAGATGGAATGGACCAATATCAAGCTGAAATAGAATAGGTACTCATGAACTGTACCTGGAACATATTTTTGATTTAGCTTATATAATTGAATGAACCTTGTTTGATTTTGTTCTCTCGATTATCAAATTCTATCTCCTGTCTTCACTCGAAAGTTTGAAGAAATGCAAGCTGCAAAACACGTGTGCTATCCTCTATTCATGATGTTTACTCGTGCTTTGTCCTTATTTGCAGAAATCTAATCTTAATACACATGTAAAAGCTGTCCATCAACAGCTCCGACCATTCTCTTGTCGAGTCTCAGGATGTGGGAGGAATTTTTCTTACAAGCATGTGAGGGATAATCACGAGACCAGCTGTGGTCGTGCCTATGTGCAAGTGAGTTCGTGGATTATTATTATTTTGTCCAAGTTTTCCTATGTTTATATATCTTGAAGTTTTGATAGTATCAGCAGTGATCAAGCATTGATGGTGCCTCCCCTTTTTAATTTGTTTTGTGTAATTTATGCCTCAATAAGGCTTTTTTTTTATGCATATAATGCAACTAAATTATCATCCATTTATTTTCATTACTTTTCAATAGCTTTTAATGGATGTCAGAATCTCTTCTGTAAAGATGGACAGAGAAGTTTTCATTAGACTGATCAGACATTAAGGGTCTTCTCTTGTTCCTTTAGTTTGATCAAGCATGCCTAATATGCCTACACTAGATGCTTGATCTTAACCTATTTGAGTTTTTGATTGCAGGGTGACTTTATTGAATCTGATGAGCAGTTCCGTTCTCGGCCAAGGGGTGGGAGGAAGAGGAAACCCATCTCTGTGGAATCTTTGATGCGGAAAAGGGTCGTTCCGCCTGAGGGAGATTCAGCTCTCGATGATGGGCAACAATACTTGAGATGGCTTCTTGGAGACGACCGACCGTGAATGGCTCTGCATGCAACAGGTTCTCTGGACCTCACAACCTTTCGGTCTTTGAATTTTCAGAATAGTTCACAGGAAGTACATATAAATAGAAAGTTAAGAACAGAGATTATAAGCTTCTTGCGATGTAACAGAGATTTTACTTCGCAATAAGAAAAAAATGGTGCGTTTTTTTATTTGCTCTGTTTCATTCTTATGTTTGTCTGTAAGACAGACTTGTGCTTGTGGTTAAAGAACAAGTATCTTAGGTTAAGATACGTCAATCTTTAAATACGTCACATCCTCCTAAGAAATTCTAAAAAAGCAAATCCTGCAATACGTGAAAGAGAAATTTGATCATCGAAAGAGCTTTAATATGCAGGTTAGCCACTTTAAGCATTTCCTGTATTTGAAGTTATTGACCAATGAAATCATAGGGTTTCTTTCAATGGTTGAATCAAGCTTATGATAGTAGGATACTTTCATGAAAAACCATGAGCATTTTTATTCCTGCATAATTATGCACGCAGAGTAATATCTCTAACCCAGCCCCCGAAAGGTTGGTATCATCACCCACAGACAAATGCAGAATTCAAACAATTCTGGAGGATGAATCTAATGAACAGAGCGCGCCATAATCACCATAGAAACCCCTCGAGAGTGGGCAGGACCCGGGCTTAGGGGGCAGAATGGCCTACATACCAACTCCTACGAGTTATTGGTCGGGTATGTGCCTGCATCTACATCGTAAGCCACACTGCATCAGTGCCTGCAAGAGCAGAAAAATAAAGTGTCAACAGAAGGTCAGGCTTATTAAAAAACCGATTCTAAAAGTACTTTAGAACAGAAGTAAATATGCAGCTTGCTGATTCCAACTTCTGCAGAAAAAAAAGAAATCAGTCATCATAATTGTTGTTTATCGATTCTTGTAAAAGGATTAAACAAATCCATGATGCCACCCATACAAGAGAATTGACCAGAAATCAGACAAATCTCCACAAAGTGACATAAACAGGGTTGCTGCTGTATCCGGAAAAAGGAAGTTCCATCAAGAAGAATTGTTGATGCAAAAGGAAAAGCCTTCAGGAAGACATGAATAGAAACCCAAGTACGAGAAATCTAAGCAACATCAACAAGTTGAATCACTTTTAGCAATCATTGCCATCACTCATGGTATGTTGTTCTTGGGGTAGGAAGTTGCTAGCCTATAACTACTATGCCTAATGCTAGACACGAATTATTTCTGAATCAGTATCAACAACCTTATCACGATCTTTTCCCTCCATAACGTCAAAGTGCAGAACAATGAATATAATCTCAACTAACTGATGCGTTGTAAGGAGCTCGTGATGGATTTGCCCTAGGCCTGTATATAGATTTTGAAGAATTAGTAACTATCCATATAGATTTGCATGTTCAACTGTTCCTCTCTCAGTACTTTTAATGTAAAGAAGATTACAAAAACAAACGACACTCAACAAGCAAGTACTGAGCTTTGACCAGAAGCACAAAGAGACTTCCAGAAGACGTATGTGGCCATGAGGAAAAAGAAGATATGAGTTCAAAGAAATACTAAGAAAGAGAAGACAAGTTGCTTATAGCATAAAGCAGTCCAGCAAGTAGAGGCTTATCTACATCTATCAAGGTAGAATAAGTGAAAGGAAAAGACCATGGAATATGGAAATAGTGACGTTACCTGCACTGCAGTTGAAACAGATATTTTGCGAAGGAGACCATAATTTCAACAAGAAGCCCTGGAACAAATGCCTCAGCATTTAAAAGATTCTTTACACATGATGGGTGAAAAGCTCAAAAGAGCTACCGCTGCAAGCGAACACAGGGAATCAAATACAGATGCAAATCAAGGGAGAGAAAACATTAGTTGACAATAATTAGACAAGTGCTCTTACTTTCATGAAATCTTCTACCCAAATATCATCATCAGCGCCTTATAAAAGTGTATGTCAGACGGGCTATGGAGCAGAGCTCAGACACAGGACTCCAGAAGAGACGAGCAGGGAAATCAGCTATCAGCCAGACTTCAATAATTGGCACCACATACTTTGGCTACTGCGACTGTGACAGCATGTGACAACACAAAATTCATGAAATGAACCTCTAGATTCCATCTTACAGAGATTGCAGATTGAACTTTTATGTAAAATCAGACTTAAAAATACATTATACAAATCCTGGAAGAGATTCTAGCAAAAAAGTTGGAAGATACTGCTCCTCCAAATCATCTAGGTGATATTTTGATCGTAATCTCAAAGCAGTTACTAATTGGAGTACTCAATTAAGACATCCCATAATTCTGAAAATAGAGGACGAAACAGCACCCCGTTTGCCCTCCCATGTAGCAGTTTGCAATCTGATAGTGGATAGATGCTACAGACATCACTGGACGACTGCCAAAATCAGAACCATACAGTAAACCTCACAGAGTGTCGAAGATAGAAGTCAGCAAAGCAAGGACTCCAATACCTTATAGCATGATTATAATGAAAGCATGAAGTCTTGATGAACGAAGTCGTTAGTTGGCACCTCAGTAAAACTATTTTGCTCAAGGCTTGCAAAGCTTGCAGTGCCCTCCCGAGGATAGAATGAAACCACTTGTTTCACAGGTGTAATGGTGTAGATGTCTATGATCAGCACAAAGCATCATGGATTGTTGTGCTAGGTCAGCACGGTCCGTGTCCACCGATACATATCGTGCTGGTAAAATACCAAGCACAACGCAGATATACTCGGCACAGACCCCATGCCGAGTAATTTTCCCTCCTAAAGAGGCTCCGTGCCATGGGCATGGGGTCTGTTCCACGTGTCGGGAAGATATGCGCTGCTGGGATATAGGTGCCACCGGCACAACAATCCTTACAAAAATCCAAAATGTTCCAAAAGAGTTCATGCTCCATATTTTATAGTCTACTAATGCAAATTCATAAAGGTAGAAGATAAGATCAACTTGACTTCTGAAATGAAGCAACTCCCTATTCTCGTTTTCATGAAAGTCTAAGGCCTAAACTTCTACGGATAGAGAATACATAGTAGGGTTCTAATTACCAATGATCACAAATGATGTATAGACTTTAACACAAACCAAAGGTAAATAGTGGATAGGACATCAACATTTGACCATAAAAGAATCAAAATTCTAGTCCATGTTCAAAATCTACATGGGGATTAACTATGAATCATAGAACCAGTGAACTCAAGATTCAATGCTAGCAGAAATATTCATATTTAGACTTCCATAAAAAATGGTAACTTGAACCTGGCAAATAATACAGCTTCCAAAATCATTTACCAAAACCAAAACATTGTGAGAGATTTGAGTTCCAAGCACCTCTTGTTTGGAGGACAAGAATTAATTACTATCAGGGACCATCATATTAGGCCAAAGCTTTTCTACTTTTTACAAGGTCCTGCAAACCATAATTGATCGATCATCATAACTTTCTTATCCGATGTGAAGGATGCGCAGATATTCAATAAAAAGTTCCATTATGGATCAACCCAATTAAAAAAAAGACTACGAAAAAGTTCATGGAGCCTCTTCTATGTAAATTTAAGGCTGAGGCCGAAATTTTTTGTGAATCCGCCCTTAGCAAGAATGTTTCTAAAGCCTAGTATATCTTCACCATCGATTTCAACAATGACAACCAAAACGAGATAAGATGTTTGGGCATAGTAATATCTTAGATACAGATTAAACATCTAGAAATAAGCTTCATGGGTGCTAAGAGGCATTTATGCACATAAGGATAAACTAATATTTGAATGAGGGAGGACAAAACATAAACAGAAAGATCCACATCAAGGTCGATAATCTTATATATGAGAAAAATCTCAGCATTTCACACCTCCAATTTAGTACCTTTTTTCCTGTTCATTTTCGACGATTTTGCATAACAGATGCTCCTACTATGCCAACTTTATCGGACTTAATTCGAAGATTTGTTTAGTCATGATCATATTTCTTTCTTACCTATAGAGATAGCGGGTGCATAGAGGTTTACATGTATCAAGCTCCAAGACTACGAACCATAAATCACTCAAAAGAAGGTTTGAATACTATATGTGTAGTGCTCTTGAGGTAATTGAGGTCCATTCAACAACAATCCAAAGAATCCACTACAAAGTTTCCAATGTAATTCCTTTTATGGGAAGAACATAATGCCACAGAAAATGCAGATCATGCCACTGCTCTTAACTATGTCTAGTTAAGGCCTTCAGATACTCAATCTATTCTTTCCAAAAATTTAAGGATCACTTGACAACGCTTAGAATCATTTTTATTTCTCAATTACCCTTTAGATAGAAAGAGAATCATATACATTAGTCAGTTAACTGTAACATTCCAGAATATACTATAATGTACCAAAAGTCAATTGTGTCAATATTCAGCAGCATTCAGAAGGATAAGTTCATCGAAGTACGCTCCCACATTATAGAAGTTGTACAACATTCTATCTTCAGCTATAACATGTTTTTGGAGGCCATTTTGAAGTTATTTGGCATCTACTTGATGATTTTAATAAAATTCCAATTATTACTTACTGAAGAATCTTTCCGCCAACTATTCCAGCATTTAGTCCTCCTGACATTCATTGATATGCCTTATATGGACATACAGATTTTGTCCACCCATGAGCGCCCCGAAAATAGTTGAAACTGCCATCAGAAGAGCCTTGACAAATGCAATTTTTAATATTGTGAACAATGAAAACTAACATCAGACATAAACGGAAAATTTCTTTTTAGTGACCTTTAAAGAAGATATTGCAGGAATATGTGCACCCCTAAGATTCTATTTAGAGAAGCATGTGCTAAAACAAACCTCGCCATAGCGACTGAGATGCATACTTATTAGAAAGATGGCGAGGCAGTGTTAAGTCAAATACAAGGCGGAACAAGGATCCAACAAAATTTGTCCTATTGGTTAAGTAAGAGTAAGTCTAACTCAAACAAAGCTATTAAGTCACGGAGTGTGATCATATCAAAACAAGGCATGGCAACAACATATGCTTCTGCGAAATGCATAACGAGCACCAAAATAGAATGTTTTGAGAAAGTTTTGAATGAGTTCTTTAGTACATGTGCCAACATGTTTGCTGGGGAGCTATTACATTAATAGAACGAGATTACGGAGGTATATAGGTTGCAAGTTTCAAAGAATTTGCATGTGTATTGTTTTACAGTTGTGAGAGGAACACACATTAATGAGTTAGGTTCTGGAAATGTATACCATGAAAGAAATTACAGCAATATTTTTCAAATAGCAGAATTTGAGTAGCTAGTGGCAGTGGTAGTGGCAGCAACAATTATGGAAATGTCCAAGAAACCTGAAAAAAGTAGACAGATTACTATGGGTAATCGCTAAAGAACTGTTGCAGTCTTAATTAAAGTAGCTCATCCATAGGAACAAGCTAGATGAAAGACCAAGTTCTTGATAAACCTATCAGCCTTTTTTACATTCTTACACAAACATTTTGTATTGGAGAAGAAAAAATGAAGAACGGCTGCCACAACTATGAGAAGTAAAATAAACCTACCATTTTTGAAGAATAATAGATCTTCTTAAGTGCAATTCCTCAATCCTTTAATTGTAGTTAGAAACTCAAATAGCACCTTTAAGAAACCATTTTCACACCTTGACAATGATAGCTGTCTAAGCAACTTTTAAGCATTCCATTCTTGGTGAAGACTTTCGGGCTAGGGTGAACAGATCCTCACCCATCGAATAGTTTCTTTGCTTACTTGTTTCTTTTTTACTTTTCTTCAACAACCTGAGGATAGTCTGACATGTCGTAATAATATTATTTCCAAAGATTTCAATGTCGGCCGGCATTGTATGCGCCAGCCGGCTTCGCTTTCGAGCCAGGCTCAGGCACAGGCTCTGTCGCTCAATTGCCGATTTTTATAGCTTTTGAGAAGCTTATTAGTTATTTAGATCGCAAAATTCGAGAATGAAATTAGTTTAATAGTTGATGGACATCTTTGAAGTATAGAACGAAACCTTCAGATCAACATCTGTGGATACGATAACTCATGGACTTGTGAGATGGTCTAATGCCTTTTTTGTGGTGCTTCCAAAGGCCAGAAGTATGAAACCTCAATTTTTATCAGCATTATGTGTGGTAAGCATGGAATTATGAGGTATTTTCTTTCACTTTGTGTGGTAAGTCCAAAGCATTATGTGTGGTAAGCATTTGCATGCATGTCATGCAACTCTGCACTTGAGGTTATGTGGTAGCCAACATGAAATACAGATGATCACGCGAATGAAACTTAAATTTGAAGATAATGCAGTTTTGAAAATCATTTATGTTTTTTTGTCCATTCGTGTTAGTACTGAACTGTATAATTGATACATAGGAGGAAATGGAGGCTGCGAATAATGATCTACATGATGGAACTGGTGTGGCTGGTGAGAAAGCTCCTAATACTTGCGAGGAATGTGGTGCAAGCTTTTCCAAGCCTGCTTATCTCAGGCAACACATGCAAAGCCACTCACTTCAGGTTTTTTATCCCTTTGACTCCTGGTAGCTCACTTTCTTGGTGGGAAGTGTAGTTGCTCAATGATTCTCACATGAAGCTCTTTTTCTTTGTGGATTTTTGAGGTTCATCTAATTTAATAAGCGGCAGTCTTACATTTAGAGAACATATATGTTGCTCACCTTGCAATAGCAACCTAATTAATCTTTTGACCCACTAAATTTTTCAGCTCTGCTCGATAGAACTACTCTGCAAACTGTTGCTGTGAGATCGATACTTGGTGTAGTGAAACCAAGTTGTGACACGATGATAATCATAGTATCACATTTTGTTGTTTTGACTTCAAGGAAAATGATTCTGCAGGATTAGGAGTTTTGGGATGAAACCTGGATGTAGAGCGTGAAGCATTGGATCCCATGTAAAGAACTCCAAAATGCAATGAGGCTACATTTTTTAAACTTGAATGGACCAGTATCAGGATGGGGGACCTCCTGTGAAGCTCCATCAAGAAAGCCTCAGTTCACGCACTGTGGTTTAATGAGGTTTGCTCTTGAGACTTGCATGGAGACATTCCACAGGTTTCACAGGTATCTAAACTACTCCCACCCTCTGATCCGTGCCCATTTTGATCCAGATGCCTGTGGATGGGCATTTGGCATGAATGTTATTGATTTGAAGGCGTGGAGGGAGAAAAACGTCACTGGGATATACCACTACTGGCAGGAGAGAAACAAGGACCAGACCCTGTGGAAGCTTGGTTCACTGCCGCCTGGATTATTGGCCTTCTATGGGCTGGTTGAGACACTGGATCCAAAGTGGCATGTGTTGGGTCTGGGGTATACAACTGTGGAGCCTTCGGCAATCAAGGATGGTGCAGTTTTGCATTACAATGGGAACTTGAAGCCTTGGCTGAAGATTGGAATGGAGAAATATAAGGGTTTGTGGGAAAAGTATGTTGATTACTCGCATCCATTGTTGCAGCAGTGTTTTGTGCGTTGATAAGTTCAGTCTTTACAGACCTGTACCAGCTACACATGAAGCTCAGGGAAGGTTGCTGGTAAAAGTCCTTGTTGTGATTTATCTTCAAGGTCAAGAGATCCTAACCAGTGTAGCAGTAGCAGAGCTTAGACACATTCAGTGATTCCGGCTTAGTGGGAAAGAAAAGTGATTCTAGAGAGACCATCAGACTTGAGGATTAGAGAGGGAACTCTCACGTTTTGTCTTGTAATTTGTACATCTCCATCTCATTCACAGAAATGATTGTAATTGTTATTGTAAGGTTTTTGCAATGAATCAAATTGATCGAAAGAGAAATAAAAGTTCTTCAGCTCATTCTGATTTTTTAGCATTTTGTTATCCTTTATTCTTTCTTTTTTCTTATCATTCTTAGTGCTTTTGATCAACCCTAGCTTTTTTATCATACAAATAACAAACTGAAGAACCAAATAAACATGTAGATGTAGCATCTACTTTAAAAAAAAGAATATTATAAACAAAAAAAGTCGTTCGCCATGCTACAGCTCATTAGTATTAGAGCTCTAAATGGGCTTGTTGGGCCTCTGTTCCCACCCGGCCGCCGACACAGCGGCGCTCCGTTGAGGAATCGGTTTATTCAGCATGCGGGTCGGGTTCGGGCTAAAGATATCGCGAACCGGACCAACCCGACCCGATTTGTGGATATAAGAGCATCTCCAACGCTGGCTGCATTTTTGCAGCCAGCGTTGGCACTATTTGCTGCAAAAATGCAGCAATAGTGTGTTTCATCTCCAACGCAAGCAGCTGTAAAAAAAGAGATTCCCTTATAATAATATTATTTTATAGTCCAAGCAATTAATAATAAAAAAGAGTGTATAAATTACTGAATATATTATATAATTAACTATCATATAGAAAATATTACAAAATTAACTAAAATACAGAAAAAAAAACTACATAATTAACTAAAATATAGAAAAAATTACATTTCAGCAATTAATAATAAAAAAGAGTGCAGAAAATCAAAAAAATACTAATATTCCGGCAGATCATCGCCGAATTCACTGCCACTCTCGCGTGCACTTCCTCCGTGCTGACCTCCTCCATACCCAGCTCCCCCGTAATGGCTTCCTCCGTATTGGCTTCCTCCATATTGGCTCCCTCCGTATTGGCTTCCTCCATACTTGTGAGGACCTGCCCCTCTTTTTTTTTCTTTGGCTTGTTGTTGACCCAAGGGCAATTTGGGAAATTGCGCCTTGGCGGTCGTTTCACACTGGGTGTGCACACACAGATCTTGTTTGGTGCTTGTGTTTGTTTAGAAAGGTTAGGTGGAACCAAGTTCGGAAGTTCTGGGCTTGGGCCTGTTTTTCAGCCTAAGTTGGCCCTTCTGGACAGAGAGGATCGATCCTTTGGTCGAGGAGGATCGATCCCCCTTGCCCTGGAAGTCGTTGGCGGTGGCTTTCGAAGGACGGTCCTTCGCCTTTCCCCCGCCTTTGCCGGCTTTCCCCCGGCCTTACCCCCTTCCCCTCCTCTTTCCTTTCCTTCTCTTCTTCCTTCTTCTTCCTCGCGAGAGCTCTGCTTCCCCTGTTTCCGGCTGAGAGCTTCCGCTTCGCCGTTCTCCCTCCTTCGGTCACCGTTCTTGGAGCTTGAAGGCTTGTTGGAACCGTGACGGCGTGAGGAAGATCCTAACCTAGGCTTCGTGGATCGAAGCAGCTCTGAGGAGGTAGGGTTCTCACTCAAAGACTCCGGCTTGTTTGAGGGTTTTAAAATCCGGGTTTTGTTTTGCTTAGATCTCCTTGTGGAGTTGATGTTTTCCGGTTTTGAAGCCATGAGCAGCTTCGGGGTTCTTAGATCTACCAGCCCACCAAGTTTAGTGAGGTTTGGTTGTATCTTCCGGCGGTTTCCCAGCCGGAAGTACGCCGGAACCCATCAGGATCGATCCTCCTGAGAGGAAGGATCGATCTTCCTTGGTGCGACTTGAAGGGCGCCCTCTATCTCGAGAAATATCGATCTTCCTGGGGATCGATCTCCTTGTCTCGACAGTGAGGGGGATCTCACTGTTACTTAAGTGATCGATCCTTCCTTCGGAAGGGATTGATCCTTCAGTAGCAAAGAGGGTTTTCAACGGTTTTGCCCTTGGGGCTTACTACGTTGTTCATCATGCTTAAATGTTTACTGCTTTGTGGTTAACCGAGGGAGTAATGAACCCTTGGGAATGCTTAGTGTAGATGGGCCATGGGTTATGCCCTTTTACCGCTTTGTGGTGAACCGAAGGAGTCATGACTCTCGGGAGTGATAGTTTAAATGGGCCGAAGGTGTGCCCATGTTGTGCTGTTTGTTACTGCTTTCCCTACTCATTTCCTGCCCTGCTTCCTGTGCATTAGTCATGCTAGGTTAGACTGGGTGGGGTTGACCCATGGACTCCGGTGATCTAAGGCTAAGCGTTGGATGCCGTTACCCGGCAAGGGTGTCCTACAGTTATCGTCTGGCCCACCCTGTGTCAGGGACCGTCGGAGGTAGCCCAGTCCTTGAGCAGTGGCTATCGGAGGGACGTATGTTGGACAGAAACCTTGGGGAGGGAAACATCGATGGGATCGATGGACTCTCTTGCTAGACTTAGTCTTTGGTCAAGAGTTGGGGGTCCTGGTGGCTCTGTGGCTTGGAGTACTGAGAGATGGTAGTCTTAACCTCGGTCGTTCCGCCAAGTGTGGAGATCCCGCTTGGAGAAGGGTGTCCTACCAGTAGCGCCATGCCCACCCTGCGGCAGAGATTGTCGGAGTTGTCCACCCCTGAGCAGTGGTTGTCGTAGGGGCGTACTTGGGACAGGAGTCCTTCGGGTTATTGACGGGATTTATGGGATCCTTGGCAAGCCTCAGTACTTGGCTTCAGGGTGGGTTCGTTCGGGTTTGCCTTCTTAGTGAGAGTGGTAGAGTAGGACCCTTCTGAGCTGTTGCTCATTCCTACCTGGACTGTGTTGTTTGCAGGTGTGGGTCCCAGCTCCTCTCCGGTGCTTCCCCGTCGGTTGTCTCGTGGTGGCGCGCCGGCTCCTGACCATGTCTGAGGGTCAGGATGGTTTTGTTTGTGCCTTTGCGGAGACCCCGGTGGGTGCTGTAGCTTTTTGGGGACTGTTGATCCCTTGTAGATCCTGTTGCACTAAACTCTGTTGTATTTAGAACTCTATTATATCTGTTTGTAATAGATGTTAATAGTTGTTGTTCTTTGCTTCCGCTTGTGCCTGTTATCAGTTGTTTCCGCCAGCTGTGTGTTAGTCTCAACTGTTTCCGCCAGTTGGGGCTAGTAGTTGTAGGTTTTTCCCCCTCGTGTCCCGGCCCGGTCTGGGGTCTGCGGGTCGGGGCGCGACAATACTGGCCTTCTCCATAATAATCTCCTCCGTGCTGGTCTCCTCCGTACTGACCACCTTCGTCACCAGTACCTCTGTGCTGACTTCCTCCGTACTCAACTCCTCCGAGTGCCGAAGATCCTCCACATTGTGGTTGTCTTATGGTTCTATTCAAAAAAATTTTTTTTCTGCCGAAAATATTCACGTTCCGAAGTATCATTGATACTATCCAAATTTATTAACATGATTTCGTTATCTTGTTGAGCACTCCGAAGTTCTAACTTTTTCCTATCATTTTCAGCCTTCAACATCATAAGTTGATGCATAGATGATCTGTCATTTTCTCGTTGTTCTTGACCTCTTTTTAAAATCTTCAAGATTTCTTCATTTTCTTGAGTTATGGCTTCAACATCATAACTTCTACCACTTACTTGTCTCCTCTTTGCCTTTTCTTTCTTCCTTCCTTCCAGTAGGTCGACTATTTGGATCAGAGATCGGCGATTGTTCATCAGCAGTGGCAGGGTAAATCACATCGTCGTCTGCATTTAAGTCTATAGATTTTCGACGAGGGGAAGAGTTAGAATCAAAATCTTCAGACAAACCAATATTTGGTGATTTCAAAGCAATAGTAGACTCGACACATGTATCTACCCACTTTTCCGCATCCTTCAAAATCGACCAAACATGTTCAAATTGAAATCCTTTTGTCTCCTGTGAATCTTCTTGGTACAACATTTTCGCATCATTGAGCTAAAAAAATGATGGTAAGTGTAATAAGATACAACATAATATACAAGAACATTAGAAATATAATTTAAATACTTACAATATCGAGGTCAGAAGCACCGCTCGGGTTACGGCGCTCTATCTGTCGAATACATCCTCGAAATTTGTTGATCTTGTTTATAATCAGTTGCATACGACATGATAGAGATTTCGAGGTTCTACGTCCTTCGCAAGAACTAGGCCTTGTATTGTGAAACATGGTCGAAATTCTTTTCCACAGCTTGTCTTTTTTTTTATTGGCACCCATAACTGGGTCTTGAGTGACCTCAAGCCATGCATAACATAAGGCTTGATCTTCTTTCAGTAAGAATGATTTTCCACGACTAGAAGCCAAGAAGGAAAATGAAAGAGATGTGAAGGAGAAAGAGATGTGAAGGGAACGTTGGTGTGCAATTGAAAGAGCATGTATCAATACTTATAGGATTTGATTGAGACATGTGGATAGGATTTTGAAGATAAGAATCTAGTGTTCCTGGTAAAGACAAAGCCTCTGATTTTCTGATAGGATTTGATTGATGATAGAAGAGATATGTGGATAGAATTTTGAAGATAAGAATCCAATGTTGCGGATAAAGACAAAACCTTTGATTTCTTGATAGGATTTGATTGATGATAGAAGAGATATGTGGATAGGATTTTGAAGATAAGAATCCAATGTTGCGGATAAAGATAAAGCCTCTGATTTCTTGTTAGGATTTGATTGATGATAGAAGAGATATGTGGATAGGATTTTGAAGACAAGAATCCAATGTTGCGGATAAAGACAAAACCTCTGATTTTCTGATAGGATTTGATTGATAATAGAAGAGATATGTTGATAAGATTTTGGAGATAAGAATCCAATGTTTGTATCGATAGCTATCTCACGTTCCTATAAAAACAACAGTTTGCACTTGAGTGAAATCAAGATCTGCCGCTACCTAAGTTCTCTCTCTCCCCCTCTTCAAAAATGAATTATGTAGCTGGGTCATCACATTTACCATCTTCATCCATCAGAACCTCTTCTGATGATGAATTATTTTCTCAATATTTTCAAGAGTGGGAAGAAGAAACGACTGAGTGGGCGAAAGAGGATGAAATCTTGGCCCATATTTATACCTCCAACAAGGCCAAAATTGCTTATCAACTTGAAGATAATGAGCAACCAAGACGCAGAGGTTCAATACCTGGTCATGTGGTGATCAACCGCGGGAGGGTCAAAGGTAATACAAGACTATGGAATGACTACTTCTCTGATAACCCCACATATGGGGATACCCTATTTCGTAGAAGGTTTCGAATGCGAAGGAATCTATTCCTCCGTATTGTCGCTGCAGTACAAGAGCACGACAACTTCTTCGTTCAAAAGAAAGATGGTATTGGTAAGCTTGGGTTATCTACTTTACAAAAAATTACAGCAACATTTCGTATGTTGGCATATGGAACATCAGCTGATAGTACTGACGAATATATTCGAATTGGTGAGTCAACTGTAATCCAATGTTTGAAGAGATTTTGCAGGGCAATTGTAGAGGTGTACAAAAATGAATATTTGAGGTATCCCAATGCAAACGATGTTGCAAGATTGTTACAGAAAGGTAAAGAACGAGGGTTTCCAGGAATGTTGGGAAGTCTAGATTGCATGCATTGGCAATGGAAGAATTGCCCAACGGCATGGGCAGGGCAATATTTAGGACGTCATGGAGGGCCAACTATTATTCTTGAGGCAGTAGCATCATATGACTTGTGGATATGGCATGCATACTTCGGCTTACCAGGCTCGAACAATGATATTAATGTACTACAGTCGTCTCATTTGTTTGCCAACTTAACACAAGGTATTACCCCTCCTGCTCATTATACAATTCAAGGAAAAAATTATGACATTGGTTATTATTTAGCCGATGGCATATACCCGAAATGGTCGACACTTGTTCAAACCATTTCTCAGTCACAAGATAAAAAGAAACAATATTTCGCAATGATGCAAAAAGCATGCCGAAAAGATGTAGAGCGGGCATTCGGAGTTCTTCAATCAAGATTTGCCATTGTTAAGGGCCCATCACGTTTTTGGGATAAACGTGTGTTACATGATATCATGTCTGCTTGTGTTATAATGCATAATATGATTGTCGAAGATGAACGAGATGAAAATGAAAGTGTTGTCATTTCTACTCCACCACGTACTCAGCATGTTGATGAGATGGAGGCAAGTGAATCCGAATGATTTCGCCAGTTTCTTAATCGACATAAAAAGATCAAGGACAAAGAAGCACATTTTGCACTTCGAAATGCACTGATTGAACATTTATGGGAACGACATGGCAATGAAGAGATGTAATGTTTTTATCTATATTCAATGTTTTTCACGTCTTAATGCATATTAAATTAAAATTCTCAATGTTTAGTGTGTAAGATTCGTCTTCATTTTAGTATTCTGCACAAATAGCTTTAGATAATGTAATTACAATTAGAATTAATTTTATTAAAAACCCATGTACTGATGTATAATTTAAAAACCCAATAATGAAAAAAACCAATAAAAAAATAATTTATATACAATTAGATAAATAATAATTAAAAAGTATTCAATATTAGTCTTGTTTTGTAGGAATCGACAAGAGTTTTCCATTGATATATTATTTATTCTAAATAAATTAGTAATTTAAAGTTATATAAATTATTGTAGTTAAGGTACTTTAGCTATATGATATATTAGTAATTTAGAATTAAATGAGAAGATTACAAAGGATAATGTGGGAATTATAAATATTATTAAATAACTCGGCTGCATAAATGCAGCTGGGTTTGCGGGAGGGAGGAGCTGCATTTTTGCAGCCGGATTTGCAGACCGGTTGGAGTGACATCAGGCCCGGTTGGAGATGCTCTAAGGGCATCCGCATCATATGCCCTTAGAGCTTCCCTTCTCTATAATAGGGAGCCAAATATAGGAAAATGCCTCAAATCCGACCTGTACCAGCCTCCCTTGGTCTTCTCTATAATAGGGAAGAGCTACGGTGCTCCCTTACATGTGGGGGAGCACTGTTCATCATCCTATTAATAAACAATGATTATTTAATAACTCATGGTCATTTAATAAAGGCAAAAAAATCCGAGCCCAGCCATCTCTCCTCTCTGTTCTCTTCTCACCAGTCACCAGCCATCTCTCTTCTCTCTTCTCTCTTCTCTTCTCACCAGACATCTCTCGACGAGCCCTTCCTTCTCGACGAGCCGCAAGCTCCACCGGCGGCGAACCACGGCTCCCTTCCTCCTCGACGAAGGGATTGACCCCCACCAGCGGCGAACCATGATTTCTTCCTCCTCGACGAAGGGATAGAGCTCCACCGGTGGCGAACAGCTATTGGCGTCGTCCCGTCGCCCAAGCTACCACTCTCCTCTTGTCCATTTATCTCATCCTTGATTTCCTCCATAGGTACACTCCTCTGTCATGATTTAATACCGATGGACACATTTGATTTCATGATCCAAGATGCAAAAGGGTTTTTTTTTGGAGAGTAATTTTAATGCTATTGATACTCGAATTTGGAATTTTTACCACAGTTTTAAATTTTGCAGCCCGGTTGGTGTCTCCAAACCCTAAACTCTGGTGGCTGTGTGAGCCATGGAGTCCATGGACGAGATGGAGAGGAGAGGAAGGGTGGAAGGCGAGAAGGGGAAGCCCGTCTTTAGGGACATCAGGAGATATTACTGCGATTACTGTGGGATTTTCCGATCCAAGAAGTGCTTGATCCGATCCCACCTCTTATCCCACCATAAGGTATCTATCTAGATAACCATGGATTCATTTGTGTTTTCGATTGATCTATTGTTTGAGGCTGTTTGTCTTCATAAAAATGGTTTTTTTTTTCAATTGGGATGTATTGATAGATTTGTTTTGGAATGGATGTTTTTGGTGGTTGATGGATTTTTATAGCTTTTGAGAAGCTTATTAGTTATTTAGATCGCAAAATTCGAGAATGAAATTAGTTTAATAGTTGATGGACATCTTTGAAGTATAGAACGAAACCTTCATATCAACATCTGTGGATACGATAACTCATGGACTTGTGAGATGGTCTAATGCCTTTTTTGTGGTGCTTCCAAAGGCCAGAAGTATGAAACCTCAATTTTTATCAGCATTATGTGTGGTAAGCATGGAATTATGAGGTCTTTTCTTTCACTTTGTGTGGTAAGTCCAAAGCATTATGTGTGGTAAGCATTTGCATGCATGTCATGCAACTCTGCACTTGAGGTTATGTGGTAGCCAACATGAAATACAGATGATCACGCGAATGAAACTTAAATTTGAAGATAATGCAGTTTTGAAAATCATTTATGTTTTTTTGTCCATTCGTGTTAGTACTTAACTGTATAATTGATACATAGGAGGAAATGGAGGCTGCGAATAATGATCTACATGATGGAACTGGTGTGGCTGGTGAGAAAGCTCCTAATACTTGCGAGGAATGTGGTGCAAGCTTTTCCAAGCCTGCTTATCTCAGGCAACACATGCAAAGCCACTCACTTCAGGTTTTTTATCCCTTTGACTCCTGGTAGCTCACTTTCTTGGTGGGAAGTGTAGTTGCTCACTGATTCTCACATGAAGCTCTTTTTCTTTGTGGATTTTTGAGGTTCATCTAATTTAATAAGCGGCAGTCATACATTTAGAGAACATATATGTTGCTCACCTTGCAATAGCAACCTAATTAATCTTTTGACCCACTAAATTTTTCAGCTCTGCTCGATAGAACTACTCTGCAAACTGTTGGTGAGATCGATACTTGGTGTAGTGAAACCAAGTTGTGACACGATGATAATCATAGTATCACATTTTGTTGTTTTGACTTCAAGGAAAATGATTCTGCAGGATTAGGAGTTTTGGGATGAAACCTGGATGTAGAGCGTGAAGCATTGGATCCCATGTAAAGAACTCCAAAATGCAATGAGGCTACATTTTTTAATCTTGAATGGACCAGTATCAGGATGGGGGACCTCCTGTGAAGCTCCATCAAGAAAGCCTCAGTTCACGCACTGTGGTTTAATGAGGTTTGCTCTTGACTGTTTGGCTTACACCAATGTTCTCGTTGCTGGTATAAGAACTGTAGCTTTACTATTTGCGCTATATATATTCTATTGGTAGTTGATAATTCTGGCAATGACTATGATGTTATTTTGATTATATTGCCTTATGGATTATTTTTTTATGGCTTTTCTGAGCACTCTGTATGTAGGCTAATAACTTCAAAATGAAGCTGTGTCAGGTTATCAGCTTTTACTTTTCCGTGGTTGTATATTATTGAAATTCTCAGTTTTTTTCTTATATAGCGCAGAATAGTAGCTTAGATTGTTGTTTGTGTTTTAAGTATTCGAAATGAAAGTCAACATTCTTATCATAAGCATGCAAGTGATTAGCAATGTGCAGGTTCGTGTTATGATAATAGTCTATCAGATGATGTTCCCCAATGATATTGCAGTGTGATCTAAGCTTTCTTTTGTCATAAGTGATTGAAGTTAGTTATTATATGTTGGCTTGACTCGCATTTCTCTATGTATTGTAGAGGCCTTTTCACTGCCCACTGGATGATTGCCATTGTAGCTACCGTCGCAAGGATCACCTGGCGCGCCATTTACTTAAGCACCAAGGGAAACTGTTTGCTTGTCCTGTGGAGAACTGCAATGGGAGGTTTTCGGTACAAGCCAATATGAAGAGGCATGTTAAAGAATTTCATGATGATGAGTCTCCTGCTGTGACTGAAAAGCAACATATTTGCCAAGAAGCTGGATGTGGGAAGAAATTTAAGTATGCGTCACAATTGAGAAACCATGAGGATGCACATGGTAAGTTGCTCTGCTGGGCCATGTCTTTGGATCATTTTTGTCATTTTTATTATCATGGGTAGTTGGTCGCTGATCCATGAGCTTAAGAGCAAGCTTTATTTCATTTGTTTGGATGTGCCTTTCTTCTACCAACTTGGCTGTGATCTGCTTATATGATACTGGATTGTATGGAATATATTTGCTATACTTTCTTCCATGAGTTCTCTGTAGTTTGTAATGGGCTTTTTTCTATACTGAACTCGTTAAGGACGGGTGTTTTATATTGTTTTCTATATAGATCTATGTGGCTCCATCATTCATGTGGTACCAGATTCTTTTCTCTTCTAATGGATTACACCTGGAAATCCTGATTCTCTTTTCTTGTTTCCTTGAACTTCCTAATGCATATGCTACAGTTAAACTTGATGCTCTGGAGGTTGTATGTGGTGAACCTGGCTGTCTGAGATTCTTCACAAATTCTGATTGCCTCAAGGCCCATATGCACTCGTGTCATCGATATGTTAGATGCGAGGTCTGTGGGTCCCGACAACTTAAGAAAAATTTTAAACGGCATAAGCAAATGCATGACACGGATGGTGATGTTGAGAAGATCAAGTGCAGTTTTGATGGTTGCCAATGCTCGTTCTCAAATGTGAGATTCCAAACTTATTTTATAATATGCTTATTTTTGCCAGATCCAATGTGCTTATTGTAGTTTTAATAGTCATCATGTATATACAATGTTTCTTGTGGAAAAAGAAAGAACTGGAAGCTCATACTTGAGAACAATAAATGTGCATTGTCAAAGTTCCAGTGGCAGCTAATTGTCTTTAATTGCAATGTGTAGACCTCTACAAACCTGTTCAGTGGTTCCAGTAACATAGATCTTGACAATGAATGCTTAAGCATGTGTCTGGTACCCATGGGCTTTGTGGACTGATCTCATTTTTCTTCCCACTGCACCTAAAGCATTAGTACGCATGAATGGCATGATCACAAACCTCTTCAGTTCTCAAAACAATGGAGGGAATTGGAATACATGCTAGAGTAAGATGGAATGGACCAATATCAAGCTGAAATAGAATAGGTACTCATGAACTGTACCTGGAACATATTTTTGATTTAGCTTATATAATTGAATGAACCTTGTTTGATTTTGTTCTCTCGATTATCAAATTCTATCTCCTGTCTTCACTCGAAAGTTTGAAGAAATGCAAGCTGCAAAACACGTGTGCTATCCTCTATTCATGATGTTTACTCGTGCTTTGTCCTTATTTGCAGAAATCTAATCTTAATACACATGTAAAAGCTGTCCATCAACAGCTCCGACCATTCTCTTGTCGAGTCTCAGGATGTGGGAGGAATTTTTCTTACAAGCATGTGAGGGATAATCACGAGACCAGCTGTGGTCGTGCCTATGTGCAAGTGAGTTCGTGGATTATTATTATTTTGTCCAAGTTTTCCTATGTTTATATATCTTGAAGTTTTGATAGTATCAGCAGTGATCAAGCATTGATGGTGCCTCCCCTTTTTAATTTGTTTTGTGTAATTTATGCCTCAATAAGGCTTTTTTTTTATGCATATAATGCAACTAAATTATCATCCATTTATTTTCATTACTTTTCAATAGCTTTTAATGGATGTCAGAATCTCTTCTGTAAAGATGGACAGAGAAGTTTTCATTAGACTGATCAGACATTAAGGGTCTTCTCTTGTTCCTTTAGTTTGATCAAGCATGCCTAATATGCCTACACTAGATGCTTGATCTTAACCTATTTGAGTTTTTGATTGCAGGGTGACTTTATTGAATCTGATGAGCAGTTCCGTTCTCGGCCAAGGGGTGGGAGGAAGAGGAAACCCATCTCTGTGGAATCTTTGATGCGGAAAAGGGTCGTTCCGCCTGAGGGAGATTCAGCTCTCGATGATGGGCAACAATACTTGAGATGGCTTCTTGGAGACGACCGACCGTGAATGGCTCTGCATGCAACAGGTTCTCTGGACCTCACAACCTTTCGGCCTTCGAATTTTCAGAATAGTTCACAGGAAGTACATATAAATAGAAAGTTAAGAACAGAGATTTTAAGCTTCTTGCGATGTAACAGAGATTTTACTTCGCAATAAGAAAAAAATGGTGCGTTTTTTTATCAACTCTGTTTCATTCTTATGTTTGTTTGTAAGACAGACTTGTGCTCGTGGTTAAAGATATCTTAGGTTAAATACGAGTAAGATAATCCTCCTAAGAAATTCTAAAAAAGGCAATTCCTCCTAAGAAATTTGATCATCGAAAGAGCCTTATTCTCATAATATCCTATATGCAGGTTAGCCACTTTAAGCATTTCCTGTATTTGAAGTTATTGACAAATGAAATCATAGTAGGATACTTTCATGAAAAATCATGAGCATTTTTATTCCTGCATAATTATGCACGCAGAGTAATATCTCTAAGCCAGCCCCCCCAAAGGTTGGTATCATCACCCACAGACAACTGCAGAATTCAAACAATTCTGGACGATGAATCTATCACCATAGAAACCTCTCGAGAGTGGGCAGGACCCGGGCTTAGGGGGCAGAATGGCCTACATACCAACTCCTACGAGTTATCGGTCGGGTATGTGCCTGCATCTACATTGTAAGCCACACTGCATCAGTGCCTGCAAGAGCAGAAAAATAAAGTGTCAACAGAAGGTCAGGCTTATTAAAAAGCCGATTCTAAAAGTACTTTAGAACAGAAGTAAATATGCAGCTTGCTGATTCCAACTTCTGCAGAAAAAAAAGAAATCAGTCATCATAATTGTTGTTTATCGATTCTTGTAAAAGGATTAAACAAATCCATGATGCCACCCATACAAGAGAATTGACCAGAAATCAGACAAATCTCCACAAAGTGACATAAACAGGGTTGCTGCCGTATCAGGAGAATGGAAGCACCATCAAGAAGAATTGTTGATGCAAAAGGAAAAGCCTTCAGGAAGACATGAATAGAAACCCAAGTACGAGAAATCTAAGCAACATCAACAAGTTGAATCACTTTTAGCAATCATTGCCATCACTCATGATGGGGTAGGAAGTTGCTAGCCTATAACTACTATGCCTAATGCTAGACACGAATTATTTCTGAATAAGTATCAACAACCTTATCACGATCTTTTCCCTCCATAACGTCAAAGTGCAGAACAATGAATATAATCTCAACTAACTGATGATTTGTAAGGAGCTCGTGATGGATTTGCCCTAGGCCTGTATATAGATTTTGAAGAATTAGTACTATCCATATAGATTTGCATGATGAACTGTTCCTCTCTTAGTACTTTTAATGTAAAGAAGATTACAATAACAAACGACATTCAACAAGAAAGTACTGAGCTTTGACCAGAAGCACAAAGAGACTTCCAGAAGAGCGTATGTGGCCATGAGGAAAAAGAAGATATGAGTTCAAAGAAATACTAAGAAAGAGAAGACAAGTTGCTTATAGCATAAAGCAGTCCAGCAAGTAGAGGCTTATCTACATCTATCAAGGTAGAATAAGTGAAAGGAAAAGACCATGGAATATGGAAATAGTGACGTTACCTGCAGAAAGCAGCAAGGAAATTAGCTACAAAATCATTGACGCCCAGCACTGCAGTTGAAACAGATATTTTGTGAAGGACCATAATTTCAACAAGAAGCCCTGGAACAAATGCCTCAGCATTTTAAAGATTCTTTACACATGATGGGTGAAAAGCTCAAAAGAGCTACTGCTGCAAGCGAACACAGGGAATCAAATACGGATGCAAATCAAGGGTGAGAAAACATTAGTTGACAATAATTAGACAAGTGCTCTTACTTTCATGAAATCTTCTACCCAAATATCATCATCAGCGCCTTATAAAAGTGTATGTCAGACGGGCTATGGTGCAGAGCTCAGACACAGGACTCCAGAAGAGACGAGCAGTGAAATCAGCTATCAGCCAGACTTCAATAATTGGCACCACATACTTTGGCTACTGCGACTGTGACAGCATGTGACAACACAAAATTCATGAAATGAACCTCTAGATTCCATCTTACAGAGATTGCAGATTGAACTTTTATGTAAAATCAGACTTAAAAATACATTATACAAATCCTGGAAGAGATTCTAGCAAAAAAGTTGGAAGATACTGCTCCTCCAAATCATCTAGGTGATATTTTGATCGTAATCTCAAAGCAGTTACTAATTGGAGTACTCAATTAAGACATCCCATAATTCTGAAAATAGAGGACGAAACAGCACCCCGTTTGCCCTCCCATGTAGCAGTTTGCAATCTGATAGTGGATAGATGCTACAGAGCTCACATTACAGTTAGACAACATCAGATATAAGAATGATTAAAGGCCTACTGTTTACTGTCCCTTTACGCCGTCCTGACCAGTTGCCATAATGTGCATTGTCTATACCAGACATCACTGGACGACTGCCAAAATCAGAACCATACAGTAAACCTCACAGAGTGTCGAAGATAGAAGTCAGCAAAGCAAGGGACTCCAATACCTTATAGCATGATTATAATGAAAGCATGAAGTCTTGATGAACGAAGTCGTTAGTTGGCACCTCAGTAAAACTATTTTGCTCAAGGCTTGCAAAGCTTGCAGTGCCCTCCCGAGGATAGAATGAAACCACTTGTTTCACAGGTGTAATGGTGTAGATGTCTATGATCAGCACAAAGCATCATGGATTGTTGTGCTAGGTCAGCACGGTCCGTGTCAACCGATACATATCGTGCTGGTAAAATACCAAGCACAACGCAGATATACTCGGCACAGACCCCATGCCGAGTAATTTTCCCTCCTATAGAGGCTCCGTGCCATGGGCATGGGGTCTGTTCCACGTGTCGGGAAGATATGCGCTGCTGGGATATAGGTGCCACCGGCACAACAATCCTTACAAAAATCCAAAATGTTCCAAAAGAGTTCATGCTCCATATTTTATAGTCTACTAATGGAAATTCATAAAGGTAGAAGACATGATCAACTTGACTTCTGAAATGAAGCAACTCCCTATTCTCGTTTTCATGAAAGTCTAAGGCCTAAACTTCTACGGATAGAGAATACATAGTAGGGTTCTAATTACCAATGATCACAAATGATGTATAGACTTTAACACAAACCAAGGGTGAAGGCTATATAAAAATCCTAATAGTGGATAGGACATCAACATTTGACCATAAAAGAATCAAAATTCTAGTCCATGTTCAAAATCTACATGGGGATTAACTATGAATTATAGAACTAGTGAACTCAAGATTCAATGCTAGCAGAAATATTCATATTTAAACTTCCATAAAAATGGTAACTTGAACCTGGCAAATAATACAACTTCCAAAATCATTTACCAAAACCTAAACATTGTGAGAGATTTGAATTCCAAGCACCTCTTGTTTGGAGGAGAAGAATTAATTACTATCTGGGACCATCATATTAGGCCAAAGCTTTTCTACTTTTTACAAGGTCCTGCAAACCATAATTGATCGATCATAACTTTCCTATCCGATGTGAAGGATGCGCAGATATTCAATAAAAAGGTCCATTATGGATCAACCCAATTAAAACAAAAAACTACAAAAAAGTTCATGGAGCCTCTTCTATGTAAATTTAAGGCTGAGGCCGAAAATTTTGTGAATCCACCCTTAGCAAGAATGTTTCTAAAGCCTAGTATATCTTCACCATTAATTCCAACAATGACAACCAAAACAAGATAAGATGTTTGGGCATAGTACTATCTTAGATACAGATTAAACATCTAGAAATAAGCTTCATGGGTGCTAGGAGGCATTTATGCACATAAGGATAAACTAATATTTGAATGAGGGAGGGCAAAACATAAACAGAAAGATCCACATCAAGTATAACGTATAGAAAACGCAGATTACACAAAACATTAATGCATTCATCTTGTTGTTCGTCAAAAAGGAAATTAGTACTAAACAAGGAGAAGTCATGCTGAAAATCGTTTATTTTGGTACTCATTCATGATATGTCAATGCCAAAGTGATCACAATTTCACCTGTAGACTATCTTAGATTCTCTTGCTCAAATTTAAATTGTCGAACTAGTTTTCTTCTAAAGAGTGCAGACCGTCTTCGATAATCTTATATATGAGAACAATCTCAGCATTTCACACCTCCAATTTAGTACCTTTTTTCCTGTTCATTTTCGACGATTTTGCATAACAGATGCTTCTACTCTGTCAACTTTATCAGACTTAATTCGAAGATTTGTTTAGTCACGATCATATTTCTTTCTCATCTATAGACATAGCGGTTGCATAGAGGTTTACATGTATCAAGCTCCAAGACTACGAACCATAAATCACTCAAAAGAAGGTTTGAATACAATATGTGTAGTGCTCTTGAGGTAATTGAGGTCCATTCAACAACAATCCAAAGAATCCACTACAAGTTTCCAATGTAATTCCGTTTATGGGAAGAACATAATGCCACAGAAAATGCAGATCATGCCACTGCTCTAAACTATGTCTAGTTAAGGCCTTCAGATACTCAATCTATTCTTTCCAAAAATTTAAGGATCACTCGACAACAAGGATCACTCGACAACGCTTAGAATCGTTTTTATTTCTCAATTCGCCTTTAGATAGAAAGAGAATCATGTACATTTGTCAGTTAACTGTAACATTCCTGAATATACTATAATGTACCAAAAGTCAATTGTGTCAATATTCAGCAGCATTCAGAAGGATAAGTTCATCGAAGTGCGCTCCCACATTATAGAAGTTGTACAACATTCTATCTTCAGCTATAACATGTTTTTGGAGGCCATTTTGAAGTTATTTGGCATCTACTTGATGATTTTAATAAAATGCCAATTATTACTTACTGAAGAATCTTTCCGCCAACTATTTCAGCATTTAGTCCTCCTGACATTCATTGATATGCCTTATATGGACATACAGAATTTGTCCACTCATGACCGCCCCGAAAATAGTTGAAACTGCCATCAGAAGAGCCTTGACAAATGCAATTTTTTATATTGTGAACAATGAAAACTAACATCAGACATAAACGAAAAATTTCGTTTTAGTGACCTTTAAAGAAGATATTGCAGGAATATGTGCACTCCTAAGATTCTATTTAAAGAAGCACGTGCTAAAACAAACCTCGCCATAGTGACTGAGATGCATACTTATTAGAAAGTAGGCGAGGCAGTGTTTAAGTCAAATACAGGGCGGAACAAGGATCCAACAAAATTTGTCCTATTGGTTAAGTAAGAGTAAGACTAACTCAAACAAAGCTATCAAGTCAAGGAGTGTGATCATATCAAAACAAGGCATGGCAACAACATATGCTTCTGCGAAATGCATAACAGGCGCCAAAATAGAATGTTTTGAGAAAGTTTTGAATGAGTTCTTTAGTACATGTGCCAACATGTTTGCTGGGGAGCTATTACATTAATAGATAGAACAAGATTATGGAGGGATATAGGTTGCAAGTTTCAAAAAATTCGCATGTGTATCGTTTTACAGTTGTGAGAGGAATGCACATTAATTGAGTTAGGTTCTGGAAATGTGTACCATGAAATAAATTACAGCAATATTATTCAAATAGCAGAATTTGAGTAGCTAGTGGCAGTGGCAGTGGCAGTGGCAGTGGCAGCAACAATTATGGAAATGTCCAAGAAACCTGACAAAAGTAGACAGATTACTATGGGTAATCGCTAAAGAACTGTTGCAGTCTTAATTAAAGCAGCTCATCCATAGGAACAAGCTAGATGAAAGACCTAGTTCTTGATAAACCTATCAGCCTTTTCTACTTTCGTACACAAACATTTTGTATTGGAGAAGAAAAAATGAAGAACGGCTGCCACGACTATGAGAAGTAAAATAAACCTACCATTTTTGAAGAATAATAGATCTTCTTAAGTGCAATTCCTCAATCCTTTAATTGTAGTTAGAAACTCAAATAGCACCTTTAAGAAACCATTTTCACTCTTTGACAAAGATAGCTGTCTCTTAAGCAACTTTTAAACATTCCTTTCTTGGTGAAGACTTTCGGGCTAGGGTGAAAAAATCCTCACACATCGAATAGTTTCTTTGCTTACTTGTTTCTTTTTTACTTTTCTACAACAACCTGAGAATAGTCTGACACGCGTAATAATATTATTTCCAAAGATTTCAACGTCGACCGGCATTGTATGCGCCAACCAGCTTCGCTTTCAAACAGGCTCAGGCACAGGCTGTCACTCAATTGCCGATTGGCTTAGAGCCATGTCTATTGCTGTAATAGTCGTAATAACAGGTTCCCTCTTGCTAAAAAGTTTTTATTACAAAATACTACGCAAAACAAAAGCCAAAACTAGTGAATAATTAATCAAATACCAAGCTCAAAATGGAACAACATGAAAGGGATAAAAGATACACAAGGAAAAGCTCCTATTGAGGTAGGGCAGGGGACTATGGTATCTCAAGAAGCAGAAGCTAGATAAGTCATCGCGAATAAAGCCGTGAGCCTCAAACAAAGTGATAATCAGAAGTTGCAGGATTTAAAACTACAAAATCACTGAAAACACGAATGTCCAGTAGTTCCTTCCAAAGGAAGATTCTTGTCATAAATAATTAGGTCAACTTAACAGGAAAGGCTCATCAAATGCTATGAACAAATAACGGCGACCATATTCAGATATGTCTATTGGAGGAACAAATTGTCGAGATACTCATTCAGCATCTTAAATGTAACCCTCTAAGCGTTTAATTCGGTAAAATACCAAAAAGCAGAGAACTCATGCAAAGCTTATTATCTGTATTTAGTTAAGCAATCAGCAAACATGTCAAGACACATACTAACTTGACCCACAACTTCATAGTCAATTAACATTAGTATTGAGAAACTATTTGAATAAGAAAAACTAGACATTCAAGAACTCTTGTATATAGCATGATATCCAACTCTTACTTATTGAGAGAGTAAACAAGGAGAATCTATCCAGGATACTAGTCTATAACCTCCACACCTTTCTCTTATTCACACAAGCCGGCCACTGCCAAGTGAAATTCAGTGAACAATATGGACAAACATCTGGACTTCTAATAAACAATAGCAAAACATTAAATGAAAGCATTGCAGGATGTCAAAAAGATACAGAACAGTGTTAGATAATAAGCAATGTTGGTTCTTAAAATGACTAAAATAAAACATGATCCATCACTATGTATATGTTATACAAATCTCAACAAAGTATCAGAGAATATGGGAATTTTATCTAAAGCAAACAATGCTATAAATGCTAGGGCTCTAGGATGCACCTGAAGACTGAAGCCACAATGTTCAGAGCACAAGAAAAACTAAAACTGGTAATTCATTTGCTTTGGAACTTATAGGCATTATGCTTAATAACGGAGCAATTTGTAAGGCAATAGACAGCCAGGCAATGTTCTGGCGCTGACCTAGAAACCAAGAATCAGGAGAAAGCTGCGCTCATGGCACCTTCTAACTGACATGAGCATGCAATGGGCGTACATGGCCATCATCATGCTTGCTTAAAACTATCTGGGAATTTTCCGATGCCTTTGGCATGAGAGGCAAGCTGGCATGGAGAAATTCCAGCATCCCAGATGCATCGTCCACTGCAACACCCGCACTCGTTTCTCCCTGCAGTTCTGGAGGAGAAACCAAGAACATGAACTTGAGACTGCCAGCCCTGCCCAAAAGGAATTTCAACAGCAGCATCTCATTGTAGTGTCCCAAAAAGCCGTTCATCTTGATGACCTCGAGGTTCTCAAAAACAACTTCTGGAGCACCCTCCTCTGGTACCTCCAGGAACTTGGTTGTATAAGGATCATGCATGTTGGTCGGCAGCTGCAAGAAGTTGCTTCCAATCAATGGCAACAAATCCACAATACCGTCAATGATTACGAGGAAGAAAGATGTGAACTACCTCGATAAAAAGCCTTTTCAATCTAGGACAGTAGCACCTTCTGAAGAAGCTATAGATGTCAGACAGATTGCTATCTGCCATGATCACCATCAGCAGCTGCAACTCAGTCAAGTTCCTAAGGTTCCCAAACTCCCTGATTACATCGTCATCTGCAGAAGCCAAATACTGAACAGAAACCCAAACCTTTTTATGTCCAGAAATATCAAAGAAAGAAAACGGACAGAAATCTCTAATTCTTCACAGGGGCGCAATCAATTCACTCACCTGAAGAGCCAGACTGCATAAAGTCATCACCTTGACATGGCCGGCGACCACCCCAAACGCCTTCACCCAATCGGACCTGGGCACGGTGGCCCCCGGACCACCAGACTTGATGTAGAGGTCCTCGAGTGGCGCCCAGACGCCATCGAATGAGTAGCGCGCAAGAAACGAACCAAGAAATCGAAAGGATCGGAGATTAGGAGCCGAAACCGTGAGTTCGACGACCTTCTGGCATCTCTCGATCGTGAGGGACGCGAGCCGCACGGCCCCGCCAGGGATGTTAATCCGACGAAGCTCGGGGCACCTTCGGATCTCGAGCTTTTTCAGCTGCGGCAGATTCCCGAGGAGACGTCTGAGGGCGGGGTCGGAGAGGTAGACAGACTGGAGGCAGAGGACCTCGAGGGATCCGAGGCGGAAATGGAGTGGGGGGCATGGAAGAAGGAAGCCGGAGAGGTGGAGCAGGACCAAGGAGGGGCAGTCGCAGGTGAAGGGAATGTTGAAGCGGCGAGGGGCAGGGGTGATGTGGAGGCGGAGTTCCTCGACGGAGCACTGGGAGGCGTAGGTGAGGAGGCGAACGATCAGGGGCACTTGGGCACTGATCGGGCGGCGGAGGGAGAGGTGGAGCGAGTCGAGGCGGCGGTGGCCGCGGCGGAGGAGGGCGTCGTCGACGGCGGAGGGGGAGAAGGTGGTCACGGAGAACGAGAGGTGGAGGGAGGCAGGGTCGGGGAGGCGGCGCCGCCAGAGGTCTCTCCATTGAGGGGAGAGGATGCCAGTGCGGATGGCGGATTTGAGGGGGAGGAGGGAGAGGATGTGGAGGCGCAGATGCTCCGGTAGATCGCCGAGGCGGTCGGCCGCCGCCGGGGGCTGCGATGGCGAGGCCCCCGAGGTGCACCCGCGTTTGAGAGGCATCGGGGCTGAGAGAAATGGGAGAGATTAGGTGTAATGGTATAGAGATAGAGGGAGGGAGGGAGAGATGCGGAGGATTCTAGTCTAAAAGTAGTGGTTTCAGGGGCGGCATTATCCAGGAAAATAGATTGGTTTTAGAGAGAGAGAGCGCGTGCATGCCAAAAAAAATAATGTAGAAATACTCTAATGGATACGCTGGTTCAAGGTGATGAATTTTTGGGTTTCCAGTGCCGGTCATAGATCTCATTTATACATTTAAATATTTTTATTTATAATTTTATATAATTATTTTTAATATTTATATAACTTTTATCTTATCAATTATGTAAATTTATCATATTTTCAATCATATTCTCAATGATGTACTCATACCAAGTCTTTGATGTTTTAATTCCTCAAATCATACTTAGGGGACGTTTGGCGCACCCCCATCCCGCTGGATCCGTGAGATGGGGGCCGCGCGGATTCCGGAAATCGGGATCCCATAGTTATATGCTAGTCAAGTTGATAATTTTTTTTGGGTTTTCATAATATTGATTTCCTTTAATCTTGCCTGGTTGCATGTAAGTCTCTTGAATCCTAACAATACCATATTAGCCTATTGAAGTTATGCGACGTATCAATTCCAAAAAAATGAGGTTAAGTGAATTTACTTGTTTATCTCTCAAACTAGACGACTCTATAAACTACTAGATGGATCTCCATGTTACTTGTCACAGATAACCACCATCACTGTGAGGACCTGCCCCTCCATCCCCGTGGCTTGTTGTTTACCCCAAGGGTAATTTGGGAAATTGCGCCTTGGCGGTCGTTTCACACTGGGTGTGCACACACAGACCTTGTTTGGTGTTTGTGTTTGTTAGAAAGGTTAGGTGGGACCTAGTTTGGGAGTTCTGGGCTTGGGCCCGTTTTCCAGCCGGGTTGGCACTTCTGGGCAGGGAGGATCGATCCTTTGGTCGTGGAGGATCGATCCTACCTGTGCCTGGAAGTCTTTGTCGGTGGCTTTCGAAGGACGGCCACCGCGGTGGCCGTCGCTTCCCCTGTCAGGGGAGGGCAGACTTTTGCTCCCCTCCTTCGCTTTTCCCCGCCTTCGCCGGCTTTCCCCGGCCTTACCCCGCCCCTTTCCCCTCCTCCTTTCTCCTCTCTCTTCTTCCTTCTTCCCCGGCTCTGCTTCCTCCCCTGTTTAGGCCGCCCCTTCTCCTCCTCCGTTCTCCCTCCTCCGGCCACCGTTCTTGGAGCTTGAAGGCTCGTTGGAACCGTGACGGCGTGAGGAAGATCCGTAGCTAGACCTTGGGGATCGAAGCTACGTTGAAGAGGTAGGGTTCTCACTCAAAGCTCCGGCGATTTTGAGGGTTTAAATCCGGTTTTGTTTTCCGGTGGATCTCCTTGTGGAGTTGTTGTTTCCCGGTTTTGAAGCCTTGAGTAGCTTCGTGATGCTTAGATCTACCAGCCCACCAAGTTTAGTGAGGTTTGGTTGCGTCTTCCGGCGGTTCTCCGGGCGGAAGTACGCCGGAACCCATCAAGATCGATCCTCCTGGGAGGAAGGATCGGTCCTTCTGGTGTTGGCTTGTTGCGCCCAGCACATGATCGATCTTCTTATGGGAGGAGATCGATCATAGGGCCTGGGTTAGCAGGGATACCCTTCGTCCCGAGAATGATCGATCCTCCTGGGAGGAAAGATCGATCTTCCTTGGTGCGACTGGAAGGGCGCCCTCTGTCTCGAGAAAGAACGATCTTCCTGGGAGGAAGGATCGATCCTTTTTGTCTCGACAGTGAGGGAAGCTCACTGTTACTTAAGTGATCGATCCTTCCCTTGGTGAGGATCGATCCTTTAGTCGCAGCGAGGGTTTTCATGGGTTTTGCCCGCGGGGCTTCGCATGTAAGCAGTTTTGACGGTTTTGCCCTAGGGGCTTCTATGTTTTACATCATGCTTGAATGTTTACTGCTTTGTGGTTAACCGAGGGAGTAATGACCCTCGGGAATGCTTAGAATAGCGGGGCCATGGGTTATGCCCTTTTATCGCTTTATGGTGAACCGAAGGAAGTCATGATCCTCGGGAGTGTTTAGAATAAATGGGCCGAAGGTGTGCCTTTGCTGTGTTGCATGTTACCGCTTTATTTAATATCCTGCCTTGCTTCCTGTGCATTAGACATGCTAGGCTAGACTGGGTGGGGTTGACCCGTGGACTCCGGTGATCTAGGACTAAGTGTGGGATGCCGTTACCCCGGTAAGGGTGTCCTACAAGTATCGTCCAGCCCACCCTGTGTCAAGGACCATCGGAGGTAGCCCAGTCCTTGAGCAGTGGCTATCGGAGGGACGTAGGTTGGACAGGAACCCTGGGGGGGAGACGTCGATGGGATCGATGGCCTCCCTGGCTAGACTTAGTCTTGGGTCAGGAGTTAGGGGTCCTGTTGGCTCTGTGGCTTGGAGTACTGAGAGATGATAGTCTTAACCTCGGTCGTTCCGCCAAGTGTGGAGATCCCGCTTGGGGAAGGGTGTCCTACCAGTAGCGTCATGTCCACCCTGTGTCAGGGATTGTCGGAGTTGTCCGCCCCTGAGCAGTGGTTGTCGGAGGGGCGTACTTGGGACAGGAATCCTTCGGGTTAGTGACGGGATTTATGGGATCCTTGGCAAGCCTCAGTACTTGGCCTCAGGGTTGGTTCGTTGGGTTTGCCTTCTTAGCGAGAGTGGTAGAGTAGGACCCTGCTGAGCTGTTGCTCATTCCTACCTGGACTGTGTGTTTGCAGGTGCGGGTCCCCGTTCTCCTCCGGTGCTTCCCCGTCGGCAGTCTCGTGGCAGCATGCCGGATCCTGACCATGTCTGAGGGTCAGGATGGGTTCGTTTGTGCGTTTGCGGAGACCCCGGTGGGTGGTGTAGCTTCTTTTTGGGGACTGTTGATCCCTTGTAGCTTGTTGTACTAAACCTTTGTTAACTCTTTTATTACTGTTTTGTAATAGATCGTTAAAAGTTGTTGTTTAGTTCTTTGCTTCCGCTTGTGCCTGTTGGCAGCTGTTTCCGCCAGCTGGCCGTAGTCTCAACTGTTTCCGCCAGTTGAGGCTGTAGTTGTAGGTTTTTCCCCCTTGTGTCCCGGCCCGGTCTGGGTCCTGCGGGTTGGGGCGCGACAATCACCCACTACTCCTCTCTCTCTCTCCTAACCACCCCCACCTGATAACCACCACCCCACATTACTTCCTTTTACATGACTTCATCTCGATCGCCTGATATATCCGGACATAACTTAGATCGGACATCCTCAACCGTCTGATTAAATACACTTTATCTTATATAATAGAATTGCATGATGATATTTCTAACACATTTTCATGCATGAGGATATTTCTAGCATATTTTTAACTCGAGTTAAATCTCTTAATACAAAACTCACCCAAAAAGAAATGGGGCATTAGGCTAGAGCTCTAAATCTAGCCCCCTTCTTATCCAGAATCCCATACATCTTGGTAAAAACCCCACCTTCACTGTTTTTAGATGAATAACCCCAAGACACCACAAAATGACAATAATACCCTTGTTTTATTTTTCTTTTTTTATACCATCCTTTTCTCTCTACTCTCTCTCTTCTCTCCTCCGGCGAGACAACCCTCACCTTCTCCGCCATCCACCCACTCCGGCGACCACCCCCTTCTCGATGATCTCCTCTCTCATCCGGCCAGCCCACGGCTCATTTGTCGATCCCGTCGCGTCTCCGGCAACTCCCCAAGCTTCCTCCTTCCCCGAGGCTGCCACGACACACTCCCCGCCTCCTTCCTCGACGAGCTTCTCTCCTCTGTCGGATCCAGTGCCGCCTCCACCCAACGCCACCTTCCCCGACGAAGCCTGTCGCTGTCCGATCGCCCTCCTCGCCGGAAGTGTCACTCGAGTTCCTCCCCTCTCTCAGATTTGACGCCGCCTCCACCAAAACCCACCACCCAATGGCCTTCCAACCTCGTCTAGCCCCAGACCCGGTGGTCCCGTCGCCTCACGAACCATCCTCCACCATTCCCTGGCGCGATCCAACACCGAGATCCGCCCAAGGTCCATCACCCTCCCATATCCGGCCAGATCCGCCCTCCTCACGAAGCTTCCACCCTCCTCCGGTGACGCAATATCCACCTGACAGCTCCGCTCCGCCTAACAACGCCGTCAACACCTCCTCACGAAGCTTACCCTCCTCCGATGAGGCCGCGGCCATCCGACAGCTCCTCCTCTTGGATCCGGCTGCTTCCTGTTAGCCCTAATGACGTTTTGATTATGTTTTGATGATGCCAATATGTTCCTAAATGTTAAAATATATATGATAAAATATATGTTGATAACAAGCTTTAACTTTCATATTTGAGCTATTAGTGGAATTCACGGATGACGCGCGGATGCATCCATGGAGCTCACGGATGATGCGCGGATGCATCCGTGGGTTTGGCGGTCGATCTGTGGATCGACCGTGGGGCTTTTATGAAGAAAAGTAAGAAGCGACGGTCGATCCGAGCATCGACCCTGGGAAGTCATTTTCTTGACAGAGGCTGACGGACGATGTCACGGTCGATGCGACGGTCGACCGTGACGCTTGACGGTCGATCCGTGGATTGACCGTGGCTAAAGAAAAGCCTGGCGAATGATGTCATGGATGATGCGACGGTCGACCATGAGCCCAGAAACTAGTCGTTAAAGAGCCGTTGTAGAAACAGAAAATAGCCGTTGGAAGTTATTTTTTGAGGCCCTAAAGCTCAAGTACATATGAGAAGATGCAGCAAACTTGGGGTAAGACTAAGGGAGATATTAGTTTACATTGTAACAAGTTTTAGTCTTCTTTTGAAAGCTTTAACCTTTGTAAAACTACTTCAAGTGTGAAGTAGACTTTGAGAGAAATATCCAAGAGAGAGCTTGGAGTGATTTGTAAGGTTCTCAAGCACCCGAAAGCTTGAGGGGGAGCTCCAGTAGTTGTTGGAGGATTTGTAAGGTTGCCAAGCACCCGGAAGCTTGGTAGGAATACTTGTAAGGGGATTTACAAGTAGTGGAACCTCAAGGAGGACCTTGAGTGAAGTGGACGTAGGCAAGGTTTGCCGAACCACTATAAATCTGGTGCAAGTCTCCTAACTCTTCCTTCATTAATTGCTTTATTCATTGCTTTCATAACTAAACAAGCCTACTAGTCTTCTAGTTTTATATCTAGGTTTTCATCTATTGTATTTCCGCAAAAAGGTCCAATTCACCCCCTCCCCCTTGGACCTTCAATTGGTATAAGAGTCTCGTTTCTATATTCGAGGTTTAACGACCCTAGAGGATCCTAGGTATAGATGGAAAACCTACAAGGACAATCTACCAATAGGCCTCCCTACTTTGATGGAGAAAACTATAATTATTGGAAGACTAGGATGAAAATTTTTATCCAATGCTTAGACTATGAAGCTTGGCTTACCATTGAGGATGGACCATTCATTCCTAGCAAAATGCATAAAGGAAGGAATGTACCCAAGCTTAAGAGTGAGTACATTCCATCCGACATAAGGAAATTGGAAATCAATGCTAAAGCCAAATGCTTTTTTATTTATGCATTGAATCCCAATGAATTTAGTAGAATTTTAAGTTGTAAATCAGCCAAGGAAATATGGGAGAAGCTTGAAATTACATATGAGGGAACCAATAGAATTAAGGAAACTAGAATAAGTATGCTTGTTCATGACTATGAATTGTTTAGCATGAAGGAAAATGAGTCTATTAGTGAAACGTTTACACGCTTTAATGATATTTTAAATGTGCTTCAATCTCTTGGCAAATCTTATGCTAATTATGAAATTGTGAGAAAGATACTTAGTTGTCTACCTAAAGAATGGGATCCCAAGGTGACGGCGATTGAAGAAGCCAAAGACCTTTCCAAGCTATCACTTGATGAGCTCATGGGTTCACTCATGACCTATGAGATGAACTTGAAGAAGAGCAACAATAAAGGAGAGAAGAAAGACAAATCGGTTGCATTCAAATCGTTATACCAAGATTCATCAAGTTCAAGTGATGAAGAATCGGATTCAAGTGATGAGGAATTGGCATCAATTACAAGAAAAATCAAAAGGATGCTCAATCGCCAAGGAGGAAAGAACAATTTCAAGAAGAAAACCTCCAAAGGTGAAAAATCAAACTCCACCTCATATAATTCAAATAACATTATATGCTATGAGTGTAGAAAGCCCAGACACTACAAGCCCGATTGCCCTCAACTCAAGAAGCCAACAAAGAAGAGTTTCAAGAAAAAGAAAGGCATGGTGGCAACTTGGAGTGAAAGCGATAAGCACTCTTCCTCCAATGAAAAAGAGTAAGAAAAAACCAATATTTGTCTAATGGCCATTGGGGATGAGGAAGAAGATCATGAGGTAAATGATGAGCTAGCTTTTGATGAACTTTTTGAAGCTTATCATTCCTTAGCTAAAGATTTCAAGTTCCTTAAAAAGAAATATTATGCTTCATGTAAGGACTTGAAGAAGCTAGAACATGAAAAATTAGATGCCATGCATAAGATTGACTTATTGGAAAATGAAAACAAATGCATGATGAGTAAGCTTTTGATGAACTTTTTAAAGCTTATCATTCCTTAGCTAAAGATTTCAAGTTCCTTAAAAAGAAATATTATGCTTCATGTAAGGACTTGAAGAAGCTAGAACATGAAAAATTAGATGCCATGCATAAGATTGACTTATTGGAAAATGAAAACAAATGCATGATGAGTAAGACATCTAGTGATGATCATGCCTCACTTAGAAAAGAACTTGAAAATTGCAAGTGTGAGCATGACATTTTACAAAATAACTCAAGTAACTTACAAAAGAAAATCATTATTTTGAGAGAATCAAAAAGGGATCTCACCCTTGAAAATAATGATTTGAAAATTACTCTTTCTAAGTTTATGAAGAGTAAGATTATACTTAATGAGATCCTTGATAGCCAACGTAGTTCATTGAACAACAATGGGATTGGCTATAACCTTAGGAAGATGAATAATTTTAAAAAGACAAGCTTTTTTAAAGCATCATCTCATACTCCTAGATTTGCAAAGGCACCTACTTGTCACTATTGTTGTAAAATAGGATACATTGCTCCTAATTGTTATTTAATGAAGAATGCAAGTGCTAACACGTTTTGAATTCCAAAGCATTCATCTTATATGTACATGTCAAGAATTAACGATAATGGACCCAAAAAGATTTGGCTATCAAAAATCAAGACATGATTTGTGTTAGGGATGCTTGAGATCCAATTGTCAAGACAAATTCAAAAGCAAACGGTGATATTTTGAAGGTGGTTGCTCAAGTGATGAGGTGTGGACAAGAATATGGTTCCAAGACAAAAGGAGGTATGTTAAATAGTCAAATGATCCCTCCAATGGTATGAAATATTGTTCCTCCATTTTCATGTTGTACTTCAAATAGTTTCAGTGAATTTTATCCTATGATTATTTTTATGAAGTTTCTCTTCTTGATGTGAAATGAATCATTGAAAAGAATTCTTATGGTTAAAAATCGTGAATCTTGATTGATTTTAAAAGAGGTCATGTAGTCATATTTTGTTTTATAATGCTTGCTGTTTTGAAATGATGTTTAATCATCTTCTATGAGAAATTGTGACTTGCATGCACCATTTGCTTCAATTCTTAAATTGGTTTCATGTAATAAAGAAGAGGTATGTGAGTTCTTAAAAACTCATCTTCACACACATACACTCATGTGCCATATTTTTTATTAAATGTATGAATTCTTGAAAAAATGACTTCGTTCAGCTCATAAAATTCAATTACATATGTATGCAAAATTTCATGAGATTATTGATTCAAAAATCATTTTAAATCAAATTTCAAAATTCATTTTCTGGAAGTGACGGTCGACCGTGAGTTCACTTGGATCGACCGTGAGTACGCAATGGTTCATGTAATGTTCAAATCGTAGCTGACGGTCGACCGTGAACCTTTGAAGGTCGACTGCCACTTGTTTTGTCACATTGTTTTCATGAAATTTTTCATCGCATCTCAGTTTAAAAATTATTTTTAATAATTTGTATTTGGGGGAGATAAAAGAACTTATGTTTGGGGAGTACTTTATTTGAATGTATTTAAACATTTTTTTAAATATATATATATATATATCCCCTACTTCTTTTAGTATCATGAATATTTTAATTGATTAGATATCAAGCCTCCATTAGTGATCAACTTCTTTTTCTTGCTCCATCCTCACTTTTTGATGATGCCATAGGGGGAGAAAAAGTTGTGATGTGATCTATTGCTATCAATCATGATATTAGTTAAAGAAGAAATTATACTAAAAGATAAATTAGCTTGTCATAATATCATGGATAGAACTTTTCTATATCATATAACTAGTGTGCATCCTTAGCATTCATCTTAGAACATCTTTTATCAAAGAAATGGATGCATAGATTTAGGGGGAGCAAATATATATTTTATCATCACATATAAATAAATTATCATCATCAAAAAGGGGGAGATTGTTAGCCCTAATGACGTTTTGATTATGTTTTGATGATGCCAATATGTTCCTAAATGTTAAAATATATATGTGATAAAATATATGTTGATAACAAGCTTTAACTTTCATATTTGAGCTATTAGTGGAGTTCACGGATGATGCGCGGATGCATCCGTGGAGCTCACGGATGATGCGCGGATGCATCCGTGGGGCTTTTATGAAGAAAAGTAAGAAGCAACGGTCGATCCGAGCATCGACCCTGAGAAGTCATTTTCTTGACAGAGGATGACGGACGATGTCACGGTCGATGCGACGGTCGACCGTTACGCTTGACGGTCGATCCGTGGCTCAAGAAAAGCCTGACGGACGATGTCACGGACGATGCGACGGTCGACCGTGATCCCAGAAACTAGCCGTTAAAGAGCCGTTGTAGAAACAGAAAATAGCCGTTGGAAGCTATTTTTTGAGGCCCTAAAGCTCAAGTATATATGAGAAGATGCAGCAAACTTGGGGTAAGACTAAGGAAGATATTATTTTACATTGTAACAAGTTTTAGTCTTCTTTTGAGAGCTTTAACCTTTGTAAAACTACTTCAAGTGTGAAGTAGACTTTGAGAGAAATATCCAAGAGAGAGCTTGGAGTGATTTGTAAGGTTCTCAAGCACCCGAAAGCTTGAGAGGGAGCTCCAGCAGTTGTTGGAGGATTTGTAAGATTGCCAAGCACCCGGAAGCTTGGTGGGAATACTTGTAAGGGGATTTATAAGTAGTGGAACCTCAAGGAGGACCTTGAGTGAAGTGGACGTAGGCAAGGTTTGCCGAACCACTATAAATATGGTGCAAGTCTCCTAACTCTTCCTTCATTAATTGCTTTATTCATTGCTTTCATAACTAAACAAGCATACTAGTCTTCTAGCTTCATATCTAGGTTTTCATCTATTGTATTTCCGCAAAAAGGTCCAATTCACCCCCCCTTGGACCTTCACTTCCGCCTCCTTCCCCAGTTCCATCGTCACTGCGGCCACCTGACAGCTCCGCTTCGCCTGACAACGTCGTCGACGCCTCCCGTCTCCGAGGCCTAACTTTCATTGGAAACCAACATCGCCCGACGAGACCTCGACGCCACTTGTCCTTCCTAGCCTCCATCCACGTCGGGGGCCCATTCAAACTCCTCCTCCCTCTTGGATCCAGCTACTTCCTCCTTCCCCAATGCCGATCAACATCGTCGTATCCCAACTCCGGTGACCCTCCACTGCGCTGTCCGCTGCTGCGCCGCCGCTACCACCATGCCTAGTAGATACCATTAGCAGATATTTTCTTTAAACTCGTGTTTTTAGCTTTCCATGGTTGCAATATAGCATATAAGGGCATTTCAGACTTTTAGTTCATTAATTGACCACAACTACCACCGCAATGGGGTTTTCACCTTAAAAATGAGGCTAATGGGGTTTTTATGATAATTTTTGTTAAACTGGTGTTATCACCAATTACCCGAGAAGATATAGGGGAACCCCAAAGCAAAGCAGGGGATCATGGAGGCATACCCTCCATGAGCTCCCCTCTCGCCGAATCTCCACAAGGGGAGTTGTCTAGCGCTCATACACAAAGTTGAGCCGCCCAGTGTCCTTCGGTTGCCCTTGCAAGGTCGTCAGCCTCTCCATTCCTTTCCCTCGGTATATATTTGACATGTTTGTCATGCATCTGGGCCAAGCTCCAACACAAGTCCTGCAGACGACCATTGAGTGCCACGGCCCATTGGTATATTCCATTGATGCATTCAACGAGATCCTTCGAATCCTATTCCAACAACACCTTGGAATATCCTCGGCTGCGCGCAATCTCCACCGCCGTCTCCATCGCCAACAGCTCCGCCTCCCTGGCATCCTGCGCTCTCCCTCCTCCCAAAAACCACCACTCATGCCCGCTGTGAGCGTTCCAGCAAACAACGCCTATTCTGACCTCTCCTCCTCTAAAGGATGCGTCACTCCTGATCATGAAGAACTCCATCCATTCCTCTTTGGTCGCCTGAGTACCCTGTTGGAGCCTTTCCTTCTTTAGACACCACTCCTTTGCCAACTAGAACATCGTTTTCCCTAGCTTCTCTGATAACTCCGACTACTCATCAAAGACAGCTCTGTTCCGATCCTTCCACATAGTCCATAACCTATAGCCCACCTTCGCCTTCCTCATTCTCCATACCTCAGTCTTCTGCAAAGCCATTAGCACCTCCTCCCAGTTCGCCCAACCCTCCATTCTCTTGAATTCCTCATCTTTGTAGAAGGGCCGGTGCCACACCTCCCTGGTTTTGTTGCATTCCACAAATAGGTGGCGCACACTTTCATTCCATCGCTTGCACCTCGAAAACACAAGGTCATATGCCCCTTTTCACTCTGAATAGCTCCTCCCACGTCACGATCTTCCGGTGATGGAGCCTCCACAAGAAAGAGCGGTTCTCGGTTCGAAGGGTCCCCTCCAGATGCAATCCCAGTTTCATGCACCCATGTTACTTTGTCATCTTCTCCTTGCCTCGGAAGTTCCATAGCCATGATCTGCTCCTCTATGCTCGGTGGAAAAACCCGACGGATCCTTCTCCCACTCCATCTTCCATCTCGCCCTATTAGCTTCGTCACCATCCACTGATCCCATGCTATCTCCATGTTCACAAACGTGGGCTTCCGATCTAGAAGTAGGTCGAGAACCCACCTGTCACGGCCCCGACCGGATGGGTTTTCTGGGTCGGGGTAAATTGCACCTTGGTGGTCGGGTTCACAGCCGCGTAGTGCACACACTGCCTTTGATTGATATATGTATTTGATTAGATCCTTATAGGCGCTCTCGATTGGAAAAAATCGAAATGGACGGTCGATTCACACTGAAGCAGGTCGGTTCGCATTGTAGCAGGGCAGTCCATTGGATCTTTTAAATACCCCCTTACCTCTTCTTTCTTCTTTTTCCTTTTCCCGCGTTCCTTCTTCTCCTTCTTTCTTTGCATTGTGAGTGAAGCCTTGAGAGAGAGAGTTTCGGCAGCGTTCTACGACAAGCTTGGAGGCAACAACGACGAGGGAGGAGCTGGTTTGATAGTGGATTAGCATAGTAAGATAGGGTTCTTGCGTTTAGCTTGAGTTTAGCTTGCGTTAAGCTAAATCTGTGAATTCGATTGTTTATTCTTTGATTTCTTCTTGCTATATGATACTTCTAGGTTGTATGATTACTAATTGAAGTTTCATTAGGTTTTATTTGGATTTAATCCTGATTTAGTCCTCTTTTCCTCGTTTATTTTCTGGCTTTTCTGTTCTTCATTGAGACTGCCCATTCGAGCCCAAATCAGAGCACTGTACGTGCATAATCTCGAGCAACCTTCAACATTAAAGTTGGATATCCTTGAGTCTTCTTCTAAACCTAGTTGATTTCACATTTTTCCGATTTTTCTACGAATTTTGGTGAATTTTTATCCCTAGCTGTGTCAAAGCAGAGCTTCCCAGATTTCTATCTTACCCGGGCTCCACGGTCGACCGTCGCATAGATCATCGTGTATACTGTGGGCCTAAGCTAAGATCCTCCCCCCCCCCCGGTTATTCTCTCAAGGTCAATCCATGGATCGACCGCATTTCCTAGCTTTTGTTCACCCAGTCTTCACAGTCGACCGTCAAATCGACCGTTGCATTGACCGTGAGCTTCTGTTGCCACTTTGGATTCCCAGGGTCGATGCTCCGATCGACCGCTAGCTTTGACTCACCTAAAGGTCGACCGTGATATCGACCGGCAGTCTTGGATAGGGTTTTCTCGTGTTTCTTTGATTGTGTTTCTTTCATGATAGATAGCCATTGATGTTAAAAAGCATGCATGCTATTATCAGTGAATTTTCGAGAGTTTTGGAGAGTGTTTTGGATGTGATTTAACCGTAGAAATAAATTGTGAGATTATGGTTTTATATTAATGTTCGCATGTTATAGACTTGCTTTACTGTTGTTAGCGGCATGTGGTCCCGTTGTGCGAACTAATACTTATCTGTGTTTGTTCACCCTTTAGGGCTAGCAGGGATGCTATGCCAAGAACTGTATACTGCTTGGCATATTGTTGATTATCTGCACATGAGCTTTGCATGCACTTTTGTTTGCATTAGAATCATTAGGTAGGACGTGGGCGAATTGGGGTTTCGCCGATCCGGGGGCTCGGGCAACTCGGATCTAACCTTAGGACCGAGACCGGGTAGCAAGGTCTAGGATCCGATTATAATATTGAATCTATGTTATCGAGGATACTGTCTAGCTCACTGAAATTGCTCTGATTGAGGTGTAGAGGTCGTCTTGAGTTCCGTCTCAGACTCGTTCTCAGTACAGCGATATGGGAAGTTACGTACAACCCTGGGTCCTATCTCTGTTGTTTCAATGCTGGAGCGCTTGGTTTGTGAGGGAAGACTATTGACAGTGGAGGTCATCGGAGTGCGTGGCCTAGGAGTATGTAGTGGACGTAATGTGTATTTTCCCCTAAAGATGAGATAGAAACCTGGGTTTTACTGTTCCCTTTCCTTTGTGAGTGACATAGAGTAGAACTCTACTGAGCTTTGTTGCTCACTCCTACTCGGACTACGTTTGCAGGTTCCGTAGCTCCTAGCGGATCAGCTTTTGGTGATGTGTCAACTTTTGGAGACGTTTTAGGTTTCTGAAGACTCTACTGTAATTTTGGCAGTTTTTGTTTATAGATATCTTTCGAGAATTATGTTAAATATATAATTTTCCCTTATCAGGATTTTGGTATCTATGTACAAATCAACAGTATGTGATCTTTAATGAATTAGTAGAAATTTCAATCTTGCCCCAGATCAATTATTAAGTTTTTAGATGTTTTATCTTATTATAATGCGCCACAGATGGATTGAGTAGATTAGGAACTCTCACGGCCCAGACCGGATGGGTTTTCTGGGTTGGGGTGTGACATCACCAGTCTTTCTTCATGCTCAACCTGCTTCCATGCCCCGGTTTCCATCCGAGGCCCAATCTCAAGTCCTTCATAGCAATGCAAACACTCCTCCAATTAGGGGATGATCTCCTCGGTGGCTTCCTTGTCGGCATTGTCCCTCTCCACTTGTACTTCACGCGGGCCACCTCCCTCCAAAGGGAGTTTCTCCCAGACACAGCTTCGCAGCTCGGAGCATCCTCAGTGCCCGCTGCCAGGGCAGAAGGCTTCTTCTTAGAGCCACCCCTCCAGCCTCCTTAGGTCTACAAACCACATCCCATATGACATTTGATAGCCCTGAGCGGCGACCATTCCAAAGGAACGCTCTTGCCATCCTCTCTATTTTCCTCAAGATCCCTCCCGGAATATTAGTAGCCATCATAAAATGTACGGGCAATGTTTGGATGACTTGACGAGGGAGTGTATGTGCGGACCCGTTCCTCTATACCTGGTCCGACCGTGTTAGGTTGAGGGTATGAGTTGGTTGGTTTTGGCCCGGTTGGCCATGTTCAAAGATCGCTTCAATCATTGCAGCTCTAAGAGCATTTTGGTAATCTTATATTATGGAGTTGGGTTTCACACCCGCGTACTACACACACGGCTTTGGATTAATATATGTGATTGATTAGATCCTTATAGGCGCTCTCGATCGGAAAAGATCGAAACGAACAGCCGAGATCGAATATAACTTTAGTATAAATACCCTTTTCCTCTCTCCCCTTCTCCTTTTCTTTCCTTCTTCTCCCCAACACGTGACCCACCTTCTCCTCTTCCCAGCTCGTGACCGCTCCGGCCTCTCTCCCTTCTCCGGAGCTTCTTCCCCCACTGTCGCCGACCACCGTCCCTCCCCGGCTTCTCCTCCTCCTCTCCTTCTCCCTCTTCCCGTCGCGTGTGGACGGAGGCGTTGGATGACTCCAACGGCTCTCCGGCGAGCTGGAGACGGCGATGACGAGGGAGGACGGCGGATTAGCAAGGATTAAAGACTGGATTAGCGTTTTAAGGTAGGGTTTCTACCTTAAACCTTTGTTTAAGTAAACGTTAGGGTTTGGTTGGTTAATTCATGGATTTCTTTGCACTAACTAGTTCTTTGATGCATTCTTAGTAACTGATTGAAGCCTCATGCGATTTGATAGTGGTTTTATCCGGTTTTTAACAAGTTTCTCCCGGATTTTTGTCGATTCTCTGTTCTTCGATGAACAGTCAAGTTTAAACTCGATTTCTAAGCTGTGTGAACATGGTCTCGAGTAACATTCAAGATGAAAGTTGTAGATCATCGAATCTACTTTCAATTACCGCTAGTTTCATAATGTTTGGATTTTGATACGATTTATGGTGAATTATTTCCTACACTGCTGCAAAAACAGAATTAGTGGAAATGTTAGTGAAATTAGGTGGATTTTCAGTATTTCTTTAATTTGATTCTTAGACAGATTATCCTTAGGGTTGATTAGGATTGACCTAGGAGTCTTGGCTTTGATTTGTGAAGTTTTTGAGGTATTTATAACTCTTTTTCCGTTTTCGACCGAAGAACGAATTACATGATTTTAATCTATTTTTTTGCTTATTGATGATGATGCATAATGCCATATTTTTATCCCTTAATACGTAGTCTCCTATACTTATTTGAAACCTAAATACACTCATATTCTCTATATTTTGATTTAGGAAGCAATTGGAGTCATTGAGTGCGAAACAGGGCAAAAAGAGTATATTTGGGCAGTTTCTGCAATAAAGGATCGATCCTCTATGATGGAGAGATCGATCTTATCATGACGTAATGAAAAGTCCAAGTTGAAGGCAGAAGGATCGATCCTTGCCCTTGGAAGGATCGATTTTTGTTGTGAATTAAATCCTGACAGAGAGCACACTTTTAGATGATCCTTGGAAGGATCGATCCTATTTTCACTCGAGAAGATTGAGGAAATCGTCGATGCAAAGGATCGATCTTACTCCTATCGAAGGATCCATCCTACTCTATCGAAGGATCCATCCTACTGAGAAGGATCCATCCTACTGAGAAGGATCGATCATTCCTCTTTCAAAGGATAGATCTTCCTCGGGCGTAGCCAGAAATTGAAGATTTTGATATCAAAGGATCGATCTTACACCTATGGAAGGATCGATCCTTTGCTGCCAGTAAAGAAGATCAACGGCTCAGATCTAATCCGAGGATGGAGAGGCTTTGGGCTATAAATAGAACTCTTTTTAGGGTTTGAGGGGGGATTCCTAGATACTTTTGGCTGCTACTTTCTACTCTTTTATATTTTTTCTAGGTTTTCTCTAGCTTATTGGAATCTTTTGAGGATTGTTCTGGATGGCCCTGCGTGGCTGTTCGCGAATAAAACGTCGATCTCGCGGGGACGAGATTTCTATTTTATTTTCGAGCATATCATTTTTTATTTTGTTCAAGGAATTTGCAGGCACCACACCCCTGGATCGCCAAGTAGGCAGATCCATCATTTACATCCCTGTAGGGAACACCTCCGATTCTAGATCCGATAAAATAAACTTTTTACATTAAAAAAATAAAATAATATTTGGGACTGCAACCTTCATCGCCAGGATTTTGTGATGACTGGAGTTTGAGTTTTTGTCACCGGGGCTTCGAGGCTGCCGGCGTTATCCGAGTTTTGGAGCTGGTGTTGTCAAAGCCGATGGCGTCGAAGGTTGAGCCGTCTGAGCGTCGAAGCGTGTATCCGGTCTCCGTCGAGGAAGCTGACTGGAACCAGGAAAGCGTTGGCTGGATTCCACGCGGTTCACCAAGATCAAGTTTTGATCGTGCTGGTTGCTAGGAGCAGAGACGGCTGGATTCCACGCGGTTCACCAAGATCAAGTTTTGATCGTGCTGGTTGCTAGGAGCAGAGACGTCACTGGAAGAGACCTCGCCCGCAAGCTTGAGGTCGCGGACAACGATAGACGGCTTGGTGAAGTTCTAGCCGGGCCGTCGGATAAAGTTAGAGAGGCGCCGGAGATAAAGTTGAGGAAGACGCCGGAGATAAAGTTGAGGAAGCACCGCCCAAGCTTTGAAGCCGCCGGCACGTCGAATACAGTTGGAGAGGCGCCGGAGATAAAGTTGAGGAAGACGCCGAAGATAAAGTTGAGGAAGCACCGCCGCACGAGCTTTGAAGTCGCCGGCACGTCGCCTGGAGGCAGGGGAGCTGCGGCTCATTGGGTGTAGGCTTGATGCCGTGTGCTTGAGGCTGCGGAGGAGCTCCTCTGGCTAAGCGACGGGCTTTGTTGGGTTCCGCCGGCCGGAACAGAGGAAGACAACGACGGTCCTTGGGTGCTTCCGCTGGCTGGAACAGGGGAGGACGACGACGGTCTTTGGGTTCTTCCGACGAGTTCTTTGGATTCTTCCGCTGGCTGGAACGGAGGATCGCAGCGACCAGAAAAAGGGCCTGGGTTTGGACCTCGCCGCCGCGGGTTGGGTGACGAATCTCTTTGGGTTCCGCCGGCTGGACGTCAGCGATGGGTTCTTTGGGCTGGTTCAAGACCGGTAACGGCGAGGAAGACGAAGGTCTCCTCGTTTCTTTGGGTTCCGCAGGCTGGAACAGAGAAAGATGACGATGGCCTCCTTGTTTCTTTGGGTTCCGCCGGCTGGACCAAGGAAGATGGCGTCGGTCTCCTTGTTTCTTTGAGTTCCGCTGGCTGGAACAGAGGAAGATGATGACGACGATGGGTTCCCTCTTTGCGCTGGATCAGCGGACGGCGATGGAGCTCCTTGAAGGGTGGCGATGGATGGGTTCCTCCCCGGGTTGGGCGACGGCGAGCTCCTTGGGCTGGATCAAGGGAGACGACGACGGTGACAGGTTCCTCGAGCTGGACGACGACGGCGGTCTCCTCGGCGTCGACGGGTTCCTTCCTCCCGGGCGTCCAAGCCTTCTCTGCTTCTCTTTTTCCTTGCTCTGCCTCTTCTCCTTTGCTATTTCGTCAGCTTCTCCTCCTTTCAATATGTTTTTTTGCCAGCCCCTTGCTTATTCTTTTCTCCTCTTCTTATAGGAATCGGGGTCTGTTGAGATCCTGGTGAGATACGCAGGAGAGTATCATGGGATCCCAGGGATGTTGAGATTTGATCTCCAGGTGTATCATTAAGAAGCTGAGGTGTTAGGATTGCTTCTAACCATCAGGCGAGGGGGTTGAGATCTGGCGTTTGTTGAGATATGGAGAGGTTAGGATTTCCTAACCATCCAGCTTAGGGAGTTGGGATTTGGCATTTAAATTTTAAATGTCTGTTTGAATGTCCCATTTAAATTTCAAGTTCATGTGTGAACTTGTTTGAATTTTGAATATTTATTCAATTTTCAAGTATTTATCTTGAATTTGAATAATTATTCGGCTGTCGGACATTTGTCCAAATTTTGAATGTCTTGTTTGAATTTTGAATTTCATGTGATATTTGGAGAATTTACTGAAATATCTCCGGGCATGCCGGTTGTAAATTACCAAAATACCCATTTTATCGGTCATATGTATTTTGGACCAAAATGCCTCCAGGGTAGAGAAAATACCTCTATTTTAGATTTTCACACCCCTGAAGATGTGAAATGACTAAAATGCCCCTAGGGTTAAATGACCAAAATACCCTTTCGGTTTGGTTGTTTAGGCGCGACGCATGGCAACGCGACTTTTGTGTATGTCATGGACACGTGCGCACATTATGTAGCGCACGTATGTTTTTGCCGAGATTTGGGCATATTTTAATTTGGACGCGATGACGACACGTCTATGTTGCACGTGTCATGGACACCTGCGCGCGCATTATGTGACGCGCATATTTTAGACTTGATGTATGCAAGTCATGTGCGCGCGCATGGCGCGCGCATTGCTCTGGCCGGAACTTAGGCGAATTTGAGTTTGGGTTTTTGTTTGGGTTTATTTTGAATTTTCGGATTTTTCCTTTATTTATTTCAGGGAATTTTCTATAATGCCCCTGATGTTGTGGAAAATTACCAAAACGCCCCTATATTTACACAGCTTATTTAGGATGCCGTCAAAGCTATGTAAGGGCTATTTTGGAGTGTAGTGGGAAATTTAGATATGTATTTGGGTCTAAATTCCCAAAATACCCTTGGGTGGATAAAATTACCAAAATACCCTTGTTCCTCTGGTTTGTATAGGATGCCGTCAAAACCGGGAATATGTAGGGAATTTGGATGGACTTGACTGTGTATGAGCTAGTTTGGATTTGGTGCATGCGGATTCATCCGGGGGAATTTCGCAAATATCATCGACTTAGCCTTAGCTAAAATCGGTGTCAACAGTGGCTAAATCTTGATTCTTGGTCAAGGAAACTGAAACCTCGGAATCAATGAAACTGTGAGATCTAATCTATTTTATTATTCAGTTATTCCTTGAGTATTGAATGTTCTTCTGTGATTGGATGTACATGATTGTCTTGTCTAATTGCTAGGAGGCCTACTAGTTTATTATTCATTGCGATCTACTACTAGGTTGGATATCAAATCCGTAATTGTTTAATCCCTCTAATCTGCGAAGCAACTGAGATCTATTGATTTACTACGTTTCAGAGATTAATAGATCTTAGGAAGAATATTCGACTAGATTAAATGCAACCGCGTGTGCTTGTGTTGTTTAGCTTCATCGATCTCCCTATTCTTAATGCTGCTACTGGATTAAATCTACAACGCGTGTCTTGGGTTGTTTAGTAGTTAGGGTTGATTGAATCACTTGTTTCTAATTAACTGAGTGAGGAGAGATTCGAATTTAATTCGAACGGTGAATATTCGAGGAATGAACTGGTATATTTTTACATCAATGATCAGTTGTTGGATTCCGATGGTGGATGTTGACTTAGACCAAGGTTTGTTCTCTTGATTTAATTCGTTTCTTCAATTTAGATTATTTCTATTTTTTTTTCGTTTTACTCAACCCCCCCATCTTTGTTCACACAGCACAAAACCTAGGCTAGACACTCTTCGTGGGATCGACTCGTATTCGCACTACTATATTTATTTTAACGAGTATTGGTTTTATTTTTGAGTGCCTACGACAGCACATCAAATTTTGGCGCCGTTGCCGGGGAGTGATTCTAGTTGATTTTTGTGCTTATTGTGATATTTATTTCACAAAAAAAGAGAGTTTACTTCGTTTATTAGTGATTTAGCGTAGGATTTTTATTTATCTTCATTACTCTAGACCTTTTCTTAATTTGTTTTTCTTGGTTCACCGGAATCTTCTTGATTGTTTATGAGTATAGCTCGATCTTTTAATCAAGGTGATTTGCAGTACGATCCAGAGATAGAAAGAACTTTACACATGTTAAGGAGGGAAGTTTGGAGAAACTTTGAGGAGAACGATTTGGATCTTGATTTCCCATTTGCTAGCGATTTTGGATTAGAAGAGGAAGAAGTCATGATCGGAAATCGGACTTTGAAAGAACTGGCAGCCCCAGATTTGAATCAATAACCTTTATGCATTACATTCCCTACTTTGAATGCTGATACTACTTTTGAATTGAAATCTGGACTAATACATCTGTCGCGCCCGGGCCGGGCGACGCGAACCGGAACCTAACCTACTGCGAAAATTTTGGCAAGGTTTCCCTCTATTCGTAGTGGTTACCCTAGCAATCACAACCATCCTGTAATATACAAATATTACAAACTTCAAAGACTGAAACTGGATATTTATATACAATCCTCAAACAAGGAAAATTATACATTTATCACTCCCGTAGGAGACTATCTATAACAAAATGGTATAAACTGTAAGATCGCCACCTCTCAAGCACCGCCAGACGCCGCCACGTCACCAAACACCGGCCCGGTAGGGGCGACCGAAGAAGAGCTAGCTCCAGCACCTGCAAAACGCAGCCCGGGTAGGAGTGAGCACTAAGCTCAGCAGGGATACTACACTACGACACTCACAAAGGGAGGGAACACAACAGTGTCGCCCTCAAGCAGAGGTTGGGTGTACACAGGGGTCTCATAACCCCACCGCGTGTCCCTGAGGCCCTCAATCATGGTCTTCCAGCCAAGCTAGTCACATGTCAGGTCACACCCAGTAGCAGGAAACAACACTGCTGACTCACAAGCAGGAACACGACACTGCAAGCGGAAAATGACACCGCTGAGTAGGCAACTCCTCCACTCCAGAGTCAACACAGTGGAACACCGGCTACACCTCAACACTCGCTCGAGGCCGACACGACCTCTATAATCATCAAGCAAAAGTATTCAGGTCAACCTAACCCTATCATCGAAATCGACTGAATACTACAAATCGAGTCATGGACCAAACTACCCGCAACGGTCCTAAGAGATAGATCCGGGCTACCCGAAGGCCCGGATCGGCAATGCCCTAAACAGATGCAACTAATGCGCAACACAATGCATGTTATGGACATGCGCAGGATAATACAGATAAACATGCAACAGTATGTGATGATATATCAAACAAGGTCTGGGCACGGCACTCTGCTGGCCCGGGGTGGTGAACTGGTAAATAAGGTCTAAGGAGCTGCTGCAGCGGTACCACCACCAACTGCCAGCAGTCCACCACAACACCTGCACCGGGAAGCAGCCCCGCAAACAACTGCTCACAAGTATAACAGATAAGGCCCTCGGCACACGCTGGCATGCAAGGCTATGGAAAGCTGTAGGGCTACCCGCCCGTTTATTCTACACAATCCCAGGAGTCATCACTCCCCTGGTTCACCACTGCCCTATTATAGGGCTAACATGCTTAATCATATGTACCAGGTATGAAGACAGTAGAGAAAACAAAATATGCAAAGCTCCGCGAGCAAATCAAGCCAAAAATCTCTCTCTGCCATAGTCGGATCGATCCCTTCCCAAAGGAAGGATCGATCCCGCTATCAACAGAGAGCAAAAGCTCCCATCGCACTGAGTCCGATCGATCCGTCCTCTCAGGACGATCGATCCGACTCGGGACGAGGGAGATCCAAGCTACCCCAGGCACAGGGATCGATCGCCCTCCCAAGGGCCGATCGATCCGGCTCGGGTTCAGCGTGCCCAACCAAGACGGATCGATCGGATGGGTTCTCCGGTAAGCCGACGGCGAGAAATACCGCCGGAAAACTCCACCAAATCCCACCAAAACCTGGGATCTAGTAGTACGAACGACCACGAATCCAAAACCGACGGAAAAACAACAATCCAACATGTATACAATGAGTTCTAAGGATAAGAACATCGACAGCCAGAAAACCTCCGAAAAACCCAAAGAAAGTAGGTAGGAAACCCTACCGGAGCAAGAGCAGCTTCAATCCCAGCTGCTATGCCTTGGATCGTCCACGAACTCCTCGAAATCCAAAGAATTCTCAGCCCAAGAAATCGGATTTCCAAAAAGATCTGAGGAAGAAGGTTTCGTTTGTTTTATAGGCAAACGAATCGACGTAGCAGGATCGATCCGTCCAAGGAGACCGATTGATCCAGCCCAAGAGGCCGATCGATCCAACCAAAGAACAATCGATCCAACTAAACGACCGATCGATCCAGCCCAAGAGGCCGATCGATCCAACCAAAGAACAATTGATCCTTCTCCGAGTCAGATCGATCCGACCCAAGGGGCCGATCGATCCGACTCAACGATCTGCGTTCCTTCCAAAGACCGATCGATCCTTCTAGCAAGGAAGGATCGATCCGTCTTTCGTAGGAAGCTGGACTTGGGTTAAAAAATTAAACCCAAGCCCGGATCTTTCGATCCCGGGTCCCACTAACCATTCTAACCAAACATTACCACAAACATGGTCAGTGTGTGCACAAGCGCGAGTGTGAAACTAGCCGACAAGGTGTAATTTACCAGATTGCCTTTGCGGTCCACAACGAGCCACAGGAGGGGAGGGACGGATCCTCACATCCTAATACCCTTAAAGAAAATCTCGTCCCGAGATTCGATAAGGGTAGGGCTCGGAAGCAAAGAAACATCTACACTAGAAGACATGACAAAAGTTACCTCTAGAAGAGAACAAGTGTGGGTACTCCTGCCTCCAGTCCCGCCTGGTCCACGCTCTCCGCAAGGGGCAGTCTCTCCGATAATGCCCCAGCTGCCCACACTCAAAGCACGTCACAGGTCTCTGCTCTGCCTGCTGGATCTGACCAAACCTTGCGAACGCCTCCTGCTGAGGCTCCTCCTCTGAAAACCGCTCGTCCGGATCATCCTCCGCAAACTCCTCCTCTGCCTCCGAGAGGGGCTGGTCCTCGTCGTACTCACCGACTGACTGCTCCAGCTGCTCATCCTTTGAGAACTGCTGATCGGGATCATCCTCGTCATTCGCCCCCTCTGCCTCTGGACTGACTCCGCTGACGTCCTCTGACTGGTGCTGATAGGGCTGATGGCGTCGTGAACGGGCCTTCCCCCGCCACGGTCCTACTCCACCCTGAGCTTGCTGCGGCTGGCCGGCGCTCCCTAACCTCGAGGGGAACACTGGCTGAACTGCCCTAGGCCCTGCCTCCAGCAGTATGGCCTCCACTGACAAGGCATAGTTCACCACCTCCCTGAGAGCGCTAGCAAACCGCGCCGCCATCAGAAGCCTGATCTCGGGCCGTAGCCCCCACTGAAACTGCCGCGCTCTGGCAAGAGGATCGCTCGCCACTGGACCGGCAAACCTGACGAGCCTGGTGAACCTAGCTGCATACTGTGCCACTGACTGCGTAGGCAAAGATGCCTGCGCCTGTAGGGCGGGGTTGAGTCGGGTAGCCGGGTAAGCAATCCCACAACGCCTGGGTATGGTCCGGGGTTCGATATAAGTATATAGTAAGCCCTTAATAGACACAACGCGTTTTAAAGCCGTGCTGGCAGTGATCCGTCAGAAAACTCCATGGTTAAGCGTGCTCGACCTGGAGTAGTCACAAGATGGGTGACCTACTGGGAAGTTTTCCCAGATTTCTGCGGTGAGCCAAAAGCAGACAATATTGTGTTGGGTGGGGCCCTCGAGTGGATCCTGGTTGGACCGGGAGCCCGCGGGCGGGGCCTAGTGGAGGGCCGGGGCGTTACAGTATGGTATCAGAGCCGGTTCCCAGCCGGAAATTGTGCCAGCGAGGACGCTGGGCCTCCAAGGGGGGTGGATTGTGAGGCCCGTTGGGTCTACCGTGGGACAAGATGCCTGCGCCTGGAGGGCGGGGCTGAGTCGGGTAGCCGGGTAAGCAATCCCACAACGCTTGGGTATGGTCCGGGGTTCGATATAAGTATATAGTAAGCCCTTAATAGACACAACGCGTTTTAAAGCCGTGCTGACAGTGATCCGTCAGAAAACTTCATGGTTAAGCGTGCTCGACCTGGAGTAGTCACAAGATGGGTGACCTACTGGGAAGTTTTCCCATATTTCTGCGGTGAGCCAAAAGCGGACAATATTGTGTCGGGTGGGGCCCTCGGGTGGATCCTGGTTGGACCGGGAGCCCGCGGGCCGGGGCCCAGTGGAGGGCCGGGGCGTTACAACATCTCTTACCCACTTTTCATGGACTTGCAGGTGAGGATCCTCACAAGCATTTAAAGGAGCTTCATGTTGTGTGCACAAGCATGAAACCTATCGGGGTGACTGAAGATCGGATCAAATTGAGAGCCTTCCCATTTTTTTTGAAGGATTCGGGAGCCCGCGGGCCGGGGCCCAGTGGAGGGCCGGGGCGTTACAACATCTCTTACCCACTTTTCATGGACTTGCAGGTGAGGATCCTCACAAGCATTTAAAGGAGCTTCATGTTGTGTGCACAAGCATGAAACCTATCGGGGTGACTGAAGATCGGATCAAATTGAGAGCCTTCCCATTTTTTTTGAAGGATTCGGCTAAGAATTGGCTTTATTATTTACCCTCTGGGAGTATTACCACAAGGAACGAGATGAAGAGGTTGTTTTTGGAGAAATATTTCCCAGCTTCAAGGGCGACCAACATTCGAAAAGAGATATGTGGTGTAAGGCAGCTTAACGGAGAGTCTCTACACGAGTATTGGGAACGTTTCAAGAAATTATGTGTAAGTTGTCCCTATCATCAAATTAGTGAGCAATTACTTATCTAATATTTTTATGAGGGCTTACTAACCACTGACAGGAGTATGATTGATGCCGCTAGTAGAGGAGCTTTGGTGGATAAAATGCCTGAAGCCGCAAGGAACTTGATTGAAAATATGGCGGCTAATTCTCAACAATTTAACACTAGACTTGATTCTTATTCAAAACATGTTAATGAGGTAAATGTTTCATCTCTTGAACAACAGATTGCAACTCTAACTTCTCTTGTTCGTCAATTGGCTGTAGGTAATATGCAAACAACGAAGGTTTGTGGGATTTGTTCGGTGGTAGGACATCCAACCGATATGTGTCCAAATCTTCAAGAGGAGCCCAGTGAACAGGTGAATGCAGCGGGTAGTTTCCCTGAACTACCGCAAAGGAAGTATGATCCCTATTCGAACACGTATAATCTGGGATGGAGGGATCACGCTAATCTCAACTATGGGAATCCACAAGTAAATCAACTCACAACTCAATTCCGCCCAACTGGCCAGCAATATCAACAATATAGATCGCCATACCCCCGAGACAACAACCAAACCTAACTTCTAATTCTATTATGTCTTTAGAAGATATTGTTAAATCCCTTGCTACTAATACTTTGCAATTTCAACAGGAGGCAAAGGGCAGTATTCAAGGTTTGGAACATTAGGTGGGCCAAATGGCGACAACAATTAGTAAGCTGGAGGCGCAAAATTCGAAAAAATTACCGTCTCAAACGATAATAAATCCAAAAGAAAATGCAAGTGCAATCATTTTGAGAAGTGGTAAAGAAGTTGAGATTCCAGCAAAGGAAGTCACTGCATCGTCATTGCAAGGAAAAGAGCAAAATATTGTTGCGAACAAAGACTTTCCCGTTGACGACGACGTACCTAAACGTAAGTTTCCACCTCTTTCTGATTATAAACCAGTGCCTCCTTTTCCTCAGGTTTTAGTTGAATCTAGAAGATATGAGAAGAATTCAGATCTATATGAGACTTTTCGCCGATGCGAGGTAAATATTCCACTCTTAGATGCTATTAAACAAGTACCTCGTTATGCTAAATTCTTGAAAGAATTGTGCACAATTAAGAGGAAACAGAAACTTAAAGGATGTGAGAAGGTGAGAGTAGGTGAAAATGTTTCTGCAATTTTTCAATGAAAAATTCCTTCAAAGTGTAAAGATCCAGGTATGTTTACTATCCCATGTACAATTGGTAACTCTAAATTTGAAAGAGCCACGATAGATTTAGGAGCTTCTATCAATGTCATGCCATATTCTATTTATGCTTCTTTAAAACTTGGGCCTTTGAATGAAGCTAGTGTTGTGATTCAGTTGGCTGACAGATCTAATGCCTATCCTTGTGTAGTTGAAGATATTCTTGTACAAGTTAATGATTTAGTTTTCCCTGCTGATTTTTATGTGCTTGATATGGAGAATGATGATCATACAACTCCTATTTTGTTGGGAAGACCATTCTTACAGACATCCAATACTAAGATAGATATGCTTATTGGCACACTTACCATGGAATTTGATGGTAAAATTGTTAAGTTTGAAATATATGATGCCAAGAAGTATCCTACTAATGATTGTCTTGTTTATTCTATTGATGTGAGGGAATTGAAAGCTACAGTTGGAGATGCTTCAGGGGAGATTCTACAGAAGGCAGATGAAGAAGCTATCCAGTCTTGGCCAGTCGATCGCGAGGAAGATTCGGTCGACCGCCGAGAATACCAGGAGTACTTATTCGACGAACCTCCTCCGACTGAAGTTGAAAGCATTCCTATTACGTCGCGAGGTATATTTCCTGTGACTATTTCATCTTCATTATTGGTTAAAAAAGAAATGACCTTAGTAGATATTTCCATATCTCAACGGATTTATTTTGGATCATGTGATCTTCACATCCTTGACAATGCGAACGACGACATTATTAATAGGTCAATGGATGATTCGATTATAGTTAAGCATAATATTAACTCCTTTCTTCATAATCACCAGGATGACATGCATTTTTGTTTGAGAAATCTAACTATCTTGTTTATTGGTATTAGTATGGAAAAGCTAGTTCTCATTTTTGAAATATGCCACTTGGGTTCGTATGCTAAATTAAGCTTCGTGGCACTATTGAGGTTAAATATTCAGAATTTGGCACCCAGTGATTTTGCATCCTATCATGCTATAGAATGTCCACCGAGGGCTCGATTTAAAATTCTCTATATTGTATAGTGTCGCGCCCCGACCCGCGTAGGCCCAACCGGGCCGGGCGACGCGAAGCGGAACCTAACCTCTGCGGAAAATTTTGGCGAGGTTTCCCTCTAATCGTAGTGGTTACCCTAGCAAATCATAACCATCCTGTATTATACAAATATTACAAACCCAAAGACTGAAACTGGATATTTATATACAATCCTCAAACAGGAAAATTATATATTTATCACTCCCGTAGGAGACTATCTCTAACAAAAAGGTGTAAAGCTGTAAAGATCGCCACCTCTCAAGCAACGTCAGACGCCGCCACGTCACCAAACACCGGCCCGGTAGGGGCGACCGAAGAAGAGCTAGCGCCAGCACCTGCAAAACGCAGCCCGGGTAGGAGTGAGCACTAAGCTCAGCAGGGACACTACACTACGACGCTCACAAGGGAGGGAACACAACAGTGTTGCCCTTAACCAAGACTTGGGTGTGCAGCAAGGGTCCCATAACCCTGCACCGGTGCCCCTGAAGGGAGGCCTCAGTCATGGTCTTCCAGCCGAACTGGTCACATGCTGGGGTTGCCCTCAGCGAGACAGGAAACCACACTGCTGTCTCACTAGCAGGCACCCGACACTGCTAGGCGAGCAACCACACCGCTAGGTAGGCACCTCTTACCCCCAAGAGGCAATGACCCAGACACCGGTTTGCACCCACAACATGTATTCAGGTCAAACTAACCCTATCATCGAAAACGACTGAATACTACAAATCGAGTCCTGGACCAAGCTACCCGCAACGGTCCTAGAGCTAGATCCGGACTACCCGAAAGCCCTGGATCAGTAACGCCCTACACAGATGCAACTAATGCGCAACACAATGCATGCTATGGACATGCGCAGGATAATACAGATAAACATGCAACAGTATGTGATGATATATCAAACAAGGTCTGGGCACGGCATCCTGCCGGCCCGGGGTGGTGAACATGTAATTAAGGTCTAAGGAGCTGCTGCAGTGGTAGCAACACCAACTGCCAGCAGTCCACCACAACACCTGCATTGGGAAGCTGCCCCACAAACAACAGCTTGCAGATAACACAGATAAAGCCCTCGGCGCACGCCGACATGCAAGGCTAAGAAAAGCTGTAGGGCTACCCGCCCGCTTATTCTAAACATCCCGGGAGTCATCACTCCCCCGGTTCACCACTGCCCTATTATAGGACTAACATGCTTAAACATATGTACAAGGTATTAAGACAGTAAAGAAAACCGTCATACAAAGCCCCGCGGCAAAACAAGATACATTTCCTCTCTCTGCCATAGTCGGATCGATCCCTTCCCAAGGGAAGGATCGATCCCTCTAATGGCAGAGAGCAAGCTCTCTCTATCGCGCCGAGTCCGATCGATCCGTCCTTCCAGGACGATCGATCCGACTCGCGATAGGGAACGCTCCATGCCATCCAAGGCATTGGGATCGATCACCCTCACCCGGGGCTGATCGATCCTGCTCGGGTTCAGCATGCCCAACAAGGAGGGATCGATCCGTCTCACAGATGGATCGATCGGTTGGGTTCTCTGATAAGTCGACGGTGAGAAATACCGACGGAAAACTCCACCAAATCCCACCAAAACCTGAGATCTAGTAGTACGAAGCATCACGAATCCAAAACCGGCGGAAATACTACAATCTAACATGTATACAATAAGTTCTAAGCATAATAACATCGACAGCCGGAAAAAGCTTCCAAAAACCCGAAGAACGTAGGTAGGAATCCCTACCGGAGCAAGAGCAGCTTCAATCCCAGCTGCTAGGCCTTGGATCGTCCACGAACTCCTCGAAATCCAGGAATTCTCAGCCCAAGAATCCGGTTTTCCAAAGAGATCTGAGGAAGAAGGTTCTGTTTGTTTTATAGGCAAACGAACCGACTTAGCAGGATCGATCCGTCCAAGGAGACTGATCGATCCAGCTAAGAAAGCGATCGATCCAGCCAAGGAGACCGATCGATCCAGCCAAGGGAACGATCGATCCAACCAAGAGACCGATCGATCCTTCTCCGAGTCCGATCGATCCGTCCCACGAGACCGATCGATCCTTCTCAACGATCCACGTTCCTATCAAAGACCGATCGATCCCTCTAGCAAGGAAGGATCGATCCGTCTCTCGTAGGAAGCTGGACTTGGGCTAAAACTTAAGCCCAAGCCCGGATCTTTTGATCCTGGGTCCCACTAACCATTCTAGCTAAACAATACCACAAACATGGTCAGTGTGTGCACATGTGAGTGTGAAACAAGCCGACAAGGCGCAATTTACCAAATTGCCCTTGCGGTCCACGACGAGCCACAGGAGTAGAGGGACATGTCCTCACATATAGAGTGGTTTAGTTTGCTTTATCTGCTTTATTGTGTGCTTGAGCGTGCTTGAATTATTTTTAGGTTGTGTGCTTGCATGTTGCTTTTGTTTTTGCTTTGCTTTTCTTTTTAGGTGATCGAGCATTCCCTATCATACCTGAAGAATTCGCCGCAGCCATGGTTGTTATGGAAATTCAAAGTTTGGCAACTCCGACACTATTCAAAAAGAAGGAAGCATGAAGTCGAGCCAATGACAATAAACAAAGGCGCTGCTTGGGAGGCAACCCAAGGGGAGTTCGTTCCTTTCTCTTTTTATTTTCAAATTTCCATTTTAGTTATATTTACCTTTTCTTTGCATTCCACCTTACATTGGGGACAATGTCGGTTTCAAGTGTGGGAGAGGAGATCTAGGAGATGTAGGTTGCATTTGCCATGAGCGAGAACTAGTTAAGCTTGACATATTCATAACATGATTGAACTAGTAATCTTGCTACTTAGAATTAATTAGTTGAGTTATTTTCCTTGAGATGATAGTGACTAAATTTAGTAGACAAAAGCTGGTGAGATTTTGAGCCTTTAGACTGACACATTCATATCAGTCTCACTATTTTCTTTCATGAGAGATATTCTTCCATGGATTTGTTTCTCTAGAACTTGCTTTGATTCTATTCGAGATCACATTGACACATGCATATATTAACATGATTAAGGCCATTTTTGTTATAAGCTACATAAGCCAAATAGCCTACCTTGTGATTAAATTTTCCTTTTACTAAACACCTTTGAGCTTTATTGACTTCATTGTTAACCCACATCACAAACTTTAAACCTGAAAAAACAATATCGTTACCCAAGCCATAAAACTAGTGGAGCATTGATCAACATTATGACATGTATGGGTGTGCAAGTTTCAAGTGTGGGGGTATTTAGATTTATGGTATGGCTATGAGTGGTGAAATGGAGTATGTTTTCATTCTCAATCCATGAGTATGTTGTTTCTTTGAAAAAAAAAAGGAAAAAAAGAAACAGAAAGAAAGAAGAAAAGAGGGAGGAAATTGTTTTTCATGTTACAATATGTGTTTATGAATCCTCCTAATACTCCAAGAAAGGGGTATATTTTATGTATGATTTCTACAAAGGTGGAAGCTTTTGCAAAAGATTGTTCTCTGTTTCGGTTAAAAATTATTCCTTTGAACAATCTCTTTGCCAATGTAGTAATGTTATATGGTTTGAGTATGTTAAAGCCAAATTGAGGAAGTTGTTGAATGGAGTGATTGGTTATACATGTCTAGTTGATGCATATTTGCTCCATTAGTTTAGTTGGCTTTTGAGCTACATTCCCAAATATTTCCCACCTTAATCCTGGACCCCATTACAACCTTTTGAAGTCCTTATGATTCGTATTATGCATGTGATTCTAGTGGTGGAGAATGAGAAGATATGCAAGCTTATGAAAGATCATTTTTCATTGGAATGAATTTGAGTGAAACACATACCCTTCAAACACATGAGAGTTGAGTGTTAATTTCCGTGAGGGTCTACTTATTTAGTATGCTCTATATTCAAGTGAAAATGCTTACTGATTGATTTTTAAGTTGTCTAAAAATGTTTGTTCATGATATGTTATGAGTTGTGAAGAGCTTGATTGTTCTTTGCTGATGGCGTTGCAACCTTGATATGTTGAGTAGAGTGAGTTTTAGTTTTGCCCGAGGACAAGCAAAAGCTAAGTGTGGGGGATTTGATGATGATGCATAATGCCATATTTTTATCCCTTAATACGTAGTCTCCTATGCTTATTTGAAACCTAAATACACTCATATTCCTTATATTTTGATTTAGGATGAAATTGGAGTCATTGAGTGCGAAACAGGGCAAAAAGAGTATATTTGGATAGTTTATGCAATAAAGGATCGATCCTCTATGATGGAGAGATCGATCTTATCATGACGTAATGAAAAGTCCAAACTGACGGCAGAAGGATCGATTTTTGTTGTGAATTAAATCCTGACAGAGAGCACACTTTTAGATGATCCTTGGAAGGATCAATCCTATTTTCACTCGAGAAGATTGAGGAAATCGTCGATGCAAAGGATCGATTTTACTCCTATCGAAGAATCCATCCTACTTTGTGAGGACACGTACCTCCAACCGGGTCCGACCGCGTTAGGTTGAGGTCTGGTTTTTTTGTGGTTTGGCTCGGTTGGCCTTGGGATGCGATCGGTTGATCGCATCGCTGTTTTTGACCCAGGTGCATTTTGGTAAATATGCTCCCTGGTGGTCAGTTTCACACATGCATTGCACACACTGCCTTTGATTGATGTATGTGATTAATTAGAACCTTAAGAGCGCTTCTGATCGGCAGATCGGAGCTCGATCGGGAGAGATCGAATCGGACGGCTGTGATCTTTTCCAGCTTTCTATTTAAACCCCTCTCCTTTCTCCCTTTTCTTTCTTTTCTCTTCTCTCCTCTCTCTCTCCTCGTGGGCTGCCGGCTGGAGCTTTCGGCTGCGGCTTTTCGGCGCCGATCCGCGGCGATCAGAGTGGAGGATCTCGTAGATAGCCTGCTTGTTGCTACATATAGGTGTTTCTACCCAATTCCTACGAGTTGGTAACCCTAGGATTGCCTTGTTGTGTTTTCTGGCTGTTGTATGTATTGGAATGCTTTGAGTTTATGTATTCTAGTTCCTTAGCATGCTTAGAAGCTAACTATGGTTTCAGTTCCGTATTCTTTCGGACGAATTCCGTATTTTTGTCGGTTTTTCGACGGGGTTGGACTCAGATCTGATATTTCACGATCTGAGTTTGGTTTTTATTGAATGAATGAATTCCCCACCATCAAATAGACTTCCCTGCAAAGTTTAAATGGATTCCATCGCCGTTTGATAGATCAAATCCAACAAATTCAGTTTTTTCATCGGTTTCGTCGGCTTTCGGGCAATTTGATTTAATTCAGAGGATTTGATCATCCAAAGTTGGATTTCTTAGTGTCATTAGATTCCCCACATCCAGATGCACACCTCAACCAAGTTTGGTTTGATTGCGATATGTTTTGATAGGTTAAATCTAAAAAATTTGATTTCCAGCACTATTCATCTTCCCTGCCGACATATGTTCTTGACAGAGGGTATGTTTGAGGATGATCGATCCTCTTGTGCTAGAGGATCAATCCTGCTTCCCCAGACAGAGGACCACTTTGAGGATGATCGATCTTCTTGAATGAGAAGATCGATCCTCCTTCCCCAGATAGAAGACCCCTTTGAGGGTGATCGATCTTCATGGGCATGAAGATCCATCATTTGTTTTTGGAGGATTGGCTATGATGAGAAGATCGATCTCTTTTTTGCTGCCAACACATTTTGATCCGAATTCGATGTTTTCAATTTCTCTTCGACTCGGTTTTCTCGTGGGGTTTTCCCGATGATGAGTAGTGGTTATTATAATATTTTAATCGGGATTTTGGCGGGTTTATCTTTGGATTACGTCGTGAATTGGATTCCGAATCGGTTATCGATTTCTACCAATTTTAAAGCAGTTTCTCGATAAGCATGCTATACATATATGTATATGTATATATAGGTAGCTTGTGATTGCTGTATTGCTTTATGGGTAACCGGGGGAGTGACGACCCCATGAATGTTTAGTATAAATGGATCGAGAGTGTGTCCTGCATGCGTAGTATAGATCTACTGCTTTGATTAATAGCCCCGCTGATTGCCGTCGTGCGCCGGGGGCATAACCCGTTGTATTGGTAGAATGCATATCTTGTATTGTGTGCCTTGTTGGCTTGGTCGGGGTTGGATCCCTTTGTAGTAATTTCGGTTGACGGCTACGGACGCCGTTATAATGCCAAAATTGACTCGATTGTTATTGTCGCTTGATTGTTGACCAGTTACCTGCGGGGTAACTGTGGAACCTTAGTCTATCAGGTGCAAGAGAGCACTGAAGACTATTGTATATATGTGTTTATCGCTTTGCTCTAATCGTCGTATTGTTAGCATAGCTTATCTGTATTTGAGACCCTTGCTATACTCACCCCTTTGGCTAGCTAGAGGCTATGCCTAGCCCTGTATAATTGATGTCATCTTGTTGCATGCTTATATCTCTTTATCTGTGCCTGAGCATTGCATGCATCTTGTTTGCATTAGAGCATAAGGCTAGGGTGCGGGTGAATAGGGTCTTCGCCGATCCGAGGCTCTCGGGTAGCTCGGATCTAGCTCTAGGACCGTGGCTGGGTAGCAAGGACTAGGGTGTGATTATTATGCCAGATCTCTGTATTCTCGAGGATGGGTGTAGTTGGCTCTAATCTATTGTTTGAGGTTTAGATGTCGTGTTGTTTCTCCAAGGCCAAGTGCTAAGGATGGTTGTCGATACGTTCCCGACGTGGATCCCCAAGGCATGGGAATCCTGCTTGGGTAAGGGTGATCCTGCATGTTACTGTTTCGTGGCCTCCTGGTAACATGTTCAGGAGAGAGGTTTCATGACAGGAGCTCTTGGGACATCGATAGGGGTTGTGGGACCCCGTGGTATTCCATACGCTTAGGCGGAGAGACATCATAGTTGTTGTTTTCCTCCCTTCAGTGTGCCGTGGAGTAGAACCCTACTGAGCTTATTGCTCACTCCTACCCGGGCTGCGTTTGCAGGTGCAGGCGTAGGCTTTTCCTCGGTGGTTCCAGCTGGATCAGGTCTTGGCGGTGCGTCGACTTTCGGAGGCGTTTGAGGTTTCAGAGGGACATATGTATATTTTTGGCAGTTTATGTTTAAAGTTATCTTTTGAGGATGATGTATTTAACGTTGAATAAATGAAATCATGTTCCCTCTTTGATTGAGTTTTATTCCACAATGTAATATTTAGTTTTACTTTTATGCCCTTGGAAGTCCTTAAGTTCAAATTAATTCCGCTTTGTGTTTTTGTCGCGCCGTATCGGATGTGAATAGTGCAGGTTTCCCCTCATGCCCCGGACCGGATGGGTTTTCTGGGTCGGGGTGTGACATACTCTATCGAAGGATCCATCCTACTCAGAAGGATCCATCCTAATCCTATCGAAGGATCCATCCTACTGAGAAGGATCGATCATTCCTCTTTCAAAGGATCGATCTTCCTCGGGCGTAGCCAGAAGTTGAAGATTTTGATATCAAAGGATCGATCTTACACCTATGGAACGATCGATCCTTTGCTGCCAGTATGATGTATGACATACTATTGCATGTCCTGATCAATTAATGTGTGTGTGAGCATTGCATACATTTGATTCCATTAGAAGCATAAGGTTAGGTCGTGGGTGAATAGGGGTTTCGCCGATCCCAGGACTCGGGCATCTCGGATCTAGTCCTAGGGCGGGGCTTGGATAAAATACGGATTAGGACGTGATTGTCGTGTTTAATCAATCTTGCTTCTTTGAGAACTGTTTAAGTAGTTGGCCATGAACATTATCTGATTGAGATGTAGTGGTCGTCCTAGGTTCCATGTGAGGGCTCGTCCCTCCGACCTGCCTCGACCGTGTGGGTCGAGAGCCGGTTTCCTGCTGGTTTGGTTCCGCGTCGAGTACGATCGGGCGATCGTATGGCGGTTTGGACCCCGTGGGCATTTTGGTAAATATGCCCTTTGGTGGTCGGTTTCACACCCGCGTTTCACACACGACCTTGGATTGATGTATGTGTTTGATTAGAATCTCTAGGGTGCGTCCGATCGGAAGATCGAAGCTCGATCGGGAAAGATCGAATCGGACGGCTGAGATCGATCCGGATCTCTATATAAGCCCTGTCCCTTTCTCTCTCTTTCCTTCTCTTCTCCTGTCGTTTTCTCTCCTTCTCTCTCCTTCGGCAGAGCTAGGGCTTGGAGACGCGGCTTTCGGAGCGCGGATCTTGGCGGCTTGACTGGTTGGACGCGTGGAGGAGCTGCCCTACTTGCTCAAGTAGGTGTTTCTACCTCGATCTTAGGATCGGGTTCTCCTAGGATAAGTTTAATGCCTTTTTGCTGTAGGAGTACTTGTTAGAATGCTATGTAGCTCATTGTGCATGTCATGTGAATGATTTGAAGTATTTCTATCCCGCGATTTCCGTATTCCAACGGCTGGTTTCCGTATTATCGCCATTTTGTCGGTTTTCACCCGTTTTGACCTAGATAGGAGATTTAACCATCAAAAACGAGATTTCTTTATACCATTGGTTTCCCCATCGTTAATTACACTTGCTTGCCAAATTTCATCAACTTCCAACTTGATTTGATCCTTGAATTCCAAGGAAATGGATTTTCGGTACTGTTCTGATGAACTGTGCCTAAGGCTCGACGGTCGATCGGTGCATCGACTGTCAAGCATTGATTTGCTCTTTCTGAGCCTGACGGTCGACCGTCGGATCGACCGTCAGGCTCTGTCGGGATTTTAGTCTCCCTGGGTCGATGCATGGATCGACCGCGAGATCTTCCCTTTTCCGATTTTACCTAACGGTCGACCGTCGGATCGACCGTCGCATCGACCGTCAGGCGCTGTTTGGTTTTGGCTTCCCAGGGTCGATGAGTGGATCGATTGTCGCCCCTTTGGTTTTCTTCGCCTTGGCCTCACGGTCGACCGTAGCATCGACCGTGACATCGTCCGTGGTCTCACGGTCGACCGTTGGATCGACCGTCGCATCGACCGTGGGCCCTTGAGCAGTGTTTTCTGGTTTTTCTTGGATGGCTTTCACTTGGGTTTGACAGCTAAACATTTTGGGAGGTTGGTATGAGGTTTTCATGAAGTTTTCAAGGGATTTCCATTGAGATTAAGGATTGAATCGCATGCTGATTTCTCTTGAGTAAATTAATGATTTGGCTTGCATTTAAATACATGTGTGGTTGGTATTTAATTGCTTAATTATTTGCTTAGCCATTAGCTATCTATGAGTGCTAGCTAATGTGGACCTGTGGAACCTTAGCCTCTTGCCGGTGAGTGCCGAGGGCTATTGTATATCTGTTGAACTTATAACTGATGATGTGACATGTAGAGACATCTAGGATAGATGTTTGCCTAGGATCATGCATTGTGTGCATTAGAGGCATATGAGGTTAGGCGGGCGATGGTTTGGGTCGCCGATCCGAGGCTCTCGGGTAGCTCGGATCTAGCCTTAGGACCGTGGCTGGGTAGTCAGGATTAGGGTGTGATTGTATAATCAAATCTCTTGTTATTGAGGATTGGCGATAGTTGACTCTGATCAGTGTTTGAGGTTTAGAGGTCGTGTTGTCTTCCAAGGCTAACTCTTAAGGATGGGTGTCGACGTCCCTGACATGGTCCCCAGGCAGTGGTTTCCTGCTGGGTAATGGTGATCCTACTGGTTCTGGTCCTTTTCCTCCCAGCGTGTTGGTTGATGCTCCCAGCGTGGTCGGTTGAGAAGAGTAGGATCCCTTGGGGAGTCGACAGGGGTTGTGGGACCCCGTGGCATGCCTTAGGCTTGAGCGGGGAGACGACACTATTGTTGTTTTCCTCCTTTCAGTATGCCGTAGAGTAGAACCCTACTGAGCTCATCGCTCACTCCCACCCGGGCTGCGTTTGCAGGTGTAGGCGGCAGTTCTTCTTTTGTGGAGCCGGCGGGATCGGCCTTTGGCGGCGCGAGTACATCCAGAGGCGCTTGAGGTTTTGCTGGAGGATAAAACTGTTGTACCCTTTTTGATATATATGTTGTAAATATCATTCGATGACTTTTGGGTTTTTGTATTATATATATCCTTGGAAGACTTTTGTATCAAATTTTGAATAGTACAACTGATGTTATATAAATCGAATATCTGTTTACCTCTGGATTATAATTTGTTTAAATTTATCCGTCTTTCCGCATTTGTACCGCGCCAATTGAAGATGAATAGAGATAGGAACCCTCACGCCCCGTCCTGGATGGGGTTTCTGGGTCGGGGTGTGACAACTTGGTATCATAGCAGGCTGTAGGTCCCAATGATAGGATTAGGCTTGCGGTTAAGATTTGAGCGCGGTTTGGGATGGTTCTAGGAGTAGAGCATCCCTGTTTGCTTGATCGTGCTCATGTGTGTTATGCTTTTGCTTTAACGATTGTTGTTGTGTTTTGTTTTCTTACAGGTGAAAACTTGTCGTCTCTGGTAAACGTGCAGATGGCAGGGAGCCAGGCTAGCTGTCCAGTGTTGGGTCAGGGTACCGCGCGCGACGAGCGCACTGCCCGACGGGCCTTAGGGGCCAACACAGCCGTGCCCCGTGTGCCTGCATGAGAGCCAGAGCCAAGGATTGAGGTCGTAGTGGAGGAGGATCCTTCATTCATCGTCGAGGAGGTCTCTCCCCCACACAACCAGCGTGTTGTTGTGACAGCGGTGGTTGACTTCCAGAGGCTGAACCCGCCTAGGTTCAGCGGTGGCGGACGACTGGCTGGAGAGAGTCAGTCGCGTCCTTGAGACTCTGTTCGTCCAGGATGACCGGGTTCGGGTCAGACTTGCCGCATTCTAGCTCGACGGGGACGCTTTGAACTGGTGGCGCTCTTTCTAGGCCGCCAGGGACGGGAGTGGCCCATCGTGGGCCGTGTTTCGTTCGTCGTTTCTTGGCGCGTTCTTCCCCCGGAGTGCGCGCTCGGCCCTTGTCCGTGAGTACCAGACCCTTTCTCAGTGTACTCAGTCGAAAGTACAGTACGCGGCTAGGTTCACGAGACTTGCCAGATTTGTCGGAGCGGTGTCGACGGACCCTCTTGCCAGAGCTGAGCAGTTCTAGTGGGGGCTTAGGCCCGAGCTCAGGCGGCTGATCGCGACTCAGCGCTCTAGCACGTACACAGAGGCGCTGGACTGTGCCTTAGCAGTTGAGGCTCAGTTGCAGGAGCCGGGGCCCAGGGCAGTCCAGCCGGTGCCGTCTACGAGTGCCAGTGGCGGAGGACAGCCGCAGAGAGCAGCTCAGGGCAGAGGAAGCCCGTGGAGGCCGCGACAGAGGTACCCACGACGCCAGCAGCCATACCAGCGTCACCCACCCCAGTACCAGCAACAGCCCAGGCAGGGAGGCCAGCCACTTGGACCTCCTGTGTGCTTCGAGTGCCGGCAGACAGGGCACTTTCGCCGAGACTGCCCGACGTTGTGGGCACAGTTCGCTCGTGGCTGAGCAGGCGGAGGTTGGCGGACACCAGGAGCCGGGAAAGGCAGAGGTCGCGGCGGAGGTCGAGGCGGACCCAGAGGGGGAGTATACGCACTTCCAGACCGCGAGTACCCAGACTATGTTCAGCCACCTTTTCAGCCCTACCAGTACCCGCCACCCCAGCAGACTCTAGCTCTTCCACCAGCCCCAGTTGACCCTCCTGTTCTCAGAGGTACCTTCCAGCTTTTCAGTTCATTTGTAGATGTTCTGATAGATTCTGGGGCGTCTCATTCCTTTGTAGCTAGCGACTGTGTGGCATCGCTAGGGCTAGAGACTGAGCCACTTGGAGTCACACTACACTTAGACACACCCGTCGGCGGAGGGGCTCGTGTTGAGCTGATCTGCCGTTCTTGCGAGTTGGAGGTTGGGGGCCTCCGTGTCTTTCTAGACCTTCGGGTGCTAGACATGGTCGGGTTCGACGTGATTCTCGGTATGGATTGGCTGACTTCGTACCGAGCCGTCATCGACTGTGGCCATCGTAGGGTGACTGCTTGGACACCTGACGGCGCTCGTTTTGTTTTGCTTGGGGATCGCCAGTCGGCCGATTCCCTCTTGTGTGGTTGCTTTCCCAAGCGCAAGGGCCAGCTGTCAACTTTACTGGCGCGCCTTTCCTTGTTCGCTGCAGAGGGCAGTCGAGAGGGCAGTTTGCCTACAGTAGTTTGTGAGTTTGCCGACGTCTTCCCAGACGAGCTACCGGGCCTTCCCCCTTCCAGAGCAGTAGACTTCCAAATAGATCTTGTATCGGGTATCGGGGCGATCTCTCTGCCAGCTTTCAGGATGGCACTAGCAGAGCAGAGGGAGCTGAGGGTCCAGCTGGACGGGTTGATCGACAGAGGTTTCATCCGTGCCAGCACGTCACCTTGGGCAGCTCCTGTATTGTTCGCAAAGAAGAAGGACGGTACGCTTCGTCTTTGCATTGATTACAGGAAGCTGAACAGGGTGACGGTGAAGAACAAGTATCCGATGCCGAGGATCGATGACTTGTTCGACTAGCTCCGAGGCTCTTCGGTCTTTTCGAAGATCGATCTCCGTACCGGCTATCACCAGTTGAGGATTCGGGATTGCGACATCCCGAAGACGACTTTCCGTACGAGGTACGGGTTGTATGAGTTCACGGTGATACCGTTCGGCTTGACGAACGCACTAGCGGCGTTCATAGATCTGATGTAGAGGGTCTTCCGACCGTACTTAGATCAGTTCGTGGTGGTTTTCGTCGATGACATCCTAGTCTACTCACGTACCGCGGAGGAGCACGAGCAGCATCTGAGGACAGTGTTGCAGTTGTTGAGGGGGCATAGGCTATATGCCAAAGCCTCCAAATGTGAGTTCTGGCTTCCTAAGGTGCAGTTTCTTGGGCACGTGGTGTCAGCGGCAGGTATTTCGGTTGATCCGGCCAAGATCGAGGCAGTGCTACAGTGGCAGAGACCGGCGATAGTGTTCGAGGTCCGCAGCTTCCTCGGCTTGGCGGGTTACTACAGGTGCTTCGTGCGGGACTTCTCCAGGGTTGCAGGGCCGCTGACCAGGTTGACACAGAAGGCGATCCCATTTGTTTGGGACGAGGCGTGCGAGCAGGCTTTCATCCAGTTGAGGACCAGGCTGACGAGTGCACCGATCCTTATAGTTCCAAAGTGAGGCGTCGGCTATAGTGTCTATTGCGACGCCAGTGGGGAGGGTCTAGGCTGTGTGCTTATGCAGGAGGGCCTTGTGGTGGCCTACGGTTCCAGACAGCTGAAGACCCATGAGAGGGACTATCCAGTCTACAATCTCGAGTTTACAGCGGTTGTCTTCGCTCAAAAGACGTGGCGGCACTACCTCTACGGTGAGCGGTTCTCGGTGTACTCTGATCATAAGAGTTGGAGGCACGTGTTTACCCAGCGTGGTAAGGCAAACGTCGTGGCAGACGCTCTCAGCAGGCAGACCAGAGACAGCAGAGTGACCTTGGCAGCGATGTCAGCTCGGCAGTGGCAGATGCTAGAGACAGTTAATCAGTTCGGGCTTGACTTCGAGGACCGGGCGACGAGTGGCTTCCTGTATGCTGTTCGCAGCATTCCAGTTCTTTTGGCCAGAGTGATCGACGCACAGGCTGGAGACCCAGAACTCGTGGAGACCCGTGCTGCGGTCGACACCGAGCACGCGGTTGAGGGCTGGACAGTGTCAGCAGACAGTGGTCTACTCTTCAGAGGCAGAGTCGCAGTTCCAGCAGACCCGGCGTTGCGAGAGGAGATCCTTCACGAGTTTCACCACTCCTGTTTCGCCATTCACCCCGGGAGCACCAAGATGTACCACGATCTTCGCCGACAGTTCTGGTGGTGCGGGATGAAGAGGTCAGTAGCTGAGTTCGTTTCCAAATGCCTCACCTGTCAGAAGGTGAAGGCAGAGCACAGGCGGACCCCAGGTTTGTTGCAGCCACTTCCAGTGCCAAAGTGGAAGTGGGAACATATAGCTATGGACTTCGTCACCGGGCTACCCAGGTCACCGAGGGGGAATGATGCTGTCACACCCCGACCCAGAAAACCCATCCAGGACGGGGCGTGAGGGTCCTAACACTATTCATCATCAACCGCGCGCGATACAAAGCGGAAAAGATAATTAAATTACACAATTGTATTCCGGAGGCGAACAGATTCAATTATAATATATCATCAAGTCATACAAAGTCTAAGCTCCAATATACAGATTTATACAAAATCCCAAAAGTTCTCCAAAATGGTTACAACATAAGAACATATATCAAAATGTACGATGAATAATCCTCCAAGCAACCTCAAGCGCCCCTGGATGTACTTGCGCCGCCGAAAGCCGATCCTGCCGGCTCCACCGAAGAAGAACTGCCGCCTGCACTTGCAAACGCAGCCCGGGTAGGAATGAGCAAAAAGCCCAGTAGGGTTCTACTCTACGGCACACTGAAAGGAGGAAAACAACAACAGAGTTTTCTTCCAGCTCAAGTCTAACGGATGCCACGGGTCCCGCAACCCTGTCGACTCCCCAAGGGATCCTACTCTTCTCAACCGACCACGCTGGGAAACTCAACCAACACGCTGGGAGGAAAGAACCGGAACCAGTAGGATCACCATTACCCAGCAGGAAACCACTGCCTGGGGACCATGTCAGGGACGTTGACACCCATGCTAGGACTTAGCTTCGGAAGACAACCCGACCTCTAAACCTCAAACACTGATCAGAGTCAACTAGCGTGAATCCTCAAAGACATGAGACTTGATCAACAATCACACCCTACTCCTGACTACCCATCCACGGTCCTAAGGCTAGATCCGAGCTACCTGAAAGCCTCGGATCGGTGACCTAAACCATCGCCCGCCTAACCTCAAATGCCTCTAATGCATACAATGCATGAGCCTAGGCAAACATCTATCCCATATGTCTCTACATGCCACATCAACAGTTATAAGTTCGACAGATATACAATAGCCCTCGACACTCGCCGGCAAGAGGCTAAGGTTCCACAATTCCTCATTAGCTAGCACTCATAGCTAGCTAATGGCTAAGCAAACAACTAAGCAATTAACTACAATCGATCGAGTATTAATTGCAAGTAGAACCATAGGTTTTAAAAAAAAAAGGAAAGAACATTTGAATCAATCTCAAACCAAATAGAAATCCTTTGAAAACCTCATCAAATCCCCCTACATGTTTCCCAACATGTTTAGATACTAATCCCCCATCAAAACCAACCAAGAAATATCAGAAAATCGAGTTCAAAGGGTCACGGACGATGTCACGGTCGATCCGGGGATCGACCGTGAGGCCACGGACGATGCCACGGTCGATCCGACGGTCGACCGTGAGACCCATGCGAAGAAAGCCAAGGGCGACGGTCGATCCACCCATCGACCCTGAGAAGCCCAAAACCAAACAGCGCCTGACGGTCGATGCGACGGTCGACCGTCAGGAAAAAGGCGAAAAGGAGGAGATCCCACGGTCGATCGATCCATCGACCGTGGGAGCCCAAAATCCCGACAGAGCCCGACGGTCGACCGTCAAGCTCAGAAATGGTAAAACAACACTTGACGGTCGATGCACCGATCGACCGTCGAGCCTTAGCACAGTTCATCAGAATAGTGCCGAAAATCCATTTCTTTGGATTTAAAGTATCAAATCATGTTGGAATAAGATGAAATCTTGCAAACAAGTATATTTAGCAAAGGGGAAGCTAATGGAGTGAAGAAATCCAGTTTTCGACGGTTAAATCTCTTATCTCGGTCTAAATGGACAAAAACCGACAAATCGGCGATAATACGGAAACTAACCGTTCAAATACTGAAATCTCAACGTAGGAATACAGGAAATGAGTTATACTACGCATACAAAGAGTTACAAACCATTCTAACATGTATTCCTACAGCGAAAGTGCAATAATCCTATCCTAGGAGAATCCGATCTAAGGATCGAGGTAAAAACACCTACTTGACCAAGTAGGGTAGCTCCTCCACGCGTGCCACCAGCCGAGCCGCCAAGATCCAAGCTCCGAAAGCCGAAGTCTCCAACCCTAGCTCAGCCGAAGGAGAGAGAGAGAGGAGAGAACGACAGGAGAAGAAGAGAAAGGAAAGAGAGAAAGAGACAGGCCTTATATAAAAATTCCAAATCTATCTCGGCCGTCCAAATCGATCTTTTCCGATCAAGCTCCGATCCTCCGATCGGACGCACCCTAGAGATTCTAATCAAACACATACATCAATCAAAGTCAGTGTGTGGAACGCGAGTGTGAAACCGACCACCAGAGGGCATATTTACCAAAATGCCCCCGGGGTCCAAAACCGCCACACGATCACCCGATCGTGCCCGACGCGGAACCAAACCAACAGGAAACCGGCTCTCGACCCACGTGGTCGAGTTAGGTCTGAGGGACGGGCCCTCACAACCTAAACACCTTAAAAAGAATTTCGTCCCGAAATTCAAGGTTGAGGCCGGGGAAAAGAGAAACAACTAAGCCTACCTGCACAAACAAGGCTACAGCTAGGGGCGCCAACGCCCACGACAAGGAAACTACCTGAAGAGGTGAACAGTCGGGGAAATTCCCGACGCATGCGATCCTCTCGCTCCCAAGTCAAACTCTCTGCACTGCCATGTCTCCACCTGACCATGACCAACGGTAATGATCTGCCTCTCAGTACCTGATCCCGTCTGTCCATGATCTGCACTGGCTGCTCTATGTAGGTGGCATCCTCCTCAACCTCGAGGTCGTCGTGTCTGATCACGTGAGAAGGATCCGGAATGTACTTCCTCAGCATAGACACGTGGAAGGTGGGGTGAACTGCTGACATGTGCGGGGGTAGAGCCAGTTGGTAGGCGACTGCTCCGACGCGCCTGACGATCTCAAAAGGGCTAGTGAACCTCGGAGCTAGCTTGCCCCTGCTACCAAACCTGATCGACCCTCTGCGCGGGGACACCTTTAGTAGCACTCTGTCGCCAACTGAGAACTCCAGGGGTCGTCGCCTGCGGTCTGCGTAGCTCTTCTGCCTGCTCTGTGCAGTCAGAAGCCTTTGCCTGATCTGAGCCAACCTCTCTGACGACTGTCTGATGATGTCCGGACCGGTAAGGGACGCCTCCCCAACCTCAGTCCAACACACCGGTGAGTGACACGGTCTGCCGTACAACGCCTCGAAGGGTGCAAAACCCAAACTGGCCTGGAAACTGTTGTTGTAGGCAAACTTCACCAAAGTCACGTGCTGCTCTCACGTACCCCCAGCGTCTAGCACACATGCTCTGAGCATGTCCTCCAAGATCTAGATAGTCCGCTCTGACTGCCCGTCTGTTTGAGGGTGAAAAGATGTGCTGAACGTCAGTGCTGTCCCCAAGGAGTCCTGGAAGCTGTCCAAAACCGGCCAGTGAATCTGGGATCTCTGTCTGAAACTATCGACACTGGGATGCCGTGCAATCGTACTACCTCGTCAATGTACCTCTGACTCAGTCTGGCAACTGGATCTGTAGTCCTCATGGGGAGGAAATGAGCCGATTTGGTCAGTCGATCGACAATGACCCAAATCGCATCATTCCCCCTCGGTGACCTGGGTAGCCCGGTGACGAAGTCCATAGCTATATGTTCCCATTTCCACTCTGGCACGGGAAGTGGCTGCAACAAACCTGGGGTCCGCCTGTGCTCTGCCTTCACCCTCTGACAGGTGAGGCATCTGGAGACGAACTCAGCTACTGACCTCTTCATCCCGCACCACCAGAACTGTCGGCGAAGGTCGTGATACATCTTGGTGCTCCCAGGGTGAACGGCGAAGCAGGAGTGGTGGAACTCGTGAAGGATCTCCTCTCGCAACGCCGGGTCTGCTGGAACTGCAACTCTGCCTATGAAGAGTAGCCCACTGTCTGTCAACACTGTCCAGCCCTCAACTGCGTGCTCGGTGCCGACCGCAGCACGGGTCTCCACGAGCTCTGGGTCCCCAGCCTGTGCCTCGATCACTCTGGCCAAAAGAGCTGGAATGCTGCGAACTGCATACAGGAAACCACCTGTCGCCCGGTCCTCAAAGTCAAGCCCAAACTGACTAACTGTCTCTAGCATCTGCCACTGCCGAGCTGACACTGCTGCCAAGGTCACTCTGCTATCTCTGGTCTGCCTGCTGTGAGCGTCTGCTACGACGTTTGCCTTACCAGGGTGGTAATGCAACTCGAAGTCGTAGTCCTCTAGAAGCTCCATCCACCGCCGCTGCCTGAGGTTGAGGTCACGCTGGGTAAACACGTGCCTCAAGCTCTTATGATCAGAGTACACCGAGAACCGCTCACCGTAGAGGTAGTGCCGCCACGTCTTCAGAGCGAAGACAACCGCTGCAAGTTCAAGATCGTGGACTGGATAGTTCCTCTCATGGGCCTTCAGCTGCCTGGAACCATAGGCCACCACATGGCCCTCCTGCATAAGCACACAGCCTAGGCCCTCCCCACTGGCGTCGCAGTAGACACTGTAGCCGACGTCTCGCTCTGGAACTATAAGGATCGGTGCACTCGTCAGTCTGGTCCTCAACTGGACGAAAGCCTGCTCACAAGCCTCATCCCAAACAAATGGGACCGCCTTCTGTGTCAACCTGGTCAGCGGCCCTGCAACCCTGGAGAAGTCCCGCACAAACCTCCGGTAGTAACTCGCCAAGCCGAGAAACCTGCGGACCTCGAACACTGTCGCCGGTCTCTGCCACTGTAGTACTGCCTCGATCTTGGCTGGATCAACTGAAATACCTGCCGCTGACACCACGTGCCCCAGAAACTGCACCTCAGGAAGCCAAAACTCACATTTGGAGGCCTTGGCATACAGCCTATGCCCCCTCAACAACTGCAACACTGTCCTCAGATGCTGCCCGTACTCCTCCGCGGTACGTGAGTAGACTAGGATGTCGTCGACGAATATCACCACAAACTGATCTAAGTACGGTCGGAAGACCCTCTGCATCAGATCCATGAACGCCACCGGTGCGTTCGTCAAGCCGAACGGCATCACCATGAACTCGTACAACCCGTACCTCGTACGGAAAGCCGTCTTCGGGATGTCGCAATCCCGAATCCGCAACTGGTGATAGCCGGTACGGAGATCAATCTTCGAAAAGACCGAAGAGCCTCGGAGCTGGTCGAACAAGTCATCGATCCTCAGCATCGGATACTTGTTATTCACCGTTACCCTGTTCAGCTTCCTGTAATCAATGCAAAGACGAAGCGTACCGTCCTTCTTCTTTGCGAACAATACAGGAGCTGCCCAAGGTGATGTGCTGGGACGGATGAAACCTCTGCCGATCAACCCGTCCAGCTGGACCCTCAGCTCCCTCTGCTCTGCTGGTGCCATCCTGAAAGCTGGCAGAGAGATCAGCCCAGTACCCGGTACAAGATCTATCTGAAAGTCTACTGCTCTGGAAGGAGGAAGGCCCGGTAGCTCGTCTGGGAAGACGTCAGCAAACTCACATACAACTGTAGGCAAACTGCCCTCTCGACTGCCCTCTGCAGCAAACAAGGAAAGGCGCGCCAGTAAAGCTGACAGCTGGCCCTCGCGCCTGGGAAGACAAGCACACAAGAGGGAATCGGCCGACTGGCGATCCCCCAACAGAATGAAACGAGCGCCGTCAGGTGTCCAAGCAGTCACCCTACGACGGCCACAGTCGATGACGGCTCGGTATGAAGTCAGCCAATCCATACCGAGAATCACGTCGAACCCGACCATGTCTAGCACCCGAAGGTCTAGAAAGACACGGAGGCCCCCAACCTCCAACTCGCAAGAACGGCAGATCAGCTCAACACGAGCTCCTCCGCCGACGGGTGTGTCTAAGTGTAGTGGGACTCCAAGTGGCTCAGTCTCTAGCCCTAGCGATGCCACACAGTCGCTAGCTACAAAGGAATGAGACGCCCCAGAATCTATCAGAACATCTACAAATGAACTGAAAAGCTGGAAGGTACCTCTGAGAATAGGGGGGTCAACTGGAGCTGGTGGAAGTGCTAGAGCCTGCTGGGGTGGCTGGTACTGGTAAGGCTGAAAGGGTGGCTGAACAAAGTCTGGGTACTCGCGGTCTGGAAGTGCGTACACTCCCCCTCTGGGTCCGCCTTGACCTCCGCCGCGACCTCTGCCTCTCCCGGCTCCTGGTGTCCGCCAACCTCCGCCTGCTCCGCCACGGGCGAACTGTGCCCTCAACGTCGGACAGTCTCTGCGAAAGTGCCCCGTCTGCCGGCACTCGAAGCACACAGGAGGACCAAGAGCTAGCTGCTGGCTCTGGCCTCCTCCGGACGTCTGCCTCCTCCGGACGTCTGCCTGGGCTGCTGCTGTTGCTGGGGTGGGTAACGTTGGTACGGCTGCTGGCGTCGTGGGTACCTCTGACGTGGCCTCCACGAACCTCCTCTGCCCTGAGCTGCCCTCTGTGGCTGCACTCCGCCACTGGTGCTCGCCGACGATGCAGGCTGGACTGCCCTGGGCCCCGGCTTCTGCAACTGAGCCTCAACTGCCAAGGCACAGTCCAACACCTCTGCGTACGTGCTAGATCGCTGAGCCGCGATCAGATGCCTGAGCTCGGGCCTAAGCCCCCACTGGAACTGCTCAGCTCTGGCAAGAGGATCCGCCGACACCGCCCCGGCAAATCTAGCAAGTCTCGTGAACCTAGCCGCGTACTGAACAACTGACTGAGTACCCTGAGAAAGGGTCTGGTACTCACGGACAAGGGCCGAGCGCGCACTGCGGGGAAAGTACGCGCCGAGAAACGAAGAACGGAACACGGCCCACGATGGGTCACTCCCGTCCCTGGCGGCCTGGAAAGAGCGCCACCAGTCCAAAGCGTCCCCGTCGAGCTGGAACACGGCAAGTCTGACCCTAACTCGGTCATCCTGGACGAAAAGAGTGTCAAGGACGCGACTGACTCCCTCCAGCCAGTCGTCCGCCACCGCTGGGTCGCCTCCAGTACCGCTGAACCTAGGAGGGTTCAGCCTCTGGAAGTCGACCACCGCTGTCGCAACAGCACGCTGGTCGAGTGGAGGAGAGATCTCCTCGGCGATGAACGAAGCATCCTCCTCCAACACGACCTCAATCCTCGGCTCTGGCTCTAGTGCAGGTACACGGGGCACGGCTGTGTTGGCCCCTAAGGCCCGTCGGGCAGCGCGCTGGTCGCGCGCGGTACCCTGACCCAACACTGGACAGCTAGCCCTGCTCCCTGGCATCTGCACGTTCAACAGAGACGACAAGTGTCCACCCGTAAGAAAACAAAACACAACAGCAATCAATAAAATAAAAGCATAACATACAAGAGCACAGTCAAGCACACATGGATGCTCTACTCCTAGAACTATTCCAAACCGCGCTCAAAACCTTAACCGCAAGCGTAATCCTATCCCTGGGACCTACAGCCTGCTCTGATACCAAGTTGTCACACCCCGACCCAGAAAACCCATCCAGAACGGGGCGTGAGGGTCCTAACACTATTCATCATCAACCGGCGCGATACAAAGCGAAAAAGATAATTAAATTACACAATTGTATTCCAGAGGTGAACAGATTCAATTATAATATATCATCAAGTCATACAAAGTCTAAGCTCCAATATACAGATTTATAAAAAATCCCAAAAGTTCTCCAAAATGGTTACAACATAAGAACATATATCAAAATGTACGATGAATAATCCTCCAAGCAACCTCAAGCGCCCCTGGATGTACTCGCGCCGCCGAAAGCCGATCCTGCTGGCTCCACCGAAGAAGAACTGCCGCATGCACCTGCAAACGCAGCCCGGGTAGGAATGAGCAAAAAGCCCAGTAGGGTTCTACTCTACGGCACACTGAAAGGAGGAAAACAACAACAGAGTTTTCTTCCAGCTCAAGTCTAACGGATGCCACGGGTCCCGCAACCCTGTCGACTCCCCAAGGGATCCTACTCTTCTCAACCGACCACGCTGGGAAACTCAACCAACACGCTGGGAGGAAAGAACCGGAACCAGTAGGATCACCATTACCCAGCAGGAAACCACTGCCTGGGGACCATGTCAGGGACGTTGACACCCATCCTTAGGACTTAGCTTCGGAAGACAAAACGACCTCTAAACCTCAAACACTGATCAGAGTCAACTAGCGTGAATCCTCAAAGACATGAGACTTGATCAACAATCACACCCTACTCCTGACTACCCATCCACGGTCCTAAGGCTAGATCCGAGCTACCCGAGAGCCTCGGATCGGCGACCTAAACCATCGCCCGCCTAACCTCAAATGCCTCAAATGCATACAATGCATGAGCCTAGGCAAACATCTATCCTAGATGTCTCTACATGCCACATCAACAGTTATAAGTTCGACAGATATACAATAGCCCTCGGCACTCGCCGACAAGAGGCTAAGGTTCTACAATTCCTCATTAGCTAGCACTCATAGCTAGCTAATGGCTAAGCAAACAACTAAGCAATTAACTACAATCGATCGAGTATTAATTGCAAGTAGAACCATAGGTTCTAAAAAAAAAAGGAAAGAACATTTGAATCAATCTCAAACCAAATAGAAATCCTTTGAAAACCTCATCAAATCCCCCTACATGTTTCCCAACATGTTTAGATACTAATCCCCCATCAAAACCAACCAAGAAATATCAGAAAACCGAGTTCAAAGGGTCACGGACGATGTCACGGTCGATCCGGGGATCGACCGTGAGGCCACGGACGATGCCACGGTCGATCCGACGGTCGACCGTGAGACCCATGCGAAGAAAGCCAAGGGCGACGGTCGATCCACCCATCGACCCTGAGAAGCCCAAAACCAAACAGCGCCTGATGGTCGATGCGACGGTCGATCCGACGGTCGACCGTCAGGAAAAAGGCGAAAAGGAGGAGATCCCACGGTCGATCGATCCAGCGACCGTGGGAGCCCAAAATACCGACAGAGCCCGACGGTCGATGCGACGGTCGATCCGACGGTCGACCGTCAGGCCCAGAAATGGTAAAACAACACTTGACGGTCGATGCACCGATCGACCGTCGAGCCTTGGCACAGTTCATCAGAAAAGTGCCGAAAATCCATTTCTTTGGATTTAAAGTATCAAATCATGTTGGAATAAGATGAAATCTTGCAAGCAAGTATATTTAGCAAAGGGGAAGCTAATGGAGTGAAGAAATCCAGTTTTCGACGGTTAAATCTCTTATCTAGGTCCAAATGGACAAAACCCAACAAAACGGCGATAATACGGAAACTAACCGTTCAAATACTGAAATCTCAACGTAGGAATACAGGAAATGAGTTATACTACACATACAAAGAGTTACAAACCATTCTAACATGTATTCCTACAGCGAAAGTGCAATAATCCTATCCTAGGAGAACCCGATCCAAGGATCGAGGTAGAAACACCTACTTGACCAAGTAGGGTAGCTCCTCCACGCATGCCACCAGCCGAGCCGCCAAGATCCAAGCTCCGAAAGCCGAAGTCTCCAACCCTAGCTCAGCCGAAGGAGAGAGAGAGAGGAGAGAACGACAGGAGAAGAAGAGAAAGGAAAGAGAGAAAGAGACAGGCCTTATATAGAAATTCCAAATCTATCTCGGCCGTCCAAATCGATCTTTCCCGATCGAGCTCCGATCCTCCGATCGGACGCACCCTAGAGATTCTAATCAAACACATACATCAATCAAGGTCAGTGTGTGGAATGCGAGTGTGAAACCGACCACCAGAGGGCATATTTACCAAAATGCCCCTGGGTCCAAAACCGCCACACGATCGCCCGATCGTGCCCGACACGGAACCAAACCAACAGGAAACCGGCTCTCGACCCACGTGATCGAGTCAGGTCTGAGGGATGGGCCCTCACAGATGCGATTTGGGTCATCGTCGATCGACTGACCAAATCGGCTCATTTCCTCCCCATGAGGACGACAGATCCAGTTGCCAGACTGAGCCAGAGGTACATCGACGAGGTTGTACGACTGCACGGCATCCCAGTGTCTATAGTGTCAGACCAAGACCCCAGATTCACCGGCAGGTTCTGGAGCAGCTTCCAGGACTCCTTGGGGACAGCACTGACATTCAGCACAGCCTTCCACCCTCAGACAGACGGACAGTCGGAGCGGACCATCTAGATCTTGGAGGACATGCTCAGAGCATGTGTGCTAGACGCTGGAGATACTTGGGAGCAGCACGTGACTTTGGTGGAGTTTGCCTACAACAACTTTCATGCCAGTTTGGATTTTGCACCCTTTGAGGCGTTGTACGGCAGACCGTGTCGCTCACCGGTGTGTTGGACTGAGGTTGGGGAGGCGTCCCTTACCGGTCCGGACATCATCAGACAGTCGTCGGAGAGGTTGGCTCAGATCAGGCAAAGGCTTCTGACAGCGCAAAGCATGCAGAAGAGCTACGCAAACCGCAGGCGACGACCCGTGGAGTTCGCAGTTGGCGACAGAGTGCTACTGAAGGTGTCCCCGCGCAGAGGGTCGATCAGGTTTGGTAGCAGGGGCAAGCTAGCGCCGAGGTTCATGGGTCCTTTTGAGATCGTCAGGCGCATTGGAGCAGTCACCTACCAGTTAGCTCTACCTCCGCACATGTCAGCAGTCCACCCCACCTTCCACGTATCTATGCTTAGGAAGTATATTCCAGATTCTTCTCACGTGATCAGACACGACGACATTGAGGTGGAGGAGGACGCCACCTACATAGAGCAGCCAGTGCAGATCTTGGACAGACGGGATCAGGTGCTTAGAGGCAGATCGTTACCGTTGGTCATGGTCAGATGGAGGCATGGCAGTGCAGAGAGTCTGACTTGGGAGCGAGAGGATCGCATGCGTCGGGAGTTTCCCCGACTGTTCACCTCAGCAGGTATATTTCTTGTTGTGGGCGTTGGCGGCCCTAGTTGTAGCCTTGTTCGTGCAGGTAGGCTTAGTTGTTTCTTTTTCCCCGGCTTCAACCTTAAATTTCGGGACAAAATTCTTTTTAAGGTTGTTAGGTTGTGAGGGCCCGTCCCTCCGACCTGGCTCGACCGCGTGGGTCGAGAGCCGGTTTCCTGCTGGTTTGATTCCGCGTCGAGTACGATCGGGCGATCGTATGGCGGTTTGGACCCCGGGGGCATTTTGGTAAATATGCCCTCTGGTGGTCGGTTTCAAACCCGCGTTTCACACACGATCTTGGATTGATGTATGTGTTTGATTAGAATCTCTAGGGTGCGTCCGATCGGAAGATCGGAGCTCGATCGGGAAAGATCGAATCGGACGGCTGAGATCGATCCGGATCTCTATATAAGCCCTGTCCCTTTCTCTCTCTTTCCTTCTCTTCTCCTGTCGTTTTCTCTCCTTCTCTCTCCTTCGGCTGAGCTAGGGCTTGGAGACGCGGCTTTCGGAGCGTGGATCTTGGCGGCTTGACTGGTTGGACGCGTGGAGGAGCTGCCCTACTTGCTCAAGTAGGTGTTTCTACCTCGATCTTAGGATCGGGTTCTCCTAGGATAGGTTTAATGCCTTTTTTCTGTAGGAGTACTTGTTAGAATGCTATGTAGCTCATTGTGCATGTCATGTGAATGATTTGAAGTATTTCTATCCCGCGATTTCCGTATTCCAACAGCTGGTTTCCGTATTATCACCATTTTGTCGGTTTTCGCCCGTTTTGACCTAGATAGGAGATTTAACCATAAAAAATGAGATTTCTTTATACCATTGGTTTCCCCATCGTTAATTACACTTGCTTGCAAAATTTCATCAACTTCCAACTTGATTTGATCCTTGAATTCCAAGGAAATGGATTTTCGGCACTGTTCTGATGAACTGTGCCTAAGGCTCGACGGTCGATCGGTGCATCGACCGTCAAGCATTGATTTGCTCTTTCTGGGCCTGACGGTCGACTGTCGGATCGACCGTCGCATCGTCCGTCAGGCTCTGTCGGGATTTTAGTCTCCCTGGGTCGATGCATGGATCGACCGCGAGATCTTCCCTTTTCCGATTTTACCTAACGGTTGACCGTCGGATCGACCGTCGCATCGACCGTCAGGTGCTGTTTGGTTTTGGCTTCCCAGGGTTGATGAGTGGATCGACCGTCGCCCCTTTGGTTTTCTTCGCCTTGGCCTCACGGTCGACCGTAGCATCGACCGTGACATCGTCCGTGGTCTCACGGTCGACCGTCAGATCGACCGTCGCATCGACCGTGGGCCCTTGATCAGTGTTTTTTTGTTTTTCTTGGATGGCTTTTACTTGGGTTTGATAGCTAAACATGTTGGGAGGTTGGTATGAGGTTTTCATGAAGTTTTCAAGGGATTTCCATTGAGATTAAGGATTGAATTGCATGTTGATTTCCCTTGAGTAAATTGATGATTTGGCTTGCATTTAAATACATGTGTGGTTGGTATTTAATTGCTTAATTGTTTGCTTAGTCATTAGCTAGCTATGAGTGCTAGCTAATGTGGACCTGTGGAACCTTAGCCTCTTGCCGGCTAGTGCCGAGGGCTATTGTATATCTGTTGAACTTATAACTGATGATGTGGCATGTAGAGACATCTAGGATAGATATTTGCCAAGGCTCATGCATTGTGTGCATTAGAGGCATCTGAGGTTAGGCGGGCGATGGTTTGGGTCGCCGATCCGAGGCTCTCGGGTAGCTCGGATCTAGCCTTAGGACCGTGGCTGGGTAGTCAGGATTAGGGTGTGATTGTATAATCAAATCTCTTGTTATTGAGGATTGGCGATAGTTGACTCTGATCAGTGTTTGAGGTTTAGAGGTCGTGTTGTCTTTCAAGGCTAAGTCTTAAGGATGGGTGTCGACGTCCCTGACATGGTCCCCATGCAGTGGTTTCCTGCTGGGTAATGGTGATCCTACTGGTTCTGGTCCTTTTCCTCCCAGCGTGTTGGTTGATGTTCTCAGCGTGGTCGGTTGAGAAGAGTAGGATCCCTTGGGGAGTCGACAAGGGTTGTGGAACCCCGTGGCATTCCTTAGGCTTGAGCGGGGAGACGACACTATTGTTGTTTTCCTCCTTTCAGTGTGCCGTAGAGTAGAACCCTACTGAGCTCATCGCTCACTCCTACCCGGCCTGCGTTTGCAGGTGCAGGCGGCAGTTCTTCTTTCGTGGAGCCGGCGGGATCGGCCTTTGGCGGCGCGGGTACATCCAGAGGCGCTTGAGGTTTTGCTAGAGGATAAAACTGTTGTACCCTTTTTGATATATATGTTGTAAATATCATTCGAGGACTTTTGGGTTTTTGTATTATATCTATCCTTGGAAGACTTTTGTATCAAATTTTGAATAGTAAAACTGATGTTATATAAATCGAATATCTGTTTACCTCTGGATTATAATTTGTTTAAATTTATCCGTCTTTCCGCATTTGTACCGCGCCAATTGAATATGAATAGAGATAGGAACCCTCACGCCCCGTCCTGGATGGGTTTTCTGGGTCGGGGTGTGACATTCCAGGCTCTGTCTCAGTTTCAGGATTAGGAGAAGTTACGTACTAACCTATGTCCTACGCCATGTTGTTTCAGCGCTATAGCGCTTGGTTGTTGAGAGAGACGACTGTTGAAAGTGGAGGTCAGTGCATGCCATGGGGTAGGCGATGTTCGTAACGTGTGTTTTCCCCTACATATGAGATAGAATTTGGGACTTTACTGTCTCCTTTCCTTTGTGAGTGTCGTAAAGTAGAACCCTACTGAGCTTATCGCTCACTCCTACCCGGGTTGCGTTTGCAGGTATAAGCGCGGTTCCCTGTTTAGGTAGTTATGATGTCGGAGGTGGTTCTTCCCTTGGTGGTGCTTGAGATCGAGGAATCGTCATGAGCTTATTCTCAATTCAATTTATGTACAACTTTAAATTGTATATGAATTTCAAATAAATGTATAAAGTGTAATCTTGAGGAGAAATGTATTTGTACTCCAAATTGATGAAAATTGACATATATTGATGTACTTAGAGGACTGATATCAGTATTGTATCTTTAAACGTTAATTGAGTCTTGTAATAGTTAGCTTTGTATTTATGACTTGATTATACGATAGTTTAAATTAGTTGTGAATATTAGAATTGTGCACCATATTTTAAAAGTAATATTTATAGGGGAGGCTCTCACCATTTGATTTTAGGTTTAGAACCCTCACGCCCCGGACCGGATGGGTTTTCTAGGTCGGGGGTGTGACAGTGTAAATCTCCTCGAGATGGAGAGCCGAGCCCCAATCCACCGAGACCGCCTCTTAGCCACCCTATCAATGAGTTCACTGAAGTCCTCCCCTCTAAGCCCCCTCCCGCTAATAGGTACTCCGAGATACTTCCATGTATTCGTAAATTCCTTCATCCGGAGTAGGCGGCTGATATGGGTTCTCCTCCCCTTCCGAAGTACCGACGAAAACTTGACACTTGACTTCATGGGATTTAGTGCCATCTCGAAGTTGAGTTCATACCACCGAAACACCCACCGTACCTTTTGGGCCTCCGCTAGCGACACCTCCGTGACAAGGAGGCGGTTATCTGCATAAAGAAGGTGGGTCACTCTTCTTTTTGTTTGGGGAAATCTAATCCCCGCTAGTCCAAACTGCAGGTCGTTAAGAGCTTGGGAGAGCACCACCTGCACAAGAACAAATAGGAAGGGTGAAAGAGGATCCCCTGACGGAGTCCTTGCTGGGGCAGTACTTGACTGAAGACCTATCCATTGACTATCAAGGAGAATCTTGGGGGTAGAGACACACTTCACCCATATGGACCCAGAAAAGGTGGGAAGCCCATCATTTTCAAAACATGCTCTAAGAAACTCCATCGCACGGTATCGTATGCTGACCGAACATCCACCTTGGCGGCCATGAGGGGCTTCTGTTTGGGGGCTATCTCAATAGAATGCAGCATCCCCTGTGCCAGAGCGATGTTATCCTGGATACACCTCCCCTCTACATAGGTAGACTGCTCCTCGCTCACCACCTCTGGTAACACTCCTTTTAAGTCTTCTCACCAATATTGTGGAGATGATATTGTAGGACATGTTACGTTGCATAGGCTCAGCGGCCTATATTCTTTTACTCTCCTAGGATGTTTTACCTTGTGGATAAGAGAAATAAACATGTCGTTTCAATCTCTCAGCAACTTCAGATGGACAAAGAAGCTCTCCACCACCTTGCACACCTCTCCTCCAATGCAATCCCAAATTCCCAATACTCCTTGTAGAACTCCACCGTAACTCCATCCGGGCCAGGGCATCTATTCCTGCCTAGTGACCTGATTGCGTCAGACAACTCCGCATAGGACACTGGTTCCACCAACCTCTGCAAGGCCTCCTCCGAGATAACCGACATCTCTGGACTCTGCACCTCCTCATCTGGGTTAGCATTCGTCCACAGCTTTCCGTACAACGCCGCAAACTCCAAGCCAATCTCCTTTGAGGACGTCAGCTCCCGAATGGGTGACCTATGTTTCGACAGGTTCGCTATAGCATGGAAAGCCGCCGAGTTCTCATTCCCATGTTGAAGCCATGTGCACCTGCTCTCTTGCGCTTGCCTGACCTCTTGGTTTTTAGAAGAGCTTCAAACAGGTTCTCTATAGACTTCATCTGAATCTGCTCCTCCTGAGATATGTCATACCACTCCTCCTTCTCGTCGTACAACCTTGCGAGGCTAGTGGAGATCAGTCGTGTGCATGTCTGAGTGCTCACCTCCTCGCTGGCGGACCACCTCTTCACCACTCCCTTCATCTCCTCTATTCGTCGTCAAAGATTGTAGTCCGCAGTCCCAGGTCGGACCCTTCTCCATATGTTTAGGATGAGTGATTGGAAGACTAGAGTATCCAGGCAGTGACTACTTAGCCTAAACATGCCTTTTCCCCTCCCTCAGTTTAGCCGGTTTTGCCACTAGCACCAAGGGATTGTGGTCCGAGCCTACCCTCAAGAGGTGCCACAACTCTACCGCCGGGAATTCCTCCCTTCACCTCCTGTTCACTAAAGCTTTGTCAATTCTCTCTAGAATCCACCCCTTGCCCAACTGCTGGTTGCACCAAGTAAATTGGTGTCCCGCAAACTCCAGCTCAGTGAGCTCATTCCCTTGTAAAAATCCTAGGAAGTCCATCACCTTCCAGGAGAACTTGAACGGTTGTCCACCTCTCTTGTCCTCTGCTGACAAGGCAACATTAAAGTCTCCAATGTAGATATGTTGGAGATCAACACCCCTGACCGTCGAGATAGGCTCCTATAATTTCCCCCGCTTCCTCGTGCTTCTTGCACCATAAACAAAAGTCGCTGCCCAATGCGCATCTTCCTCTGACGAGACCAGCGCGTGAATCACCTGATCAATAGGAGATGTGCATGATACCTGCACATAGATGTTTCTCCACAAAAGTAACAGACCCCCTCTTCTTCCATGCGTCGGGACTAAGAAGCCTCCATACTGACCGCCTAGTTTGGCTAGAAGCTCCTCGAACCGAGCCTCCTACAGAATCACATCAAGAAGGCAAAGAACATGCAAGTTAGTGTTTATAAACAAATGCCGGTAGATACATACTAGTCTGTAGAGGCCGGCTCCCTGCACTTTCCAACATAGGAGCTTCAAGACCATTCTTGGCTAGTGCTCTCTCCTACTTCAAAAACTTTCCTTTTTTAGCCGATGGGGATTGTATGTTCGACGTCTCCAGGATCCAACTCCATGGCGATCTCCCTGTCTACTTGCTCAGAGACGTTGGTGTCAAAGTCCATCAATGAGTTGTTGTGTCATGTTGCTTCTCCATCTACGTCCGATGGGCCATCCATGATGACTGGTTCAGCCTGATTCTCTTGTGCTCTCTCTAATACCTGCTTCTCTTTTATTCCCTCCAATGCCTTCTTTAGTTTCTGCGCCTCCTTCTCATGCTCCATCTCAAGTTTAGAGTCTGGGCCCTTGGCAATTGGACCCAGTCCGTTTAGCAGGCCCGTGAGGTAGGGCTACAGGGTTGGACCTACATGGGCGGCCCACTCGTCTTCCGGCGCGCAGGCACACAGCCTCCAGTATCCCCAAGGCTTCCACGTCCTTCATTCTAGCACCTTCCAAATCTCCACTTATCACCGTCCTCCCCTTCGGCTCCATACCACCCCCTAACGCTTGCCTCTGCTCCCATCTTGTCTTCTTCCCCCGTCCATTCCTGCTGGTCGTTGCTCCACCTGCTTCCCTTCTTTTTGCCGTCAGCTACTTAACGCCTCAAGAGATGTGGCAACCGGAAAGTCAACAGGTACGCTCATCTCTTTCTCCGATCTCTAAGCAGGTGAAAGTTTCCTGCTTTGCCCCCTCTTTTGCTCCTCTTTCCCTTTTTGTGCAACCTCTGACGCTATGTCCTCTCCCTTTTTGCCCTATTCAGTTCTTGTCCACCTCCTGCCTGGTTGCGTCGGCGAGGCCACTCCACCATATACCACTCTTTCCCGACCGCTTTCATCGGGATTTCACTGTCTAGGGCCCTCTCCTCTCCCCCCATCCTTCTCTCTTCATTCTCTACTATCACGATAGCCATTCCCGATCCCGACGGTATTTCAGACATCCACCTCTCCCTTCGATCCATTCTTCCTCCTTTCCTGCCTTCATGGCTTTTCCATTATGCACCTCCTCTTTTCCATGCCTACAGGATCTCCTCAGGTGGCCGATCTTCCCACACGCAGTGCAAATGACAACCCTCTCATACACAAACTTATGGAAGTGGGTTTTGGGATCTACCCCTAGCTCCCTATCCCCAATTGTGATCCCATTCGACACCGGTTTACTTAGATCAATTTCAATACAAGCTCTAGCATACTTACATCTCCCCAGAAGACCGGTCGAGTAATCTATCAGCAGAGGTGTACCTATGTATGCCGCTAGCTCCACCAGGAACCTTCTCCTATAGTACTATGTAGGAAGATCTAGGAATCTCACCCATACCAGGACCAAGTTGAAGCCGTTCGGTGATGGCTGGAAGCATGGTCGCCACCGAATGAGTGAGAGCATGGTTCTCGTTAGGTATATATCATCCTTTGCATGGTTTGAGTGCTTGATACGGCGCTTTTAAGATTTGAGGGACTTACATGCAATTAAACAAGATTTAAGGAAGTAGTATGCCAAAATCCCTAAGTTTTTTTGGATAATATTATTATAGGGTACTTTTGAAGTAAATATTTTTTTGTTTATTTGGGGCTCAGATTGAATGTATTTTATGTTATTGTAGGTCAATTGCATCCATTGAATCTGTTGATTCCGAATATATATATATATATATATATATATATGGTTGAGCTATTTCACATCATATGATGTTGAATCTACAGTTCATGTTCATCTAGTTCGCGTTTATGATGATCTAACGTTAATTTTAATTTTCTTTCCGTTATAAGTTGAAAACGCTCGTATAATGTTTTAAGATTTTTGTCCATACACCCTTCCAAACAGTGTTATATGTCTCATTGCCCCTTTAAAGCTTAAAATTGTCTCTGTAACCTTGTGGAATCTTGATGATGATAGAATTTTAGAGACACAAAATGAAATCGCTTCTGCTTTCATTGAGTTCTATCAAAAATTGTGGCATGATCATGGCAAAGGGCGACCTATTGTGCTTCCTATTCTCCCTAGAAGTTTTGAGGAGAAGGCTGGGTTGTTAACTCAAGTTACAGTAGAGGAGATCAAAGCTTGATGCAAATGGGGCATGACAAGTGTGCAGGGCCGGATGGGATTCCCTCCGAGTTCTAATTAAACATTGGGATGTTGTTGGAAGAGATCTTGTGGTGCTAGTGCATAAGTTTTTCAGCACAGGGAGGTTACCCAAGAATTGGAATGATACCTTTTTGACCTTTATTCCCAAATGCTGGTATCCAAGCAAGATTAAAGACTATCACCCTATAAGTTTGTGCCACGTGGGGTATAAACTGATATCTTCTATTCTTGCCAATCAGATGAATCCGTGTTTGAGTTTCTTGACAAGCATGGAGCAATCAGCGTTTGTACATGAGAGGTCCATTTTTTACAACATTGGAACGGCACAGGAGTTTCTTCATTCTTTGAAATATGCGCCGAAGACGGACCCACTGATGGCGGTCAAGGTTGACTTGAGATCGGCATACAATTCGGTTAGATGGCGGCTCCTTAAGGAGGTGTTGTTAGGTATGAATTTCCCTGCATGTTGGGTGGATCGGGTAATGCAGTGAGTCACCACAAGCTGGTTTTCGTTGCTCATTAATGGGAAAGTTTGCGGTCATTTAGAATCAAAGAGAGGACTTAGGCAAGGCGATCCCATTTCTCTGTACCTCTTTTTAGTGGTACAAGAGGTGCTCTCGAGGCTGTTGAGTCAACCTCTCTTGGCTCTTCAGGGTGTTTGTTGCAGTAGAGGTGAGGACTCTTTTAACCATCTTCTTTTTGTAGATGATTGGTTCTTTATCTCGGGTGCCAACCGGTTGAAGGCCAAGAAGTTGTGCAATGTTTTGAAAAAGGTACAAGCAATTATCTGGATTGGAAACTAACCCAGATAAATCTTGTCTTAAATTCTCCCCTCTCACTTCAATTCGAAGAAGAAGAAAAGTGTCTGATATTTTTGGCTTCGGCAAGACGAAGGGACCATGGCGTTACATAGGGGTTCCTATGGATGAGAACAAGCTCCGGGCAAAGGATTTCAATTATCTCTTGGAAGCTGTACAGAATAGACTCTCTTCTTGGGAGGCGTGACGGGTCTCGGAGGCAGGGAGGTTTACATTGATCAAGTCGGTAATCCACTCTTTACCAATTTTTGTGATGGCAACGACTCTAGTCCCCATTTCTGTTCTGTGAAGGATCATGACCTTGGCAAGGGTGTACCTGTGGCAAGGGAGGCGAAGTGGGCTGTCGACTGTGGCTTGGGAGACGGTGACCAAACCAAAATTGGAGGGAGGTATGGGCTTAAGAGATATGTGTACATGGCAGCGAGCATTCAGGATGAAGAGAGTTGCTGAATTACTCAAGGTAAGGCAGTTCATTTGGAGTAGAGTGGTGAAAGCAAAGTACAAATTAAAAGGCCCATTGCCGTCCGAGAAAGCACCCAGGTATGTTTCTTCTTTATGGCGATCTATGTGTGCAGCAACGAAGTGTTTGAAGACTATTTTAAGATGGCAGCTGGTTGCAGGGAGCTCTATCAACCTCTTGCGTGACTAGTGGGTGGGAAATGGGCCACTGTGTCGTTCACCATGCCCTGTTGCAGTCATGGAGGGTGTTGTGGATTGGAATGTTGGTTACTTAATTGGTGAAGATGGTAAGTGGATAGAGACAGAGGTACGAGGTCTTTTCCAAGAGGACATGACAGCAAAGGTTCTTTCTACTCCAATTAGAAGTGCTACTGAGTGGGGGTCTAAAGGTGAGATTACAACCTCTTCTTGTTACTCGTTCTTAATGGCTTCAGCTAATCTTAGGGAAGTAACTGCTGAAGATACAAGTTTTTGGAAGAGGGTGTGGAGTTTGTCGGCTGGGCCGAGGGCTAAGCAATTTTTATGGAGGCTTGCTCATGGAAAACTCCCTACCTTGGATAGGTTATGGTCCTTGTGTATGGTGAGTGATTGTCGCTGCCCTCGCCGTAACCTTGAAGGTGAATCAATTGAACATGTCATGGTTCGTTGCCCTAGTGCTAAGTATGTTTGGAATGGTGTGTTGGAGGGCTATGTTATGTCAATTTCGGATTGTACTCTTTATGAATGTTTTCAAGTTTTTGACCTGCCATCTTTGGATGAGAAGAACAAGCTTCTTAAGACTGCGGTTGCATACACCTTGTGGAACTTATGGAGGGCACGGTGTAGTGTTGTACTTGGGAAGGAAACAAGGGATCTTCAGCAATTGGTTCAATCTATCCGATGGCAGGTAAATGAGTTCACCATGTTAAATAAGCAGCAGTTTGTCATTTCTCGTTATAGTGGTTCATGGGAATCTGTTAGACTCTAGATTGATGCTTCTTTCTCTCAAAAGGATCGGGTGACAGGGTTAGGCCTTGTGTGTATAGATGAAGATGATAGGGTTTTATGGTCTCAGTCGAGGGTGGAAGCATCGGATTCAGTTCTTGAGGCCGAACTTCGGGCAATAAGGTTTGCTTTGTTTTCCGCGAAGAACATGGGTGTACAACATGTGGTTGTGGAGAGTGATTCTTTGATTGGCGTTGGCATTGTGAAGAATGAGACCCCTTGGGTGGGATCATGTGCTCGACTTGTCCATGACATTTGGTGGTGTATAGGGGGCATGTCTGAATTCTCTTTGATGTTTATACCCCGCTGTTTTAATGCACGGGCAGATCTAGTAGCTAAAGAAGCGAGAAACTTGGCTGGGGTGTTGCCTGGCTCTAGTGGCTTAGTGATGGTTAGTTTGTAGCTTGTTTGGGGCTTGTTGCCCTTTAGCCTTCGGGCATCTGATAAAAAAAAAAACTTTATGGATGTCTTTTTTAATATAAAAACTGTAGACCAACTTTAACCATGACCAATGTTGAGATTTAGAGTCGTTCACGTCTCAATATTACTAGTGAGGAAAATTAATGATTTAAAATTAGCCATAGCAACTCTAAATTTTAAAATTAACCCCGACCAAAATTGATGATAAGAGTTTTAGATCAAACATGACATTTGAAACGGTATAATGACAAATTTAAACTTTAAAATCAAAATTTAAAGGGATATTGAGACAAATATTACTATTTGGAAGGCTATATATATAAAAAAAAAAATCTTTTTTTCTTTTGCTTATTTTATGCTCATTTATCTTGTTTGCCTCGAGCCACTTGATCGAGCGAAATATGGGCTATGCATTCCCGGCTTGACTCGAGTGCCAGACTATGGCTCGAAAACAAATCAAGCTAAACACGAGTTGTGCATTTCCAACTCGAGTTTCGAATAATTTCGAGCTGACCACTAGCTAGCAGAAAGCTTTTTCAACTTTCCCAATGGCATTATTTCTTCTAGCAACGTCACATTGCTATTTGTATTTGGAACCCATTTCAAAGCTAGTTATCAATATTCAATATACCAAGCTGTATTGCAAATTATGATGAACAATGAACAGGAGCATAACTCGAGCTGGGGCTTATAATGGGATAGGCTAAAGCAGTAGCAAAAATAGTACAAATCCTTGGATCTTTTGCAACGAATTTCCTGGCCCTGATTATTATAGAGTATATGTGCAGTATTTGTGTCGCCTTTTGGAAGAGATATTGCTAGGTCATAGCGAATGTATTTACACATGATCATGACGCCAAACAAATACTTCAAGATAGATTGTCAAGAGTAAGAATTGCTGCGAATAATATTTCCAATATATATTGATTTAGGAGAAGAACAGTTCAACTTAACAGTTAACATTGAAAAAAGTAACAGCATTAAGTCACCTTCAAACAATCATTTTAATCATCAGATTTACCTTAGTGCGTGTCACATTCTCACAAGAATCAACACCTTGATCTGTTTCACCAGCAAAGTGTTCCATTGAGCATCTCAACAAAAGTGTGCCATTTGCTAATGCCCTCCCATCCTCACATTACCACCTGAAAAGTTAAACAATCTAACAAATAGGTATATAACATCACTTATCTTGTAATAAACTCGATCACATGCATTCAATCATATTCAAATAAGTAGAGTAACAACTTACTTTCTCCATCTTCTATTGGCCAGACAGATCTCCAAAGTCTCGAGACATTGCTTTTCTTCTCGAGACTAGATCAAAAAAAGACATTTTGAAAAACCATATGAGACTAGTGTGAACCTTTATACCGTACAAGTCATAATATAACTACTCTCCAAAAAGTGAATTGAGCCAACATTACTACAATTGAAACACAGAATTTAATATGCTACTTAGGTTCAAATAATTCCAACATACCAAAATCTCAGGCATTTTATGAAAAGATAAAACATATGTATGATCAAATTTTGATTTACTAGAATCAACTATGGAACATGAATTGTAGAACACAGCTAGCAAAGAGAGAAATACAGGCAGCTTTGAGAGCCCTATTAAGACATGGATATTTTCATATCAGACATTCCTCCCATTTCTAACAAGTCACCACTCATCTATCTTCCTCCACAACCTTGCCCAAGTTTCCCTGCACAGTTGCAGCATGCATTAAACAGAGCAGGAGCGCAACCACTAACACCCAAAAAAATCTCATCGTCATGGGCAATGCGAGGTTGCCAAGATAAACAGCACAGCAAATCTATACTAAATGACATAATCACGAATACAAGAAAGAAGTACATAGCTCCATCTGTTCAAGTCTAACATGTATACATGGGTATTGTGCTCAATTTTGTGCCTGAAATGAGCTATAGTGAATAAAGGACTCTGGGTTCTGGGACTCTTCTCAGCTGAAACCCTCCTTCCCTTGGACTATGGTTAGGAAGCTGTCAGATGATCTTGAACCACTTGTTAGGAGTTAGGACCTGATCCCTCGGCATAAAGCTAAGGATAACGCACGGGACTTAAGTGCCACCAGAAAACCATATCATGTACTATCTACCGATTAAATTTGTCCAAGCATTCTATTGATAGTGATGCTTGCAAAAGCTTTCCCCTTTTCGAATAACCCAAATCAAATACGTTATAGACAAAAGTGAAAGAATCATTCAACATCCTCCACGCATAACATACTTATTAAGGACAGCATGCAAATTTCAGTCTGGCAGTTAACGATTCGAAGTTTTAACAAACTCTATAAAATTATCCAAATTCTCGCCCTCTATTCTCAAGTTCTTCAAGCTATCCCTTTCCAGTGGTTTTCAAATTCCAAACCTTTCCTTTGCTTTCACCAAACTTCTTGTGCCCTTCACAACTAAATATGTAATCGACCTGAGTATCATCACCATTACCCTGCAGCTCACTCTTAAAAGCACTGGAAACCAATAGCTTCACCAAGTAGCAACTATAATTTGGCCCTGCACTAAGCAAGTTATTCTTCTCGCAGGAAGAGAGAAAAAGTCAGTGCTGAGGAGACTTCAATCTTTTTCTTGATAGGATCAGCCATAGAAATGCGAATGTTTTCCACAAGGTAGCCCATTTCAGGTGATTCATAGAGGTAGGTGCTTGGGAAGCTCAGCCCCATCAGAAGTGTCAGAATGTAGAACTTTAGATGCCTGGAATTCTGTCCACCAAAGGTTGGAACGGTAAGCACTATGAAAGAATCTCTGGTTTTCGTGACCATTGTTAGCATTCGCTGATATCCTGAAACTTCAAAAATATGTGATGGATTGTATAGATCAGTCGGACAGAGAACGCACATCAATGACTCAACTACAAATGCATTCTGCGATCAGATATACCAATATGCAGTTTCTTGGTTAGATCTTCATCCTGTATAGAAGGCATTGTTTGAGACGTCTATCTTTTTCTGCCATCAAGTGCCAAAAATTAAACCAGACAAACTCAGTCTACATTCCATTCAAAAAACTTCAGACAAGATGCAAAAAAATAACCAGCATCACAGAAGAATGTTATTTAAATCAGTTTAATCCTTTCATGCAGGTCTTGTTGAGGAATTCCACCTCCATTTATCACTGTGAAAAATGTTCAGACATAAGCAAAGTCCGAACATTGGCTCCCAAGCTTCATAAGTTATAGTACACACATTCGTGCAATTATAAAAGCAGACTCATTCTGTCAAGTTTCTCTTATACCTTCTTAAGAACTGATCAGGGGCCTTCTTTGCAGGAGACTTTAATGAAATTTGGATCCACTAGCTATTTAAAATGAGAATACCTATATTCATGACAACATATACTACTGTGTTCAATATAAATTAGCAACAATACCCATCACAAACTCTGCCATCACTCAAGTGTCTGACCTATAACATCAATCCTCATAAGAACATGATTTGTACCATGATGGCTAATAGTAGCTCTTGTAGTACTTGGCCGATTCAGAATTTACCTAAAAAGGTAATTGTAAATACAATAGAAGAAAGCTTATAATTATTCAGTCTATACAGTACCAAGAAGTAGAAAACTAAGGTATAAAATTATTTTCACCTATGGTATAGATTTATTATCCCCTCGAAGATTACTGACCTGTCAAAGAAACCATATATAAGTCTGGGAAATAAATATCTACAAAGATAAAAAGGTAAATGTTAGATCAGTGTGCTGTGTGCCCATCGACCAGAAGAATCAGCTTGACAGGACATTTGCAAAAACTTAGGTCCTTTGCATTCGCTTGAACAATAAGACAAAGTGATTAAGGGAAAGGTCCATATGCTCGATTCAGACTAATGCATACAATATTTTGACATTAAATGTGCAAAATGAAAGCTAAAAGTACACGGCACAGGAAAAATAGGTTAAGGACAAAAAGAGTGACATCCTTCTTTGGGATAATAACGTTAGGTTGTAGGGGATTCACCTCCAAGAACTACATATTCTACAATCATAGAAACTATCCACCTCCTCTATCAAGAATTTAGGATCATGTGAAAGAAAAACTGTACATTCAACTGCCTCTCTAACATCTTGAAACTTCTAATCATAAACATGCTCTTATTGATTTGCACCGTAAAATCTGAAAGTTAGAAGGGATTCAACAGTCTCATGCACCAAAGCAAAAAGGGGAAAGCAGCTATAGGACAGAAGTAGCATTCCTGGAGAGGGACAATGTTTTCGATCAGAGTTTGGAGAGCAAGTTTTTTCTCTTTTTCTTAATAAGACAATACCATAATTGCCTCACTGGGCTTCCCTAGCTTCGGTATCTGCCGGAATATTAAGGTGACCAAACTCGAGGAACCAAGATACTCAGAACTTAGTTCACATTCTAATTCATGTGCTCCTCTTGCCCCACCATTTTCTGCGGGTTTTATCTCCTTCTGAAACTGCAAGCTTTTGAAGTGTTACTTTTGTCTCACGTAGCCGAACCTTGTAATCCTTCTTCCAAGCAACGAATCGAGCTTTCAGTTTCCGGAGCTCTTCATCCATGTGCATGCTGTACGACTGTCCAGGCTTCACCTGGATAAGGAGCCCAGCATTGTGCTCAAAGATCTGTCTCTGCTGTCCAAACTCTTTCTCAAGCTGAAGAACTGAATTATCGGTTCCATAAAATTCTCTTGCTAAGGCGCTATCAGAAATCTGAGGATCTCGGACAGGGGTGCCATCAGGTGTGCGTGTCTCAGTAGACATGGCACCTTCAGAATCATAACAGTGATAAACTGGCGATGCATCAGGCTTTCCAGGATGCTTCATGGTATCATCAGCAGCAAGGCTCTTTCTTGCTCCAGCTAGACTCATCTGTATTGAAGGCAGAACAGCTATTCACTATCTCTGCTGTGTAATGGTGTTTATTTTAATAAAACTTGAACGGGGCGGATGCTGAAACAAGGCCTTTAGCATATAAAACAAGTGTATATTATTATTGACAAGTGAATTTGAATCTCCTCCACGTTGAAATATGTAAATAAAATCATTATCTCAAAGATCAGAGGCTTTTCACCAGAAAAGAGGCGAGAAGAATATAATTTCATGCATTCACATTTCCGTAGATGGCAATAATAGTGGAGGAAATTCAAAAACAAGCTAAATTTTGAGGAAAACCATGACTATTAAGCCTTGTATCATACAAAATTGGAAGAAAGTCAATGATCTTCACAAAGAAACTTCTCCTTAAACAGAACTCACCTTCAAAGACATCATCTGTATTTCCCACCTCTTTTCCATGGATTTCATCTTAGCCTCGTATTCAGACCACCTTGTCTCATACTGTTGAAGCTGCTCCCGCAAAGCAACATTCTCTTCTTCTTTTTGTCTCAGCCCTGCCTCAGCCCTAATTACGCGCTTCTGAAGTTCTGTTAGAGCTAAAGGGTGCACATGAGGATGTTCACTACAGTAATCCTGTCATTGAAAACAACTTTTACCCCTTTGTAGTTCATAACCAAATTTTCATTCATAAAAAACTGTGGTTCAATAATTAGGACGAATAAAGATGTCATCCTAGAAGTGAATCGATAATGAAGTAGCAAAAGAAATCCTTAGTTGTAACTGGATAGTTATCCACATAAGTTTTGTGCCATCTGCATTTTCAATGCAATGGATATCAGCTCTTCCCCTGCATAAATTTAAGATTTGCCTCTAACACAAAGTGGATCAAGTTCCATCAGTAGAACTGAACTCGGCTAGCGGATACTACTGAAATGAATACCTTCATTCCAACGGAAAAAGGTCCAGCTGAATAATCAAACTTACAATGGTGGTTTTAGATGAACATGCCCAAAACTGTGTTTTGGTCATGCATTTCCTAAATCGTCTCTTTTTTTATTTTTAGTATTTGAAGTGTAGTGACATGGTGTTACATTAGGTGACAAAAAATAACAAAGAGAAAAAGACAAACAACCCTAAGTCCCTAACCCTCTCGTTCTTCCCTCTCCCCACCTGATGCCAACACCGCCTGTCCCTTCTCTCCTCCTTGGCAACCGTCAAAACCCTCCCTCTGCTTCATTTATCTACGTCTCACTCTCCATGTGTCCGTGTGACCCATGATCTCCGTTTTCTCAACAAGAAATAGGCTTCAAAGGGGGCGACTTACCAAGCAAATTATAAATACCATTATGCAATTTTGTTGTCTCTCTTACCCTAGAAGTTTTCCATCCACTAGGGTAAACATCATGTAAACCATATTTTCATGAATGTATGTCAAAGTAATGCAGTAACTACTGAATTAAGTTTCTGGATTATAAAAGCGTTTCTAGTAGAGAATTTTATATGCTCATCACAATGATTTGCCACATTGCATCTAGATTAAGAGTTCGTCAAAAGAAAACAGACAGAACAGAACAATAAAGCAAAGAAGAACAACATGATGCCAGATCATAGAACGCAACCAATGATTGTTGTAGTGGTGGCACGTGTCACGATACATACCGATCGACACGACACATGCGGACAATCAACATGAACCAACCTCATGCCAGCGACACGAAGCTCTTTTGAGCTAATGCATGTACCAGCTCAGGGTCTGTGCCAATAGATGTGTCGTGCCAGTATGTGCGGACTGGTACAACAACTTGAATCATTTACCTTCATATCTTGGAAATTCGTGCCTTTCTCCCTGTAAGCTCTTGCATGATTAAGTTTCAACAATTCCAGGTGCTTCAAATATATAAATTGCTTTCTTGCCAGCCAGCTACGGATAACTGAGAGCAGAAGAAAAGAAAATTGGCAATCGCAGTAAATTAACAACCAAGTAAATGCATGCCCTTATAAGGTTGCAATAGATTACCAGATTGCAAAAGTACTATATCCATCTGTTGATCATGGAATGTCTTCCTAACAATCTGCCGCTGCACATGCTTCTGTATGTATACAACTGCCTTCCATCTCTTCATCAGATAATTAAATTCACACCTTGCATTTTGACCACGGGCAACTACAAAGGCACACAATTAAAACTAGATTATAGTGAGGCCTAGAACAATAAGCTCAGGAGTCATGCATAAGCAAATGAAAAGTTCATATGTGAGCACATTAGTTTATGCAAGGCTATCTTAAAATAAGAAAAGAATATTCCAAACAAATTCCTTGCAGGAACAAAACCTAATGCCAAATGCTTTCCACTAAGAACACAGTCATGGAGAATGGTAAAAGTTTTTAACAACATGCCAAATGCATTACATGATTGAAGTGAAATGGCTCCTCTCTTGAGATCTTGAAAATAATGGCGAGTTTGACGGCCTCGGAAACATGTCTGGACCATCACAATCCCTTGCAGGGTGCGGTTTCGAATACCTTCAAGTGCAGCAATCTACAAAAAAATATTTGAAAGAAGAGAATCAACACTCGAACTATAAGTTTAGAGGAGACAAAATGCTAATAATGATCACACCCCAGATGATAGCATGAGGTTGATAGGATAAGAATAAGCAAATAAGAGTACTTTCCCATAGGAAAATCATGAAGTAGGACTCCCGTAATTGAACAGTAGCCTATGATAAAATGCTTCGCCATAACCATAGATTGTGATGGGGTGTTGAAAAGATTTTTGACAGGATAAGAAAGAGAAAATGATGAGTAGTTTCCTTCAGAAAAATCATATGGTAGGACTTCTATGAATGGAATAAGTGTTTCCCGCTAAACAGAGGTTCAATGTGGACTACATCAATTCACGTCTAATATTTATTTCTCTCAAACTATGATACCAGATTCCACTTATATACTGCTATGCACAGCATAAACAATATTTGCACACTTGTAAATATGAAAATCTCCCTCATAAAACAGAAATTAGGAATAAATGATGAGATGAGAAAATAGAAGTGTGCCTCTTAGCCAAACTAATGGCATCCATTTGCTAGCTTACTTCATAGCAAAGTTATCCCAAATGTCATGTCATGTCATCAGCCAAAAGAGGGGTTGGCTGGGAATCAAGAATAAAGGAATCTCTTCTCATAAATTCGCTAAATGGACATACCAGAAAGCAACATCATTCCAGCAGAAGATATCTCATAAATGAAATAAAAGTGTGAAAATAAAATGAACATTTGATATTCCCTTTCAACTGTACTTCTTTCAAATATTGTTGGCACCTAAAAGAGGAACTTTTTTTTTCTATATCAACAGTCATGATATTGATAGTTACCTAGAAATAGAAGTAGAAATTAAAAGCCAATACAAAATATGTCTCGCATGTCATGCTATGAAGACTCTCGAAATGATTGACTATGAAATTGAGAAAATTAATATGATTTTCAGCAAGTCAAATTCTTCCGTGAAATCCTACATGTAATGAACTGATGTATCATTTAATTGGATCCAATCTGCAACTTTACATGGTACTCTAAGAAAGGCAATTGTTATGCTGACATTTTAGAAGGATATGCCACAAAAATGTAGCCTGTCATTTCATATGGACTCATGAGTAACAAAAACAACCACCTAGAACCATTTTTAAACTACCAGCCCATGAAAGTTTAGAACAGCCAGAGTGCAACCACAAATTTGATTAATTCAACAACAAGACTTTGAGTTCCATGAAAACAAAAGGCTTTAAGTTCCATGAAAAGAAATATCCCAACAACAAATACTCTTAATCAGTCCATTTAAGAATTGTGCAATAAGTTTAATGACACTCTTCAAGAGCCAAAACAAGTCGACCAACTTCATAAATTCCTGAGATAATGGCATCCCCACTTTGCACCATATACAATAGTATTGCTCCAACGCAACACAAGTTATACTATAAAAGAGGAGAGTTACCTGCCCTGTGCGAAAAAATAGCTTTGTGTAACCAACTTGATACATGTCAGGTAAGACATTGAACTTATGCAGAACAGCTACTGAAGCACCAAGCAGATCGTGAGATGAAGCATTCTCCGGAAGAAGAAAACCATACCTGAATGAAAGAATAATACATGTATCTATTCACAGGGGTTGCTCAATCAAGAATCAGCAGGCACAAGGAGTTGTTTCAAGTTACCTTGTCGCAAATTGCTGATGAGTCATTCGAGTTGGATATCCTGACCTTGAAATCCTAACAACTTCCAGCACTCCGCAGCATCTCAGTTGTTGCAAGACAAGATCATCTTCATAAATACCTGGAAGCTGCTTACCGTTTGGTTTGATGCATCGGATAAAGTGAGGAGTGGTGCTCTCTAAACGTTGCATCAGCTTGAAAAGTTGACCCTGTAAGCAAATAAGATTCTCAGCAATTTGCAGCTTGTAGAATTATGAGAAGATTTTTTCAATTACAAGAGAACCCACAAAGCTTTGCAGGTATTTCCATATATGACTAGGAAAATAATCCTCTGATATTGGGACAGCCTCGAATATGCCAATTCGTCATCTTATCTTCCATCTTATTTATCAGTACAGTTACCACGGGAACCGTAATGATATTGGTGCATATTCTACATCACAGATTTCAAAGGATGCCCATCAACCATTGCCTCATTGTCACAGTACTCGAGGTTAAACAGATTACAGAGTCATGTTATATGACCGGCCAGAGCGACACCGATATGATAGCTAGAGGGGTTGTAATCTTCCCCGTGATATGTTGATGGTATGGATTACCATGCTGGTGGCATGTCGCAATGGTCTTTGGTCGGCATCATACGTGCCAACAGCATTGCATGCATCGTGCTGACAAGGCATGGAGCCTCTTCAGGAGAGAAATGTAGTCGGCATTGACCCTGTGCCGAGTTTTATCATGCTAGCATGTATTGTTGGGTGTGGCCAATTCCGACCGGCATGGCAATCACCGCGATGGCTGATATGCATAGAGAGGACCTCTTTCGTATACCCGCAACCAATCGGCTTCATTATTCAAGTACAAGTGCAACAAGTATTTTGCATTAGCCAGTTTAGACGCTATAGTGAGTCCATCATTGAGCCTGATGAATGTAACCCGCGCCATATACGTTCCAATAGTATTTAGACCATCTAAAGGCTATGATTGGATGCTTATATTGCATTCAATTGATTGATTTTCATATCCAAATCGTGCTTGCTTTGTGTTATTTATGCATATTTATGATGAATTTCATGAATTTGGATAATTTACACCCTTAGTATGATATTGGTGTTAATTCAGTGTGATTGACATGTTGATTTTATGTACTCTTAAGAACAAATCTCGTAGTTGAAGTTGAATTTTGAACTGAAATTGTGATTTGTGAATAGGTGGAATTTCGAGTATGATTGCTTCATTTGTTGATTTTAATGCCTGGCATGTGTATCACACAATATTTGAGATGTTGGAAGAGCTATTTGTGCTTAAAAAGTCACGGATCAAAATATGACACTCGAAGCCACTTTCATTTTCCGTATTCTTAAGTGAATGATATGTGATATTTGACGGTGTATAAATGGCAACATATATGTCCAAAAAATGTATTTAAATACTTGAACACGTGTATTTCATTATGTACTTGAAGCTCATATATTTGGTTTGATCTAATTGTGTTCACGTCAAAATTGCTGAATTTTTAACTGTTTTTATATTTTTCAGGGCTGAAGTAATCAGGACTTAACTTTCTCAATTCTTATTAGAATTTGATGTTATCGGTATCTTTGGAAAGCTTATAAAATGTTCTACAACATCTATTTCAGGGACTTTTCTCGTTGGAGATTGTGTTCACATCCAAAATTGAGCTTCAAGATTTCTAATTGCTTATGAAGTATTTTTTAGTGCTGAAGTAAATTAGCCATAGCTTTCGCTGCTTTTATCGAAATTTCTGGTCCAAGGTACCGTTTGAAAGATGATTCAGAGTCCTACAACTTTGCCTGAATAGCCGTTCTCAAAAAAAATGAAATCGACATATCAAAAATGCCCTCTAAAGTTCGGATTGAAGCATAACTGCAATAAATCAGCCATAACTCTTGTTGGCTTTATCCGAATTTATGGTGTAAGGCATGGATTATCGTCCCGGTGGTACGCGCCGTTCAGGCTGGTTTGGCTTCTTTTAGGACGTTTTCCGCTCGTTTCTTATTTGATTTGAAATATATTAAAGCTAACTAATGTAACTAACAATTAAAGTTGATATTCATTTGTATTCAACATCTCCAATTGGTCAAATATCATTTTCTTATATGAAGCATAGCGACAAGTTGTCAAAGTAGTATAATACAATACATGAAAAAATAAGCAATAGCTTAATACATTTTCCTACATTTATAATAGTTTTACAATTAGTTTCAATTTTTCTACATTTCCATTTTCCTACATTTATAATAACTTAATACATTTTCCTCTCTTTCTCCCCTCCCTCTTTCTTGTTGAGTTTGTGAAGCCCGATCGTTCCGGACCTGATCATGACGCACTACGCAGAGCTGACGGGGTCCGGGGCAGCGCCCTGGCGCCTCCGAGTAAGGATCTCCTCCCTTCCTCTCCTCCTCTCCTTTCCCTCTCTCTTCTCCTCCCCTCTCCTTCCCAATTCTCTCCTCCCCCTTCCTCCTCCACCCATCGCCCCCTGCTTGTACCAGTCGGTATTCATCCAAACCGGCCGGTACACATCCGGTCTCCCCCTACTCCGATCCGGGGGAGAAAACCAGACCGGTTAGCCACCGATACGGTAAATACCGGCCGGTACGTATAGTACCGGCCGGTATGGAAATCCATGGTGTAAGGTACCGTCGGAAAGGTCATTCAGAGCTCTACAACTTTGCCAGAAATAGCTTATTGGATCCGAAATTTTAATATACTATCCTATTAACCCATTAAGCCTCTTAATGGATCCTATGCTTCAAGCCTATAAATAGGTACTTGAAGGCAGCTAGGAGGAGAGACTTTTGGGGGAGAAAAGAGGAGAAGAAGATGCTTTAGAGTTTTGAACTTTCGTTGGTATTTTCTTTTATTTTCTTCCTCTTCTTTGTAAAACTAATATTATGTGTAACTAAAGTCTTGAGATCTCAACTCGATCTATCTTTCTATCGGATTACTTTTTGAATTTGGTTTGGTTTCAATGAAAAGTATGGTTTGATTTCAATACTTGTTTCATTTTCTATTCCTCTAGCTTCTCTTTGCTTTTAGAGGTATAGACCCCTCTATTTTCTTTGAAATGCATGCTAGACTTGTTAGACTCGAGTGATTAGAGGTATAGATCCCTCTACATCCTTGATCTATCTTCATTTAGGTTGATCCTAATGTATTATCTAGAATTAGAGTTATAGATTCCTCTCTTATTAGCAAGGCTTAAGTTAGGGTTACCTAAAGGCCTTGAGTTCTAAGGGTATAGAGCCCCTTAGCCTTTCTTTTGGCCTACCTTAAGGCTGGCCCATCGAGTAGTTAGGGGCATAAAACCCCCTTAATGACCTTGTTGTCTATCGCAAGTGACTCTTGGTATTTTCACGCCTAGGAACGAGTTTTGACAAACCATTGGCCTCTACCTTTGTGCATCTACATGTGTTTTGAATGTCGTATTTACCTAGTTCGGGTTCAATGACAAGAATCCTAACTTAGTGAAGTGTTAGACGATCCAGTTGTATGATTGATTTGAAAGATAAGGAGAATTGAGTTTACACCTTCCTTCACTTGTTATCCCACCTTTATCTACTTTATTTATGTTTTAAACTTTACAAACTTTTTTTTCAAAAAACCCCAAAACATCTTCTTTATCGTTTTCCCTTTTGTTCATATTTCTATTTTGCATCTAAAAGTTCCATGTTTTGGATTCCATCTGCTCCCTGTGGTAAATGATCTTGGGACTCACCCTTGAGGAGCTTCACACCGAATCCACCTGCTGACCCAACTCATTACTATATGTGGAAACAATGAGATTGCACGAGTGTATTTTATTGTTGATACATTAACGCTTGCAACACTCTTAGCTTATGTCGTATCTTGCATTAATTATATTACTCACTATAATAGTACATTTGATGTTCGATGCCTAATTTTAATTTTTTCTACTTTTAGTTGCTGTAAATAACCTCGTAATCAGCTAAAAAACTAATAGACGCATGCCATAGGCTTAAAACTCCATGCCGGTCCATGCGAATGACACAACAATCCGCAGAATGCTTCACCATGATCTTTGCAGATTCTATAGATGATGATGACCTCAGAATTCGATTTTTGGATCAACAAGAGTCAAGCTAAGCAGAGGGTTAGCATCCCTAATTGAAGGAAAGGGGTCTCAGTGAGGGGAAACCATCCCGCAACCCAAACCTCGAACCCTAAACCACCCTTCAATTCCTCCTTCACAAAAGAAAAGGAATTCAAATGAGGGGCACTCACTCCAAAAGAATCATACTTACTGCTGAAATAGAAATAATACATGGGTTCTGTCCCATACAGTTTCCTTGCTACGAAACCACCATTGTGCTGTAGACATGTGCTTCTTTTTGCAAGAGAAAAATGAAGAACATAGGTCTTGAATTGCAAATATTGATAATCTATGTAGTTCTCCGCAATATCAAGAAATTCTACGTAAGGGTATGCAAAAAAGCTAGAAAATATGATTATCATGCTTGTACATTGATATTGCAATATACCTCCTTTATATCCAAAGATTAAACATAAAAACTGAACAATCAGCATACAGTTCTGTTCACTCGAAGCATTACCTTAAATTTCATTCCAACAGTCTGTTTCTGAAAACCAAGACCATTTGAATGTCGCAAATGGTTAGCTGGTTTCTGAGAATAACTAAGCATACTGGAGGCGAAGATTCGAGAAAGTTCGCAACTGCAGGATGAAAGCAATTGGATGGAATCTGAATGCAAGGCATCTCTGTTCTTTTCCAAGAAACCAGTTGTATCATAAATAACCTGATATGACAAGAATATCAGATATACAAAAAAAAAAACAGCCATAAGTTCCAGGAATTTACACAGTAATAGAAGTATCATTGACTGCATATATAAAGGTACTTGATGAAGAGTCACAAACTGACACAAATGTCTCAACCCGGTTCAGAAATTTATGTAATAATCCAACCTATGTATTGATAAGTCAAATGCAATGAGAGGAGATATAGAAGCACTTTCCTCGTAATTCAAGTTAATTTCTGATACTCATTTAATTTGTATGAAAGAGTATAGAATAGCCTAATAAAGAGAGAACTATATATAGGAGATATAACAAAACAGGCTTATTTGTTTCATGGATTATAGATGGAATAGGATTAAGCACGGAGGCAGCGAGACAAGTAGTTGAGCACAACTACGGGTAACCTGAGACCTCAAACGTTGGTGAGTTTGATGTTGTAAGTTGTGTTAATGTCCAGAATTTTGATACAATGCATAAATTTGGGCTGGTCCAGTAGTTGACCCGTGGCTTTCCCCCTTTGGCTTATCCACGTTTGTGCCTTGTGTGATTTTTTTGTTCTTTACCACTAGCTTGATTATTTGCTCTCAAACTAAATAGTTCAACTCCTTTGGCATTGCAAAAACATATACCCAGCAAAAATAATGCATTTACACCAAGTCTTGCTCCTAAAGTTTCATCCTAAAGTATTCTTTCACTAGTTCATCACCATATCCTTTTAGTCACGGTTTCTTAAGAGATCACACAACAATTATTCCACAATTTTCATTAGCATAAAAAGTGATAAGAACTTGAGGTAACATGAGTTCCTTTGTCAGAGAAATGTATGCATGGTGAAGGATTTTCTTGCCCGGCCAGCACGCCCCGTTCCGGACTAGCGAGCAGGACATAGGTCAAAGGAGGAAAAAAGAGGAGGAGAGGAGGAGAAGAGGGGAGGAGGAGGGGACCCGTTGATGTAAGAAGAGGAGCTGTCGGCCCTCCTTCGTTGTCGGCGAGAGAAGAGGTGGGCCGATGGCGGATGTTTGTGAGTGTGTGCGTGTTAGGAATCAAGCAACTCAACAACTGCATCACAACAACAATGGTCGGGGGGAGATCCAAACTTATCAAAGGAGGGGGAAAACAACAGCCAAAGATGGAGGAGCAAATCAGGACAGCTAGCAGGAATCTTGAGGAAATAACCAGCTAGAATAAGCTGGATTTCTATTCTTGTATTAGAAAGGAAAATAAAATCAACTGTGCTTCCAAAATTAGACTTTGGATGATCTTTATTAACAAGGGATGTAATGGGTTACAGGGGAGAAAAAAAATCACATCTCTTTCCTCCATCTCAATCCCTGCTTCTTCTTCCTGTTCCTTCTATTTCCTGGTGCTTCCCTTGTCTTCCTAGGCGTCCCTCCTCAAGCAGCTTGGTAGGACCTCCTTCAGTTACAGGGTTCTATCAATTGGTATCAGACTTCGGTCCTCCCTTCCACCATGGCTACTAACACCCGGTCTACCGATGATGCCGTCAAGTTCTGTCAGATTGATGTCGATATCCATGGCATCCAGCAAGCAGTTCGTCAGCAACAAGAGTTCGTTGCGGCTATCTCTGCCTAGTTCCAATCCTTGCAGGATCTTCCTGGCAAAGTAGCAGCCCTCACCGACGCATTCCTGGAACTGCAACGCGGCCGGCGTCCTTCGTCACCTGGTTCCAACCAAGGAAGTTCGGGCCCTCGTCTGCCGCATGACCCGGGTGGGGCTCACACGCGTCTCCCTCGCGTGGACTTTCCTCGCTCATCGGGGTAAGACCCGGCCGGTTGGGTCTATGTTACAGAGCAATTCTTTGAGTTCCACGACACGGTCGACGCCGAGAAAGTTTTACTGGCGTCCTTTCATCTGCAAGGGAATGCTCTTCATTGGCTCCATTGGTTCAAGGGGTTCCATCCGGCTCCTACTTGGCCGGAATTCACTGTAGGTTTCTACGCTCGATTTGACCCTCATGAACATGAAGATATCAATGAGGCGTTGTCCAAGTTGCAGCAGACCGGATTAGTCCGCGAGTATCAAGCTCAATTTGAACGGCTATCCATGCGGGCTCGAGATTGGACAGAACCACAATTGCGCGACTGTTTCATCGGTGGTCTGCGCGAGGAGATATGACTGGATGTCAAATTGCTCGACCCGCGCACTCTTCCAAATGCCATCAGCCTTGCTCTCCTTGTGGAGGAACAGCACCAAAAGACTCGACGTACCTTCGACGGCACTGGCCTCCTTCCTACACCACCACGGAAACCTCTTTTAGCTTTGCCGACCTCAAGAACACCACCGCCTACGCGCGTGCTGGTCGCGATGACTCCCTTTCCAAGCAATGTCAACTTCAAACGCCTCAGCTGGGAGCAGATGCGGGAGCGGCGGGAAAAAGGGCTATGTTATAACTGTGACGAGAAGTTCGTGAAGGGTCAAGTGTGCAAGTGATTCCAGATCTTTCTGTTGGACGCCGAGGTCGGCGACGACGAGGTTGAGAACCCGGACTCCAATGTTCTGGATAGCACCAACGCCGCCCCTCGAGCCGAGGACTTTCCGGAGATCTCCATCCATGCCTTATCCGGTTGTTCGGCCCCACAAACCATGTGCGTCACTGGCAGGATCCATGGTCACTAGATCTCCATCCTCATCGACAGTGATAGCACCCACAACTTCATCCGCAGCTCTTTAGCCTCCAAACTGCACTGCGCCTTAACCCCTGCTCCGACGGTCGCCGCCACTCTTGCCAGTACAACTGCCAGAATGTTCTTCTCCACATACACCGATATCATCTTGTGATCGACATGTATCCCTTGGAGATCAACGGCTCGGATGTCGTACTGGGTATCCAGTGGTTGCGCAGCCTCGGACCAGTCATCCATGACTGGGATCAACTCACGATGAGGTTCACCAAGGAGGGCGCCGACTTCCTGCTGCAAGGTGATGCCGCCACCCCCATGCATGCAGGGTCCGTGAACTGCCTTCAGCGCATCCTGCACCCCGGCGACTGCGGCTTCTTCCTCCTCACATCGCCCTCCCCTAGCCGCAACCAAGACCAGCACGGGTGCTGCGGAGAAATCTCCATGTCTCTAGCCATCCTATTGGAGGACTACGCGGATGTGTTCACTGAGCACAAGGATCTTTCGCCAGCTCGTGATCATGATCATCATATTTGCATCACGCCGGGATTGGGGCCAACAAATGTCCGTCCTTACCGCTACCCTCACGCTCAGAAGTCCGAGATTGAGCGGATTGCCAAAGAAATGTTGGATAGCGGGATCTCCGATTCTTTTGGTGAAGGACGGCAGCTGGCGATTTTGCGTCAACTATAGGGCGCTGAATGACATCACCATCAAGGACCGCTACCCCATTCCGGTGGTCGACGAGCTCCTTGACGAACACCACGGCGCCGCATTTTTCTCCAAACTCGATCTCAAGTCAGGATACCATCAGATTTGTGTTGCCGCCGAAGATGTCGCCAAGACAGCATTCCGAACAAACAACGACCATTATGAATTTCTGATGATACCTTTTGGCCTTACCAATGCACCGGCAACCTTCCAGGCCCTGATGAACGACATCTTCAGGTATGCTCTCCGCAAGTTTGTGGTTGCTTTTTTTTATGATATCTTGGTCTATAGCAGGGTCAGCGAGGACCATATTCACCATCTCCGTTGGATTTTCCAAACCTTACGGGAGCATCAGCTAGCTGCTAACCCCAAGAAGTGCGAGTTCTTTAAGCGCGAGGTCGAGTACCTCAGCCACATTATCTCAACTCATTGCGTCACCGCTGATCCTGGCAAGGTGCAGTCCATGGTGGAGTGGCCTCGCCCTCACAATGTCCGTGCTTTACGGGGATTCCTGGGCTTGACGGGCTACTACCGCAAATTCGTCCACCATTATAGATACTTAGCGGCACCGCAAACGAGGCTACTCCAGAAGCAAGGCTTCCACTGGTTGACAGAAGCGGAAACGGCCTTTACCGCACTCAAGGCCGCCATGACGACGACGCCTGTGCTAACCCTTCCTGATTTTTCCAAGACGTTCGTCGTGGAGGCCGATGCTTCCGACAACGGCGCTGGGGCGGTGCTCATGCAAAACGGTCGACCTATCGCATTCTATAGCAAGGCCCTTTCCGATCGAGCGAAGGGACGGTCCACATACGAAAAGGAATTGATGGTCGTGGTCCACGAGGTCACCAAGTGGTGCTCTTACCTCGTCGGCCAGTGGTTCCAAGTACGCACCAACCATCGTAGCCTGAAACATCTTCTCCAGCAGCATCTCACCACACCTGACCAGCAGAAATGGGTTATGAAGCTATTGGGTTTCGATTTCGACATCGTCTAACGCCCCGGACGGGAGAACTGCGCCGCCGGCGCCTTGTCTCGCCAGTTTGACGACGAAGCATCCATCGCCGCCCTTACCTACCCGCGTCCTGCTTGATTAGCGGATTTACGCGCAACAGCTCGAGCCAGCCCGGAGCTCGACAAAACACGTAAGAGGGTCCGAGATGGTGACCCAACTTACAACTCTTACTCCTTGATCAACGGCGATTTCTGGCACAAAGGGCGACTGGTTCTTCCTTCGGCCTTCGACGCCAAGACAGAGTTGCTTCGTGAGTACCATGACACGCCCGTTGACGGCCATTCCCGCATCCTGCGCACCTACAAGTGTCTCGCCGCAGATTTCTTCTAGACTGGCATGCGCATGGATATAATGACCTATGTCCAACAATGTGACGTATGCCAACGGAGCAAATATGAGACGTTGAAGCCAGCCGGCCTGCTCCAACCCCTGCCAATTCCGGAGCAAATCTGGGAAGATACTGCAATGGATTTCATCACGGGCCTTCCGGTATCCTTCGGCTACTCCGTCATGCTCGTGGTCGTTGATAGGCTGACAAAATATGGGCACTTCATGCCCCTAAAGCATCCATACACGGCCAAGGTGGTTGCGGACGTCTTTATGCGGGAGGTCGTCCGCCTACATGGTTTGTCGTGCTCCATCGTCTCCGACAGAAACCCAGTTTTCATCAGTCACTTTTGGCGCGAATTCTTCAAGCTCCAGGGGTCCGCATTGAAGACTAGCACCGCCTATCATCCACAGACGGACGCGCAGTCTGAAGTCCTCAATCGATGCTTGGAGACATATCTCCGCTGTTTCTCCGGATTGCATCCTAAGTCGTGGGTCCGTTGGGAGCCATGGGCGGAGCTATGGTACAACACGACCTTCCAGTCGGCAACACAAATGACACCCTTTCAGGCCGTCTATGGCCGGCCCCCACCATCTATTCACCGTTATGAACCTTCCTCTGCGGCGATGGCGTTGGTCGACTAGGAGCTCCGCTCTCTCGCTGACATCCTGTGGCTACTAAAGGACAACTTGGTGTTGGCACAGAATCGCATGAAGGTTCAAGTTGACAAACATCGGTGCGAGATCAAGTTGGCTGTCGGCGACTGGGGTTACCTGAAACTCCAACCATACCGTCAGTCCTCCGTCCAAGCTCGCACCAATAGGAAGCTCACTCCTCGTTTCTATGGTCCCTTTCGGGTACTAGAATGAGTCGGCTCGGTCGCTTACCGCTTGGATTTACCAAGCCAGTCTAAAATCCACCCCGACGTGCATGTTTCCCAACTGAAGCAGCGGCTTGGAGAAGACGGTCGTGCTATTCCACAGTTACCGGAATGCACGGACGACGGAGTCATGGTCATCGAACCCGGCCCTCATTATTGATTTCCGTTGGGTTAAGCGACAAGGACGCATCATCCAGGAGGCCATAGTCCAATGGACGGGACTGCTACCAGAGGATGCTACTTGGGAGTTTTTTGATCAATTAAAACGGCAGTTTTGCCACCTGAACCTTGAGGACAAGGTTCGTCTCCAAGAGGACGGAAATGTTAGGAATCAAGCAACTCAGCAACTGCATCACAACAGCAATGGCCGAGGGGAGATCCAAACTTATCAAAGGAGGGGGAAAACGACAGCCAAAGATGGAGGAGCAAATCAAGACAGCTAGCAGGAATCTTGAGGAAATAACCAGCTAGAATAAGCTGGATTTCTATTCTTGTATTAGGAAGGAAAATAAAAGCAACTGTGCTTCCAAAATTAAACTTTGGATGATCTTTACCAACAAGGGATGTAATGGGTTAAAGGGGAGAAAAAAAATCACATCTCTTTCCTCCATCTCAATCCCTGCTTCTTCATGTTCCTTCTATTTCCTGGTGCTTCCCTTGTCTTCCTAGGCGTCCCTCCTCAAGCAGCTTGGTAGGACCTGCATCAGTAACAGGGTTCTATCAGTGCGTGCGTGTGTGGTGTTGTGGTGTGTGTGTGTGTGTGGGTGGGCGGCTCCGGGGCTCCAGTGATGACAATCCTGCCTTCTCTTCCCACTCCCCTCTTCCTCCTCCCCCCTCTCCTCTTTCCATCTTCTCCTACTCTTTTTGCATTTTTTTCAATTACATACCAGCCGAAACCGGTACTAACCATGGCGTACCGGCCGAAACTGAACCCACTATCCGGGGGTGTTTTCCTGTCGGTTCCCTACCGGCTTGAACTACCGGCTTGATAAATACCAGCCGGTAAGGGCACGTACTAGCTGGTATGACAATCCTTGCACATGGTAAAACCAACTCAGTTTCTTGACAAACCACAACCTTAAGCTCAATAAAATTAACATTGCCTAGTAGACAATGAAAAGTTAGAAATTATCTGCAAGAAGTGTATTCGAAGTGCATTTAACTGTTTCCAATGAAAATATAGTTAAAATATATGTTAAAGAATGATGTACAAAATTTTCATAATTCTTGTAATTTTGAAATGGCTAACCTCTCCAGCATAATGACAAACTCTGAAGGCCCCACCTCTTGCAACCTTGAAGCAGTGATTACCATTCAAATGCTGCTTAAGCTTGTTAGCCAAAGTCAAATCAGTTGCTTTGGGAAAAGTTGATTCTTCATCCAATAATGATAACAGTCCTAGAGGTTTCTGCAAAGCACATAACACCTTACTTATGTTTCTGCAAAGCACATAACACCTTACTTATGTCATACTAAAAACCCAGCAGACAAACAAAGTGGGGCAACAATTCAAGAATGGAAATACGTCAAGGATAGTGAACAAAATAAAGGATAGCATGCTCGATACAAGTGTGAATAAAGTGCCACACTTGTATCAGCTTTAATGTTGATACACAAAAAGTCAGAAAGATCAATTGGAAGAAAAATCAACATGGAAGAATATATGAGACTATATAGAAGAATATATGGAAAACCAAAAATCATTAAATTAGGCATTGGTCCTTCAATCTATAAGGACAATGGTCCGATTCAATTACAGATATGGAAAATGAGGAATCAATCTGAATGTAGTTGCTGATCACTTATTTTTATGAATTTAATTCTTTGTCCATAATTTGTAAAAAATGGCCATAATTTTCCAGATAGAAAGGCATTAGACGAAAATGAGATAACTAGCAAGGTCAGAAGAACTGCTAAGGAGTATGAAGTTGAAAAGCAGGAGAAAAATCAGGATTACATGGATAGGAATCCAAGATGAACAAACTCTAGCTTAATTTGTTAGAGGATACGAAACAACTAGAAGGGCAATCATGGTAAGAACTTTTAGTTTCTAAATACTTCCAAATTATGTAAATTGTGGCAATAATCCTTTCTAAAATTAACATGCTCGGCTCATCATTAATCTCGAGCTTAGTTCCTGAGCACATTTCCTCTGTTGAAATCCTGCCATGGCTTTTGACCTGCCCAGCTCATCACACCTCTCGTCTATCATGAACAAGATTCTGAAGTTATCAGCATTTTGAACATAAACATAGTAAAGAGCTAAAATTCAACGATTTCATTAGGAAACAATCCACTAGTCCAGCGACAACTGCTTAACTACTTCCACACACTGCATATCACGATAACTACCAGAGTCCAGACTACCACATATAGCTAAGTATCAACAAAAGAATCAAGAAAGTTTCGTGATCCTGCATCCAAAATCGTGAGAAGAAAATTATACCTTCTCAAAGAGATTTAAGCACTCAGCATTGTCAACAAAATCGACATTGGTCCAGTCAATACCATCTTTGGTGTACTCCTAAAACCAACAAGGAATGAGATCGAGAAAATCAGCAAGAGTAGCACCAATAGCATCATTAGGAAATGACGGACTAAGAAATGCAATCATGAACCGAATAAAGAGATTCACTAATTGCAAAATATATATATATATATATGCTCGATACATAAAACATCCACCAAGACACGATGGCAACTATAAGTAGAGAAGGCTCTGGATGAGAATCAAAAAGAGCAAATAACATACCATGACCAAGAAGCTTCATCTAAACCACCAATTGGCCAGAAACATAGGATGGCCATCAATCAGACACTTTTATATGCAGTAAGGCACATAAGTTTGTCGCAAGGTGTATTAAATCAGTTTCCATTTGGTTTTGGCTTCATTAACGCTATATGCTCAATAGAACTAAAAGAATACGAGCAATTAGAAAAGCCCAAATAGAAGGGGAAAACAGGAATAAAAATCATATACAAAGGATTTGGGAAGCATTAATAAGGATTACTGTACAAGTGGCACGTAATTTGCAGGTAGTCAGGTACCATGTTGATAGAAGGCACAACCCCGTGCCAACAGCATGGAACAGGAAGGGCCATATATTCGGCATGGATCCCGTGCGAGAATATTGTATCGTGCCGGAAACTTACCAGTACACTAAATTTTGGCCAACATGCTACGTGCCGACCGAAACTGAAACCAATGAGCGTTATGGTACTTATATAACGCACAAATCTTTTAATTAAACAGTTCTTGACAATATCATTCTTCTAATTATTAATCAATTACCACCCGTGACTTTTGAAGTTACATGCAATTGCCATGATTACGGCGAAATTCAAGTTTGATTAAAAGATTTCCTAAAAATAATATTCTTCGAACATTGATATTTTATATTTTAAGTCGATTGTCTTTGGATTTTGCAATTCCGCTCCGATTTGCTTTTAATTTACAATTTCGGAAAAAACCCAACATTTGAGACGATTTTCCCCTTCATAATGACGCCTGCCACCGCTCTCTCCTTGAACGGCTGACAGCGCATTTAATGCGTGTTAGCCCATTCTAAAGGTGGTAGGCACCATTATGAGGGGTAAAACGGTCACAAAAGTTGGGTTTTGGCTAAAACTCTAAACGAAAAGCAAATCAGACCAGAATTGCAAAATCAAAAGACAATTGGATCAAAAATGTAAAAAATTCATATCCATCTCCCACCGCAAGTCCGAACAATTCACAACTCCTCCAGCCCTATATGCAAAATAATGTTCAAATTGAACAAAGATCCATACGTTTTCTTGTTGTAACTATCTTCATCCCATGACATGATTTGCTTGTCCATATTGATCCATATGGTTTTTTATAAGAGCAAATGGGATTGCAAATAGAAGGTGAGGTTGAAGGAGAAGCAGGTGAGGTTGAAGGAGAAGTAGGCAAGAAAGTATTGGAGAAGAATGTGGTGTATAGCCTCATAGAAGAAAGGAGTAGTTTTTGGGGATTACCTATGCCGTAGCAAGTAAAATAGAATGCTTTACAATTTGGGTGTCGTGAATTAAGTAATGTGTGTGCAGAGAGCAAATTTGGAGGTGCACATAGAACCACTCCTTCAACAAAGAGCACATTCTTTTAGGACAAGCAAAAAGTATGCCCATTCTCATGAGGAAACGTGAACACATCATGGAGGAGGAGCTAGAAGAAGTTTGAAGGCCAAGAATAGATTATGGGCCATAGGGCAAAACATGTGAACATAGATGGTATGCAAGTTGACATTGCACAGGCAAATGTACAGATGTTATTCTGAGATGATATGCAGCGTAACTCTCGAAAAACAAGCTTACCATGTGAGAAGATGTGAGATGGTGCATAACCACAGGTAATGAAGGCTGACCTAACTTGAACAAAGAACATGTTCATAAAGTACCTCAGCCTACAGCAAGCATGAAATAATGAGGACAATTTAGAGGGAAATTCAGATAGGTCATGATAGGGCATAGTGGATGATGCAATGGTAACAAAGCAGGGTGTGTACATTTATGGCACGTTTGGTTGCGCAAAAACCTTGGGAATGGAATGGTCAAATCCGGAGTCAAATCCCATTCCATCGTTTGGTTAGCACTTAACGTCGGGAATGGAATGAGACAATCCTAACAAATCGGTAGTAGACCTTTCCCAACATAAACCCCAGACAACCTCATTCCAATCCGGACGGATTCAGAGTTGTGAAGTTAATTGGCTTATCTACCCTCATTAAATTTTATAGTCGTGGGATTAAAACAACCATCACAATTAAATTAGCATAGACCCTTGTGATTTTTTTGTTTGGGAGACTTCACCGACTAGGTTTTCAAGCCCATCGTATTCTTCCTTGTGTATGCTTTCTTGGAAGAAACTCTTGACCTCCACCTTACCATCAAGGTAATCATTCTATCTCTCTTCGTCAAGCTCTCTCTCTCTCTCTCTCTCATTATAGTTTTTCTCTCCACAAGGGACAAAAGCCCCACATGTTTATGCTATTGAGGCCTAGATAAGGGTGACCCGCCGCACATATAATCTAGTCAAGAACATGTCAACGTAGTAAAAGAAAAGTACTAACACCCATCATTCACTTCTTTATTATAAGAAATATGATTAAGAATAGGTGTTGCCAAGGATTGTCGTCCCGGTGGCACGCGTCGTGCCGACAACCTGCTGGCACGGTGCGTGCCGCCACCGGCATAGGGTGTGCCGGACAGGTACGCCACTGTGCCAGTCTTTTTAAGTACATTTAAATCTAAGTCCCAATCCCAATCCCAATCCCAACCCCCACCCCCATCCCCATCTCAATCTCAATCTTTATTTGAATCTTTATCTTTCATCTTAATCTATCTCTATCTCTATCTCTATCTCTATCTATCTAAATCAATATCTATCTCAATTTAAATCTAAATCTTCTTATTATCTATATCTAGATCTGTTATTAACCTACAAATTGCATTCATCAAGAAGGAAGGAGTGATACATACCGGGTGATCCCAATACATATCAGCTTGTACAGGGAGATACCATAAGAAATCCCCCAGCACAAAACGGCTCCCCCCATGGCATGGTAAATGCCGGCCGGTACAGAAATCCCTAGGTGTTGGGTGATATTTAACTATTTTAGATGCCACCGTCAAAGAACAATTACCCAATGCTAGAATTAAAAGGAAAGCCACACATAGAGTCAAGGTTAAAAACCTTGAAGAGAGACTTTTCAACTGTCTATGACATGGTTTATGGTCCACATACCCGTGGGTTTGGTTGGGATCCTATCAACAAATATGTGTAGCTGAGCCACCTGTTTGGGAGGAATATGTCAAGGTAAATTGTCCTTAAGGTCCTTAGCAAGTTTACTATACTATTAGTTGTTTTGTTGCTATGTTTTTATAGTACTAACATATCCTTGTAATTTTATTGCAGAGTCATAAAAAGGCTATGAATTTCAGAAACAAGAGGCTAGACCACTTTGAAACACTGTGCATAATCTTTGCCAAAGATCGAGCAATGGGAAAAGATGCACAAGGACCTGCTGATGCGGTTGAGGAAAATAGGGAAGAAGAAACTGAAAACATTGATCGCCATTAGGCATTATATACCAGTGTACCACCTTCCAACACTGATTGGTTGAAGAGAAGAATGTACCAATGTCTACAAGTCATGCCAACACGTTTGCTTCTCAAGCAGATGTAAACATGTATGCTACTCATGTAAACATTGGCAGTCCAAATGAAGATACTTCTTCTCGGGTAAAACAACGGAAGAAAGCCAATATGGAAGCCAAAGTTATTGAGGCTATTAATCAAGTTGCTACAACTATTGGTTCCAAAATTCAAAAAATGACTCATGAACTTAGTCAAGCTATAGGTACTGACAAGTTGCTTCCTGAGAGGAAAGATAAGTGTTTTATTAAGCTACAAAACTTGGAAGGATTGACAATGGATGGAAGAGACGATGCCGGATGCAAAATGGGCTCAGATGACACACTTCTCTCGCCTACTTTTTTAAGCCTTCCAGTGGAAAGAGAGATACCTCAACCGCCATTGAATGAAGTTGCTTAAATAGGATTCACGTCATATTTGATCTTTTGTCGGATTAATGTAGTTAATTTCAGTGAAAACATGGAGAAGAACAAATTCATGTTTAGCAAAACATGACTATTTTTATCTTATGAGTTTTTATGTTAGTTTGACATAACGTGTTGCTCTATCATTTTCTAATATAGCTGCAACAAGCTTCTAGTATTTTGTTTTACTAAGCTGTGCTCCATATATGTCACTTTAAAAGACCAAGGGTAGTTTGGTTATTTATATTCCATTCCCATATTTATGTTTGTGTACCAAATACATTCATGCACAAATCCTTTTCCCATTTCTTGTGCGAACCAAACGTGTCGTATCATTCTCATTCCACTCTTCATTCCCATCTCAACTCCATTCCGGCTTTTAATCCCATTCTATCCCCCATTCCTTATGCGAACCAAACATGCCGTTAAGGCTAAAAAAACCAATACAAAGACAGTCAAACAAAGTAAGGCTAATGAATTTCATATGCATAAAACGTGTGAAGCAAGAATCTAGCAAAAACCCAAGCAAGGGCAATAGGTGGCTTTCATATCAGGCCATGCCCTACGAATAAGACCCATTGTTTGGAAGGCTGACCATAATTTGCCAACAGGCCAATGCTAACACACACCCACCAGCAACTAGCACTCTTGAACAAACAGAACCATTATACGTTCAGCTTTCACCCATTAGATTCATGGCATCTCATAACTTCATTGTCAGAAAGGAACAAAACTGTCAATATATGTGGGACCATTAAAAATCAAAAAAGGGAAGGAGACTTTGATACTCTTTGAAAGAGGAGAAGAAAAAGATTGATTAATGTCAATGGTTAAAGGGAGAGCTAATAATAAGTATTCAAATCCAGGTTAACATGGACAGTAAATAGATACTTCATAAATAATCCTTGAAAAAAGACTTAAGAGATGGCTGGACTTGGGTTTTTTTTCCCATTAAAGCATCATAGCAAAAAGGATAAATGACAACCAATGAAACATCTTAATATATGACATCCTGATTCCATCTACTTAACCAGATACAGTTGCATGGCATACATGATCATGGTCTTACCCAAAAATACTAATATCACACTGCTTTACTTGGACGTAAGCTTTATGCCAAAAACCTTGGACCCTACATGGCCCAAAGGCACCAAACCTCTTCAGCATATTGTCAAAAAATGACACCCACGCTACCAACTCAAATACATTACCAAAGAACAAAGAAGACCAAACAGCTGGCAAGAAGCACCATTTATTGCGAAATGGGGACAAAGATTACGATAAGTGCAGTGAGCCCTCAAAAGATCATAAATTTCTAAACCAGACAACTTCAAACCTAAACATAAAGCAGAGGGACCAGAAAGGTTCTAGACATTCATTTGGTAAAGCAAAAGGATTACATGGATAATGCACAAATACCCAAACCATCCCATTGAAACCATTATAGACAATAAATGAATTTCCTAATAGTTCCAGTCTTCCAGATTTAAGCATATGGCAATTAACACCCCCAATAGATTTTATCAATAAATTAGTCATTAATGAGCATGCATGGCACAGTCTTACACCATAATCAATTTACAACTTCAGGCAAAGCACAAAACTAAAAGTCCGAGTAGGTCCCAACTCCCAACCATGATAAAATGAAAGGGAGATGCAAAGAAATTATCAAGGTTAAAAACCCTTGTCTTCGCAAAGGTAGCAGCCTTATAGTTAAAGAAACCAATGACACATAGAGCTTTGCTGTTCTGAATTATTAGAGAAAATGCAGCAAAATTGCTATGGATCCCACTTTGCAAAGCTGCTAAAACAATTTTCTATTCCTTGTATCAATATCTTAAATACACAAATTTCTTCATTTTGGCAAGACTAATCAAATTCAAGACATGAAAGGAAATAGGATTGAAGAAACGGTTAAAGCCATCATTAACACAATAGCATCATAAGCCAAACTTTTGAGACAACAAAAAGCATAAGATGCTCACCTCCTGTTCAAGTTTGAAGAGATGCCTATTAAAGTGTTGTTGAAGTCTTTCATTTGCATAGTTTATGCAAAATTGTTCAAAACTGTTCTTCTGCAAGGATGTAAGTTCTAAGTATAAGATGTGACTTGGTTAGAGAAGCTCATCACCAAAATAACATAATTACTGCTATTTATACGTGAAAAGATTCAAAACCGTATATGTCCAAAATACTGATGGATCTTCCCGTCTGAGACTTTCCAACTTCGAGAGACTTGTTAATTTGCTCGACAAGCCAATCAAATAAGCTAGCATAAATTGATTTAGCCATTGCGTCCCTTGTATCAACAGCCTGTAAGGAGAAACAATGAATAGGCAATGAAACAAAATGCCACAATGTCACATGTTCTATAAAACATCACACCTGTTGCAACGTCAGTTTCTGAACAATGCTATCATTGCCTGCTTGGATTTTTCGAGTTGATAAAAGTAGCACCAAATCGGACACTTCACAGCCTATTAATCTTGCAGCATTTCTTACCCCTGTAGAAAAACTTGAACTGTAATTAGCCGCTATGCAGAAAACATGCAGCACAGGATATTACATATGGCTGCTTAGGGTTCTAATTTGATGTCCTTAAAGTCTAACATCCCATTAATCTCAGGAAAAGTCAAAGGGTTTAGCTGAACTAGAAACAAACACAGTCAAATGGTTATATATGACTTGTTAGACTGAAAGCAAGCATTATTAGCGCATAGATATTGATAGTGGCAATAAGGGGAAGGCTTTGCATTCATACTTGTAAAGGCCTATCTTCCAACCAGATAGCATCGTGATGCCGGCTGGCTGAGAAAGGAGCTAGCAGAGGAGAGGGAGGGAGGAAGGAGGAAGAAAGAACCTAGAAGAAGGAGGAGGAAGAGGAAGGAGAAGGAGGAGGCAGGAACCGGGAGAGAGAGAGAGAGAGAGATTTAGAGGATAGCAAATATGTTTTCATTCATCCATCATCCCATACAAGACCTAAGGCTCTCTTATATAAGAGAGTTAACATGACTTGACCAAGAGTGGTTCAAGTCCAAACACAACATGACTTGACCATGTATAATGGTTCAAGTCCAAAATATAACAATGACAAATACATAACTAAAATGCATATAATAATGATCCTCTAATCAGATGTACTCTGATCTGACTCGACCCGTATCTTAATCTGGATCTGATGTCCGCAACAATTCTCCCGGGGTGAAAAGGACTCGACCATGTCGAGTATAGGGAGTACAACCCTGATACTACGTCAAAAGATCCAAGTCAACATGTGAAAAACCGAATCCTCAGATCACATGTAATCATCCAACCATAGTGAGTTCTGCAATGAGTACTAAAATCACTGGATTTGATCGACTCAAAGAAGATTATGATTCTTATCCAGATTTTCAAGCAACTTTTCAAACCCTTACGAGTGGCCGTGGATCCGCGGTTGATGATTTTTCTTTACGAGATGGGTATCTATTCAAGGCTAACAAACTTTGCATCCCCAAGTCTTCCGTGTGAGATTTCCTAATCTGAGAAGTGCATGTCGGCGGTCTTTCTGGCCATTTCGGCCGAGATAAGACTTCGCAACCCTCACTATGGTTGGATGAGTCCCTGGCGCCGCCTGTAGACACGGGTAATGGACGGCGCACATCTTGCAGAAGTTGAGCGCCAATTCTATTGGCCCGGGCTAAAACACGATGTCTCCAAAATCACCGGTCAATGTCGTGCTTGTCAACTAGCCAAACACCGCCGACAAAATACAGGCCTCTACACTCCACTACCCGTCCCCGATCGCCCATGGCAAGGCGTTAGTATGAATTTTGTGCTTGGTCTCCCACGCACTTTCAAAAAGCATGACTCCATTTTCGTCGTTGTCGATCGTTTTTCCAAAATAACTCACTTCATCCCGTGCACCAAAACTTCTGATGCTTCCAAGATCGCACGCATTTACTTTGATGAGATCGTTAAACTCTATGGTCTTCCTAAAACAATTGTGTCTGATCGGGATGTCCGCTTCACAAGTTACTTTTGGAAAATCCTGTGGCATCTAGTCGACACCAAACTCAAGTTTTCGTCTGCATATCATTCTCAAACAGATGGCCAAACTAAAGTCATCAATAGGAGCCTTGGTAACCTCCTGCGATGCCTGGTTGGTGACTGTGCTCGGAACTGAGATGTGATTCTTCCTCGTGCCCAATTTGCCTATAGCAGCTCCGTTAACAGGTCTATTGGCATGAGCCCTTTTGAGGTCGTGCATGGTTACCAACCCAGAAAGCCTTTAGATCTTCTGCCTATGACACCCCATGTTAGAATTTTCGACTCCGTACATGCATTTGCACGCCATATTCATGATTTGCATCAAGAGATCAACAAACGAATTCACACAAGTAACATTCAATATAAATTACATGCTGATTCCCGTAGGCGTTTTAAAGAATTTCATGTTGGGGATTATGTGATGATTCGTATTCGACAAGAGCGTTTCCCATCCGCACCCTTATAAGGTTTCTTGGGTCGACACGTCCTCCATTCCCATCAAAGAAATGTAGCTTGTCCCAATAAAGATCCTATCTTATACAGATAGCATCTGGTGTGATGTAATTCCCATGGATGTCGAGCATCTTATCTTAGGACGACCGGTTATTCGACCTTGAGTTCTTTTCACCCCGGGAGAATTGATGCGGACATCAGATCCAGATTAAAATACGGGTCGAGTCAGATCAGAGTACATCTGATTAGAGGATCATTGTTATATGCATTTTAGTTATGTATTTGTCATTGTTATATTTTGGACTTGAACCATTATACATGGTCCAGTCATGTTGTGTTTGGACTTGAACCACTCTTGGTCAAGTCATGTTACCTCTCTTATATAAGAGAGCCTTAGGTCTTGTATGGGATGATGGATGAATGAAAACATATTTGCTATCCTCTAAAAATCTCTCTCTCTCCTGGTTCCTGCCTCCTCCTTCTCCTTCCTCTTCCTCCTTCCAGGTTCTTTCTTCCTCCTTCCTCCCTCCCTCTCCCCTGCTAGCTCCTTTCTCAGCCAACCGGCATCACATCGTCAATGGTTGGTTGCCTACTGGTCATGGATTGCCATTCAGTCGACATACCGGCAGGGGCCGATACAAATTGTGCCAGTAAATTACCAGCATGATGCATGTATTGGCCTGTGCCAATACATGTATTAGCCTTGTTTGATGCAATCAAGCCCTTAAATCATCGATTTTATGTAGCAGTTTGTTTCACAAGTTACTGCTAGTTCCGCATCATTCTATAAACAATCCACGTGGTAATTTAGTTTGTGCCCAAGGTTTTATACTTTTTATGTGCCATTGGCACGTGTCTTCCCAGTCCAAGGATTATCGTGCGAGTCATGCCGAACAGCACAATACATTAGCAAAGACCCGTGCCAATACATGTATTAGAGCAGAAAACCTCTGAGCAGTTAGCACGAGGGCCACAGAGTATTGGCATGTATCGTACCAGCCAAAGACCAGCAAGGCACCTAACACCGACACGGTCATCTTTGGCCGACACAAAGATTGAAAGGTAAGGAGAAATACTAGGCACAGAATCTGTACTAGATATTATTATTTCAGCACGTAATTCTTGGTTGCTCCCGATAAAAATTCTTCATGTTATGACAACTAACTTTGGACACTGGATAAATAGACAGAAATATCAGTAACTTAAACGTCATCTCGTATCAAGAAAATAAGTCAAGTTTCACATATTTGTTCAACAGCTTAAACTGTTGTTGAAAGAGCCAAATATGTTTGGATGCTTCTATTTTCTCCGACCACACAAACAGGGATATAGAGTACGAATCAAAATAAACAATCAGAACAAAAAAGCATGGAAACATCAAAACATTCTCCGAGAACTAGAAGAAATAAACCTCAACCACAAAACATTACCTGCACATGTAATCATGTAAATAAGCAAAGGCGAATACCTTCTCCCATAGTGACTTCTACATGGTTTTCATTGTCAATTACTGAGAAGGCAATGTCTCCCAGCCACAGCACAGCTGCAAGCATTGCAAATGCATTTTCTTGATCCTTCTTACAGATTTGGACAGTGTTTAGGGCTTCCTATTGGTTAAAGACGATGCTCAAAGTCATAACATGGTGGCTCAATGAATGTTAAAAACGATAGGCACAAAGCCCTTGAGAACAGGATGAAGGGATAAAAGCAGCATATCCATTACCATCAGTATGTTAAATCTTTCGGCATCGTCAATACCGTCGATTCTCAGGCAATTGCTTTGCTTGAGATATTCATACTCCTCGGCTGGTTTGAGGTTCAATCGCCCTGCAATAAACATTTGAACTCTTTAAAAGGGTTGTCAGACTCTCTAGCGTTCAGAGATTCAAGGGCCAGTAAATGATTTGTAATGTCAACTAGCCAAAACGGCCTTACAACCCAAAAGATCACATGCAACTCCTTTGATGTCCGAGAGAATAAGAGCACTTGGCATATACCAGGTGTGGATAGGTTTGGAGACATGCGATAGAGCTCTCTCTTCCAATAAAATTACAAAATCAAGGTCCAAAGCAAAAAAAAAAAAAACAAAAACAAAAACAAAAACAAAAAAAGAAAAAAGAAGAAAAAAAAAGCAGAGGTCAAACAAACTCATTAAGTACAGATAATGAAGTAAAACATACATAACATTGCAAGCAAAATAGTGAGCAATTTTGTGTTCCTCGTGCAAGCAGAAATACAAGCAGAAGACAAACAAATTGTATTTTATAATCAATACTCAATAGGCTGAAATTGAAAGGCATAATTTTCAGATATTAAACAACAAGAATGAAAAAAACAAGTGGCTAAGGTAATAACAAGTGTTCATACATTCTAGAGTGTATAAAAGAGTCTAAATTGGCTCTAATTGTGCATTGGACACTTCAGTTCACACAAAATTACAACAAGAAATGCGACCAGTTAATCTAATTTGGAGGTTGCTCTTCAGTACAAAATATTGTAGTGTAAGATAGTTCCTTTGGAGGAAACTGCTCTTCTGTACGAAATATTGTAAAGGTAGTTCCTTTGGAGGAAACTGCATGAACAACAAAAAGAAAAACATAATTAAACAGCCTTTCTCTTATTTCAAAGGCCGTACTGTATAGCCACATAAAAACCTTGAATAAGATAAAAGAAAATATTATCTTGATGTATACATCCTTATAAGCAATGGGAAGAATGAAAAAAGGAGGCATTATAGTTACCATAGGACAAAAAAAAGGAAGAGAATGACCTTTAAGGAGGGGTGGAGCTCCAGCACAAAGTTGGTAGAAAACATGATATGATCTTTCACCTTGTGCTCTCTGAACAACTCTTGACTGTCCTAGAAGACATACCACTCAGAAGACAGGCATAAAGCATAGCCAGAAAACATGGTTGAAATTTCTTTACATACCTTCTCAAGCAAAACTGCTCAGTAAATCCATAATTTGAAGAACAAGACATGACGGAACAAGTAGTTGGTTAATAAAGCAGTAATATAAGCAAATGAAAAAGAGAGTATAAGACCATGAAACATGCTTACATGTGTGGACTTTCGCACCACAAATTCTTCCTTTTGCACTGAAATGAATTTCAATGAGCTTACCCTGCATCAAATTTAGATTAAATGCTCAGCCTGTAGATTGGCAGAACTAATCATCAATTCGTGATTAAACACTCGCAATTGCCCCCAAGGACTGGAGCGATACTACAAGTCCAAAATGCATATAGTCTAACACCCACTCATCAAAGAAAAACTATGTTAAAAACTTACGAATCGACTGGAGTTGTCATTTCTCAGAGTTTTTGCATTTCCGAATGCTTCCAGAATAGAATTTGTTTGCAAGACTTCATCCTCAATCCCGCTACCACCTCCAAGGGCTGCTAGATATTTCATGGCAACTTTTGCCGTTTCAGTTTTTCCTGCTCCACTTTCACCGCTGCAATAACTCCAAACTAAAACATTAAAGTGAATGCATAATTGAAGAAGCAAGACGGAAAAAACTATTACCTTATAACAATGGACTGATTTACTCCATCTGCGGAATGATGAGTTACTATTATAAGCACTTCGAAAAGCAACTTAAGTAAAGAATAACTCATGAAACCACATTCTCAAGAAGTAATTTTTCAACCTTTCATCATCTCACAGAAAGCAGTGTCTGCTATTGCATACACATGTGGCTTTTCCATGATTTTATGCTTGTAAGCTTCAAAAAACTCGTTTCCATAAAGGTCCACCTTCTTAAACGGATTGACCGCAACCAAAACAGGTCCTGCTTTGGTCTAATGAAAATAACGCAAGAATGCGTTAAAAGTAGATAAAAATAAACCAGCAATGACCTACTTTCCATAGCAGAACTTACATATATCATATCCTGAAAACATCTGCTTTTAAGACTGTGAACAACGGAAGGTTCATTCAGATAACTGAGCTGTATTAAATCATCCACATTGTCAAGTATCTCAGGATTTGCTGGTAGGACATTTTCTACAGGCACTGTCAGTACCTGAGTGCAAGAATATTACATTGATGCATTTATTACCAGTCTTCGAGCAATTTACTTAGGAAAGAATAGCACTTGAAACTTGAAAGTAAGTACATAGAAGATAGAACTCACCTTGCCACCAGACAGAAATATACTAGCATCGTCCCCTGAAATTGATTGGATCTTCCCCAACTCCCACCTGGCATCCGGAAGCCAACACCAAACACGAACTTTCTGAAACAATAAAGTAAAGAATCAGATTGTTGAGAGCACAAAGAGTTAACATGCACAACGAATGGCACCATCTATGAATAAACATAGGATTCGAATATAGACCACATTGAACAAATCAGCTGGAGTGATTATATATGTTTTCAGATCTCCAAAGAAAACATGTGTCGCGAATTTATAACATGCAATCTGATTTTACACTCAATCATCAAATCTAGAGGTCAAATAAAATAGGAGATCCCAGATCTATGATCTATAGCAAACAGTTGTGCCCACACTGGCCAGGCTAGTGTCCGGCACAGTAACCATAGGAGAAACCATCATTGAATATTAAAACTAGTGTTAAAGACCAGATAGCTACATTTAAGCCGATTTAATGTATTGCCAGACAATCTTGTACAGAATTCAGAGTTTAATGTTTACAAGATGTTCTCATACATTGCTCATTCCCAACTAGCTACTAAGGTAGCTTCCTTTCATCTTGGCAAGTTGGACTTGAAAATTCCAATGTACTGGAACAACTCACATGGACAAAATTTTGTCAATCTTAGTTTAGCTGGAAATATTGGTAGCCACTTTATGGGCTAAATAAATTAACCAAAGCTACTAGCGAGGATGTCATAGGAGAAGATACAAATAACTAAACAACTAACTTCAAAGTACATAAACTCAGCTAAAAGAACCAATTATCTTCTTCAAGTCGATCAATAAGATACAACATATAAGTAAATACAGCCTTTTTATTCTCCTGGTTGATCAAAGTAATAAGGGCATGTTTATGAATAACTATGGATGCCCTAATAAATTCAAAAAATCACTCATGTGCAAGTGTCATGAAAGAAGGGAAGTTTTGTGGTAAACTAAGATTGTGAAGAGGCTTGGCAAAAGATGCATTCATACATGACCATTGAAGACATGGATGATGACAAGAGATTTTGGAAGCTGACAAATTGTCAGCAAAAAGGCTTGTAAGCTACAGTTATGTGCATCAGACATGAAACTTATGCCATCAGCCTACAAAAATTATTAACTCATGGTTAAAATTCATCAACAAAACAGACTAGAGAAAGCTAACATGTGCAATGACTTTGTTAGTTGATTTACTTATGTAATACACAAATTCAATTGGAAAAATAAGTATGACCAAATGAGCATGCTTCTTCAAACTTCAAGCTCATTACAGCATTAAGTGCCTGATTGCTCGTCTAGTGAGTTAAAACGTGTGGCCTTGTGATTATACGAACAGCATTAGACTTTCTTAGCTACAGTATATTCTATATACTCTGTGTGCAGTGAGAATCAATCACCTTCGTTAAGACATAATCAATAGTTTCCCCCCATCCGAGCTTCTCATCGGGTGGGCTTGCAGATGGTGAAGGTGCCGCAGGCGAATCCACCCAGTCATCCCCCGGCCTTCCTTCAAAGCTCTTTGAATCGGATATCTTAACATATGGAGAGTGTTCAGGTTGATTTACCTTCACCGCCATTCTCTTGCTCCCAAAAATCCCACTTTTGAAAGCGGCCTCCTTATCATTGCTCGGAGTCCTTGCCTCCTTCTGTTCCCTCTTTTCCACATCCTTCGATAGGCATTCTGGCACACTGCTGTCAATCTTAAAGTTAATTGGCAACGACCGCCTTGAGGATGGCAAGCGGCCTCTTGAGGTGGGACGTGCTGGCAATGCCGGAGGCAAATCCTTCGGCTGCTCATCTCTTAGCCGGATAGAGTCCAGCATCTCCTCCAGCAAGCTCCGGGAGGCCATACTTGCCATGGAACCCTTGATCCCAGGGCTTCGATTGGCTCATCAAAAACCGTAAAATCCTTTATTTCTTAATCCCATCATCCTACCCAAACAAAGAACCTCTCTTTCACCCGTCTTCACAATCTGCAAAATCTTTGTCCAAAGCCCAAATTACATGCCTATCAAAAATACTGTTTATTTATGATCCTCTAAGAATGAACAAAGAAACCAACCTTTTAGCAACTAATACGATCAAATTAACTCGCCAAATCCCAACTATCTCGCCTAGTTTTCCCTCCATTCCGCATCCATCCCAAGCAAGATTTACCCATATAAAGTACCAACTCCAAAGAATCTGAACTTTATCAATAACGCATCAAGCCCAAAGACTAAAACCAAAAAACCAGTTTCCTCCCCGAATTCGAATTCCCGGCTCACTTCTTCTACAAATCCCTTTCAACGTGCCTTCCGATCCAAAAACCACGGGTTACATGAGGTGTGAATCCAAAGTTCTAAGGTCCCGACAGCCAAACCTGAACCCTAGCTTGTAGGTGTTGTGCGTATGATTCATCGGAGACAATTCAAATTCTCGGAGACGGCTCCCTCGCTTCCATCCAGAGGCAAAAAAAAAAAACAGAAAAAAAAAGAGAGAGAGAACCTTAATCTGGTAGTTTTTTTTTTATTATAAAAGTAAGTGCTTTTTACATATTTCTGCTTCAAAAATTTCTAAATATTATGATTATTCCTATATTATTTCAGCTTATTAATGTACCCCTAAAAACTTGCGTAAACCTACCTCTCCATCTACCTCCGTCTATCCATCTAACTTAACCATGGTTTAATCATGGTTATAACCCAACCGATCCATGTAAATTACTTAATTAACCATGTTCTTTACTTAAACTTATACGTGTTTCCATCAATTTTGACCGATATTTTGACTGCTTTCCTTGGTTTGTTGACATAAGAGGGAGAGAGAATCAAATTTTAACCGGCTTTTGTCAATTTTGACTGCTTTCCTTGGTTTGTGACGTAGGAAGAGAGAGAGAGACCGGAGGGAGAGAGGGAGCACCCGCCGGCGCCCATGGGGGAAGTACGCGGCGGAGATCCGCGACCCTTGGAGGAGAGTAAGAGTAAGGCCCAACACATACAACATTGTGGAGGAGGCGGCTATGGTGCACAACTCCGCCGCCATCTAGCTCCGCGCCCCTGACACCACCACCAACTTCTGCAACCATTCGGCGACACCCTCCTTGTACTTAGAGAGATGGCAACAGGGACACCCTCCTAGATTGATGGTATTTAGGACAAAAACCAATCAATCCAATAGTGGAAAAGATTGGGAAGATAAGACAAAGGAGTGATCTTTCCCTAGATTTGTCACTTGGGCATGTGACTAGAGCGATTCAGATAAAAAATCAGGAATCTACTCAAGGATATCTGGAAGAAAAAAAATTACAGAGAAAGTAATCCCTATATATCTGTTCTTTCCACTTGGGTTGAAGAAAGCAAAGAATGTTGGGGCGAAGACGGTGGAGGCACCATATGCCCCTCGCAGTCACCGACGCCGGAGAGAGTGACTGCCACGGGCGTAGGTCGAGTTCGACGGCAGAAAGGGTGATTGCGAGGGGTATATTAACAGGGGTAATAACGTCTTTTTAGCAGCTGCCGTTAACGGCGTTAAGAATATTCCATGATGATTCGCCGGCAAATAACCCGAGGGGCATGTTTACAGATTTTTCAAAATTTTAAGGGTATTTTAGTAAGCTGAAAAAATATAGGGGTAATTATGATATTTAGAAACTTTTGAAGGATAAATATGTAAAAGCCCTAAAAGTAAAGGGTCGTTATATATGCACTACTAAAATGTATAAATGCACCATATTTTTAAAAAAATACCAAAAATACCCTTTCTTCTTTCTTCCTCTAATGGTGGTGGTGGTGGTGCTGGGCACCGGCGGTGGGGTGGGCGGGGTGGGTGCCACGGTCGGCGAGGCCGAGCGGGAGTTCACCGGAGAGAGAGAGAGAGAGCGGACGAGAGAGAGAGGGAGGGAGAGAGGAGAGAGAACACGAGAGAGAGGGAGAGGCCGAGCGGCGGCGCGGTGAGACCAAGCGCTGTCTTCTTCCCCGGGCACGACCACTGCGACGCCACCCGCGGAGAGGCCGTTGGGTGGTGGATCTTGAGGGTGGCGGCGCTGGGATCCAGGAGGAGTTCATCGTAGAAGAAGGGGGAAATAGGAGGCGTCGGGATCCGGAAGAAGAGAGGGATATGGGAGGAGCTCTGGAGATGTCACGGGGACGCCGGATCTGGATCTGGATGGAGGTTTGGAGATCGGGGGGTGGTGGTATTGGTAAGTGGTGGCGCCGGAGTCCGGAGAAGGATGCAGGCCGTCGGGGTTCGTCGGAAAGAAAAGAGGAGGGTTCCGAGGTCGGGATGGTGTGAGGGGCTCAGATCCGGTCGCTGCGACGGGCCTCGGCGGTGGTGGATCTTGAGGGGTGGCGGCGCCGAGATCCGGGAGGAGTTCACCGGAGAAGAAGGGGGAAATAAGTGGCGGCCCCGGAGTCCGGAGGAGGATGAAGGACGTCGGGGCTCATCGGAGAAGAGAAGTGATGCAATTGTAGAAGAGAAGGGCAATTTAGACATTTCATATAAAATGTGGGTGCACTTATACTTTGCAGGGGTGCATATAAAATCACCCAAAAGTAAAAGCTAGAGTGTGGGGATTGGCAGAGAAGGGTTAAAATTGGTTGGTTTGGAAAATGTTTTTATATTTTCCTTTTCTGTTTTCATTTTCTATTTCTCTTTTTCATTTTCAGAAATGAATATATAAAAACGTGTTTGCTTTGAAACGTTAAAGAACTTTCTTTGAAAATGAAAATATGAAAGTTTATATAGTATGTAACTATGGTTTTCATTTTCAATGCGTTTAATTATATAAAGGCTTAAATATACTTTTAGTACCTAGAAAATTCAAGTTGGGACATTTTGGTATAAGACATTTTTTTCCCGTTTTAGTACCCAGTGTTCCAATACTAGACGATTATGATCCAGCGGACCAACTCTGTCAGAGTGGTTGATGGAAAACTGATTACATGCGCATCAATTAACATCCTAAACCCTCACGGACATCGTCACACCGGGCTGGGGTTTGGGACCACTCCGTGAGATCAACGCGGGGAAAAATTAAGGGCTGGGACCACACCGTATATAGATTCGGGCTAATCAAAGTGCAATCGGAGTTTCTGAAGGTACAAGGGGGGTGTGAATTGGACCTTTTTGCTGAAATACAATAGATGAAAATCAAGATAGAAAGCTAGAAGACTTGTATGCTTATTTAGATATGAAAACTATAAATAAAGCATGTAATGAAGGATGAGAGAAAGAGTTAGGAGACTTGCACCAGATTTTATAGTGGTTCGGCAAACCTTGCCTCTCAAAGGCCTCCTTGAGGTTCCACTACTTGTAATTCTCCCTTATAAGTTTTCCCACCAAGCTTCCGGATGCTTGACAACCTTACAAATCCTCCAACAACTGCTGGAGCTCCCCCTCAAGCTTACGGATGCTTGAGAACCTTATAAATCACTCCAAGCTCTCTCTCAAAGTCTACTTCACAACTTGAAGTAGGTTTACAAAGATTAAAGCTTTCAAAAGAAAACTAAAACTTGTTACAATGTAAACTAATATCTCCCTTAGTCTTTCCCCAAGTTTGTTGCATCTTCTCATATATACTTGAGCTTTAGGGCCTCATAAAATAGCTTCCAACGACTATTTTCTGTTTCTGCAACGGCTCTTTAACGGCTAATTTTTGGGCTCACGGTCGACCGTCGCATCGTCCGTGACATCGTCCGCTAGGCTTTTCTTGAGCCATGGTCGATCCACCTATCGATCGTCAAGCGTCACGGTCGACCGTCGTATCGACCGTGACATCGTCTGTCAGGCTCTGTCAAGAAAAAAGCTTTCCACGGTCGATGCACGGATCGACCGTCGCTTCTTCACTTTTCTTCAAAAATGCTCCACGATCGATTAACGGATCGACCGTCGCATCCCACAGATGCATTCATGCATCATCCGTCAACTCCACGGATGCATCCATGCATCATCCGTCAATTCCACAGATGCTACCATGCATCACCCGTCAATCCAATAATAGCTCAAATATGAAAGTCAAAGTTTGTTATCAACATATATTTCATCACATATATATTTTAACATCATCATCAAAACATAATCAAAACTTCATTAGGGCTAACAATCTCCTCTTTTTTTATGATGACAATCTATTTATATGTGATGATAAAATATCTATTGCTCCCCATAAATCTATGCATCCATTTCTTTGATAAAAGATGTTCTAAGATGAATGCTAAGGATGCACACCAGTCATATGATATAGAAAAGTTCTATCCATGATATTATGATAAGATAATTTACCTTTTAGTATAATTTCTTCTTTAAATAATATCATGATTGGTAGCAATAGATCACAACACAACTTTTTCTCCCACTATGGTATCATCAAAAAGTGGGGATGGAGTAAGAAAAAGAAGTTGATCACTAATGGAGGCTTGATATCTAATCAATGAAAATATTCATGATACTAAAAGAAGTAGGGGATATATATATAGAGTAATTTTCTATAGGGAACTGGTTCCCTAAGTATTGTATAGGGAACCATGATCCTGGCCGTCCGATCTAATCGGACGGCCAGGATCACGATCAACCAATAAGTCCCCCCCAACACACTATCAGCCATCAGCCACTAAGGTCCCCCCTCCCGCCCTAAGCGCCCCCCTCTCCCCGACGATAGCGCTCCCCTCTCTCCTGACGATCGCGCCGCTGCCACCCACTCTCCCAACGATCGCCGCTGCCGCCTCTATCCCGACGATCGCCGCTGCCGCCTCTCTCCTCTACGATCACGCCCCCTGATATCGCTCAAATGTGTCACGCACAGCGGTCGCGGTGCAATACAGCATAAGAGAGGTCGAACCCACAGAGAGACAGACAGAAAATATCCAAAACGCAAATAACAATGAATTGAAAACAAACAAGAACTTGAGAAGTAACTAAATTAGATCAAATGATTTAATGAGAATGTAAGGTTAACTAGAGATATCAGGATTTTGATAAGGCTAGGCTTCAGGAATCACTTCACTCGGATTTAGGTTCTTCTCTTCTCAATGGTTCAAATGAAACTCAGTTAAGGGATTCACATCCCAATCACCTTAACCGGGAGATATGGAATTATAAACCTAACAAAATATATAGATGTCTCTTCCTACAATTGATTCTTCTTTATTATAATTCTAACTTCATCCAATCCAAACTTAAGAATATATGATACCGGCTGTCACTACAGGCAACATATAGCAAAAGTTCATCGGGACAAAGCCCTAACTCTATCTAACCAGATCTCTAAGAATACACAATACCAACTCTCACAATCGGCAATGCATAGCAAAGATTTCACGGGATAGAGCCCCAACCTTGTCTTACTAGATCCATAACAATATACAATACCAGTTGTCACTACGGGCAATGCATAGCAAAGGTCTCGTGAGACTCGGTAGGAGAATCAAAAGAGATAACTATGGGATTATAAGATCATGAAAGAAGCATGACTGGATTCATAATATTAATCATCCACATAGATATCTATAATCTGAAAATAATCCTTGAAGACTCAATACATAGAGAAGAGTTTAACAATAAAGTTTAAAACATGAACCATCGTTGGAGAAGGAACCCTAATCCTCGCTAGGTCATCCGTCCGCCATGCCCGCGGATTACTCGGCCATGGATGGAGATTTCTTCATCTTCCTCCTTTGCTTTTCTCCCCTCCAAAGCTCTGTAGAAAACCCCCTTGGGACCTCCTCAATTTCGGATTAAATAAGCATATATATAGGAGAACCCCGAAATTAGGGTTTTAGTTGAGTTGGACTCGGATTTCCTGAAGGCAACCCTATTCCGGTCACAACTGGGTCCAATCCAGCTGGAATTTGGAATTTTGTTCAACATGAAAGTTGTGTATTTGGAAGTCTTCAACCAGATCCCAAAATTTTGCAATATTCTAAGTTATATAGAATATTTGACGAATATTCTCCTCAGCTTCGATAGAACAGTTTTCCAGCTTTGGTAACTTCATATATTCTTCCAATCTGCTATCACACCGTCCAGATCCTCACAAATTGTCCAACATAAAAGTTGTAAATCTCTGAACCTTCTATCACATATTCAAATTTTAGAATATTTTGACTTCGAGAGAATATGTTATGAATATTTTCCTACCAGCGCATCAAATCAATCTTCTTCTTCCGTAACTGCTTTGTCTGCACCTCTCGTATTCAAAATAGCATATCTTTCTCTAGGAAACTCCAAATCGCGAACCGTAAAATTCTCCTGAAACTAGACTTCAAGAGCTTTCTAACCATATATGGCACATCAGCTGGTTCTTCATGAGCAGGTACAGTTTTGGCGTTAAAGACCCATCTTTGCTTCAATTTCCTGCATAATACAAATAACTTTGTGAAGCAACATATACGAATGAAATCATCTATATTAATCATGAAAACTAAACGAATAAGCTGCTCTTAGTAATATTCAGAGTGCACTTTCATGCACTCATCACCCCCCTCTCTCCCGACGATCGCCGCTGCCACCCTCTCTCCCGATGATCGCACCCCCGACGATCGCCGCTGCCACCCTCTCTCCCGACGATCGCCGCTGCCACCCTCTTTCCCGACGATCGCGCCCCCCTCTCTAGCCGCTGCCACCCTCTCTCCCGACAATCAAATTTTTTTTGCATTGTCTGATGAAATGGTTGTGGTTGGTTTAAATCCATTTAAATAAGGTTCTCAAGTACTTTATATAAATGTTTAAATCCATTTAAATAAAGTACTCTCCAAACATAAGTTCTTTTATCTCCCCCAAATACAAATTACTTAAAACAATTATTTTTAAAAGAAGATCCGACGAAAAATTTAAAACGAATGTGACACAATCAGTGGCGGTCGACCTTCAAAGGTTCACGATCGACTGTCAGCTATGATTTGAACATTACACGAAGGGTTAATAACACTTTACTCCCCTCTAGTTTGACAAATTGTCATTTTACACCCAATATTTTCAAACGTGACAAAATGGACCTTGAAGTTTTCAATTAGGTCGATTTGAACCCTAGCGGGGGACAGCGTTAATCTGAGTGACGGTGATCTGGACGACCGAGAGCGCGCTGAAGCTAGATCGCTAGCGAGACGAGGTCACCGGAGGATGGCGATGGTACAGGAGAGATCGTAACGTTCTGGGGAGTCAATCCAATGGGTTGGATCGCCGGATTCGTTGTCGGAGGCGGTGGTTTTGGAAGGGACGGCGCCGGAGGTGATTTGGACGGCTAAGAACGCATCAAAACTTGATCGACGGTGAAATAAGCCCGCCGGAGGATGGCGATGGTACAGGAGAGATCGCAAGGCTCTGGGGAGTCAATGCAATGGGTTGGATCGCCGGATTCATTGTCGGAGGCGGCGGTTTTGGAAGGGACGGCGCCGGAGGTGATTTGGACGGCTGAGAACGCATCGAAACTTGATCGACGGTGAAACAAGGCCGCCGGATGACGGCGATAGTACAGGAGAGATCGCAAGGCTCTGTGGAGTCAATCCAATAGGTTGGATCGCCGGATTCGTCGTCGGAGATGGCAAATCTGAAAGGGACGGCGCCGAAGATGATCTAAACGCCGTTACCTAAATTAACGCCGTCCCCCGTCAGGGTTCAAATCGACATAATTGTAAACTTCAAGGTCCATTTTGTCACGTTTGAAAATATTGGGTGTAAAATGACAATTTGGTAAACTAGAGGGGAGTAAAGTGTGTTATTAACCCTTACATGAAACATTGTGTACTCACGGTCGATCCAAGTGAACTCAAGGTCGACCGTCACTTCCAGAAAATGAAATTTGAAATTTAATTTAAAATAATTTTTGAATCAAAATCTCATGAATTTTTGCATACACATGTAATTTAATATTTTGAGCTAAAGCAAGTCAATTTTTCCAGGAATTCATGCATTTAATCAAAATTATGTCACATGAGTGTATGTGTGTCAAGATGAGTTTTTAAGAACTCACATACCTCTTTTCTATTATATGAAACTAATTTAAGAGTTGTAAAAAATGATGCATACAAGTTGCAATTTCTCATAGAAGATGATTAAACATCATTTCAAAACAATAAGCATTATAAAACAAAATATGAACATATGACCTCTTTTAAAATCAATCAAGATTCACGATTTTTAACCAATAAGAATTCCTTTCAAAGATTCATTTCACATCAAGAAGAGAAACTTCATAAAAAAAATAATCACAGGAGAAAATTCACTGAAACTATTCGAAACACAAAATGAAAATGGAGGAACAAGATTTCATACCATTAGAGGGATCATTTGACTATTTAGCATACCTCCTTTTGTCTTGGAAACATTTTCTTGTTCCCACCTTATCACTTGAGCATCCACCATCAAGATATCACCATTTTCTTTTGAATTTGTCTTGATAATTTGGATCTCAAGCATCCTTATCACAAATCATGTCTTGATTTTTGGTACCTAAATCTTTTTGGGTCCACTATGGTTAGTTCTAGACATGTACATATAAGATGTATGCTTTGAAATCCAAAGGGTGTTAACACTAGCATTCTTCATTAAATAGCAATTAGGAGCAATATGTCCCTTTTTACAACAATAGTGACAAGTAGGTATATTTGCAAATTTCGGATGATGAGATGATGCTTTAACAAAACTTGTCTTTTTAAGATTGTTCATCTTCCTAGAATTATAACCAATTTCATTTTTGTTCAATGAGCTATGTTGGCTATCAAGGATTTCATTAAGTATGATCTTACTCTTCATAAACTTAAAAAGAGTAATTTTCAAATCATTATTTTCAAGAGTGAGATCCCTTTTTTATTCTCTCAAAATAATGATTTCCTTTTGTAAGTTACTTGAGTTATTTTGTAAAATGTCATGCTCACATTTGCAATTTTCAAGTTCTTTTCTAAGTGAGGCATAATCATCACTAGATGTCTTACTCATCATGCATTTGTTTTCATTTTCCAATAAGTCAATCTTATGTATGACATCTAGTTTTTCTTGTTCTAGCTTCTTCAAGTCCTTACATGAAGCATAATATTTCTTTTTAAGAAACTTGAAATCTTTAGCTAAGGAATGATAAGCTTCAAAAAGTTCATCAAAAGCTAGCTCATTATTTACCTCATGATCTTCTTCCTCATCCTCGATGACCATTAGACAAATATTTGCTTTTTCTTGTTCTTTTTCATCGGAGGAGGAATCCTTATCGCTTTCACTCCAAGTTGCCATCATGCCTTTCTTTTTGTTGAAACTCTTCTTTGTTGGCTTCTTGAGTCGTGGGCAATTGGGCTTGTAGTGCCCGAGTTTTCTATACTCATAACATATAATGTCATTTAAATTAAATAAGGTAGAGTTTGATTTTTCACCTTCGGAGATTTTCTTCTTGAAGTTTTTCTTTCCTCCTTGGCGATTGAGCATCCTTTTGATTTTTCTTGTAATTGATGCCAATTCCTCATCGCTCGAATCCGATTCTTCATCACTTGTAATTGATGGATCTTGGTATGATGACTTGAATGCAACCGATTTTTCTTTCTTCTCTCCTTTAGTGTTGTTCTTCTTCAAACTCATCTCATAGGTCATGAGTGAACCCATGAGCTCATCAAGTGATAGCTTGGAAAGGTCTTTGGCTTCTTCAATCGCTGTCACCTTGGGATCCCATGCTCTAGGTAGACACCTAACTATCTTTCTTATAATTTCATCATTAGCATAAGATTTGCCAAGAGATTGAAGCACATTCAAAATATCATTGAACCGTGTAAACATTTCACTAATGGACTCATTATCCATTATGCTAAATAATTCATAATCATGAACAAGCATACTTATCCTACTCTCCTTAATACGGTTGGTTCCCTCATATGTAATTTCAAGTTTCTTCCATATTTCCTTGGCTGATTTACAACTTGAAATTCTACTAAATTCATTGGGGCTCAATGCATAAATAAGAAAGCATTTGGCTTTAGCATTGATTTCCAATTTCCTTATGTCGGATGGAGTGTACTCACTCTTAAGCTTGGGTACATACCTTCCTTCATGAGTTTTAGTAGGAATGAAAGGTCCATCCTCAATGGTAAGCCAAGCTTCATAGTATAAGGATTGGATAAAAATTTCCATCCTAGTCTTCCAATAATTGTAATTTTTTCCATCAAAATAGGGAGGCCTATTGGTAGATTATCCTTGTTGGTTTTCCATCTATACCTAGGATCCTCTAGGGTCGTTAAACCTCGAATATAGAGACGAGGCTCTGATACCAATTGAAGGTCCAAGGAGGGGGGTGAATTGGACCTTTTTACAGAAATACAATAGATGAAAACCAAGATAGAAAGCTAGAAGACTTGTATGCTTGTTTAGATATGAAAACTATAAATAAAGCATGTAATGAAGGATAAGAGAAAGAGTTAGGAGACTTGCACCAGATTTTATAGTGGTTCGGCAAACCTTGCCTACGTCCACTCTCTCAAGGGCTTCCTTGAGGTTTCACTACTTGTAATTCTCCCTTACAAGTTTTCCCACCAAAATTTTCGGGATCTTGGCAACCTTACAAATCCTCCAACAACTGCTAGAGCTCCCCCCCAAGCTTACGGGTGCTTGAGAACCTTACAAATCACTCCAAGCTCTATCTTGGATATTTCTTTCAAAGTCTACTTCACAACTTGAAGTAGGTTTACAGAGATTAAAGCTCTCAAAAGAAGACTAAAACTTGTTACAATGTAAACTAATATCTCCCTTAGTCTTTCCCCAAGTTTGATGCATCTTCTCATATATACTTGAGCTTTAGGGCCTCAAAAAATAGCTTCCAACGGCTATTTTCTGTTTCTGCAATGGCTCTTTAACGGCTAGTTTCTAGGCTCACGGTCGACCATCGCATCGTCCGTGACATCGTCCGCCAGGCTTTACTTGAGCCACGGTCGATCCACCTATCGACCGTCAAGCGTCACGGTCGACCGTCGCATCGACCGTGACATCGTCCGTCAGGCTCTGTCAAGAAAAAAAACTTCCCACGGTCGATCGACAGATCGACCGTCGCATCCGATGGATGCATCCATGCATCATCCATCAACTCCACGGATGCATCCATACATCATCCATCAACTCCACGAATGCATTCATGCATCATCCGTCAATTCCACGGATGCATCCATGCATCATCAGTCAATCCAATAATAGCTCAAATATGAAAGTTAAAGCTTGTTATCAACATATGTTTCATCACATATATATTTTAACATTTAGGAACATATTGGTATCATTAAAACATAATCAAAACGTCATTAGGGCTAACAGTTTCCACCGTCGGTTGGACCGCCATGGTGTCATTTGGTAAGCATACATTACCTACATTCATATATTTTCATCTCCTTGTTGAGTTGTCACAAGTGGTTTTGTTTCATCTCATGGAACATTGTTAGGATTGATAATATGGATATGGATTTTGAGGGTCGTCGTTGTGTTGTTTAATCGATTTTGAATCCTCTAATCAAGCTTTTGCATGAATGTTTAGATGGTAGGCCCATGTTTTGCATTCGATATTCCTTAGATTGGGGGGTTGTCAATGTGATATGAATTATTCCTTTAATGGAATATTTTGAGGGTCGATGATATGGATATGGATTTTGTAGGCCGTCATTGTGTTGTTTGATTGGTTTTGAGTACTCTAATCGAGCTTTTGCATGAATATTTAGATGGTAGGCCCCTGTTTTGCATTTGTTATTCCTCAAATTTGGGGGTTCTCAATGTGATGTGCATTGTATAATCCATGTTTTTAATGTCATGTGCATTGTATAAATTGGGGATATTCCTTAAATTATTGGGTTGTTTAATCCATGCATTGGAAAACTATGTGATGTGCAGTCCTTATGCAGAATATGGGTGAGTTCTTAATGGTCCTCCACCATTGTGGATATTTCCAACACTCATCAGAGTTTGATTACATTGGGGGAAGGTTGATACATTCCAAATTTATGCATACAAGTTTGGGATCCTTGAATTTCCAGAATACTTTAAGAGTATACATAGGAGTAGACCTTGAAAGCTCTCATATTTGGTTCCCTAGAATGACATTAGTAAGAAAGCACTTAGAGACCTAAGCACAAATCAAGACACAATGGTCATGGGTGTGTTAGTTGCAGCTGCTAAGTTAGTACATGTGTACTCAGAGGACGATGCTCCACAGAATCCTCCACAAACTCCTCCAGTCACCACCCAAACTGCCCTAATGCCCCTACAAACTTTTCCAGTCCCCACACAAATCGCCCTAGTGCTCCTACAAACTTCTCCATTCCCCACACAAACTGCCCCAGTCCCCCCACAAACTGCTCAAGTCCCCCCTTTAGTTGCACAAGTCCCCCCACACAAAAAAGTTACTGATGCATCAAAGGGAAAAAGGGTTCATGATGACTGCTCATTAGATGATGATTGGTTATTGGGATTGGTCAAGGGGAAAAGGGTTGCTGATGCAAGACATGGAGTTAGCAGTGATGCTGATGAGGGAGGTGGAAGTGGTGGTCCAGACATGCATACAATGGAAGATGTTGATGAGTACTATAGCCCAGAGACAAGCATATATGCACCATCTGGGAGCTCAAGTGATGGTCTTCATGATGATTTCTTGCATGTTATATTCACTGAAGCCTAAGTGGATCAAGGAGGGTCAAGTGAGGTAGCTAAAAAGGCTGGTAAAGGATATGTATCAGATGATTATGGTTCTTATAAGCATAGCATAGATGCCGAGTCTGACGATAAAGGAGCAGGAGGAGTGAGCAACAAAGCTCGGTGGGGTTCTACTCTACGTCACACACAAAGAGAGTAAACAACAATAGTGTCATTTCTCCTCCTAAGCCTAAGGTATGCCTAGTGTCCTATAACCCATCGATGTCCTAAGGGTTCCTATCGCGAAACCTCTCTCTTGAACATGTTATCAAGAGGCAGCGAAATAGTAACATGCAGAATCACCCTTACCCAGTAATATTCCCATGCCTGGAGACCACGTTGGGAACACATCGACAACCATCCTTAGCACTTGGTCTTGGAGAAACGACATGACCTCTAAACCTCAATCAACAAAGTATGTGTAGCCAACTAGACAATAACCTCGATAACATAAGGATTTCAATAATACAATCACGTCCTAGACCTTGCTACCTAGCCTCGGTCCTAAAGCTAAATCCGAGCTGCCCGATCCCTCAGATTGGCGAAAACCTCTGTTCGCTCATGTCTTAGACTTATGCTTCTAATGCAATCAAATGCATGAATGCTCACACGCACATAAATAAGGGCACATGCATGCAACAATATGCTATAGCAATACATAGGGCTAAGCATAGCATACAGCTCACCAAATGGGGTAAACATAACAAAGGTCTAAACAGTAACACCCCGGCCCTCCACTGGGCCCCGACACGCGGGCTCCCAGTCCGACCAGGATCTGCCCAGCAGCACCGCTCCTCGACACAATATTGTCCATTTTTGGCTCACCGCAGAAATCTGGGAAACCTTCCCAGTAGGTCGCCCATCGTGTGACTACTCCAGGTCGAACACGCTTAACCATGGAGTTTTCTGACGGATCACTACCATCATGGCTTTAAAACGAGTTGTGTCTATTAAGAGCTTACAATATACTTATATCGAACCCCATACCATACCCAGGCGTTGTGAGATTGCTTACTCGGCTACCCGACTCAGTCCTGCCCTCCAGGCGCCGGCTTAGAGCTGACAAAAGAGTTATGGAGATCAGAGGTGACGACCGTTAGAGTTTGTAGTCGGCGACAGGGTGTTCTTGCGAGCATCGCCGTACAGAGGGTCCGTCAGGTTTCGCAGAGGTGGTAAGTTGGCGCCGAGGTTCGTCGGGCCGTTCGAGATCCTAGAGAGGGTTGGCGATGTAGTTTATCGCCTAGATCTTCCTCAACACATGTTAGCTGTGCACCTGACTTTCCACGTGTCGATGTTGAGGAAGTATCACCCAGACCCGTGTCATGTCATCAGTGTGGATGACATTGAGCTTGAGACAGACCTGAGCTTCGTTGAGCAGCCGGTTCGAGTACTTGACCGGAGGGATCAGGCCTTGCGGGGCAAGACGATTCCCTTGGTCAAGGTACTGTGGAGGCGCAGAGGCACCGAGGAGATGACCTGGGAGTGCGAGGCGCGCATGCGGTAGAAGTTTCCGCAATTGTTTCCTTCTCGAGGTACCTTTTGTCTTGTCTTCTAGTGTAGTTCTTTCTGTTTCCGAGCCCTACCTTTATCGAATCTCGGGATGAGATTTCCTTTAAGGATATTAGGATGTGAGGACCTGTCCCTCTACCCATGTGACTCGTTGTAGACCGCAAGAGCAATTTGATAAATTGCACATTGTCGGTTTGTTTCACGCCCGCGTGTGCTCACACTGACCATGTTTCTGTTAGTGTTTGATTAGAACGGTTAGGTGGACCCGAGATCGAAAGATCCGGGCTTGGGCTTGTGTTTTAGCCCAAGTCTAGCTTTCTGCACCTAAAGGATCGATCTTTCCTTGCTAGAAGATCGATCATTTAGTGTCAGAAAGTCAAGGCGCGATCGTCATGAAGGATCGATCTTTCCGGAGGGAAAGATCGATCATTCATAAGTCAGTTCGTTTGCCAATAAAGCGGGCGCAACCTTCTTCCTTGAATCCTTTTAAAATCCGTCGTTCTTGAGCTCAGATCCGGCCAGATTTTGGAGCGATTGAGGACGATCCAATGCTTAGCAGCTGGGTTTGAAGCAGCTCTTGCCTAGGTAGGGATTCCTACCTACTTGTTTTTCCGGTTTTGTGAGATTTGAGTTGATTGTGTTTTGTTTTGCTTAGATCTCGTTGTATGCTTGATGGTTTTTAGCATGCTTACCAGTTTTGGACTCGTGGTCCTTCGCACTACCAGATCCCAAGGTTTTGTGGGATTTGGTGGAGTTTTCCGACCATATTTCTCGCCGTCCGGTTGCCGGAGCACCCATCGGGATCTATCATTCTGGAGGAATGATCGATCTTCCTGGGTTGATCATGTCGAGCCCGAGAAGGATCGATCATCTGGTTGGAGATGATCGATCATGTGCCTTGGCTGGCATGGCGAGTCGTTGGTCACGAAGGTGATAGAGGGAAGATCGATCCTTTGGTTTGGTGATCGATCTTCCTGGAGGGGGGATCAATCCTTTGTAGCGTGATAGGGGCTGAATATTCCCATTTACGAGGGAGATCGATCCTTCCTCAGGGAAGGATCGATCCCTCGTGTGGAAGGGAAGGGTTTTCAATGGTTTTTGCCCGCGGGGCTTTGTATGTACAGTTTTCTTACAACTTTATAATTTGTGCATACCCTTAAGCATGTTAGCCCCATATTAGGGGTAGTGGTGAACCAGGAGAGTGATGATTCCTTGGATGTTTAGAATCAGTGGATGATTGTAGAGGTCGTGTCGGTCTCTAGTTAGTCCTGAGGTGTAGCTGGTGTCCAGCTATGACGACTCTTGAGTAAATGATGTGCCTACTCAGCGGTGTCATTTCCCGCCAACAGTGCCGGTTCCCTGCTTGTGAGTCAGCAGTGTCGGTTCCTGCTTACTGTGTGTGACCCATCATGTGACCAGTTCTTCTGGAAGATCATGATCGTGGACCTTAGGGACATGCGGTGGGGTTATGTGGCCCCCTTGTACACCTAGGCTTTACTAGAGGGCGACATTGTTGCGTTTCCCTCTTCGTTCTGTGTGTCGTAGTGTAGTTTCCCTGCTGAACTTAGTTGCTCACTTCTGTATGAAGTTAGCTCCTCTTCGGTGGCCCCTACCGGGCAGTTTGTCGGCGGTGCGGGGGCGCCAGGCGGAGTCTGAGGAGTGGTAATCCTTTACTTCTTTCGAACCCCTTGTTAGTCAGTCTCCTACGGGAGTATAGATGTTGTATTTGATCTTCCCCTCTTCGAGGATATGTATATTAAACTTTTGATATTGTAATCCATGGTTTGAGGTTATGCTAATTGTCTTTTGTTAAATTGAGGGTGTTTTGATGAACTATTTAGGGAGACCAATAGGTTAGAGGGAACCCTCACCAAATATTTCCATGGTTGTTAGGTTTCGGTTCGCGTCGCCCGGTCCGGTTGGGCTTTCGTAGGTCGGGGCGTGACATGCGTAGTAGATTGACTTCCATTGATAGATGCTAGTGCTGGAGCTTTAAGTGGGGGGAGCACATCTTGACATAATTTATAAATATATAATCCTTCAATCAATCACTACTCTACGGGCATAGAATAGTGGTGAGATCCGGAGTCGAACCACAGGGAAAATCGTATCTTTTAGGGCAAACGAATCAATATCAAAGCTCAGATACTCTAATTCTAAAGTGAAAATGGTTTTTATGGATTTTTATTAAAATAATTATGAAAGCAAATAAAAGACTTAAAAGTTGTCAATGAGAGATAATTCCTAGGGTTTACTCAATCCACTTTAACTTCACCTCCTGTATTCTCTAGTATCCTTTTGTTCTCAAATCTAGACATATGGAATCACGGCTTATTAAGCTCGCTTGAATCCATAAAAGAACGCTCATGTTATCCTACGGCATAGCCTATCTTCGTTTAGCATAGACTGTCTTCGTACTTAACTTAAGTACAATCTATCTTTGTTTAGAATAAACTATCTCAAGGGCACACACAAAAGCAACATAAAAACCATCCTACGAATCTCTACCATCAAGCACAACAATCAAGTAGGTCTGAATATACGTCAACGGAACTCAATTCCTTCAACTCTTTATAAGATAAAATCATATTCATAGGATCATGTCTTTGAAAGGATAACAAGAATCAAACTAGAAAATACAGAAAGTTACACTAAAGCTTCATGAGATCCCTAATAAGAAGAATCGGCCACTCATCTGATTGATGAACACCATATAGTTGATGAAGAGATCCCGAGATCCAAGCCGTGTCTCCACCGTCTTCGAAAACTTGGAAAACCTAACTTTTCTCTTTGGTGACTTACAAATTTCAGCCAGAAGACCCCTATTTATAGGGCAAACCCTAATATCCGATTTTTTGGAATTAAACTGGGCTTAAAACTCTAATTTTCCTATTTTCTGTACTTGCCACGTCAGCGGAGCGATCGATTGGACTTAAAACCGATCCATCGGACTGCCCAGTCATCGTATGAGTTGGACTTGGATTCTGCCATGTCATCTGCTTCCTTATTCTTCAGCTTCTACTCAAACTCTGACTTGGAGTCAATTCTGAGGCTAATATATACGGAATATGAGTTGGTATTCAACATGAAAGTTATAGATATGGAAGTCTTCTGTCATGTCTAAATTATTCCATAATATTCTGATTAATGTAGAATATTTGGAGAATATTCTCTTGAGCTTCAACGGTGCAGCTTTCCAGCTTATGGATCTTCATATATTCTTCAAATCTGCTATCAGACCATCAAGAATCTTGCAAAGTGTTGAACAGAAAAGTTGTAGATCTCTGAGTATTCTACAGTATCCCAAAGTTGCAGAATATTTGGATTTTTTTAAAATATCTGGCAAATATATTACGGACTGTCGATGAAGCAATTTATTTAGTCATTTTAGCCGAATTTCCTGCATCTCTTCTCAAAACATGATTAAACCTGAAATCAACTAACAAGCTATCAAATAAAACTACTCTAGACATAACAAAGCTAAGTTAAGGGGTTGAGGGAATCCTCACCAAATATTTCTGCGGTTGTTAGGTTTCGGTTCGCGCCGTCCGGCCCGGTTGGGCTTTCGCAGGTCAGGGCGCAACATACGTAGTAGATCGACTTCCATTGGACAGATGCTAGTGCTGGAGCTTTAAGTGGGGGGGAGCACATCTTGGAATGGGTACCTTTCCTTCACCATCTTTGTCCAAACAGAATCATCTGGTTGTAGGAGTCTTGTTGCCCTGTTCATCCGCAGGGCCTTCTGCCACCAACAAAGATCTCGCAGTCCTAGTCCACCTTGAGCTTTTTGCCTGTAGACCTTGTCCCAGCTGACAATAGACATCCCACCTTTCTTGCCTCCCCAAAGGAATTTCCTTGCTAACATCTCCACCTTCTCCAGAACTGAGACAGGCATAGGTGTAGCAGACATAAGGTAGACAAGAAGTGCCTGAATCACTGACTGGATCAACGGTACCCTCCCTTCCTGTGACAGCCTCAGTGCTTGCCATGACCCCAATCTGGTTTGCACATCTTCGACAATAAAATTGAAGCCACAAGTCTTAAGCCGCTTGACATCCTGTGGCACACCTAAATACCTCCGCACGCCTTCTTTCTCACTAAAGCCAAGGAATTTCTCAGCCCGCCTCTTGCGCCTATCCAAGGTTTTGGGTGAAAACTTTACGCTCGATTTGGCAAGATTTAACTCCAGCCTAGATAACCTTTGAAACTGCAGTAGGACATTCTTAAGTTTTTGAGCCTCCTCCCTTCTCGCTTTCGTCACAAAGAGACAATCATCAGCGAATAAAAGATGGGTAATAGAAGTAGGGCTACGAGCAAACCTCACACCCTCTAGAGCAAGCAGAGGCTATTGCAGTAGGCAGGTAAGCACTTCCTGAACTAGTATGAAGAAGTTAGGGGATATGGGATCCCCCTGCCTCAACCCTCTCTTTGAATGGAATAGCCCAGAAGTCCTACTGATGATCAGCCCAAAATGAGTAGTAGTGACGCACTCCATTGCCCAACTGATCCACTCCCGGGGAATTCCATCTTCTCAAGCACCCTCTTTAAGAAGTACCAGCTCATAGAGTCATAGGCCGATCTCAAGTCTTCTTTGACGGCCATAGGAGGATCGGTCCTAGGAGCTGTGCGAATGGTGTGCATAATCTCTTGAGCAACTCCCATATTGTCCAATATGGAGTTACCTCCTATGAAAGCTAAGTGCTCCAAACTGATAAGCTCCCCAAGGTAGGGTCTTAACCGGCCAACCATAATCGAAGAGATTACCTTGTAGAGGACATTACACAAATTGATTGGTCGATAATCCTTCACTCTTCGGGGGTTTTTGCACTTCGGGATGAATGAAATAAAGGTGTTGTTCCATCCCGACGGCAAGGAGCTAGACTGAAAGAAACCTATGATCATACTACATACATCAGAACCAACAACGTCCCAATATTGCAGAAATAATTCACTCGACAACCCATCAGGAATCGGGCATCTGTGCTTGCCTATCTGAGCTAAAGCATCCCTATTTTCTTCATCAATTACATCTGCCACAAGGCATAATCTGGCTTCTTCAGACAAGCAGGGGAGGCACGGAAGGTCCAACTCTGTCTGAGAGTCCCTATTACGCCACAACTCCTTCTAATGAGACATAAAAGCACACATGATCTCTTCCTGGCCTGAAACAATAGTGTATGTTTCATTGCGCACCTCCAGCACCCGTGATCTATGAGCAGGGCCAGCCACTGACTGATGGAAGGAGCGTCAATTTCGGTCACCCCCACGAGCCAATTCCTCCGACTATGTTGCGCCCGATATACATCTTGTAGCCTCTGAACAACGACCAATCTATTCTCTAAGGATCTCAACCAGCGTTGGAGTTCTTCAGGTAGAAACCCAACTTCCTCAAGCATATCTAAACCTTGTATTTGTTGAATGAGATATTGCTATGTATTGAAAAGGTCGAAGGAGTCCAACTTGCTCCAAGACTTAACTGCTCTTTTAACTTCCTTCAATCGACCTTTGAATGAGTACTGGGTGGAGCCTTGCCTTCACTGCTGTCAAGCTTCCTCTGCGACAGACTTGAACTCTTGTGATGGAATCCAGAGTTGCTGAAGCCTGAAAGTGGACGGACCAAGTGGCACACGATGTGAGGACCCGTTCCTCTATTCCTGTGGCTCGTTGTTGACCACAATGGCAATTTGGTAAATTGCACCCTGTTGGTTTGTTTCACACCCGCGTATGCACACACATGCCTTGATTGTGTATGTGTTTGATTAAGTGGGCTCGGGATCGAAAGATCTGGGTTTGGGCAGAAGGATTTGCCCAAACGTCACTTTTGAGTGAAGTAGGATCGATCCGCCTAGGGGGGGGATCGATCCCTAGGCGGATCGATCCCACTATGCCTCAATGGTCGTTGCCTTGCATGCAAAGGATCAATCCCTCCCCCTAGGGGGATCGATCCCTTGTAAGTCGGTTGGAAGTCCTATAAATAGGACTTCGCTGTTCATCGTCGTTTCTTTTTGGGAAATTCCTCAAATCCGCGCGAGATCTCTCAAATCCGGCTGCTTGGGAAGGGATTTTAAGGACAATCCAAGGCCTGATAGCTCGGATTTAGGAAGATCCAGCGTTGACTGGTAGGTGTTCTACTCAAAATCTTAAGATTTGATACATAGGGTTTGATTTCCGGTTTTGGTTTGAGTAGGTCTCCTTGTATAGGCGATGGTTCCTCGATTAGTTAGCATTTTTGGACTCCTCATGTCCTAATCTACCAGATCTGTGAGTTTCATGAAGTTTGGTTTTGTTTCCGGCGAGTTTTTCGGCGATTTCCTCGGTGGGTTTCCGTCTGGGTTGCAGAGAGATCGATCCCCCTTGAGGTGAGGTTCGATCCTTCTAGTGACCGCGTGCTGACCCCGAGGGGGATCGATCCCCATGTCAAGGGGGATCGATCCTTTGTTGGTCAGCTTGATGACTTTTCCTCTTGAATGAGAGGATCGATCCCCATGTCTGGGGGGATCGATCCCTTTCATCCTGAAATGCGTTTTCGCTTTGATTTTTCGGTTTCCATCGAATCTGTATACTGGTATGTATTTCCTAGTGATGCTTATACACTAGCATGATATAGAATCGGACCCTTCGGAGTTTTATCTACAGTTTTCTAGCAATTTTCCTGTATTTGTCGATATTGTTATAAACTGTTGTTTGTTATTGCCTTGTGGTGAACCAAGGGAGTCATGACCCTCGGGAGTGTTTAGTATAAATGGGCCGAAGGTGTGCCCATGCTTGTTGCCTGCTTATACTGTCATAATTGCCTAGCTTGTGATAAGACGTGAAAAGTGCATAAATCACCCTTTCAACTTGGCCTTATTAGTCTCCGAGCAAGGCTTTACTGACGACTATTACCCTATGACAGGTACAAGAGCCCTCAATGAGGATTGGATCAAGTTCCGAGCTTAAACGAAGTCATTCGGGCCAGTTTTTATGAAGAAGATTGATCCTTTATTGAAGAAGGATAGATCCTTTGAAGTACATTAAGAGAAATCCAGTCGGGACAACAAGGATCGATCCTCCATAAAGAGAAGATCGATCCCTTATGCGCATTTTTCAGTGACAGAGCGCAAATCTGAAGGATTGATCTTCACTATGGGAAGGATCGATCTTTCATGTGCATTTTTCAGTGACATAACGCAACATTCTCTAGGATCGATCTCCATCCACTATAGGATCGATCTTCATCGAGGCGCAGCCAGAACTGAAGAACAAAGATCGATCCTTTCCTATAGGAGGATCGATCCTCCACGGGACCAGCGATCACACGGAAGAGAAAGATCGATCCTCTACCTTACAAGGATCGATCCTTTTGTGCCAGCCGAGCAAAATCAATGGTCCAGATCTAATCCGAGTGGGGAAGGCTTGTTTACTATAAATAGATCCCTTATGGGGGATTTTAGGGATCTTCTCTTAGTCCTTTCTCCAGCCTTTCTAGTTTTCTTACCCAATTTAGAGGAGGACTTCTTGGAGGAAATCCATGGGAGGAGAGCTTCATCAACCTCCATCCATGGATTCATCCAAGATGAGTAGCTAACTTCTTTTCTCTTGGGATTTCCATGTAGTTGTAGGATTCTTTTGTAGTTTTCTTAGGGATTTTTGATGTGTAATCTTTGGGGATGATATATTGTATGGATTTGAGTATGATTTCTTTATCTTTGTACATGGATCTTATATGTTGAATGGATGAATGTCTTTCTTTGGTATGAGCTAGAACTTGTGCATGATGGGTGTTTGTTGTTATGCCCTAATGAGTTGGATGTGCTAGAAACACATCCAATTTTATTGGGAGGATGAATAGCCCTAGATTAGAGATTAGGGATGCTAGAACCATCCCCATCTCTCTAATTAGAGGATCCATTCTATCTTTCTCTTACATTGGATTTGAGGTGCTAGAACCATGTTGATCCAATGCCCGACTCCATACAATACCTTTTTCTTGCGACGAATCGATCTTAATCGAAGGTTCGTTAGCGACAATAGAAGCTAATCACTCATTCGTCGACTTTGTGAATGTGATTATTTCCGGCGGATGATTCTAAGCCAACTTCCGTTGAGCGATAAGTGAGGCTAACCACCCGCTTGTCGACTTCTTGATTTCGATCGTTCCAATTGGATTACACACCTCAATTCCTTAGGAGGCTACACTAGAACCTACAATGAAATGGAAGTCCCAAGGCTTCTCTATATTAGTTTTATCTCCCTTTGCATAGTTAATTACTTTGATCATCATTAATCCAAAACTCAAATTATTTTAGCTATTGTTGGGAGTTATCTATCGAGCATGTTAATCAATTCTCATTTCCCTATGGATCGACCCGGACTCCCGCTAACTACGTAGTAGTTAGTTAGGATTCGGTATAAATTGTAATCTCGACGCCCTAGTCACTTTTACGACGAGTGGTTTGGGTGCGTCAAAGATTTTGGCGCCGTTGCCGGGGAACTGTTGATTTGAATTTCTTACTTGATAAATCTCTCCTTTCAATTAGGTTGCTTTACTTTCTTTTATTACAAAATACCAAAAATAGAACGTTGCTTATATTGTATATCTTTTTGTGTTTGTAGGTGAAGCTTCCGAGCGGCGAAGCGACTCATCTACGGGCGAAGATACAAGGTTCTTGGACCAGCCCGCTGTAATGTATCTCTTACCTTGTATGGTCCAAATTCCCATATGTGTGAATAAGCGTGCATGAGGATTCAGATCTGGATATTACATTGCAAGCATTCTTAGATTCTAGGAAATCTTCAAGCGTATCCTTGCATAAGGACCTCCCGCTTCCTCAAGTCATGGATGCTCCCAACCCGGACCCCAATCCTAATGCCAATCTCATTCCGGACCGTAGGAGTATGAGGGATTATTATGTCCCTACTACATTTGCACCTACATCGGACATACAACAACCCGTTGTTCAAGCCGCACACTACGAGTTTAAGCCTCAATTCCTTCAATTCCTTCCAAACTTTCACGGCTTGAGTAATGAGGACCCTTACTATCACCTAGAAGATTTTCTTGAAAAGAGTTCCACGGTCAAAATTCCAAACTTTACCGAGGATGCAATGAGACTGAAATTGTTTCCATTTACCTTGAAGGGCAAAGTCAAGCATTGGTTAGGATCCCCTGAGCCCCAAACGATCACCACATGGGATCAATTACAAAGTGCTTTTCTAGAAAAATTCTTCCCTATCGCAAAGACTCATGAAATGAGGACCCAAATAGCGACCTTTCGTCAAGAAGATGACGAACCTTTTCATGATGCTTGGGATAGATTTAAAGAGCTTCTTAGGAAATGCCCACACCATCAAATTCCAAAGTGGTCTCTTGTTGATTATTTTTACAATGGTCTTAGAATACATCATCAACAAGATGTAGACACCGCTTGTGGTGGGGTGTTCATGACCAATCCTTATGAAGACCCATGGGTTTTATTTGGAAAGCTTGCCATTAATTCCCAAAACCATGCCTATACTTCAAGAAATGTTAGGGATACTTCAAGTCCTAAGGGACAATCCAACCCTGGAGGAGTTTAGAGTTATCCGAAGCCACCCGTGTTTCACGACAAATTGATACTCTAAGTAGGAAATTTGATCAAGTTCTTGCTCATTCTTTGAATCAAATTCCTACTCCTTCTTCATCGAGCTACCCACTCAATTCTCCATCATTGGGAGAACTTTGCTTCCTATGTTCAACTCCTAGCCATGCAGTTATCGATTGCCATTTGGCAGGTGAGTACCCGGAGCTTGTGCAAAAGCATATCAATGCGGTCTTCAATCAAGCAAAGCCTACTTATGACCCTTATTCAAATACGTATAATGCTAGGCCTCCGATTGTGGGCAATCAAGCCCCAAGCTATCCTCCTAGGTACCAAGCGCCATATCCTTCTAATCAACCTCCACAAAATCAAATCACATACCGCCCACCTCAAGCTCCTCATGCATATCCACCTCAAGTGCCAAGCTATCCTCAATCATCTCACCCTCCAAATTGGAATCAAAGGCCACATGGGCCTTCCCCATACCAAGCTCCCTATCAAGCCCATCAAGCTCCTCAAACTCCGAAACGTGACCCTTGTATTGAGGAAAGGCTTCTTAAAGCCTTGGATTCTTTTGAGTCAAGTACCCAACTTTTGCATTCTCACTCACAATCCATTGCAAAGTTAGAAGTGCAAATAGGCCAATTGGCCAATACTATGGCAAGAAGGGAGGAGGGTAGACTTCCTAGTCAACCCATAGAAAACCCTAAAGGCCAACATTTTGTCGATTCCATTCACGAGGAAGTGCAAGCGGTCACTACCCTCCGGAGTGGAAAGATTTTTCCTAATGTTGTGATGCCCAACGACACTACATTAGAGCAAGAGCATTCCTCCTCTCAAGCATCACCTCATGATGCCGCTCATGATGCTTTGAATCAATTACCACCTCTCAAGGAAACTGAACCTATCTCACTCGATCCATTGCCAACCAAAGCATACATTCCTAGGGCTCCATATCTTCAAGCACTAGTTGATCCTGAAGCCACATCTCAACCTTGGAAGAGTGGCAAGTATGAGGAGATGCTAGAACTTTTCAAGAAAGTCCACATCAACCTTCCCTTGTTGGACGCCATCAAACAAGTGCCTTCTTATGCCAAATTTTTGAAAGACTTGTGTACTCATAAGAGGCAATCCAAATCTCATGTCTCTAAAAAGCTCTTTCTAACTGAGCAAGTTAGCTCTATTCTTCAACTCGATCTACCTCCGAAATTGAGAGACCCCGGCACTCCTACCATTTCTTGTATCATAGGAGATCAATTGATTGAGGGGGCTCTTCTTGATTTAGGAGCTAGTGTGAATCTTATGCCCTACTCCTTGTTTTGTAAGTTTGGCTTCGGAGAGCTCAAGCCGACCTCGATGACTTTGCAATTGGCCGATAGATCTATCAAAATACCACGGGGTGTTCTTGAAGACATATTAGTCAAGGTCGATAGATGTGTTTTCCCGGTCGATTTCATTGTACTTGACATGGAACCGGGTCTTAGACATAGGAAGTCCATTCCCATCATACTTGAACGACCATTCTTGGCTACGACCAATGCATGCATCAATTGTAGGAGTGGCATCATGACCGTTACCTTCGGAAATATGGAGTTGAAATTAAATATTTTTTATGCTGCTAAACAATCTATGCATTGGAATGAATGTTTTATGGTCGATTCTTTAGTGGATGATGATATTGTTGATGAATGTGCAAATGATGTGATGGTTGCAAATTTTGATATAGATGATGCTTGTGAATCATTTGTCGATGCTTGGAATGATCATGATGATGAGGAATGCTTGAATGAGTTACTTGGTAATGATGAGGAGGTTGATGATGATTGTTATGATATTAATCTTCCGGTATATCAACCATTTTATGAAGACATACCCAAGTACGAAGAGGATGTTTGTGATATCAATATGCCGGTTTATGAAGTCTTTAGTGAGGATATATCAATTTTCGGGGACTCCTCTGATATTAATTTGCCTATCTATGAAGTGTTTTGGGAGGACATAGCTAATGTTGATGGGCCGAATTTGGTTGCCTTTCAAGAAAGTTTATCAATTCCTCATGATAATGATGATGAAGGTCAAGATATGTTGTCGGCATTAGAGACTGGTGAAGTTTTGGATGAGGCCTTGTCCATTCTTGAATATGAGTATATAGGCAATGATTGTGTGACCCCTTGGTGGAGGCATGACTTTGATTTGTCGCTTCCCACATCTTCCTCCATAATAATCTCTGCCACAATTCTATCATTGCCCATCTCAAATTTCATGCCATTTCCCGCGTCCTTGCATACATTCATTTGCCCATATAATACCTTAAATAAAGAACGCGATCTCTTTCATGCTAAAATGGACATAAGTTTAAAATGGTTGGTGATGAAAGAAACGTGGTTTTATCATTCGCATTTAAATAAAGTTCTTCGAAAATGGCTTCGTTCTCGCATTTCTAGATGCGACCACCATTTAGAGGGAACATCGAAATTTTACGGGTGAGCTTGCATTGCGTCTAGCTATAGACGGTAAATTTAGCGCTTGGTGGGAGACAACCCATCCTTTCTTCGTATTTTTCTGAATTTGTTTGTTATTTCTTCTTTCCATGATTGAATGTTTTTCCCATTATTTGCATGTTTGATTTTGGTGTGTTTTTTTTTGAATTGATCTTTGTTTGAATAAGTGTGATGTTGAGATGGTATGTTGAATGTATGGGATGATTGATGAGTTGTCTGAGTTGGAGGGTTTGTATTGTGGTATTTTAACGCCTAAGGAGCCTAGTATTCTTGCTTGAGGGGTGTGGGGCGAATTCCCAAGTTTTCAGCCCAGTTTTGCAGTTTGGTACATAAAAGATCGATCTTCCAAGCGGAGAGGATCGATCCTTTATGTCCGATTGAATACAAGCTGGAACTTGGGGACGAAGGATCGATCCTTCTCTACCTAAAGATCGATCTCTTTTGCGAATTTATTCGTGACATGGGGATGGTTTTGAGGAGATCGATCCTTCTCTACCTAAAGATCGATCTCTTTTGCGAATTTATTCGTGACAGGGGGATGGTTTTGAGGAGATCGATCCTTCACAAGCCCTAAGATCGATCTTACTCACTTGGGCACGTCGGCACGACTTAAGTTCGAACCGTTATGATGCTGCCATGTGGCAAAAGATCGATCTTCCTCTTGAGGAAGATCGATCCTTTGCGGGGTTTTGAGAAAAAATATAAACCCCAGCGGGATCGACTTAGGGCTCACAAGCCCTAAGATCGATCCCCTTTCCCCCTTTCTTCCCTCACGCAAGCCGCCGCGCCGCTCTTCGTCTCCGCCTCCGACGCAAATCGCCGCCGCCCCCCATCTCCCAGTGCCTCCACGACCCCTCCCCTTCACTCCTCTTCCCTCATTCGACCCCAGCACCGTCCACATTTCTCCCTCACCTCCCCTCGAGCAGCCGCCGCATCTTCCAACAAGACAACCGCCAGCCACCTTCATCGTTTCACTTCACCCCAAGCCGACCTCCTCCTCTCTACTCACCTCCAATGGGTCGCAAGCCAACCGCCGCCACCAAGAAGGCCGCCGAGAAGGGCAAGGCCGCCGCTTCGTCTTCCACACCACCGGCACGACCTCCCTCCGCACCTTCCACGAGACCCCCGGCGCTTCCGGCACCACCACGGCAAGCTTCAACCCCTTCGGCTTCACCATCTCCCCCACGAGCTTCCGTCCCTCGAGCCTCGTCGTCCCGGCCAGCAAGGACTCCGAGAGTGCCGTCCACTTCCTCTTCGCGTTCTCTAAATGCATCACCCACAGCTCCGGCAACATCCAGGAGGAAGAAGGTAGCTACAACCAACCCTCGCCAGTCCAAGAAGATCACGAAGCAATCCCGGCCGTCCACTGCGCCCACCGTCGTCCGAGGTCTCCATCCAGATTGGCAGCGGGAGGTAAACCTCGAATATACGTTCGATGTTGAATTCTTTCGTACAGTCGAGCATGCCCAGGAGTCCATTGCGATGTTGGAGACCCGTGGTCTTCTTCCTATTTGTACACCGGAGACCACGGTGTACCCTAGGCTTGCCTGCATGTTCTACCAGAATATGACAGCCATCACCTACGGGGATGAACGGGATGACGCTGTCGATGGGTACTTTCCCTGTCTTGGCTTCACATCCATAATTGACGGGGTCGACGTTACCTTGACGGCCAAGGCCATCTGTGAGGTTTTGGCAGTTCCGGCACGCTGCCCCGATCTTCATAAGCTCCGGCCTGAGGAGTTATACCGTCATCCCAGCGAGGGTCATCTTGTCCTTAACCCGGATCGCATAGGCCGAGGAAAATTTACACGGGCAGAGTTGTCGCCTCAATTTTGGCTGTTCGACGATATTTTGTGTCACAATGTTTTTCAGAATGGCCATGACCAGTATCGAACTGGTGATTGGTTGTGCATATTATGGTTGTTGGCCAAGAATTGGGTGGTCAACATACCTCAACAGATTTTGGAGGACATGGCACAGTTTTACTTCGGGGCAGTCAGGGACAAGAATACAAGCTATGCCAAGAAAGCCGTCCCGCACTCGTGCCTCATTTCGGCTTTTCTGGCGAGCCAGGACCTAGTCCCCGAGGGCGAGCCGACTGTCTCAAACGAGGCCCTCAGGTTTGCACGCTTCAGTGGCCCCACCTGGGGCAAGGTCCTCGGCCATATGAGGAAGGTCGGGGCGCCAGTCCGGCAGCCGCGTCCTGCGCGCCCCCCACCAGAGTTCGGACCCGTGGAGCACCCTACCATGGGTGAGATCTATCAGGAGCACCGGGCGTATGAGGACCTGCCCCTCTACCCCTGTGGCTCGCTGTAGACAAAAAGGGCAATTTGGTAAATTGCGCCTTGTTGGTTTGTTTCACACCCGCGTGCGCACACACTGGCCTTGTCTATGTTCGTGTTTGTTTAGAATGGCTAGGTGAACCCGAGATCGGAAGATCTGAGCTTGGGCTTGTGTTTTAGCCCAAGTTTGCCTTTCTGAGTAAAGGAGATCGATCTGGATGGCTAGGGAGATCGATCTGGCCCTTTTTGCAAAGAAGATCGATCTGGATTTCAAGGAGATCGATCTCGATTGCAAAGGTGATCGATCTCACATGCCTTGGAGATCGATCATGATCGAGTCGGTGGGTTTTCTCTTTCGCGAGGACGGCCGTCGGCCGTCGCTCTCCCCTGTCAGGGGGGGGAGACTTCCCCTCCCTTTTCCCCCAGCTTTTTCCCCTCTTTCCCGACTTCCCGCTCCCCCTTTCCCCTCTTTTCTTCCCCTCCTCTTCCTCCTTCTCCTTCTCTTCTTCTTCCCTCCTTCTCTCTTTCCCGCGGTGCTCTGTTTCTTCCCTTTACCGCCGGCGAGCTTCTTTCCTTCCGTTCTCCCTCCTCCGGCCACCAAATTGGGTGTTCTTTGGCTCGTTGGATTCGTGACAACGAGAGGAAGGCTCATGGTGTGGTTTGGCAGCTTGTTGGGGATCAAATCGCGGGGAATCAGCCGAGGAAAGTGCAGCTAGGTAGGGTTATACCTACTGATGTTCTTTTCGGGTTTTCTTGAGATCTAGCCGTTGGATCTTGTTGATCCTTGCTTTGTTGGGTTCCTTATACCTGTTAGAATAACGGATTTAAGTTTCATGTTAATCAGTTGTGATTTGAGTAGGGTTTATGTAAGATTAGTCTCGGATTTCTGGTTTTCTGCTGTTCTTGAGAAACAGCCGGCTTGCGGCGAGTTTTTCGGCCGGCGAGTACATAATCTTGGCTTTTCATAAACATAAGAGTTGTAGCAATTAAAGGGCAAGTTGGTTTAATCAGCGATTTTTGATTAATGTTTCCCATTAATCCAACCGTTGGATGTTTATGAAATTTGGATATGATGATCCTGGTATATACACCTACTGGTGGTTAAGTTGGATCTTGAATCCGACGTCGTTTGGACGTCGGATCGACGGGATCATTTAGCCCCTAAGTAGAGGCTTTGAGTGTTTGAATATAATATTATATTTCGAAATATAATATTATATTGTTTATTGTACATCATCGTTTTCGGGGTTGCTTCTCGTTGCAGGAGTTTGCGGTTGACGGTCGTGATACCGTCGTAATGCCGGGACCCGCTGCGGACCGGCTGGCAGCGGTCGGTAGTACCGCTGCAGCGGTCCGGTAGACTTATATGATGTTTGCCATACTGTTGCATGCCTATCTCCTGTTTGTGTATGTCATGGCATTCATTGTTGTTTTGTGCACTAGTTGCATTGGTTAGGGCGTGGGTGATCCTTGGGTCGCCGTCCCGAGGCTGGAAGCTCGGACTTAGCCCTAGGACCGGGGTTGGGCTGTTAGGACTCGATTGAATTGTGGTATCCAGTCGATTCGATGATAGGCTTAGATGACTGGTACACTTATGGCTTGATGATTGTAGAGGTCGTGTCGGCCTTGAGTCGTATGCTGAGGTGTAGCCGGTGTCTCACTGTGCGGACCCTGGGGTAGAGGTGTTGCCTACCCAGCGGTGCCTTTTTCCTGCCTGCAGTGCCGTTCCCTGCAGTTGTGTGTTCACCAGTGTCGTTCCAACTGTGTGCTGCTCCTGGGCACCAGGGACACGTGGTGGGGTTATGGGACCCCTGTATACACCCAGATCCTACTCGAGGGCGACACTGTTGCGTTTCCCTCTTCCTTCTGTGTGTCGTAGTGTAGATCCCTACTGAGCTTAGTGCTCACACCTACCCGGGCTGCGTTTTGTAGGTGCAGGCGTCAGTTCTTCTTCTGTGGCCCCTACCGGGCAGTTGGTTGGCGGTGCGGCGGCGCCAGGTGGAGTCTGAGAGCTGGTGATCCTTTACTGCTTTTACCCTTATGTTAGATAGTCTCCTACGGGAGTAATAATGTATTTGAACTTTCCCTCTCCGAGGTTTTGTATAATTAATACTTTGAGTTTTAATCTGAGATTCGAGGTTTTGCCTTTTGATGTTGTTTTAAATGGGAGGCTTTGATGAATTGCTAGGGAGACTCATAGGTTAGAGGGAACCCTCGCCGTTCTTTTTCCGCGTTGGTTAGGTTCCGGTTCGCGTCGCCCGGCCCGGTTGGGCTTTCGCAGGTCGGGGCGCGACAGGGCGTTTCAGGACGCAGTACTTCAGCGCTTGGACGAGGTAGACGCGCGCAACGCAGCTCTTCGCCAGGACATCACCGCACTTCACCAGGTCGCCTCGAGTATCCTCGCGTGTCTCGATGCCATCCACCCTTCCCCTCCGCCGGTCACCGCCATCGTTCCTTACCGACCTCTTGCCTTTCCAGAGCAGAGACCTCAGGGATGATAGACTGTATCTATGGGTATATTCTGTATTTTCTGGATGGTTGGAGTGTATCTCTTTTTGTGATTGGAGGGTGGGTAACTTTTTATATTCCATTTCTCTACTTTTGTATATGGTTGACATCGATGATCGTGGATATATATATACATGATTTTTGGCTATGGGGGTGTGCCCCGGGTATGGATGTCTGTCTGTGGATGTATGTCTGTGGGTGTATATCTGTGGATGTGGATGTATGTTTGTAAATGAAGATTGGTGTGGATGCATTTCTGTATTTTGATTTGAATGAATGTAAAAATGTTGGATGCAAATGGCATCTTTGTACAGCCCTTGGGCTTATTGAATAAATAGAGGGAATGCTGTCCAATTTTTCTCAAAAATTTTCATCTCTATTCTTTGATTTCCATAATGCTATGATGGGTATTTCCTCTATGATTTTACAGGGCATACGAGCTATGGATAGCAACGCAAAATACGACATTTTGACATCACAACATTACTGTTTTTCACGACTAACCTTGACCCTAACTCCTTTCATATCTTTCGTCAAGGTTACATTTTCGTCCATTTCGTCACAAGGTTATCTCTACACTTTACCCTTCTTCCGTGCTTGAGGACAAACCTGCTTAAGTTAGGGGATATGATTGCATCATGTTTATAGATAACCTGTGATCGATCTACAGTGAGTCACACGTTTATTTGATTGGTAAATATGCGAAAAAATTTCAATTCTTATGCTAGCATGGATGACTATTGCATAATTCATCTTGATTCTCATGCTTTGTAAAATTTGGCAAATCATTTCATGAGTAGTGTTATTCTTCTACTTTAATTCTTCTTGCCATGCATTAAGGACATTTAAGTGATCCAATCCACTTGTGCACTTACACTTGTATGAGGGGGCAAGTAGTGTTTGATTGGGGGACCTTGATAGATTGGGGGTCCAAGGCTATTTACACTCGATTGAGATGACTTGTAGTAGGGTTCGAAGCCAAGTTAGAGGCCGAGAGCCAGGTTAATAAAAATGACTAGTCTTGATTCGTAGCCTTCTAGGCTCGAGTAGTTAGATCCGAGGGGTGCTTCAACACCTAATGCCCCAAAGCCATCTGGCTTGGGAGTCATTGATCTAACACTCGTTAAATTGGTCTAGTAGAAAGCTTAAGGGATCAAGGCATTGCACGGTCACGCTAGTATCAAATAAAAGCTTGTTGGTCAGCTGTGATTCGTGGCCTGCTAGGTTCGGGAAATTAAGCCCGAGGGGTACCTCAACACCTAGTGCCTTTAGGTCATCTGACCGAGGAGCCACTGGCCCAAATCTCGTTACATGGGCCTAGTAGAAAGCCTAAGGGATCATGGCATTGCACGACCACTGGTTTTAGACAGAAAAAAAAGAAAAGAAAAAAAGAAAAGAACAAAGATTTTATTTTAAATAAAACTTGTCATTTGTTCAATCGGTGTAAAACGCTAAGGATGTCTAGTTTTCATTGGAACCCTACTTGAATGACTATGAGACCCCGAATACTTGAGTAGCAACTTTCACTACACGGATTGCTTAGATGAGCTTTGATCTTGGTCAAGTGCTTTGAAGTGTTTGAATGATGCTATTGATGGAATTATTCGCTTGCATTTTACTTGTACTATGGGTTGATGGATGGAGCTATGCAGTCGAATCTATGTGTGCATATGAATGAATCTTGATTGCATAGGAACCAAAGCTATTTGAGAAGTGACTAATTGTTGATCGGGTGATTGCTCTTTAATAGTCTCTTATTTCTTCTCTTTCCCTTCAAGTTATTTTTCTTTTGCTTTGCTCGAGGACTAGCAAAGTTCAAGTTAGGGGGTGTGATAAGACGTGAAAAGTGCATAAATCACCATTTCAACTTGGCCTTGTTAGTCTCCGATTAAGGCCTTACTGACGACTATTACCCTATGACAGGTACAAGAGCCCTCAATGAGGATTGGATCAAGTTTCGAGCTTAAACGAAGTCATTCGGGCCAGTTTTTATGAAGAAGATTGATCCTTTATTGAAGAAGGATCGATCCTTTGAAGTATACTAAGAGAAATCCAGTCGGGACAACAAGGATCGATCCTCCATAAAGAGAAGATCGATCCCTTATGCGCATTTTTCAGTGACAGAGCGCAAGTTCTGAAGGATCGATCTTCACTATGGGAAGGATCGATCTTTCATGTGCATTTTTCAGTGACAGAACGCAACTTTCTCTAGGATCGATCTCCATCCACTATAGGATCGATCTTCATCGGGGCGCAGCCAGAACTGAAGAACAAAGATCGATCCTTTCCTATAGGAGGATCGATCCTCCACGGGACCAGTGATCACACGGAAGAGGAAGATCGATCCTCTACCTTACAAGGATCGATCCTTTTGTGCCAGCCGGGCAAAATCAATGGTCCAGATCTAATCCGAGTGGGGGAGGCTTGTTTACTATAAATAGACCCCTTATGGGGGATTTTAGGGATCTTCTCTTAGTCCTTTCTCCAGCCTTTCTAGTTTTCTTACCCAATTTAGAGGAGGACTTCTTGGAGGAAATCCACGGGAGGAGAGCTTCATTAACCTCCATCCATGGATTCATCCAAGATGAGTAGCTAACTTCCTTTCTCTTGAGATTTCCATGTAGTTGTAGAATTCTTTTGTAGTTTTCTTAGGGATTTTTGATGTGTAATCTTTGGAGATGATATATTGTATGGATTTGAGTATGATTTCTTTATCTTTGTACATGGATCTTATATGTTGAATGGATGAATGTCTTTCTTTGGTATGAGCTAGAACTTGTGCATGATGGGTGTTTGTTGTTATGCCCTAATGAGTTGGATGTGCTAGAAACACATCCAATTCCATTGGGAGGATGAATAGCCCTAGATTAGAGATTAGGGATGCTAGAACCATTCCTATCTCTCTAATTAGAGGATCCATTCTATCTTTCTCTTGCATTGGATTTGAGGTGTTAGAACCATGTTGATCCAATGCCTGACTCCATACAATACCTTTTTCTTGCGACGAATCGATCTTAATCGAATGTTCGTTAGCGACAATAGAAGCTAATCACTCATTCGTCGACTTTGTGAATGTGATTATTTCCGGCGGATGATTCTAAACCAACTTCCGTTGAGCGATAAGTGAGGCTAACCACCCGCTTGTCGACTTCTCGATTTCGATCGTCCCAATTGGATTACACACCTCAATTCCTTAGGAGGCTAAACTAGAACCTACAATGAAATGGAAGTCCCAAGGCTTCTCTATATTAGTTTTATCTCCCTTTGCATAGTTAATTACTTTGATCATCATTAATCCAAAACCCAAATTATTTTAGCTATTGTTGGGAGTTATCTATCGAGCACGTTAATCAATTCTCATTTCCCTGTGAATCGACCCGGACTCCCGCTAACTTCGTAGTAGTTAGTTAGAATTCGGTATAAATTGTAATCTCGACGCCCTAGTCACTTTTACGACGAGTGGTTTGGGTGCGTCAGCTTGCTTGTGCATTAGAGGCATGTTAGGCTAGACGTGAGCGGTAGTTTGTCCATAGTACTCCAGTATCAATAGCTAAGTGGTTGCTGTCGATTACCCCGACATGGGTCATCCTGCCTGGTATCCAGCATGGGGACGGGTGTCCTGCATAGGCTGAGGTTCTCCCTGTTTGTGGCGGGAGAGGTTTGCATGGATAGAAGCTCTTGGGGGGGTTATCGATGGGACTTGTGGGCTCCCTGGTTGGACTTAGCCTTTGATATGGAGTTTAGGGGTTGTACTGGCTCTGTCACCTTGAATGCTGAGAGATGGTTGTCATAGCCAAGGTTGTTCCGCCAAGTGTGGAAATCCCACTTAGAGAGGGGTATCCTACTGGTAGCGTCATGTCCACCCTGTGTCAGGGATTGTCGGAGGTAGTCCATCCCTGGACAGTGGCTGTCGGATGGACGTACTTTGGACATGTACCCTTCGGGTTTTTGACGGGATTTATGGGGTCCTTGGCAGACCTCAGTACTTGGTACAGAGTTAGTACGGTTGGTGTCGCCTTCCTTGTGTGTGTCGTAGAGTAGAACCCTACAGAGCTTTTTGCTCATTCCTACCTGGACCGCGGTATTTGCAGGTGCAGGTACCATCTCTTCTCCTGTGGCTCCCCGGTGTTCGTCCTGCTGCAGCGCGTCGCCAGCTGACCATGTTTGAGGGCCAGGACGGTTTTTGCTGTGCTTTTGCGGAGACTCCAGAGTATGTAATTTCTTTTTGTTGACTGATTTATGTAAATATTGTTGTAACTCTGTTGTATATGTGTACAGTTTTGGTATAGTAGATGTTAGTTTTGCTTCTGCCCTCTGTTAGTTTATTATATTTGTTTTTGCCTGTTTGTTGTAGTAGATGTAGGTTTCCCCCTCGTGTCCCGGTCTGGATGGGTTTTCTGGGCCGGGGCTCGACACACGATCTGACTCCAATCGCAAGAGAAGGGGCCTATGGTCGGAGCCATATCTATAAAGGTGTTGAACCTCAATGGAGGGAAACCACTATCTGTCGCGCCCCGATCCGCGAAAGCCCAACCGGGCCGGGCGACGCGAATCGGAACCTAACGAAATCCGGAAAAATTTGGCGAGGGTTCCCTCTAACCTATTGGTCTCCCTAAATAGTTCACCAAACAAACACCCTCAATTAAAAGACAATAAATTAACAGACCCTCAAACCACAGATTCAAAATCTAAAAGAATTTAATATACATATACTCGGAGAGGGGAAGATCCAAATATAACATTTACTCCCTTAGGAGGCTAACTACATAGGTTTAAAGTTGTAAAAGATCACCACCTCTCAAACTCTGCATGGCGCCGCCGCACCGCCGACCAACTGCCCGGTAGGGGCTACCGATGAGGAGCTGACGCCTGCACCTGCAAAACGAAGCCCGGATAGGAGTGAGCAACTAAGCTCAGCAGGGAAACTACACTACGACACACAGAAGGAAGAGAGAAACGCAACAGTGTCGCCCTCAAGTATGACCTGGGTGTATACAGAGGCCCCATAACCCCATCGTGTGTCCCTGAGGCCTACGATCATGGTCTTCTAGACGAACTGGTCACATGATGGGTCGCACTCAGTAAGCAGTAAACAACACTGCTACCCCACAAGCAGGGAACGACACTGTAGGCGGGTAAAAGCACCGCTGAGTAGGCAACTCCTCTACTCATGGGTCAACACAGTGGAACACTGGCTACACCTCAGCATCCGACTCGAGACAGACACGACCTCTACAATCACCAAGCAACAGCTATGCCAGTCATCTAGGCCTATCATCAAAATTGAATGGACACCACAATTCGAACCGAGTCCAAACTACCCAACCCCAGTCCTAGTGCTAAATCCGAGCTTCCAGCCTCGGGACGGTGACCCACAGATCGCCCACGTCCTAACCATGCAACTAATGCACAACAGAGATGCATGCGATGAACATACACATATAAACAATTTAAGCATGCAACAATATGTGATGATAGCATAACACGGTCTGGGCTTGGCACACAGCCGCTTCGGGGTGGTGAACAGATATTTAAGGTCTGGGACTGCTGCAGTAGTACACCACCAACTGTCAGCCAGTCCACCAGCAACCTGCATCGGGAAGCAGCCTCGCAAACAACAGAGACAAACCACGCAAGTAAAAGCCCTCGGCACACGCCGATATGCAAGGCTATGGAAAGCGATAGGGCCACTCGCCCGCTTATTCTAAACATCCCAGGAGTCATCACTCTCCTGGTTCACTACTGCCCCTAATATGGGGCTAGCATGCTTAAGAGTATGTATAAGGTATAAAGCTATAAGGAAAACTGTACATACAAAGCCCCGCGGGCAAAATCAAGAAAATCCCTCTCTGCCGTCAAAGGATCAATCTTCCAAGTGACAGAGAGCATAATTCCATATTGTTCCAAGGTTGATCGATCCTTCCTCCCAGGAAGATCGATCATCCTCGCGATAGAGGACATCCTCGTTGTCGCGCCAAGGAAGATCGATCCTCCTCGCGACAAAGGGGATCCCATGCTAGCCAAGGCACAAAGATCGATCATCCTCACCAGATGATCGATCATGCTCGGGCTCAGCATGACCAACAATGAAGGATCGATCTTTCTTCCAGAAAGATCGATCTAGTTGGGTTCTCCGGCAAACCTCCGGCGAGAAATACCGTCGAAAAACTCCACCAAATCCCACAAAACCTTGGGATCTGGTAGTACGAAGGATCACGAGTCCAAAACCGATGGAAATACTACAAACTAACATGTATTCATCAGGATCTAAGCAAAACAAGCTTCAATCAAACTCAAACTCACAAAATCGGAAAAGAAACATAGGTAGGATCCCTACCTAGGTAATAGCTACTTCAATCCCAGCTGCTAAGCCTTAGATCGTCCAAAATCTCTTCGAAATCCGGCAGATCTGAGCTCAAGAACGAGGATTTCAAAAGGGATTCTAGAAAGAAGGTTACGTCCGTTTTATAGACAAACGAACCGACCTATAAAAGATCGATCTTTCCAAGAGGAAGGATCGATCCTTCATGACGATCACAGCTTGACTTTCTGACATTAAAAGATCGATCTTCAAGTAAGGAAGGATCGATCCTTTAGGTGCATAAAGCTAGACTTGGGCTAAAACTCAAGTCCAAGCCCGGATCTTTCGATCCCGGGTCCACCTAACCTTTCTAATCAAATACTAACACAAACAAGATCAGTGTGTGCACACGCGGGTGTGGAACAAACCAACAAGGTGTAATTTACCAAATTGCCCTTGCGATTTACAACGAGGCACATGGATAGAGGGGCAGGTCCTCACACTATCGCTATTGTGGATTGGCCAGGGCTCTGCTACCATCACTCTAGTTGGGCCAACCCGTCTGTTGCTCCAAGTGAACGAAGGTCCATGAATCCAAGGTCTATGAGGCCATCATCAACAATAAAGCAAAGAAAATCCTGAGACGATCGACCATACCGGAATGGGTAGCTACCTCTCTTCTCCGATGGACCAGCCAAGACGTTGAAGCCCCCGATCATCAAATGTGGCCATCCTGTCGCATTCAACCTGGTTAACACATCCCAAAGGATCCTCCTTTCTCTCCACAATCTAGCACCATAAACTACTGATAGGAACCACTGACCGTGATGGGCTGTCGTGATAACCCCGTGTATAGCTTGATTAGAGAAACTAGTGAAGGAAACCTGCCCATCTGAATCTAATGAGCCACTAAACATCCATGATTAAAACCTTAAATTACTTTTTTTAAGCCTAGAGTAGTTGTATTTAATAGTTTGTTAGTTGATTTCATGTTTAATCATGATTTGAAAAGAAATACAAGAAGTTCGGCTAAAAAGATGAATTTATGTGATAAAGACTGCTTCATCGCCTGTCAGACGAATATTTATCATAAATTCTGTACAAGTTAAAATATTCTGTAAATTTAATACATGATAGGAGACTTCAAGATGTACAACTTTCATGTTCGACATTTTGCCAGATGCCTGATGGGTTGATACCAATTTTGAAAAAGATAAAGATATATAGCTGATGAGTCACTAAATATTCATGATTAAACCCCTTAATTTACCTTTGTTAGCAGAGTATTCGTATTTGATAGTTTGTTAGTTGATTTCAGGTTTAACGAAGATTCAAGTTAAAAAATACAGAAAAATGCTAATATATTGAAATTACGCCTCTTCGCTGTCAGTTTGAAAAGAACTCGCCAAAATCTCCAGATAAATCTTAAATTCCTAAAACTTGGAGGATTTCTAGATGACATCAAGACAAACAACTTCCATCTTGGACACTTTGCAAGCTTCCGGACAGATTAATGGCAGTTTTGAAGACTATGAAGATAAACAGATGCTGGGAAATTGGTCCATCGATGTTCAGGAGAATATTCTCCAGAGATTCTAGATAAGTCTGAATATTATGAAATCTTCGGGATAAGATAGAAGACTTCCTAATCTACATCTTTTGTGTTGGACTCGTTTTCACATTCTGGCTTTATTGGACCTAGTTGCGACCGGAATAGACTGCTAGTAATTAATCCAGGAAATCCGAGTTGTAATAGAAGTCCAACTTAGCCAAAACCCTAATTTCAGGAGTTCTCCTATAAATAGGATTATTTCATCCGAATTTCTCATCTTTTGGGGAGAAAAATTAGAGAGAGAAAGGTGAAGGCTAGGGTTTGAAGACGGAGATCTTTCCGCGGGGATCGATGGCTTCCTTCCCAACACCTATGGATCTTTCTCATTAGATGAGTAGCTAATTTCTAAACTTAGGGATCTCATGAAACTCTAGTGTAACTTTTTGTATTCTTTGGTTTGAATCTTATATTCTTCTCAAGACATGAACCTATGAATTTGCTTTTTATTATTAATAGAGTTGAAGGAACAGAGTTCCCTTGACGTAGTCTCAGTCCTACATTATTTCTGTGATTGATTGTAGAGATTCATAGGATGGTTTTCATATGATTTATGGTTTGCTAGTGAGATAGGCTATGCTAAGCAAGGATAGGTTGTGACAATCTCATTAGGAGTAGTATAATTTAAAGTAATTGTATGACCGAAGACAATCTATGCCAAGAAAGATAGGTTATATCGTTACAAACATAAATCTTATTTTAGGGATTCATGTGAGCTTGTAGTCGTATGATCCATAATGTTTAGAGAAGGAGGTAAGAGGATAACTAAAGAATACAGAATGTGAAACTAAGGTGGATTGAGTAAACCCTAAGTATCTCTCTCATTAGTCTAATAACGTTTACTTGCTTTATTAGATAGTTTTAGTTAATTCAAACTCATCATTGCTTCTTTTGCTCAGATTTAGAATTTGATAATTGAATTCAATATTTCTTGGTAAATTCTCTGTGGTTCGACTCCAGACTTCACCGTTATTCTACCTAATAGTGTAGTGATTGAATAAGGATTATAAATTTAATATTTGATTGAGTTTGCAACGTTTTAACGACACGTTCGCAACATATCAATAGTTGCTGGAAAACTGGTCCGTCGACGTTTAGAAGAATATTTGTTAAATATTCACGATAAGTCTAAATATTATGAAATATTCGGGATATGAAAGAGGACAAAGTTTTAGATTCCGAACTGATTGAGCCCAGTTGAACTCAAAATAAGACTGGCATAATTAATTCAGGAAATCCGAACTGTAATTGAAGTCCAACTCAACTCAAACTCTAATTTTTGGAGTTCTCTTATAAATAGGGTTATTGATCCGAAAATAATTGTGAGGACCTGTCCCTCAACCTCTGTGGCTCGTTGTAGACTGCAAGGGTAATTTGGTAAATTGCACATTGTTGGTTTGTTTCACACCCGCGTGTGCACACACTGACCTTTGTTTGTGTTAGTGCTTGATTAGAATGGTTAGGTGGACTCGGGATCGGAAGATCCTAGCTCGGGCTCGCGGCAGCCCGTTTTTGGGCTGTTGGCGGCCCGCGAGCGATCGATCGCTCCTTGGAGCGATCGATCGGACTCGTGAGCAAGTCGGTGGCTTTTTTCTTTCGCACAGAACGTTGTTTATTTTGCACCGCACCTTCCGATCGATCCGTCTATCCGTCGCTCTCATTGAGTATAGTTGAGTAAGTAGGATTGATCCTGCTCAACGAGTTCGATCGATCGGGCATATTTATTCCCTATATCTCATCCGATCGCACCCGATGCATCCACATGGCGACGGATCGATCCCACCGGTCTAGTCCGATCGATCCTGCTCGAGTTCGATCGATCCTGCTCGAGTTCTTCTAAACCTCACATGATCAACACCTCTGCCATCCTCCTTCCTAATCTTCGTCGGCCTCTACCACCATCGAAACCACCTCCTCCGACGCCGGTAAGCTTCCCTTGTGTCCTCCGACATCACCGATCCTCTCCTCTGTGTTCCTTCCTCCTCTACTATTCGTGCTTCCTCTGTTTCTTAGCCACCGGCGACACCCATGGCTTTCGCCATGAGTCTTGACCAATGACGCCGGCGGCCAAGGCCGGCGCCCACCTTCCCGTCCTTCTCTCTTCTTTTCTTCCTTTCCCTCACCGTTGCTACTCTATTTTTCCTGTCCGTTCTAGCCGTGCTCTGTTTTTTTTTTCTTTCCGTCCAGCCATCCTCCCTTGCGCGACGCTCGTCGGCGTTCGCTGCCGGTTGGTTAGCCATCCAGACTAGGGTGGCGTATCTCCGTCCCACTCCGAGACCATCCTCCATCCCTTTTCTCCACTCACCCGACCTCATCCCTTTCCTCCATTCCCATCACACCTTTCAACCGCCGGTTCTATCTTCTCCGACGAGCTTCTCCGGCCCCAATCGTCTTCTTCGTCGATCTTATGGTTCGGGCCCAGAACGTCATCCGCAAGGGCCTCGTCGGCAAAGGGAAAGCCGCCGCCGCGTCTTCTCCACCCTCCTCCACCAGTGATTGCCATTGTTCCATACTAACCCCCCCCATCTCTACGACGCTAGGACCCCAGCCATGATACTAATGCTTGTAGCTTGTCGGTTTGCATGTCGCCTTTGTGCTTGCTTAGTTCGATTGTTTACCTGTTAGGTTTCTTGTACCTAAGCACATGTAGTAGCAGGGGCTTGTTCTTATTGAGTTAGACTGTATCTAGGGGTCAGTTTTGTATTTTTGGTTGGGAGGGGCTTGCTTGGTTTGTGCTGAGAGGATGGCCATATTTTTGTACTCCATTGTTCCATTTTTGTATCGTTTTGACATCTTGATAATGGATATATACATTGGATGTTGGCTATGGGGGTGTGCCCCGTGTGTGTGGCTATATTTATATGTATGTGGATGTGGTGGCGGAGCAATATGTTGGTGGCACGATATATGTGGATGTGAATGTTAATGTATAAATAAATGAAAAATTTGTACAACCCTTGTGCTTATTGAATAAATAGAGGAACTGTTGCCCAATTTTTTGACAATTTCTTTTTGTTTATTCTTCACTTTCCATAAATGCAATCATTGGGTATTCCTTCTCTGATTTTACAGGGCATATTTGCTATGGAATGCACATCAACAACCAGCAGGTTGACATCACGACATTACTTGGTTTTCATGACTAACCTTGATCCGCAAATCTGTTTTTATTTTTATCACCAAGGTCACCTTTTCTTACGAAGCCTCTACAGGTTATCTCTACCCTATATTCTTTGATTTATTTTTATGACTTAGTGTAATTGAGGACAATTACATTTAAGTTGGGGGGTAGAATTCTAGGAATTCGTATTTATTTATTTTTTGATAACCAACTATTATACATCCCTTGGATTATGTCAGAAGAATGAAATTATGATATTTATTGATAAAGATGCTTGATTTAGAAATTTTTCTTATGAATTATTCAGAAATTTATATATCATATAAGATTTAGTTAATTTAGTTATGCATGGCATGAGTTCTATACTTTAACACTTTTACCATGATTTGGGGATAACTTGACAAATCTTATTGCACTTGAGCACTTTCACATGTTTAGGAGTTGAAGTTAGATTCTGAGCCCGAGACTAGAATAGATTTACAATTCGAGGACATGTCACAGAAGATACATGAACACATGCAATTTTCTGTCAGCAAAAAGTATATGTGCATGAAAAGTGTAGGGGTTCAACTTAGTAACCGGGCAATGTGCCTAACCAGCGTGTTGTTTGCGTAAAACAGTTGAATTGCCTAACAATGAGAAAAAGGACTTCAACTTAATAACCGGGCAATGTGCCTAACCAGCATGTTGTTCGCGTAAAACAGTTGAATTGCCTAACAATGAGAAAAAAGGACTTCAACTTAGTAACCGGGCAATGTGCCTAACCAGCGTGTTGTTCACGTAAAACAGTTGAAGAGCCTTGTGAAAAAAGAAAAGAAAAAAAAAAAGAAAAAAAAAAAGAAAAAAAAAAGAACAGAGATTGTTATGTGATAAGTGGAAAATATGTGCTTGCTTAGAATTGTGATCTTGAATAGTTAAATGCTTGGATATAATGGATACTCTGATACATGTGAAACCAAATTCACACACTGGAGAGTCAAAGTTTTTTTTGAATCATGATTAAATATGTTGAAGTATTGGAACTGTGCTATGACATGTTTTGATTTGCTCTACTTTTATGTGAATATGAATTAAAGAATATATTCATGGATAGTATTTCTGGTTGATGGATTGGAATTAATGAGTATTATAATGGACTACTGATGACATGTTAAAGGGGATGTATAGATGTTGTGGGTATCATCACTGGAAACCCTCAGGAGACTATAACTCCTCCACTGGGGCCACCCAGGGGTTTAAAGGCTTGTTGCACATGCTAAGTGCAATCGTGAGACCTACGAAAGTGGCTAGTTAGATTTACTACTTTATTTTTAATTTTTGTTTGCTTTTCTCGAGGACTAGCAAAGATCAAGTTGGGGGGTGTGATAAGACATGAAAAGTGCACAAATCACCATTTTAACTAGGTCTCGTTAGTCTCCGAGCAATGCTATTTTGATAGTCTATGATGTATTTCAGGTATAAGAGCCTTCAATGACGATTAGATCATGATTGGTGCTAAAACGAACAAATAAAGACATGCTAGGAGCAAAGGAATGAAGATGGATTGGCTTTGAAGATTAAACTGTACCTGCTCAGGAAGAACCAGATGATGTACCATATATAGTTGGAAAGCTCTTAAAGTCTAGTTTCAGGAGAATTTTACGGTTCGTGATTCCGAGTTTCCTATAGGAAGTTACGGCAATGTTAGCACCGATAGCGTAGTCTGGATGGCAAGACAGTAAATACGCTGGAAAGTCCGATCGATCCGACCCCTAGAGTCCGATCAATCGGACTATGCAGCAGACTCACAGAACACATATTTTTCAGAGGATCATGGTCAGATCGATCCCTCTATCCCTCCTACTAAGTCCGATCGATCCGACACCCATAGTCCGATCGATCGGACTCGAGAAAAGCTACAAATCGAAGATTTTTATGCACCGGATCGATCCGACACCCAGAGACGGATCGATCGGACTCGGGAAAAGCCAGAAATTGAGGATTTTTACGTAACGGATCGATCCAACACCCTTTGAGGGATCGATCCGACCTTCCCAGCGATGAAAATCAACGGTTCAGATCTAATCCGAGTTAAAGGGTTATACATAGGCTATAAATAGGCATCTTTTAGGGTTTTTCGGGGTCTTTCCTCTCCCTTGGAGGGTCTTTCTTCTCTCTTGGAGAGGGAGAACAGTTTCTTTTCTCTTTTTAACTTTTCTTTATAGATCTTTGGGAGGAAATCCATGGCGGAAGAGCTTCATCAACCTTCATCTATGGATCAAGCCCTAAAGATGAGTAGTTAACTTTTTACCATGAGATTCTTATGATGTAACTAAGATTTCTATTAGGGATTTCTTAGATCTAGGGCTTGTATACATTATTGATTGGCTTATTTGGATTGATTTCTATTTTCTTCGTACCTTGGTGTCGATTTCTTGCTGGATGTATGGATTGTTCTTGTTTGCACTTGATTCCGGATCTTGTGTATGCTAGGGCTTGGATTGGATTCATCCAAATAAGAGGACCATGCTAGTCCCATGGTATGTCGGATGAAATCTTCTTCGTGATTAGGGGTTGTATAGTGCTAGTCCCACTACGTTCTATCCCTAATCCTTCATACATCCTACCTTTGTAGTTTTGGCCATCAAGATGTTAAACTCATCTTGATCTCACACCTAAATCCATATCTGTAATACTATTTGCGATGAACTCATCCTAATAAGAGGGTTCATTAGCAGTGAACGTAACTAATCATTCGGTCACTGATAATTAGATAATTGTTCTTGCCAACAAGGAATCCTAAACAGAACTTGTTGAGTGATAAGGAGAACTAGCCATTTACTTATCAACTTTTAGAGAGCCATTAATCGTGTTTGCATGCCCTGATCTTAGGAAGACCTGGTAGAACCTTGGTTATTGATTAAGAATTCCCTGGTACCTTTTCTCTTATTTATAAATCCTTTAATATTAGTTTAATTTCAATTCTAAATCTTTTATCAACTTTTCGGTAGTAATGCTTAGATTGAGTTTAGTAGTTTAATTATTTTCCTACGCATTCCCTGTGGATTCGACTCGGACTCACTGCTCACTACCCCTAAAGTAGTTAGTTAGTAGTTTGATTATAAATTTGTAATTTTGAGTAGACTTGTTAAGGAACGACACTTTTCAAGTCTTATCACGACACTGTTGCGTTTCCCTCTTCCTTCTGTGTGTCGTAGTGTAGAACCCTACTGAGCTTAGTGCTCACACCTACCCGGGCTGCGTTTTGCAGGTGCAGGCGTCAGTTCTTCTTCTGTGGCCCCTACCGGGCAGTTGGTTGGCGGTGCGGCGGCGCCTGGTGGACTTTGAGAGGTGGCGATCTTTACTGCTTTTATACCTTTTGTTAGTTAGTCTCCTACGGGAGTAATGTTGTATTTGGATCTTCCCCTCTCCGAGGATATGTATATTAAACACTTTTTGGGTTTGAAATCTGTGGTTCGAGGTTTCATTAAATTAATGTCTTTTAATTGAGGGTGCTTTTGGTGAATTGTTAGGGAGACCAATAGGTTAGAGGGAATCCTCGCCTTCTTTTTCCGCGTTTCGTTAAGTTCCGGTTCACGTCTCCCGGCCCAGTTGGGCTTTCGTGGGTCGGGGCGCGACAATAATCATCTTTTTGACAATCTTTGGAGAAGGAAGGAGAAGATGGTGAGGATGCGGATGGTGACAACTTCCTATTCCAACCCAATGATTTTCATCCAAAAGATGAGTTGCTAATTCTTATATTTAAGAATATCATGAAACCCTAGTGTAGTTTTGATTTTCTTTAGTTTGATTCTTGTAAACTTTTTCTCAACATGATCTCATAAATATGGTTTTAATGATTAAAGATTTGATGGAACAGAGTTCCTTTGAAGTATTTTCAGTCGTATAAGCTTTCTGTGATTGTTTATATAGATTTATGAGATGGTTTTCATGTGATTTATGGTTTACTTTTGAGATATGCTATATTATGTTAGGACAGGTTGTGACAAGGTCATTAGGAGTAGTATAACTTAAAGCAATCGTAGGATTGAAGACAACCTATGCCAAGAAAGATAGGCTATGCCGTTAGGAACATAAATCTTATTTTAGGAATTCATGTGAGCTTGTAGTCATATGATCCATAATGTTGAGAGAAGGGAGCAAGATGATAACTAGAGAATATTAATAATGAAACTAGGGCAGATTGTGTAATTCCTAAGTAACTACTCCATTGATTCGAATTGATCAACCTTTTATTTCTTTTTTTTTATTAGTTTAGATAACTCTATTCTATATTTGATTCTTTTCTTTAGTTTTAGGGTTTTGAGAATTGATTTCAGTTTCCAACGTTTTCTCTGTGGATCGATTCCCGACTTCACCGCTATTCTGCCTAGTAGTGTAGTGAATGAATATAGATTATATATGGGTTAATATCATTTTGGTACCCTCTAGTTTCAAGAATTATCAATTTGGTCACCGTATTTTAAAACGTATCAAACCGAGGTCTGTAGTTATTAAAATTTCAATTTGATGCCAAGTATGGTAACGCCGTTTGCCGATTTAACGCCAAACCGGCCAGTGACCGGCTTTCTTGCCACGTCAGCAACCATATTTTATTCCCTCTCTAATCACTCTCCTATTCTCTCCCGTTCTCTTTTCATCTTCGCCGGAGATCCGATGTTGACATCGGGGGTTTGGGCGTCCACAAAGGCTGGCAATGTATTCGTCGGAGTCGGCGACGACGGAGGCGATGGTCGGCGTCGTTAGAGTCATGCAGAGTACGATGATGAAGGCCTTGGGTCGGTCTCTAGCCAGCGTCGGTCTCCAGCTAGCTTGAAAGCCACTTCCGGTGGCCTCCGTGGATCAAATAGAGTCGAGAGATCAGCTAGCAAACGATGCCGACCATCGCCTCCGTCGTCGCCGACTCCGACGAATACAAAGCAAAGAAGAAAGAGAAGAAGGTCAACATGCATGGGAGCTCTTTTCGTGTGCATGGATGGCTAGCTGGTTGTTGGAGAGCACGAGAAGATGATGGGGTGATGGAGATGTTCACGGCGACACCCACGTCGGCAGTCGGCCGAGGTTTAGAGGCAAACAAAGAAGAGCAAAGAAGAAAGGAGCAAGAAATGGGCAAAAAAAAACAGAGCAGGAAGAAAACAGAGGAAGAAGGAAGTGCCAAAAAAAAAAGAGAAAAGAAAGAAAGAAGAGAGACGAGCAACCGGTGACGGTGACGAACGAGAAGAGGAAGAGAGAGTGGAGAAAGACCGGGTTGGAGGAGGTCGGCGATGAGGTTGAGCTTGGGACTAACCGGCGAGTGGAAGCGGAGAGAGAGAGATGAGGGAGGGAGCTTGGGAAGAGGTAGCGGATGGGCTTGCAGGGTGGTGTTGGGGTCGCATAGGGAGGCGGGGGCGGTGTCCGGCGGCGAGGAGCTCGACGCCACGACTGGAGTCTGGTGACTTTGGAGGACCCTCTTCCTCATCCTCCCCCGAAGAAAAGATGAAGCCTTTGGAGGAACGTGATGGCGTAGCTCCACGGGGCGGCCCGTGACTCGACCTGGTCGAGGAGCTTCGTCTGCAGATCAGCATCTCCGCCAGTGACAGCCGTGACAAGCCCGTCGAAGGAGTGGTGGCTTGTCGTCAAGTACTTGAAGGCCTTGGGACCCAGCACGGCCGCCGCCATCGCCCGACCCTCCTCGCTCCATGTCCCCCCGCCGCCGCCATTGCCTAGCTCCACATCAGAGATTTCCTCTCCCTCTCTTCTCGGATCTCATCCTGGGATCTATAGATTTGGGGAAGGTGAGGTCACGTGGGAGATCGCGCAAAACCCTTTCTCCGGCGAAGATGAAAAGAGATCCGCAAAACCCTTTCTCGGATCTCATCCTGCTTGCTGATGTGGCAAGAAAACTGGTCAAAATTGACCAAAAAACTGGTCAAAATCACCTTCCTTGGCGGGAGATCGCGCAAAACCGGTCACTGGCTGGTTTGGAGTTAAATCGGCAAACGGCGTTACCATACTTGGCATCAAATTGAAATTTTGGTAACTACAGACCTCGGTTTGATACGTTTTAAAATATGGGGACCAAATTGATAATTCTTGAAACTAGAGGGTACCAAAATGATATTAACCCTAAATTTAATATTTGATTGAGTTTGCAATATTTTAACGACGCGTTCGCTACACATCAGAAGCCTTCCACACAACCAAGATTCCTCCCTTCCATCCAACAGAGGGAAGTAAGAAGGTCTGCCAGCTTCTGCCCAAATGTGTCGAGAGATCCTTAACTTGATCCTCAAACAACACTACCTCAAGAAGAAATAAGAAGTCAGCCTCCCTTTCTTTGAAGAGCCTTGAGCAAATCCTAGCAACACGGACCAGCCCAATCCCATGGCAATTTCACACTAGGTATCTGGACATTGATCACCATCAGTAAGGTTGTGCTCTGCAGCCATAGGATCATCAAGGCTAACCCTTTTCTTCTTTTTCGCTGCACCCTCCCCAATTTCAGCTTCAAACATACAGACATTGACCAAAGATGAAGTGCCCTCCAACCCAATCTCTCGCTGCACACCATCCATCTCCTCAATCGGGTCACCATCCTCCTCCTCGGCGTCATAATCATGGAGATCCACCGCTAGCGACTTAGAAGGGGCCTCATTGAGCAGTGCATCTGCAGAGCATTAATGATCCCTTTCTCATGCTCTTTAAAAAGCTTTTCCGGTTCAGGATCCCATGCTTCACTCACGTCCTCTGATCGGAACCCAAGGGGCACCACCAGTGGTCCTGGCCTGCTAAGCCTGCCCTTCTCCCAAACACACCATCCCACCTCCAATAGCAGGAGCTCCGCCAGCCATTCCTCTTGTAGATCTTCCTCATCGCAGAGAGCCCCAAAATGGTTGAAAACACCAGATCCAGGTCTCAACCAGCCTTTCTTCTCACCGGTCCGTGCTTTAATCTTATCCCCCACCCCTAGATGTGTTACTTCACGTGAGGACTCACCAGCCTTGGATACCCGCTGGGATGGAACCGGCAATCGAGCCTCCTTCCCCTTAGAAAACTACGCATGTGTTGCCTAAAATATGAAAGGACAACGGTTACCATAGTGTTGCCTAAAAGTTATATGCAACAATAACTAACTGTTGTCTATGAGAACTATCCGCAACAGTTTTGACCCCATTGTTTATCGATCGTTTCCGTAGATCACTTTTGTTGTAGTGACCATTTTGCTGAGACTAATGAAGTAAATATTGTAATTTGTTTTCTTTGACTTTCTCGAAAGTCGAAACCAATAAAAGTTTGGCATGAATAATATGCAAAACCCATCATGCGTGAAAACAAATATAGTCATAAAAATCGTAACTTCCAATCTAGATCTATTTAGAGTAATGATAAAGTCCAAACAAAGAAAAAATAGTCCTAATCCTTGTTGTTTAAGTACAAATACAAAACATTTGGATCACAAACAACTCAAATGGTTCCAATCCTCCAATTCCACATAAAAAACACTTAGATCTAGTGGGAGGATGAGAAAATACACAGATTGATTCCTCCAAAATATCTCTGAATTAGACTCTCAAGAGTTTAGTCTTAGAGGGAGAATTGGTTGGGAATAAATAGGCAGATGGTGGTCTCTACTCTTTGATACCATGGAAAACTACGCATGAAAGAGAGAGAGCATGAGGGAGTGAGGCAGAGAAGGTGGGAGAGGGCTAGGAGAGCATAAGAATGTGGGAGATCTCACATTCGATACCTTATTGATCTCACAATCTGACAGATGAGAACTCTGGTGGTGATGGTGGGTAGATGAGATCACAAACGGTAAGAGAGTCCAATTGGAGTTCCTCGCGAGTAAGCCCCATCGGGAGAGAGATGGGTTTTGATTAGGATGGGGGTTAGTGTTTTTAGTTTTTAGAAAAGGGAGAATTACCAATAAGTCTTTTATAAGATATCAACTTATCATTAGGTCTCTAAACTTATATTGGACTAAAATACCCTTATTATATTTATATGTATCCATACTCTTACCCCCGGTACCCATACTTATTTGTTATTCGCTGGGAAGAAAAGAGCAACAGTTAATTCTCAATGGTTCCAAGTTGACAAACTTTATCAATAGCATTAATATTCACATCAGTCATAAATGGACAACATCCAAAAATAAGTCACTTACCCCATAAAAGCATGTGTCCTTTCCATAGACATCTAAAACCTCCCTATAAAGTAAGTGCACAAAAAGTTGAATGAGGTTGTTTCTTCATCGCTGTGCTAACATGCAATATCATACAATATTGTACAAACTACAACAAGACTTTGGTTTCTTTCTAGCTGCATTCCTCGGTTATAATGGAGATTCCAACAATTGCAACCAAGGCAACTCAATGATGTTATCATCATCTCATCCTCAAGTCAAAGCAAAATGATGTTACTACCCTGCAATGCATGCAAGAATTAGCACGATTCTTATTATATTAATTAGTGTAATGGAAAGTAACTACCAACTCGAAAGTTACTACCAACAGAAAGTAATACCAATTTTGATAGTTACTTTCCACAATGATGTTGGTGGTAGTTACTTTCCACAATTTTGGTGGTAGTTACTTTTTATAATTTTGGTAGTTACTTTTCATAATATTGGTGGTAGTTACTTTCCATAATGATGTTGGTGGTTGTTACTTTCCACAATGATATTGGTGGTAGTTACTTTCCACAATTTTAGTGGTATTTACTTTCCACAATTTTGGTAGTTACTTTCCACAATGCTGGTAATTACTTTCCACAATACTGGTAGTTACGTTCCATAATTTTGGTAGTTACTTTTCACAATTTTGATTGTGGTTACTTTCCACAATGCTGGTAGTTACTTTCCACAATACTGGTAGTTACTTTCCATAATTTTGGTAGTTACTTTTCACAATTTTGATGGTGGTTACTTTCCACAATGCTGGTAGTTACTTTCCATAATTTTGGTAGTTACTTTCCATAATTTTGGTAGTTAGTTTCTATAATTTTGGTACTTACTTTTCACAATTTTGGTAGCTACTTTCAGCTACTTTTCATAATTTTGGTAGTTACTTTCCATAATTTTGGTAGATACTTTGTACAATTTTGGTGGTAGTTACTTTCCATAATTTTGGTAGTTACTTTCCACAATGCTGGTAGTTATTTTTCATAATTTTGGTAGTTACTTTCCATAATTTTGGTGGTAGTTACTTTCCATAATTTTAGTAGTTACTTTCCACAATTTTGGTGGTAGTTACTTTCCATAATTTTGGTGGTAGTTACTTTCCATAACTTTTATAAATTTATCATGAAAATAATTGAAATTCTAACTGGACATCCAATCAAACAACCTGGCTGTGGACTGGACTCGTATGATCCATGATCTATATTCCTACTAGAGTTCCTATCATCATGTTACATCCATCTTTGCCCATAGAATCTTAACAAATAATAGGGCGTTTACTCACAAAAGTCGCCCAAAATTAGGCAGCCGACAAGACAACCAAGACCAAGAGCGAGTGCGTCTCCTTCACCAAGAGTTCTTCGCCGGCTTCTCTAGCAACGCCGAGAGGTACATCTCCCCGAGCTCCGGCCCCCGGTCGAGCTTCCTCCCCACCTCCCACCTCACCATCCCAAACCCAACGCTCTCCAATACCCCCACGTACTCCTCCATCTGCCCCTCCACGAAGAAGAAGTGATCCAACCAGAACAGTCCTCCGGGCCTCAGCACCCTGTAGACGTCGAAGAGGATGAAGTGGAGCAGCCTCGTGGGGATCCAGTTGCTGAGTACGTGCATCGAGTGGACGATGTCCAGGGTGTTGTCGAAGAAGGGGAGCCTCTGGGACACGGTGATGTAGAGAGGGATCACTCCCCTGGCGGCGATGAAGCTGTTGAAGGGGCCGTTTAGGTTCATGGAGGTGGTCACGATGGTGACGTTGCGTTCCCTCATCCGCACCGCGAAGGTGCCGGATCCGCCGCCGATGTCGAGGCCGATGCGGATCGTGCTGGGGGGTTTGGAGGAGAGGACCTGATCGATGGTGAAATCGAGGGGGTTTGGGGATGGGGTCACCCACCGAAATTTCTCGCGGCCGGCGAGGTCGAAGCAGTCCTTGCAGTCGTCGAAGCCCCTCTGGTGTTTCCGATTGACGAGGCAGGAGAAGTTCTTGCAGGAGTAGGCGGACCAATGGACGGAGGAGTCCGGGGGGAGGGACCAGAGGGAGGAGGGGAGAGGGGCGGGGGAGGGGAAGTCGGGAGGGGAGGGGGGGCGGCAGCCGCGGCGGGGGAGGGGCTCGCAGCCGCGGAGGAGGAGGCGCTGGGCGAGGGGCTCGTCGTCGGGGCAGGAGCCGTTGACGGGGTAGGAGGAGTAGTATATCCATTACGAAGGGGTATTTTAGTCCGTAATAATATATCATAACTAATGAAACAGGACTAAACGAGTTAATGTCTTATAATCAAGACTATACGGTAAAATTAGTCTCTCAACGAGACTAATCGGTAATTAAGCCTTTAGAAAAGGGTGAAAACCTTATAACAACGTTCTCATATTTCCTAAAATACACGGTTTTCATTTTCTGAAAACATTTTCAATAACCTACAAATCAAACTGGTTTTTAACTCCGTTTTCTATTTTCACGAAAATAAGTTCATTAATCGAGACTTAGGAATCGTTCGCTGAGTTCTGCTTCTTGCACGTAAGCCTATCGAAGTTCGGGCAGGTCTCGTGTTTTTACTAGTTGAGTGGGCTGGTATTTGAATATGTTCTAGAGGTTTCCACACTCATAGAAGATAGGCAGGTTGGATATCCCAAGATCGACAGTGGTCAACTAAAGAAGTTGTCTAGCTGAGGTTTAGGTGTCTAGAGCAGAATATTGCTAATCCATGTGCACCTTTCGAAGTTTGGCCAATGTATCTGTGAGTTACTGGAGGACAGATTAGGATGCACTGGTCATCTATCCAGTTGAGTGGGCTAGGACTATGACTCATTAACAAGGATTCTCGCACTCTCAACAATCTCTCATGCATGGAAGTTCTTGTAACATGCAATGATTAGTTTGAATGAAAAAGAGATTGGTTTTACTTGAAGTGTTGTTTTTTTTTCTCTATTGAGTTTAGACTCACCCTTGTATGAGTTGCCTTATACATAGATTCAAAAGGATAGGAGGTTTGAGATCCATTCATTCCAGGAGGTAGCTACTGAGCTTTCATCTACTAGATGTTATCTTTTTGTTGTATTTTATTGGCTCCCATTACTAGGTGTTTGGAAATCGAGGGTGACAACTTGATATAGTCCCGCATAAAAGCCGATGAACAAGAATAAATTAAGCAATTTTTTAAAAATTTGATATGTACACGACTTTATTCTAAACAAATTATAATAATTAGCACGTGCTTAACATTTGAATACTTAATTAACTATAACTATATATATTGACATTTGACGAGCTCATATACATGAATATTCTACTCGCTCTCTCATTGCCAACTAATAATTCTTAGATATTGATGTTTCTCTTCTCTGCCATTAGCTGTTAATTGTCATATGTCTATGAGTGACAATAAATTAAAAGGGTAAAATATGCATTATTGTCGTGCTGTTTAGATCAAGTTTCAAATACGACCCTATGACTTTAAAAAGTGCAAATAAGGCCCTCATATGACAAATCTTTTCGGATGGACGGGACAGAAGGGTCACGAGTCATCATGTGATTAGGGCATAATTTGCACTTTTGAAAGTTGGGGCTATTATTTGAAACTTGATACAAGCTTCATGGTATTACGGTATATCTTTTATTCCTCATGGGGCGTTTGTTTTGCGAGATTAGGATCGCGATAGGAGAACTACTCCCGTTGACCTAGCTAAGCCGATGTTTGGCACATATTTTGAAGATGAGAGTGGTAATCTTGTTGGGAGTTCATATCCCATATACATCGAATTAAATAATCCCATGACGGGGTGGGATATCTTCTCCTAGCAGGTAGATGAAAGGTTGGATTTGAGTGCAATATTTTTAATTACCATTCATTCATAATTAGATAGCTATTTTATGTACAAAAGGGCAAAATTATATTTTTACATATTCCTTATAACTGTTTTCAATTTCTAATATAGTTACCAAATACATGAGAAGATGTTAATCAGGAGAACATATCTACGAGATGTTACCTCGAGAGATATTTTCCAGAATATCTCATTAGAGAATATCTTGATCCCCAAGAGAACATCTTCCGAGAGATTATATATTATGTTATTCTACCCGGTGAAACAAACACACCCTTACATTAAGGGGAATGTGTCTCGTGATACCACATAACCTATTTTCCATCAAACTTGTTGATGGCACCAGGGGCCTAAATTGAAAAAGAGTTATAGCGTGAGACATATTTATAACTTTTTTCTTGTTTGGTGTGGGGTTAAGTTATCCTCAAACAAAATGAGGTTAACGAAATAGGGATGAAGGTGGGTTAAGATGGGCCATCCAAAAAAATGGAGATATTACTTATTCTATCCCCATTTAACTCCACTCTGGTTTGTATCCTCAATTTTATTTCTTTATTAAAAAAAATATTTTAGTCTAACTTTACTCATTATCTTAACTTTTCTAACATCAAAATCTCTCCAAAACGGCCCAAGCGTGAAACCATATTTAAAATTTGACCTAACCTTCAAGTTCAGGGTAGTGAACTAGTGAAGTATCGTGCACCATCGCACGTACCTATGCCTGGCCGCCTGCAAAATAATTTGCCGGCCATGCAATACCACGTACGATAGGAACTTCGATATCCACACGCTCATCTTTCGGTGCTCCACTCCCACCACTTCCTAACAAGCCCTCCCTCATTTATATCCCTCCCGGCGGCCCCACAGTCGCGTTCTCTTCATTAAAAACATGGGGGTACGAGTAGCCATATAATCCTTATCCCTTACTTGTCTCCTATATCTGCTCAAAAATATCCAATGCCTAGAAGGCGGAACCCACGCCGGCATGCGTAGATAACGTCACCTTGCTGGAGAAAACCGACGTGATTCGTTCGCTTCACCCACGGTGACCATATGCTGCCTGAACCGACCACACCCAGCACCGGCGTGGTACGAAAGCGATCGGTACGGAGTGTGGCGGTGAGGATAAGTGGCGGTGACCACACCAGCTTCCGGAAAGCGGCGAGGAGGAGCGACGCCAGACACAGGCGGAAACATCGTCGCGCGTTTTATTTATTCACGACGCATTGGGTGACACCCACACAAGGACCACTTTCGTTATCCTAAATCGTATACGTGGAGGAAGAGCGTTAATCCTAGTTAACCACTACAGCCAATAGACAGCAGCCACGTATTGGTTTAATGTTGTCTATTGGTAGCCTAGGGGGAGAGGATCGCGTATATTTAAATCATCGGGGTATATTAATTCACGTTTTCCCTAAAACGGTTTTGCTTCTCTTTTCTCCCACTCCTCTCTCCCTCTCCCTCGATCCCTTCTCCCCCGGCTCCTGAACCCAATCCGCCTCTCCTCCACCTCCGTCTTAGGGTTAGGGTTTCGCTATTCTCCTCCGACCGCGCGTGAGCGTGCTAAATGGCGTCGGTGTCGGCCGCCGGCGCCGCCTCAGTCGCGGCGGCGGCGGCGGCCGCCAGGATCTGCTACAACGTCCACTGCAAGGATCCCAAGGCGGAGCCGCCTGCACGGCGGAAAGGGTGGCGCCTCCGGTCTGGAGAAGTCGCGGAGCTGTGTGATCGATGCTGGTGCGTATCCTGAAATAGTCGATCGCTCGATGCGGGTCTGTTTCAGTCCTCGACTAGTCATCGCGAGATTTTAGCGGGTCGATCTCGTCGAGATTTCTCTTCGATTTGGCTCGGCTGCATGGACTGGAGTTCGTTATTTGCATGCATGCGCCGTCTTCGAGGCTTTTTGATTATCTGCGGATCGTTTTTTACGTAATTAATGCTCGATTCAGAGTGTTTAAGTTTATATAGTCTGTGATTGCGATTCGAGTGTGTGATACGTTAATTGTGAGTTCTTGAGATGGATCTCATGATGGTTTAATTACTGCTTTTGAACTAATCTTTGACTTTTTGGGACTTACGTAGACTTGGTATTGGAGAAAGGAATTTATGCCGCAAGGGTTTACGTTTAAGATTCATGTTATCATGTTTTGAGTTCTTCTGATTGTTTTGTCTCGCGTGTTTGCTTATTAGCTCCGCTTACGAACAAGGGACGTTCTGCGAGACATTTCATTCGAAAGACCATGGCTGGAGAAACTGTGAGACGTGTAGGAAGGTGAGGATAAGCATTCAGACATCGTACATGCTGGCCAATTTTGGTGTGGGTTATGTTTTTTCAGGTTAAACATTCTTTATTGTGAAAATTTGTGCAGCGGCTGCACTGTGGATGTGTGGTTTCGGTACATACTTATGTTCTTCTGGATGCTGGAGGGGTTGATTGCGTGGCTTGTGCAAGAAAATCTCTCATCACAGTAAGAAGGAAGTCTATTGATTTTTGGTCTCTCGTACTGCTTATTTCAAGGTCTGACACATGTTACTGCCGAGGCATTAAAGTACTTGGGGTGTATTTGACAGCCTTGCATCTGTTTAATAACAGAGGAGGCAGCAGGATGCAAAGTGAGGGCTAAAATTCTGTGTTAGCCAATGTTTGTCCGGATCTTGTATAGTGATCACAATGGCCCATTGTGATACATTGACAGATGTATATGAGAACTACAAGATTTTTAAGTTCTTGTTCTTCATAAATAGGTATGATGCGGCGTTCTTGTCAATCCTAGGGCTAAATAAAGGATAGAGGCCCAGAAAAGATGTTACTGTATATGTGATATCTAATTATGACTAATTTAATGTGAAACTTTCTGCTTCTGGTTGGTTTGTGAATTCTTTTTAGATACAATAACTTAAAATTAAAGCATTCATGGTCTTCGATTAGTATCCATATGGTCAAAGAGCTAGAGTATATGTGTTTCTCCAGAGGATTTGAAATCCTTCCTCTTTTTCCTCTAGGCCACTTTGGGTGGAATTCTCCAGTCAAGTGTATTCTCTTGTCATTCATATTGTGTAATGACATGCTAAAGTTCTTGGAAGTCATAAACATTAAGAAGTTTCTTGGATCTTGGTATTCCAACATTCCAATCTCTTCATGATTCAGGTTCATGTCAAAACGTAGTACTTATGCTCAAAGGATACATCTATTATATGTTCTTTTGTAAGTGTGCTTCTTTTCTACATTCTAAAGTAGGTTTATGTCTTTATGGTTGTCTTTATGTAGAGCTTTGTTGGTTACCTTAAGGTTGTATCTCTTGAAACATATCTCATTCATTATTCGTAGTCTCTTAAACATGGGGACACTACTTTTTACCTTTCAGCTCCATCTGATGACCAGTTTTTTTTTTTATTAAGTCAGAATGTGTTCCAACTATATGATACTCATGTTCTTGTCTGTGCAATGGATCTAGGGAATCAGTTTTGCAAGATTTTGGAGTTGTAATTTCTTGGTAGATAGTGATCACCAATAGTGCCAGTTCTTTGTTTGTATGAGTAGCTTTTAGAAATACTAGTCTTATTCTGCCAGTCGGCATGGTCCTTGCTGACATATGAGTGGTAAAGTACTGGTGCGATACCAATTTCTGGCACGGGATCTGTCCAGAGTACGTTTTTTCTCTCGAAGAAGCTTTGTGCCATTGGCACAGGTTTGTGCTGAGTATCTACATGGTACATATCATCAGCATGTATCATGCTGGTCAAAGAATGGCAGGACACATGCCATCGGCACGACAATCCTTCATATTAATTGCTCATTCACATTTCTCTAAGACCTATTTGGCACATGTTTAAGTGGATTATGCGGAGATTATATGAGAATATCCTAGTTGGTCCTTGTGTCTTCTAGTGAACTGCAATGCAAGCTGCATGGATGTATATGGGCTTGTTTAGGTGAATCTACCCCGATTTGGTTCTACATGGCAATAACATACACAATATAAACTTAAAAGAAATGTTAGTCTTAACTATGTTAGGATAACTTATAAGCACCATGTTGTTTTATGTACATCCTGTTTCATATAGTGTCTAGTATTTACAATTTCCTACTGCGTATAGTATATAAGTACTTTGTAGCATAATCAAGTTGACTTCTAGGGCTATTTGGTTGTTTGTTCTTTGTTTAACTAGCATAGTCCAATACATGCAATAACGAGCAAAATTCTAGGTTGGTTAAAATGTGGTGTTTGATGAATCCAAGATGGAGATTTTATCCTGACCAGACCTAAATATCATTGGGTTTGTCAAGTATCAAGGCTAATTCTTAGCGTGGGCTGACCCATTTGTATCAAATGCCAAAGCCATGGCTCTGACTTGTAACGAGGTTCTATTCAAACTTGCTGTATTCGCGTGAAGTGAGTCTTTGAGAGGATCCTAGATAATAGTTTCAGATTGACATAATTGACAAGTTTATTGGATTGGTGCAGTATCTCGTTAATTTCCCTAGTCACCTCAAAAGATCTTATGCCATTGCTAAATTAATGCTTGCCTAACATAAATGGGATTTTGGAAGAATCGAAGCTTTCTGCCAAAAGCTCCTTATTTTCTGTCGTCTCTACGGAGCTTTAAATATGGGAATCCATGAGTAGATCATCAGTCCACTTAGTTTCGAAGGGACGAATGAATAACATCCATTATTTTTGTATTCTTAATTCTTCGGTTTGTGATACTATTTCACTACTGCATCATGTCACGACATTAGATTTTACTCTTTCAAGGAACTTATTGGACTGTTGAAGATTCGGTGTTGAACATGTTTAATCTCATTCTTCTCGATATTCCTCTTTTATTTGATCCTGTTTCTAATTTTCCATTGACTGCTTTAGTTATTAATATCTTATATTTTTTTAGACTCCAAATCAAATGTTCCTTCCATCACAAGCGCCTGAGAGGGCCAAAGAAGTACCTGCTAAAAGCTGGAGTCAAATGAGTAGTCCTTATCCAGGACAGTGGCGTCAAGTACCCAGGATATGGAATTTGGCCAGTTCACAGTCTGAACTACAAAGGCGGATATCCTATGAATTTGAAAGACCTAATGGTGCTGAAAAATTGTTTTCTGGCATGCGCTCCCCAATTTCGGCTCAGGACAAAAAAACTGAAACTTTGGCTGAAAAAGCAGCATCTAGCAGCGCAAACCATGCAGTGCGTGGAAGACATACAAATGGAAACACTGGTTTGGACTCAATTTCTGCTTTAAATGGATCTCATAAGGAAGATGTGATTGCAGATATAATGCAAGATTCCAGTCACCTTGCAGGAGAAATTGATCCCATGTCAGGAAAAAAAGGAGTCCTACCAGTTGCAGCCTCTTCTTCTGGTGTTAGTGTTGAGGCATATCACACCTCTCGTGTTACTACTTCCTTGCAGCCTTCTATTGCAAAGGATGAGTCTTCATCTCCACTTCTTGGCTTGGCTGCATCATATCCATTACCCCTTGATCCTAATGACTCTTCGAGGGCTTCAACCTCTCAGCTAAATGGACAAACAATTCCCCCTCCTTTGGCAAAGCAATTTTATCCTCAAAATGTTGGTGAGACGAGCACCGAATTTCAAGCTCAAGTGCGCAATGGCAGGCCTAAAATGGATATCCGGGGCCGTAATAGCCTGCTTTCTCGCTATTTGCCTAGGATAACTGATCAAGAGCTACAACAAATTTCTGGAGAGTATCCTTTAGATTGTTAATAAGTTTCATTTTGAACCATAGTATATTTAACATGTTGCTTTTACTAAAAGGTACGAGAGTGAAGAGATGTTTATCCTATTCTCAAATGTACTTGGCCTTAACATTTATTTTAGTTCAAACTCTGTGGTCACACCTTTGTTCGAGAAGATTTTAAGTGCTAGTGATGCTGGCCGGATTGGACGTTTGGTGCTTCCAAAGAAATGTGCTGAGGTGAGTAAAATATCTGGTTGTATATGATCTATTTTCTGGCTGGTTTGCCAAAGATTCTAGAAATTTTCTTAATACAATTATAGTTATGTGGTCATGTGCTTGGGCATATACCAGTTCGCCATCAATCTCAATAATGGGAATATGCAAGCTGCCCATAAATTTCAAAGTAGATTCAAAGTTTGTGCCAACTGACATGACAATCTCTGCGTATGGATTATTTTATTATTCAGCTTACATTTTCAAATACAATGGAGTGTACCATAAAGAGTTCTCTGTTATCCCTGGTTAACTAGAACCTTTTTGACAAGTTTCCTCTTTTTGATATGAAAGCAAGATGGATGTAATAGATCGTTGATTTTTTACTATGAAACTACAAGTTCACCAATTGTTCGACATGATCTAGTTTAATTTTATGGCCAAACCATTGGACGCTACATTGTGGAACCTAATAGTATTATATACTCTTGGTTAGCTAAAGCTATGCTCACAGCACATTTGGCGTACATGTAATTGCTCTCATGAGATCTCAACAAAATGGCTGTTGTAAAATCGGTTTCTGTCACAGGCATACTTCCCCTCGATTTCTCAGCCTGAAGGTCTTCCTCTGAAGGTTCAGGATGCAAGAGGAAAGGATTGGGTATTTCAGTTCCGTTTTTGGCCAAATAATAACAGCAGGATGTATGTTCTAGAGGGGGTGACACCTTGCATTCAGTCAATGCAATTGCAAGCAGGTGACACAGGTACCTTCCCATCTTCCATGGGTGACACCTGGCATCTCTTCTTATTGGCTCTTTCTTGCTTCTGTCCAGTGTTCCTATTCAAAAAGTCTCAGTTAAATATGCTAATTAAACTGACAAAGACGCAAGACCTTGAATGAGTACATGGTAAATGTTTTTGATTATTTTCCTTCTTATCATTGATTTTGTTATTGTTTTCACGCATTTGGGACATTGGCTAGCGTTTGAATACTGTAGAAATACATGCCAAGTCGTGCCAGATAAATTGAACTCGTCATGGGTCCAAAGGCTTCACTATATCTTTTACGGTAGCTTTTAAAAAAGCAGCTTATAAGAGATTGAATATGTTTTTTTTTTTTAATTACTACTATGTTTTTGGCTTGCCTATGGTTGTTGGTTAGAATATATTATGGTTACAGTATTCATGTTGTTGATTCCACTGATTTTTCTAATCTAAAGTTTTTAAAGTGATTAGACTAGGAGATAACTAAGATTTTATTTTTCTTTATTCTGCTCTCCAAAGAGCTATTTTTTTATTATAAAAATATCACTGTTCTACCTTTTGTTATATGCGTACTGAAATTTAAGACTGATTTGAACAATCTATGTGGATACTAAATTTGTTCATTTCATTTGTTTCGTTTTTTTATGATTGGTCTTGTTATGTGTGATAAGTCAGGCTGTTTGGACAGCCAGACTGAACACAATTCCTATCTGTCTTCCTATCACGTGCAAGTAACTATCGAGGAAAATTAGTTGGGTAGGGGGCTGGATTAGATGGATAAACAAAAGCATGCTTGATGTCAAATTATGTACATATTTCTAACCTATATATGCATAGAGATACTTCTTGTGTGTTATGAGAGTTGTGATTTGATTTTGCAGTTACATTTAGTCGCCTAGATCCAGAAGGAAAGTTGCTTATGGGATTCAGAAAGACTTTGCAAGAACAGGTTTTTAATCATAAACCAGAACTATTTGGCTTCCTTTTGTTTATGAATAAAATGAGTCTGTGATATTATCAACATTGTTGTCCTGACCAGCGGTTTTGTGCTTTTGTTATTGGTGTCAATTAGGTCAAAAGTTTAATAACGTGTCATCTTATTTTTTATTTTGTTTGCTTTCTAATGTTGTTTTTCATATTGGTTAGTGTTTTTTTATATTGGTTTTTTTCCATAATACTTAGATGCTTGAGGTTGGCTGCATATTCACGTGCAATACTTCTAGTGTGGATGTACTACTTTTTGTTTACTATTCTCTATCTGTTAGAAAAAGGTAAAATGCATTGTTGCCACATCGATAGATTCTTAACCGCTGAATTTATAGGCAACTTCACCTTCAATCATGAGGGATGCAGATAAGTCAATTCTACAGCTAATTGTATTTTGTATTTTCAATTACTGTTTTGTTTGTTTAGTGACTTAACTAGGTTCCTCTATGTCTTTGGTGTGTTGAGCTTTGATATAGGTGAAATGCAAAATGGCCATCTATGTGAATATGAGAAGCATAGCAGCAATTGCTGATAACTATTGGTCAGAGCTCAGCCGTAAAAGTTTCTAGTCCTGAACTAATACATGTGTACTTTTCTTCTCATTGACAGGAAGGTCAAGCTGTCAAAGGTGGAAATTGTCCCTCAGATGTAAATAATCAGAGCAGTACTCCTACGGAATCTGTTACAACTACCCCTCGACCTCTAAACACACAAGCAAAAAGCCCAACTAACGCAGAAGATCTGGCTGCTGGAACTAAAGCTACATTTATACAGAAAGATGGTTCCACTAGGCCTTCCCCTTCCTCAAATAAAAGGAAAGGTAGCGCTCTCGGTTCAAAGAGTAAGCGGTTACGGATAGAAAATGAGGACTCAGTTGAGTTAAAGCTAACATGGGAAGAGGCTCAAGAGCTGCTTCGGCCGCCTCCTAATCAGAAATGTAGTGTTGTTGTCATTGAAGGCAATGAAATTGAAGAATATGAGGTAAGCAAAGACCGGCCATAACCATTAGACCATCGCGAGCAGTTGAATAGTTTTAGTTTAGCTAGTTGTTGATTCCGTTTTTGTTTTCGAATTAGTTGATTGTATTTAAGTCTGCTTTGGAAGGTCCATGTGCAAAACTATTTTAAAACACTTGTGCAAAAGCACATATGTGTCTATTGCCGTGAGGTCTGTCATCCTAGTTTGGTGATGCTTGTTTGGTATGAATCTAGATCCTTTCAGAAATGAGACCAAGTGCTCTTTTTATCAACTAGACAAACATTGTTTCTGTCTTTATGTGTAGCTTCACACTTAATATGGAAAAATAAGTTATGCGTAGCTTCCCACTTAATAGAAGCCAGATTGTTGGATTCATGTGAATGTTGTGAGATTTGTTGTATATTTAAAAATGATATTTCACAATATAACTCGTATCATGTCCTCCTTCTCTTATTGGAACCTTCTTTTGCATTTTTTTTGTCATTATATACGTGTTAACAACACAAAAGGATATTTTATTGATGGAACGAGATTGTTAATGAGAGCATATATTGCAGAACTCTGCTTTATTTCTTGCACTGCTAACATAGTCTTTCTAAACAGGAAGCACCAGTGCTGGGAAAGCCTACACTTTTTGTCACAAATCAGTCTGGGTAAGCTCTCTTTATAGCCTAAAGCATCTGCTGTATCATTCATCAGAGTTAGATTGCATGTGGACTATTTTTTTAGCCTTCTGAACCTCCTATTAACGATTCTTCCTTGATAATCTCAGCTGGATAGACGTGTGAATCTGGCTTATAAAGTATCTATTGCCTCCTCTTCGTTTACTTGGTTAATGTAGGAAATCTTGCATGGGCCCTAGAATGAAACTTTGGCTATTCTAGTAGCATTAAATGTCTACCAATGCCAAATGACGCACATGATTACTCTCTCTTCTTTTTGGTTTTTGGAATGTGCGATCTTCACTGTGTGAGCTTTTTGAATTTTAAGCCTTGTTTAAGAAACTTCGTATACCAGTTAAAAAGTGACTTTAGCTTCTAGTGATTTTAAGTGACGTATGTATTCAACTTCTTGCATTATTCCATATTTTGTTATGGGAATCTATTCCAATATGCTAATACAATGCTGACTTTATTTTTAACCAATGACAGTGAGAACCATCAGTGGGTTCAATGTGAGGATTGTTTTAAGTGGCGCAAGTTGCCGACAGATGCATTGCTGCCTTTTAGATGGACCTGTTCTAACAATAAATGGGATCATGAGAGGTAATTGTATTTTTTTTCAACTCTCCAAGAGAAATGGTAGATATCCAATAGTTAAAAATAGTTTCGTCCATTTGGACATGGTTTATATGCAATTTGCGTTTGATGCATGCCTCATGGATGGACACTGTTTCCTATGACCTACCATTCACTTTCCTTTGCATTCAACGAATGTTCAATTCTACTGGGAGAGGGCCACTTCCCTGTGGCTTGAGCAGCCTAGGTTTTGCAACCAACAAGACATGGGCTCTATGACAAAGTACTACTGCTCCACAAAACCTGTGCACTTTCAAAATTTATTTGTGAAAGCATGTTATTGACTTCTAGCTAGAACTGTTCCATTGGATATCCTTGCAGTGAAATCCGAATTAGTTCAATAGTTTGAAATTGCGATGTTGGTCTTTTTCTACACAATACATTAGCTATATCTTTCTGCTTGCTCAGGTCTTCATGCCAATCACCTGAAGAATTAACCAAGGAGCAGCTTGCTGATTTGCTCCCTGCTACCAGTGGTATGAGCAGCTCTTACTATCACCGTTTTAGTGGCTTACTATGGTGAATGTCATTTAACACATTTGGTTGATTCATAGCTCCATTTTATTTATTATTGCACGATGAGACTATTTAATCTGTCAATAAACCATGATGTAGCGGTGCACTCTCTCCTTGTTCATTGTGGTTGTATTTTGTAGTTGGTGTGGGTTTAGGTGTAATGTTTTAATTTCTTCTTGAAGGGCCATTCACTTTTGTCTTGATTTGATTTTTGCATTCAGCATGAAAGATTTGCTTCTGCGGTAGTTTAATTTCAGGGTTTATCTGAATTTGGAAGTTATAACTTATAACTTAGTAGGTGTTGACCAATTTGGGCCCAACCACCCACAGCACAGCACACACATACCCATCATTTCATCCGTCTTTATTTTATGAACTGTATGTGTTTCAAACAAAATTGATGCTATCAGCGATGCTTCTGCAATCTTGACAAAAATCAGTCTGAATAATGCAAATTATTGAATCCACAAAATGAAGAAATTTTACAACTTCAGAGAAATCTGGGACACGTATGATGCTGTATGTCCTAGAAAAGTTGCATGCGATAGAATATATGTATTCATGTTGTATCTTTCAACATATGTTTCTGCCTTTCCGGTGTATAACTGTAGGATTGCAGAATTGGGATACAAACTACATATATCGGTCATATTGTGTAGATATTTCAAACCTATTAATATGGTTAGACACCATGAGTTCCCAGATGAAAACTTTCAGAGAGATGGGACAATTATGATGGTGTATGTCCGAGAAAACTTGTTTGTGATGGAATGTGTGTATCCAGGTTGTATCTTTAGACACATTTTTTCGGTTTATGAGTGTAGGATGGGAAAGTTGAGATGCATGCCACTATGCTACATACGGGTCAGGTTGTGTATATATTTAAACTTATAAATGTTTATACACTATGTGGGTGTCAACATAGTTTGGAACATGAACACATTTAAATCTGTGAATGCAAATATATGCCCATGCGCTTGTTGTTGCTATATCTAGGATTGTCGAAATTGTGTCCCACACTGGAAATTTAACATAGGATGTCCATGATTACGGCCACAGCCACTATAAAAGTTCTCTGTGCACACATACATCTGTTTGCATATGCACTAGTGCGTGTTTGTGCATGCCCTTCTGTATGACCTCAGTTGGTCAATGATGTTGTCACCTATTCTTTTTCGATTGAGCTCCTGTAATAATCGCTTTTTTTTCGCCAATGGGCAGGTGCATCCAGGAGGTGCAAAGCCAAAGTGGAGAATGGCACTGTCGAAGTGTCTGATGGGCTTGACACACTTGCCAACCTGGCCATTCTTGGTGAGGCGGAGGCCCTCCCCTCTTCCTCCCAGCCCACCACAAAGCACCCACGCCACCGACCTGGCTGCTCGTGCATTGTCTGCATCCAGCCCCCAAGTGGCAAGGGCCCTAAGCACAAGCAGACTTGTACATGCAACGTCTGCCTCACAGTGAAACGCCGCTTCCGAACCCTCATGCTTCGGCGTGAAAGGCGGCAGTCGGAGAAGGAAGCAGAGACAGCTCGCAAGCAGCAGCACCAACTACAGCAGCTTGTCCAATCACCCGATATTTTGGCACAGGGAGGGAGTGATTTTGCGCTAGCAGCTGGGAATATCTTTAGTGGTGCACCTCAGAATGGTATGAGTATGATAACTAATGATGGAGTCGTCATTGAAGAATCTGAAAGAAAGAATTCGACTACATCTCCTATCAAGGCTCCCCGGATCGATTTGAACATCCAGCCGGAGCGTGAAGAGGATACAGGGCAACCCAGAAGTCTAATTATCACGTCCAACTCTGTGACCTGGCTACCTAGAGTGGAAACCAAACGTGAGGCTGCAGAGTAGGAAGTGTGTGATAAGACAGTTACATTTCATATTCTGCTGTCCAGCTATGCTGGCTGGGTGCTGTGGGTCATCGAATTCAGAGGCAAAGTCTGTCCCTATCTCCAGCTGCTGACCCAGGAACCATGATGAGGGGCATCATATGGCTCCTTAAACCTTTTCCACCATCCTTAAATGCTTTGTATAGTATGCCGTCAGATCCAATACCTAAACCTAGTGTTGTTTGTGCCCTTTTGTTCATATCAGAAAGGATGGAAGCCATCTCAGGTATGTACTAGGAATTTGCTTCAGGTCGAGAGGCAAGTGATTTCCATTTGAATCACAAATTCTGGTTGCAATAGTGGATGTTATACACTGTCACCTGTATGACATGGAATTGCAATTTTGAAAGTAAGAAGTAAAGAAATTATTGTTCTAGCACTCGGATTTTGTAATGTATAAAGTTCGGAAAAGTCAGCGCATGGAAGGGGTTGGTCAACATTCCCTTCGACAGAAGCTGAATTATAGCATAAATTACGGTTCATTTCTGGTTTTTATCTTAACTAGAATATTCAAAATATCCAGATACACGTGTTCGTCTAGGTATTTTCCCATTCAACACAGTTAATGACAGTTTCCATCTATCGGAGTTGGATGATTTGGAGATTAGGGCTGCAAAATGTTTTGGAGGGATGCAGCCTGAGCTTGATGGTGTGCTGAAATTATGATTCAGAAGCTTGCACCTTAAACTCTTACAGATTCTTGCAGTTGTCCTACTGAGCAGGGGAGCTGCTGGAATCTGATAAGTCTGTTCGGTTACAGGAAGGTGGAGGCGGAAATGAGCACACTTCCAAAAACTGGATGGTACAAGGTTCCTAATTCACTTTCTCTGAAAAGGAGTTATTTCTTTTGCCATTTATAAGCGCTTCTGCATTGTCTCGTGACTCTCGTCCACCACAAATCCAAGATTTTTACTTTCGCAGCGCAAGCAAAATGAGTGCTAGGAAAATAAGACTTTCCTAAAACTCACTAAATTCTCTCCAATTTTCTGTAACCAAACAGCTTCTGAAGTCACCCTCAACACATTGGTTTTCATCTACCCAAAACATTTTACAAGCTGTACAATCTGTACAGAATACATCATTAGTTTCCATAAACTAAAATGTTCTTCAAGAGCATCTTGTGCGGCAATAAATATGCCTCGTGGTTCTTAAAGTTGTATCGGATTGCTATACACAGAAGCAAGATAATACACCATAAATGCTTTAAAAATTGATATATTCATTCACTGGCATTACTACGTTAAAAATAGAATCCTTATACATATCTTGGAGCTGAAGAAAGCAGATACCAAATTTGCAAAACAGAGATACAAGACAACCTTCAGCCCAAAATTGAATTGACATTATAACAAACAACATTGCCTGTTGATGTGTACAGAATAACATGTCAGTCATCCCCATATCTGAAACTCTCAGATGTCTATATGTACAGAAATAGCATGACAAAGCAAAAAAACAAGTAAACCACCACTCACTGTGGGTGGAAGGAAGGGAGTCTGTGTGTTCATCAAGATCCAGCATTCGGCAAGGCTGCCATGAATGAATTGTAAGAGGACTCGAGATCAAAATGGAGTTGCCTTGCCTGCTGCTCTGTCAGCTCATCAGCAGCCCCCATCTTTGCCAGTCTACTGAGCCAGTCCCTCACCTTCACTTTCCCCTCAAAGTCTGGTGGCAGTATCCCGCTACCAAGCTTCCCCAGGGATCCCGAGAGGTCCGACAGCAAGGGGTGCACCTGTCATTAGAACCAGATGAACAGTATAAGGAACCATCTTACAACCCAATGCAGTTATGGCCGTCGCAAACCAAGATGTCACCTTTCAATCAAAGGATCATAATACGAGGCACTGGCACTAATTTTGATGGCCAGTATGCTATGCGGTACTGAAAGAATCACATTTAACGCCATAGAATTCCCAGATTCAGGCTTTCAGTCCTAGGAATGCATTTATAACTAGAAGACAGAAAGAGGAGTAGAAGAATTGCTAGAGATCACAGAACTTATTAGCTTTCATATTTCACCTAAAGAATTGCAAGTTTATGCCCACAGCTTGCCAAGATTCTAGCTTACAACCGAAGAGTACCCACAGATTGCTAAAAGCGAAATCATGCACTTGCGAATTTATTCCTCGCATAACAAAAATCAGGATTCAACCTTTGACTCCCAAACCGCCGGGTATGAAATTTTAAAGTGAAGAACAAATTGGTACTTTGGGAAGTAAAGGCGAAGCACCAGTCAGTACCTGGTCGACGGCAACCATGTTAAGCTTGAGGGAATCCATGGCCGTGATAAAGTGCTGCACGCACTCCGCCACGGCGGCGGCGTTGGCGCCGGCAGAGGACCCGGAAGACCCTCCCGCGCCTCCACCAGCCCGGTGCTCGACGGTGGCAGGGACACCGGATATGGAAAGGCGGTGGATGGCGGCGGGGGAGTCGAGGCGGTACGCCTCGGCGAAGCGCTCAAGGGAAGGAATGGCGTCGCGGAGGGATGCCATCAGGGTCTTAAACTGGGCAATGAGCTTGAGGCACTCCGACTCGTACTCCACTGACCCGACCAGGTCCCTCACGTAGGCCTTCTCCAGCCGCTCCGTCGTCTTGATGATCGCGTACAGATCTGCGAAGTTCTCGTACATCTCCCGCTCCCTCTTGTCGTGCCAAAGCTTCACCTCCATGGTAATCGCAAAGGATGAGATAGGGCGTCCAAGAAACAAGGAATCCCGCGATCGATCGAGCTAGGGTTTCAATCTGGATGGCTCTTTCGTGGACGTTAGGGTTTCGATTTCGTTCGAAGGTCGATGGAGGTGGAGGAGACGACGGGTCTCCATAAGCAGCTCCGCGGAGTCTTAAGCAACTACTTGGATCCGATGAGATCAGCTAAACGCGTCTGATCCGTTTATCATGACCGGATTCGGATCTACATTTGCATCCATACCCATTCCATGGGTTTGCTCGAAGAAATTTAATAAATAAAATAGACCAAATTACACTTTAATACCCTCATTTCAGGGTTTATTATTTTAATACCCTCAATTTTAAAAATTACATTAATACACCTCTAACTTTCCAAACTATGCAGTTTAATCCGGGTCGTCAACCCGTCAGCTGCCTTCAATGAAGTCCTCACAAAAAACCGATCACGTGTCGAAAAACCGATCACGTGTGTGTGACGTGACCAGCTTTTACCTGGTACTGACCGGATTAAACCCCCTCCCCTGTTTTCCGCTGGCCCACCAATACGACCATGACGCATGGTCAATAGGCGACGACTACGGTGACGTTTTATGTTCTCGGAGTCCCATAAGGAGGTCGAGCTAGACTTCAACTCTAGGTATCATGGACGCCTACGTCCTCATGAAGAGGCTTGGGATGCGGACGTGCTCGGCGCTACGGACGCGGTTAACCAACGAGCTCCACAAACCTTGGCAGGCTATGCCACCGCAGCCACCTCGTGCAGCTCCGTGGGTGGGGCACCGACTACGGCGACATGCTCGTCGTCTACTACTACTCCGCGCTAGTAGCATCCTTGGCCCGTCGGCCGCCACCTCTTCCATTGTGTCGTTGGAACCGTTCTCGCACCGGTGATCCTCTATTGCACGAGGAGTGGAACGTCGTCGAAAAGGATTTGTGAGCTTTTCCGAGAGGTCGTGGCGGCTTGATGGGGTGACTGGAGGTGAGGACAACGGTTTGGGAGCTCGGGGTTGGTGGAGAGGTCGTCGGGGTGGTGATCGGCTGGCGTAGTTGGTACCGAGCAGAGTCGTGGGTCTTGCAGGTGGTGGAGGTTGTGGTTGGGGGTGGAAACAACTAGCTGGTCGGATCTGCTCGGTGGGCGGCGGCAGTGCTGGTTCTAGTAAGGTTGGCGGTGGTGATGCTTGGGAAGGTGGAGAACGGTGGCGCTCCAGCAACGGGGAGGCCTTGGCTATGGTTCGGATGTTAGGAAGGTGATTGAAAGGCGCTTCCTGTAGGTTCCAGTGGCTCGTCGGCAGCGAGCGCCTCGATGGCGGGGGTTCTCGGCAATGTGCGCAAGGGACTAGACGGCGAAGACTCACGTGTCCTCCTTGGTGTTGTCGTGGGGCACATCGACGACAATGGTGGCACTAGGGTCGTCATCGGGCGATGAGTGTGGTCACCGATCGGTAGTTGGCAGCCGATGCTCCCAGTCGACGACGCGAAAGCTGAGCACGTAGTTGGTGGTCATTGTCGAGGACCCCGAGAAGCTTGCGGCTTGTCGCCATAGACAACCTTGAGATGACGTTGATCTCACGGAGGGTGCAAGTGGCTGGAGGGAAAGATGATTGGAACTGCATCGAGCATAGACCGTCGTGGGGTTTGCAGGGGAATGGATGAAAGTCACGTGATCGGTTCATAACATTAAGTTGGTGGGGAATGGATGAAAGTCACGTGACCGGTTTTTCGTGACTCAGCCTAACTCCATTTGACGGTCCGGACTAAAGTGTGAGGTTTTGATAGGTAAGGGTACTTTTATGTGGTTTCGAAAGATGAGGGTATTAGAATGCTAATCTCTTAAATTAAATGGTATCAAATTGTAGTTTGGCCAATAAAATAAGCCTAAGAAATGCATCATTAATGGCCTCAATTCAAAGATGCTCTAACCACCCATTTATTGTCGCCATAATATTCAGATATAATACGCAAGTATATACCCATGAAAAAAAAGAAAAAAAAAGAACTTAATGTGAAATTAAGTTTATGGATCTATGTTGGAATACCATAAAGTTTCGTAAGATACAAACCACTAGAAACATAAAGGTTGAGAACTCTCAAGGAATACTGAAACCTCCTTGTTGGGTTTGAGAGTAATTATTCTTCACATTTATTCAAGTATATAGCATAATAGAAGCTATAAAACAAAAATCTACCCTGAAGTATAGTTGAATGAATAGCAAATCCTCGGGAGAAAAGAAAATTTACAACATGGAATGCAGAAGCTCTGCTTATGGTTAAAAAGAGGGGGGAAAATTTCTAGACCAGATCAACGAATCGTTAGTGAACTACGGATTGAATTGTACCGGTAGTGAGGTACCGATTGATTGATAGAGTCCATCGGTATCCCACTACCAATGGACTATATAAACAATTCAATCGGTAGTGGACTACCGATTCTTTTATGCATGAAAAGTACCGATGGACTACATGAAAGAATCGGTAGTGGACTATCGATTCGGACACGTGTAATGCACATGCCACGTCAACATGTATACAAATCAGGACTCTGTAAGGAAACAACCTGAGCAAGCTAAGTGGCCGAAGAAGTATTCAACTGCCTTTGCCAGGAGATTGCAAGCCAAAAATGGAGGATTCTGTTGCAACAGAAATCTAACCGTTGACTGGTCAAATAGTCAAGATTAAAATCTACTCCACACTTAAGAATCAGATTTTTTTTTTTTTTTTTTGCTTAGTTGAGCCAAAATTGGTTGGGCATTACATTAGACGCTTACCACACTGTTACATTACACCAACTATCTGCTCATCAGCAGCTCCCATACGAGCCCTACGAGCAAGATCATCAGCAATATCATTAGAGGTACGAGGGATATGCACAAAGATAGCCCCCCCCCCCCCCCCCCCCCCCCCCCCAAGTCGCACTCAAAGTCCAAATTTTCCGGAGGATCGGTTGTAGCGCCACATCCCAAACCTCTTTTCCATTCAGAAAGTTGATTGCATTCCTTTAATCAGACTCCACCATCACCCTACCAATGCCTCTCCCCACTGCGTGCTCCAACCCTTTCCAGATCGCCATTAACTCAGCTTCATCACTGCTTTTGGCAAGCACTTTCTGCATAATTGTCCACTCCGGAGTCCCCTCACCCCTCCAACTGACTACGCCAATGCCAGCCTCTGTAGATCCATGCACCCAAGAGCCATCAGTTTGTATCACTGCGCATCCAACCTCTCTTCTCTGATGAACTACATAGCCAGGGTCACGGCTCCACCCCTTCCCACGCCAAAATTCCTCAGCTAACCTCCGAGTTCGCCATACGAGTGACTCCGCTGGGACACCTTCACCTTGCCATAAGACATCGTTTCTATCCTTCCATAGTAGCCACAGGCCGTACCCTGCCAGTGTCTTCACCCATTTATTAGACACATTGGCAGAGGAGGATTCAGTAACCAAGTGAAGTATACAATCGAGGTTCCAGCCCTGCAATGACCTCTCATACGATGGGAGGAGGAGACTCCAAAACCTATTTGCATAAGAACAATCCCCTAGGATATGGCGGATCGATTCAACAGTCCCACACCCCTCGGGCACCATCGTTCCTGGATCACACCTCTTCTCCATAGGCAGTCGCGCGATGGCACACGCCCACGGAGTAGTTTCCAAATGAAATGGCGAACCCTTGGCCCTACCGGCAAACTCCAGACATTAACCCACACGACTTGTGGAAAGATAGCAGAACCCCCGCATTCCTTCGTCACAAGCCAGAGATAGAGGGATGCAGCATCCGGCTTCCATGTTCTATTAAACACCCACCTCGCTTGGTCTCGGCTTAGCCCCGGGTCAATATGTACCTCCAAGACGTCCCGTGCTAACCCTTCATGGAATTCTTGATCCACTAGATTCCTACACCAGCATCCATTAGCCATCATACCCCCCAAGCTGGAGGCCTCTAGAGCACCGCCAACTCTAACCATGGCTGGGCATAGCGACAGAGGTCCCTCCCCCACCCACCATTCTCTCAGCGGATCAATGGTGCTACCAGGAGCCAGGGTAAATCTTAAGCCTGTTCTAAGCTCTTCTACTGCGCGACAGATGGACTTCCAGAAAATAGATGCAGGTCTTGATCGAGTGCGTGAAGGGATGAGACCCCTCCATTAATACTTATCTCTAGTAATCGTCTCCCAAGCTGAGCTTTGCCCATCCAAGAATCTCGCTGCCCTTCTCATATGTAGAGCCCTTTGCCACCGGACCAGGTTACGGATGCCTAACCCACCCAGTTCAGTTGGCCTACAAACCTCCTCCCACTACACATGAGACATAGATCCCACTTCCCTCCAAAGGAACGCTCGGCATAATGTCTCCATCTTGCGCAACACAGAGACCGGCACAAACGAAGACATCATGACATGCACTGGAATGCCTGAAGGACCGATCTCACCAGAGTAACCCTCCCTGCCTCTGATAACATCGCAGCCTTCCACGAGGAAATCTTCAGAACTAACTTATCAATAAGCTCCCCAAAGTCCGGTGCTCTAAGTCTCATGCCACTGATCGGAGTACCCAGATATTTCCATACGCCTGCTGCCTCTCCAATGCCAAGGATTCTACATATGGTCTGGCGCCTCTCAAGAGGGACCACAGGTGAGATCCTCACGCTAGATTTTGTTGGATTGATGCCAAGCCCAGAGATAGTCTTGAATCTAGCCAACAACATCTTGAGTTTCTTAGCCTCCATAGGATCTGCATCCGAAGCAAATAGGTAGTCATCTGCGTAGAGTAGGTGTGAGAATCTCCCACCACCTCGTCTCAGTTGCATACCCCGTATGCCCACCCCCGGCCTTGAAACTAGTGTTGCAAGAACCTCCTGCATCAACAAAAATAAATAAGGTGAGAGTGGATCGCCCTGCCGCAACCCGCGATGTGGTCTTGCTCTGCCTGAGATCCTCTCATTCACTATAAAGGCGAAGCTTGGCGAGGTCACGCACGCCATGACCCATGACACCCACGGCATGGGGAAACCCATGCAACACATAACCTCCTTCAATGCCGTCCACCGCACCCTGTCATAGGCCGAGCTGAGATCTACTTTGACAACCATGGTTGCTCTCGACAATGGTGCAACCTCCATGGAGTGTAGCAGTTCTTGGGCTGCACAAATGTTGTCATGTATAGACCTCCCTGCTATGAACGCCGATTGTTCCTTCCCTACTACATCTCCCAGTACCTCTCTCAATCTTCGCACAAGAATTGTAGAGACAATCTTATATAACTCACATTGCATAAGCTAATCGGCCGGAAATCTTTAATCACCCTGGGGTTCACACACTTCGGGACAAAAGACACCAAAGTTTCACACCATCCGGATGGAAGGGAGCAAGTTCTAAAGAATGCCAAAACTACAGCAGTAACCTCCACTCCAACCACAGACCAATTCCTCATGTAGAACTCAGCCGGCACTCTGTCTGGCCCTGGACATTTAATCTTCCCAAGCATGAGGACAGCTTCCTTGACCTCCTCCTCAGAAACAGGCCGGCATAGCGACTCCCTGTGCTCTCGCGACACCTGCGGCAGCGCGGGTAGATCGCCCTCTCCATGGCTCCCATTATCTGTCCAGAGCTCAGAAAAGTAGCGTGCGAACTCCATCCCCATCTCCTCATTTGAAGACACCGTAGCACCATCCCCCACTACAAGCTCCTTCACCCTCGAACGATGAATTCTTGAAGTAACAAGCTTATGGAAGAAAGCCGAGTTCCTATCACCCGCGACAACCCACTCTTTCCGCAGACGCTGCGCCACAGCCCTTTCCTGTAATGTAATGACAGCAGCATGTTGCTTTTCCATGGACTGAAGTTCCCTTTCCTCCACCAATGTAAGCCCTTGGTGTTCCTCCTTCATGTACATCCTTAGAATTGCCTCCTCCAGACGAGTACCACGCCGGAATGGATCACAATGCTCCCTCGTGTTCCACTCTTTAACTGCTATCTTAATCAGTTTAATTCTGGTCGCCCAGTTGTACTGCAGAGATCCATGTAGGTCCCTCGCCCAGGTCCTCCTCACTAGAGCCTTGAATCGAACATCATCAAGCCAATGTTGTTGTAGACGAAACAGACCAGCCCCCCCTGGCTGCCGTTTCGCTCCCATAATCAAGACTAGTGGGTAGTGATCAGACCCTTGTCTACTGAGATGTCTCACCTCCATCCTGCCAAGAGCTTCCCCCGCTGAGCTACTGCAGAGGACACGATCCAGCCTCTCCGAGATACGACGACAGCCATGCAGTCCATTACACCAAGTGAATGTGCTACCCACGAACCCCACGTCCACCAGAGCATTGGCCGTAATGAACTCCAAGAATTCCCTTGACGAAGAGGACATAGCAAAAGGTCGCCCTCCCCGCTTCTCATAAGGCGCCACAATCGCATTAAAGTCCCCCATGAGCACATGAGGTAGCCCAATTCCATTCACCCTACCCAGCATCTCCCAAAGAGCCCTTCGTCCGCGAACAGACCGCGCTCCATAGACACCAGAGAAAATGACCTGCGGACCATTGTGAATCGTAACAAGCTCGTGGATAGCCTGGGAGATGCCATACACAAAATCCACATGCCCCAAATTCCACCTCCATACCGCCAAGATTCCGCCCCTGCGCCCCTCCGCAGGGATGAGAGAGGTTCCCCAACGCCAGCCCAACCGCTGGCTAATAGTCAACAAGCCCCCCTCAACAACACAAACGTCAATAATGAAGACAAGATACGGCGCTAGTTGTGAGGACCCGTCCCTCTACTCCTGTGGCTCGTCGTGGACCGCAAGGGCAATTTGGTAAATTGCGCCTTGTCGGCTTATTTCACACTCGCGTGCACACACACACTGACCATGTTTGTGGTAATGTTTGGCTAGAATGGTTAGTGAGACCCGGGATCAAAAGATCCGGGCTTGGGCTTAAGTTCTAGCCCAAGTCTAGCTTTCTGCACCTAAAGGATCGATCCTTCCTTGCTAGAAGATCGATCTTTATGGTGCCAGAAAGTCAAGTGCAATCGTCATGAATGATCGATCTTTCCTTAGGGAAAGATCGATCATTCATAGGTCGGTTCGTTTGCCTATAAAGCAGACGAGACTTTCTTCCTTGAATCCTTTTGAAATTCGGAGATCTGAGCTCAGATCTTGCGATTTTTGAAGGTGTTTGAGGACGATCCAAGGCCTAGCAGCTTGGATTGAAGCTGCTCTTGCTTAGGTAGGGATCCTACGTACATCTATTCCGGGTTTTTGGAGTTTTCCGGTTTGATTGTGTTCTTATGCTTAGATCTCTTAATACGCATGTTGGTTTTTCGTGATTTCACCGGTTTTGGACTCGTGGGATCTTGATCTATCAGATCCCAGAGTTTTGTTAAGTTTGGATGTATTTTCCGGCGGTATTTCTTGCCGGAAGTACGCCGGAGAACCCATCCGGATCGATCCTTCCTTAAGAAGGATCGATCCCTCTGGGTTGGTCATGCTACGCCTGATGAAGGATCGATCCTCTGCTTGGAGAAGATCGATCCGGGGTCTTGGGTAGCATGGTTACCCTGCGTCGCGAGAAGGATCGATCTTCCTGGGAGGAAGGATCGATCTTTCTTGGCGCGACCAAAAGGGTTCCCTCTGTCTCGAGAAAGATCGATCTTCCTGGGAGGAAGGATCGATCTTTTTAGCTCTACAGTGAGGGAAGGCTCACTGTTCCTTAGAAGATCGATCTTTTCTTAGGAAAAGATCGATCCTTTGGTAGCAGAGAGGATTTTTCATCGCTTTTGCCCGCGGGGCTTGGTATGCCGGTTTTCCTTACCGCTTTATACATTGTACATATGTTTAAGCATGTTAGTCCTAGAATAGGACAGTGGTGAACAGGGGGAGTGATGACTCCCGGGATGTTTAGAATAAACGGGCGGGTAGCCCTACAGCTTTCCCTAGCCTTGCATGCCGGCGTGCGCCGAGGGCTTTATCTGTGATATATGTGCGCTGTTGTTTGCGGGGCTGCTTCTCGGTGCAGGTGTTGGGGTGGACTGCTGGCAGTTGGTGGTAGTACCACTGTAGCAGTCCCTAGACCTTATTTATCTGTTCACCACCCCAGGGCGGCAGGGTGCCGTGCCCAGACCTTGTTATTTATATCATCACATATTGTTGCATGCTTACATGTATTATCCTGCGCATGTCCATAGCATGCATTGTGTTGTGCATTAGTTGCATCTGTGTAGGGCGTTGCCGATCCGGGGCTTTCGGGAAGCCCGGATCTAGCTCTAGGATCGTTGCGAGTAGCTTGGTCCAGGACTCGATTTGTAGTATTCAGTCGATTTCGATGATAGGGTTAGATGACCTGAATACATGTTGCTTGATGATTATAGAGGTCGTGTCGGCCTCGAGCCAGATGTTGTGGGTGCAACCGGTGTCGGTTCTTATCCTTTGGGGGCCGTCGGAGTAAGTCCATCCCAGGCAGTGTCTGTTCCTGCTCGCAGTGGCGATCAGTGTGAGCCCAGTTCGTTTGGATGACCATAGCTGGAACCCTGCGAAACTAGGTGTATCCAGGATGGGCCCAGTCCTTTAGGGTGACCATGGTTGGGTATGCCTAGGGATACCGGCAAAGGGTTATGGGACCCTTGCTGCATACCCAAGTCTTGCTTGAGGGCGGCACTGTTGTGTTCCCTCCCTTGTGAGTGTCGTAGTGTAGTGTCCCTGCTGAGCTTAGTGCTCACTCCTACCTGGGCTGCGTTTTGCAGGTGTTGGCGCTAGCTCTTCTTAGGTCGCCCCTACCGGGCCGGTGTTTGGTGACGTGGCGGCGTCTGGCGGTGCTTGAGGAGCGGCGATCTGTTGTACCCTTTTTGTTATAGATAGTCTCCTACGGGAGTGATAAATGTATAATTTCCCTGTTTGAGGACTTGTATTATATATCAATTTCAGTCTTTGAGGTTTGTAATTGTATGTTAATACATGATGATTATGACTTGCTAGGGTAACCACTACGATTAGAGGGAAACCTCGCCAAAATTTCCGCAGTAGGTTAGGTTCCGGTTCGCATCGCCCAGCCCGGTTGGGCCTACGCGGGTCGGGGCGCGACACTAGCTCTCTAATCACCCCCCCACATATGTCAATGACCCTCTCCACCCCTAGCCCCCCTGCAATTCCAAGCAATGGTCTTCAACATGGACTTGTGGGTGGCCCTGCTCTGAGACCTCCATTGACGCCACTAACATCTACACTTCGGGATGGCTCTGCTTCGTGGGAAGATGAGCCTCCCTCTATCCCTCCCGTGGGATCGCCCTCCACCGCCCTTCTCAGGAGCACCAAGGAGGAGCTGTGCCTAAGAGAAGAAACACCTGAGCCTTCATGCATGGTGTTCCCCGTTTGCCCCACGCTACTGCCATGCAACACACGTCCTGTTCCTACTGCAAGGTCGGGGCGCACCTCCGCTACCTGGTCCGCCCAAGCCTCCATAGCTTGCACCTGCATGGGTGGTGCAACCACATCCCGGGACACCTGATGGTCTGATGGACCTGATAAAAGCGGTCGAACCACCCCAATTCCAGGCTCTCCTTGGCTAAATGGTCTATTCCCCTCAAAGCCAGGTGGCACTGAGAGGGAACTACATGACCCTTCCTCCATAGTGGGCGCCAGCTCATCACCAGCACCACCTAAGCCCAATAAATGCCCCTTCCCTCGAGCCTTCCCCTTTTCCAAACCTAGCTTCTCCTCTTTGTCCTCCTCGTCACCTCCCCGAGATCCCATCCCTACAATGGCACCTTGCGCCTCCCTTGACATCAATGCTCGTCTATTGTTTGCCAGACCACGTCGACCAGGTGGAGTGACCGCATTCGCCCGGCTGCCTCTCCGGTCGTGTTTGACGCTGACAGACCTCCCTCGGACCTCGTGCCATAACTGCTTGCCTCGAGACCTGCGCCTTCCCCGTCCCACCTGGATCCATCCGTCATCCTCCTTCGCCGGCGCCGGAGAGTGGTAAGGAAGGTTACGTTCCCTTGGGAGCAGCTGCCGGGCACGACCACCTCCAACCCTTTGAGTTTCCACCGCCGTTCCGGGTCGCCGGACTACGCCAAGGTCAGTTCTATGCTCATCCCTCCTCGCCTCCTTCACTGTTTCACCCTGCTCCCCATGAAATCCACAGCCGGAACCTCTATGGTCTACTCTCCTGCACTTATTGCACATCACCACCCCCTCATAAATGAACTCATGGAAGAATGTCTGCCCATCCTTCCAAACCTCCACTCCTTCCTTTAGGGGTTCCTCTGCTTTGACTTCCACACACACCCTCATGTACTCGCATCGCGCCGCCAGAGTCGTGGGAAGTTCCACCTTTAATGGTGTCCCTACCGTGGCCGCCATTTTCCTTAAAGCCCCTTCCTCATGCATCTCCAGAGGTAGGTCCTTGAACTTCAATCTCACAAGAATCCTGTTGAAACAAGCCTGAGAAGGTCGGAGATTACTCTCCCACCTGATCAATGAAAGCAATCTTCCCTCAACCGACCAAGGTCCACCAGCTTGGACTAGATCCCTATCCTCTACATTGCTGAACTTGAAGACAAAGATGCCCTGGGTTTCAGCAACTTGATATGTGCCAGTAGTCTTTCACATTCTTGTCAGTCTCTCCCGCAGGAGTGAGATAGGGACCTTCTTCCCAGTGAACTTCCCCAGAAGGGTGTTCCTCCACGCACTGTTGAGTCTTTCTGACTCCTCCGGCCCAAAAACCATACGATCTATGCCCAGCACACCCTGGCCTCCTTCCCCTTCCATCCCGTCCAATTGCTTCACTGGTACACCACTAACCACATTCGCCCAAGACCGTTGGCTACCTCCTGCAACAATGCCTCCAATCATGGTGATAGGTTCCCCTGTTTTCTCCACCGTCGTCGTCCGGCAGTTGGAGATGCATATATTCTCTTTGGCAGGGACATCCGAACTTCCAATGTGCAAGTCTGGGACCTGAGTTACGGGCAGCACCCCAGTCCCACTTGCCATCGCTGCACTCCCATCCTCTATCGAATCCGCACTACTCTGCTGTGAAGCAGACTTCCTTTCCTGCCTCTCCTTCTTCAGTTCCTTCCTTGCCAACCGTTTGGCCAAGAGCTGCCGCCTGTAGATGGACAGCAAGCTCTTTTCCTTCGCCTTCTTCATCTCATTTCGCTAGCTCATTTGTGGAAAGAGATATTGAATCAGATGATTGTAGTTAAGTTCTACTCCTTCAAACTACGTTCGAACAGAGGTGTCAAGTGATGTCGCTCAAATGTGTCACACACAGCTGTCGCGGTGCAGTACAGCATAAGAGAGGTCGAATCCCACAGAGAGACAAGCAGGAAAGATCCAGAAACACAGATAACAATGAATTGAAAACAATCAAGAGCGATGAAAGTTAAGAAAATAGATCGGAGATGTAATGGTAAGATAAAGTTAACGAAAGAAATCAAGATTTGAATGAGGCTAGGCTTCAGGAATCACTTAACTCGGATTTAGGTTCTTCTCTTCTCAATGGTTCATATGGTACTCAGTTAAGGGATTCACATCCCAATCACCTTAACCGGAAGATATAGAATTATGAATCTGATAAAATATATAAATGTCTCTTCCTACGATTGGTTCTTCCTTTTATAGTTCTAACTTCATCCAACCAAACCTAAGAATACACGATACCGGCTGTCACTACAGGCAACGCGCAGCAAAAGTTCATCGGGACAAAGCCCTAACTCTAACCGGATCCCTAAGAATACACAATACCAACTCTCACAATCGGCAATGCATAGCAAAGATCTCACGGTATAGAGCCCCAACCTTATCTAACCAGATCCCTAAGAATACACAATACCAGCTGTCACTACGGGCAATGTATAGCAAAGGTCTCGCGAGACTCGGTAGGAGAATCAAAAGAGATAACTATGGGATTACAATATCATAAAAGAAGCATGACTGGATTTATAATAATGTTTAACCACAAAGCAATCTGTGAAGATCCAATACATAAGAAGAGTTTAACAATAAAGATTAAAAACTATGAACCATTGTTGGAGAAGAAGCCCTAGTCCTCGCTAGATCATCCGTCCGCCATGCCCGTGGATTACTCGGCCATGGATGAGGATGTCTCCATCTTTTTCCTCTTGAAAAGGTCCAGAAAGAGCCTCCAAAAACGTCAAAGAAGTCCCCCTCGAACCCTAGAAAGAGTCCTATTTATAGCCCCAAAGTTCTCCATCAACGGATTTGATCTAAACCGTTGATTTAATCCACTGAGAACGTCCGATCGATCCCCCTCGGGATGTTGGATCGATCGGTCTCTTGAAATCTCCAATCTTCTATTTACGCCCGAGTCCGATCGATGGACGGATCGATCGAACTCTGCTTCTCTAAAAAGCATACGTTCTGTCAACCTTTAATTCCCAAGTCCGATCGATCGGATTATGAGTGTTGGATCGATCGGTTGAGTAAAAATCCGCTGTTTTTGGCTTTTTCCGAGTCCGATCGATCGGACCATTGGTGTCGGATCGATCGGACCCTATAGGAGCGATAGAGGGATCGATCGAATGCGTTTTGGCTGAAAAACACATGTTCTGTCACGTTTTTGCGTGGTCCGATCGATCGGCGGATCGCTCGGACTTCCAGCTTATTTTCCTTTCTGCCATTCAGACTGCGCATCGGTACTGAAATTGCCGTAACTTCCTCTAGGAAACTCGGAATCACGAACCGTAAAATTCTCCAGAATCTAGACTTCAAGAGCTTTCCAACTATATGTGGCACATCATCTGGTTCTTCATGAGCAGGTACAGATTAATTGTTGAAGGTGATCCATATACTCTTTTCAGCTTCTTTTAGCTCCAATTTCCTGCATTTTTCAAACAACCATGTGAAGCAACATATAGATATAAAAATAGTAATAAAGATGCTGATTAAGGATAATAATCTAGCAATTGAGATGGTTATAAGGCTATTTAGAGTGCACTTTCATGCACTCATCACACCCCCAACCAGCTTATTGCTAGTCTCTAGCAATTCAAAGCGCATAGAATATAATTAAGCACACTAACGGTTCAAGGATGTAGACATGCATGATAAAAATTCTACCTTATCAAGTCAATAGTGTTTCATACAGTACAGAGCATGAAAACTTCTTATACTCATACACATACTACCAACATATGAAATCAACTTCTACACATCAAACATGCTAATCACCATCCAGAAGAACACATGTGACGTGACAAATAAGTGTTACGTACAGAAGCAACTGCTACCCACCATTAGTCCAAGCACACTACTATCTTCATGACCAATCATCCAACTCTCGCACTTTAAGTACAGCATGCTCTTTCTTTCTTTTTTTTCTTTTCAACTATCAGACACTTTGCCTTTTTACGCGAGCACTCTCCGCTTCTTGAGGCGCAGAGACCCGGTTACTTAGCAAAACACTTAATAGTTTTTTTTTTATAGCTATAAGTGGTTCTACCTTTTTACGCGAGCTCCCCGCTTCCTGAGGCAAGAACACCCGGTTACTCAGTTGATCACTTAATAGTTGTTTAGGCACAGCTTTATCAAGCTCCAGAACTTTTTTTTTTTTTTTTCTCTCTGCATGCAATACTCAACACTAGCTAATGCTGAAATCATGGTCTAGATTGACAATAGCATGCTCATTCCTCTGGTGAGTATAATCGTCACTGCACATAAAGTGTTCGTGTGTGGATCACATGATGTTATACTTTCAGGTTATCACACATGCAATCAATGTATTGGCTAATCCATATGAAAGCAACATGCATAATAAGCATAAAAATTTCAGCTCATGTACAATTTCTACTAATATAATCAAGTCAACACTGTTAAACTCAATAAGGTAGCATGCATAAGGTCATGCATGCCTACACCCCCCAACCTGAAATTCACATTGTCCTCAATGTGTGCTGATCATGTAAATAAGCAGAAGGGTGTTGGCTGAATTTTCATATATAGTATAAATAAAAATAGGAAATCGAAATAAGATCGAGGCCACCTGACAGAATATTTGAAATCTTGCACATGGCTCTCCATTGTAGCCGGATTTCACAAGCAAGGAAGACGGAAGTCCAAACATCCTAAAAACATAAAATAGCAAACAAAAGCAAATGAGAATGAAAGCAAACAAACTAAAACAAACTAACCTAATCAAAAAGGGAAATGATAGATAGTAGAAAGATCATCCCTTGTAGACAGGGTCTACGAGAGAAACGGTGTGCTCCTCAGGGTCCGCTTTCTCTGGAATTTGTTTCAAACGCTGTCCATTAGCCGTAAATAACCTCCCATCCTTTGGGTCTTCAACTTCCACAGCCCCATTCTCAAATATTCTACTAACGGTGAAGGGGCCTGTCCAGCGTGATCTCAGCTTCCCAGGATGAAGATGCAGGCGTGCGTCATACAGATAAGCTTGCTGTCCGACTTGAAACGTCTTCCGCAAGATCTTCTTGTCATGGTATGCCTTTGTCTTTGCCTTGAAAATCCTAGAACTCTCATAAGCATCATTCCTGAGTTCCTCTAGCTCAAACAGCTGGAGTTTCCGTTCCTGACCTGCAGCATCCAAAGTAAAATTTAGTGACTTAATAGCCCAATATGCCTTATGTTCTAATTCGACTGGAAGATGACATGGTTTTCCATAAACAAGGCGAAACGGCGACATCCCCAGGGTAGTCTTGTAGGCAGTGCGATATGCCCACAACGCGTCTGATAGCCTCAAGGACCAGTCCTTTCGGTTGGGGCTTACTGTTTTCTCCAGGATTTGCTTTATCTCTCTATTGGCTAATTCAGCTTGGCCATTCGTCTGTGGATGATAAGCAGTGGAAATCTTATGAGTAACTCCATACCTGCGCATCAAAGCCTCAAAAGAGCGGTTACAAAAATGGGATCCTTGGTCACTAATAATGACCCTAGGAGTACCAAATCTAAACAAAACATGCTCTTTAAGAAACTTGATAACAGTGAAATGATCATTATTCCTACATGCAATAGCCTCCACCCACTTAGACACGTATTCCACAGCCAACAATATATATAAATAGCCAAAAGAAGAAGGAAAGGGTCCCATAAAGTCTATACCCCAACAATCAAAAATCTCTACAGCTTGAATGGGGTTCAAAGGCATCATATGTCTCCTAGATAAAGCTTCTAGTGTTAGGCATCTATCACAGGATTTGCAGAAAATATTAACATCACGAAACATAGTAGGCCAGTAAAAACCACATTGAAGAATTTTAGCAGCGTCTTTTTCATCGAAAAATGGCCTCCACATGCATGAGAGTGACAGAATGTAATGATGCTTTCGATTTCATAATCAGGGACACACCGACGCATAATCTAGTCAGGGCAATACTTAAACAGACAAGGGTCATCCCAATAAAATTTCTTTACCTCAACAAAGAATCTACGCTTATCCTGCGCACTCCAAAATGAAGGGATCTCACCTGTCGCTAAGTAATTAACAATGTGCACATACCAGGGCAGTCTTGCAACTGAAAAGAGTTGCTCATCAGGGAAGTCATCCATGATTGGTGGCTCATCTTCCGCTACTTCCACCATCAGCCTTGATAGGTGATCAGCGACAACGTTCTCCACGCCCTTTTTATCTTTGATGGAGATATCTAATTCCTGTAAGATTAATATCCAACGAATTAGGCGCGCTTTAGCATCCTTCTTGGTGAGAAGATACTTAAGCGCGGCATGATCAGTGAAAATAGTAATGGGAGAACCAATCAAATAAGCACGAAACTTGTTTAATGCAAAGACTATAGCCAATAGTTCTTTCTCAGTGGTAGAATAATTCATCTGTGCATTATTCAAGGTTCGGCTAGCATAATGAATAACATGAGGTTTACCATCTTTTCGCTGTCCTAAAACAGCTCCCACAGCAAAATCACTTGCATCACACATCAATTCAAAAGGAAGGCTCCAATTGGGTGGTTGCACAATAGGTGCGGAAGTCAATTTATCAATCAAGGCTTGAAAAGCCTTCTGACAATCAGTAGTCCACTCAAAAGGGGTATCCTTTATCAACAGATTACATAAAGGACGAGCAATGGCAGAAAAATTTTGAATGAATCTCCTGTAAAAACCAGCATGCCCTAGAAAGGATCTAACATCTTTAACGGTCTTTGGCACAGGAAGATTTGAGATGAGATCGATTTTGATCGATCTACCTCAATGCCTTTGGAAGAGACAATATGTCCCAACACAATGCCTGAGGGCACCATGAAGTGACACTTTTCCCAATTAAGCACAAGGTTCTTCTCCTCACACCTGCTCAAGACTCTCTTTAAGTTTTGCAAGCATGCATCAAAAGTATTACCAAATACAGTCAAGTCATCCATATATACTTCCATACATTCCTCGATCATATCAGCAAACATACTCATCATGCAACGCTGAAAAGTAGCAGGAGCATTACACAATCCAAATGGCATTCTACGGAAAGCATAAGTACCAAAAGGACATGTAAAAGTAGTTTTTTCCTGATCCTCTAAAGCAATCTCAATCTGATAATATCCAGAATAACCGTCGAGAAAACAATAAAAAGGATGTCCAGCTACTCTCTCTAAAATCTGATCTAGAAAAGGCAGTGGAAAATGATCCTTACGGGTGGCAGCATTCAATTTTCTATAATCTATGCACATACGCCATCTTGTCACCAATTTAGTGGGGACAAAGTCTCCACTTTCATTTTTAACAACGGTGACACCAGATTTTTTAGGCAAAACCTGTGTAGGGCTCACCCATTTGCTATCAGCAATGGGGTAGATAATCCCTGCATCTAATAATTTCAACACTTCAGTTTTGACTACCTCTTTCATTGTAGGGTTCAACCTACGCTAAGGATCCCTACGAGGTACAGCCCCTTGTTCAAGATTAATCATATGAGAACATATCAAGGGACTAATACCTTTCAGATCTGCTATACTCCATCCAATAGCTGATTTATGCTCATTTAAAATGCTAATTAATTGCTCACCTTGCTCTGCAGTTAATGCTGAAGAAATAATAACTGGGTATGTATCACCTGGACCAAGATAGGCGTGCTTTAAACCTTGAGGTAGCGGCTTTAGGTCCAGCTTGGGCGGCTCTATTGCTGATGGTGTTGGTGGCTGTCCTCTTTCTGGCAGTTCTTCAAACTTTGGAGTCCATGGACCTGCAAAAGAACAATGTTCCAAATTTTTACACATACCATCAACATCAACATTTTCATCCAAATCTAATTCAAGAGAATTAATTTCAGATGTAGCAAACTCCTCTTCAGTGAGCAGATCAATCTGGTAAGTCTGCTAGCATTCATCATCCTCATCAGGCTGCTTAGCAACATTAAAAATATTGATTTCTAAAGTCATATTCCCAAAAGTTAACTTCATTAAGCCATTCCTGCAATTAATTATAGCATTAGCAGTAGCAAGAAACGGTCTACCTAAGATAATGGGAATCCTAGAATCAGCAGTTACTATAGCCTGAGTATCCAAGACTAAGAAATCAACAGGATAATAAAATTTATCTATTTGAACAAGCACATCCTCAACTACTCCTCGTGGAGTTTTCGTGGATCTATCTGCCAATTGCAAAATCACAGATGTCGACTTAATCTATCCCAAACCAAGTTGCAAGTAAACAGAATATGGCATCAAATTAACACTCGCACCAAGATCTAATAAAGCTTGTCCTACTTCATGCTCTCCAATGAAACAAGATACAGTAGGACAGCCAGGATCCTTATATTTAGGAGGAATCCTATGCTGAAGCAATGCACTAACCTGCTCTGTTAAAAACGCAGTTTTCTTTACATGATGTCGTCTCTTCATAGTGCATAAATCTTTAATCACTTTACATATGTAGGAATTTGCTTAATAACATGCAAAAGAGGAAGGTTTACCTTAACCTGCCGAAGATGCTCCAAAAATCCGCTGTTTTTGGCTTTTCCCGAGTCCGATCGATCAGACCATTGGTGTCGGATCGATCGGACCCTATAGGAGCGATAGAGGGATCGATCGGATGCGTTTTGGTTGAAAAACACATGTTCTGTCACGTTTTTGCGTGGTCCGATCGATCGGCGGATCGCTCGGACTTCCAGCTTGTTTTCCTTTCTGCTATTCAGACTGCGTATCGGTATTGAAATTGCCGTAACTTCCTCTAGAAAACTCGGAATCACGAACCGTAAAATTCTCCAGAATCTAGACTTCAAGAGCTTTCCAACCATATGTGGCACATCATCTGGTTCTCAATGAGCAGGTACAGATTAATTGTTGAAGGTGATCCATATACTCTTTTCAGCTTCTTTTAGCTCCAATTTCCTGCATTTTCCAAACAACCATGTGAAGCAACATATAGATATAAAAATAGTAATAAAGATGCTGATTAAGGATAATAATCTAGCAATTGAGATGGTTATAAGGCTATTTAGAGTGCACTTTCATGCACTCATCATCAAGTTGAATGGAAATCTAGATTAGACCTAATTTAATAATCTAATTAACAACTAATTATCTAGATTAACTTAAAATAGTCTAAATTAACCTATTGAAAGCATAAACTATCTAATATTATGAAATTAATTAAAGAAAGCTTTAATGATCATCCTAAGTTACTAAATCCAAAGAAACATATTTAAATCTATTCATTAACTTAATCTAGTCTAGAAAGTGAAAGCTTCTAAAATTAAATTAACCTAAAGAAATGCAGTAAAGAAATCTCTAAGAAATGAAGAAGAAAGCATAACTATCTAAACCTAAATTAGCCATCTAAAACAGTAATCTAAACTACTTTAAACAGAAAAGATTAACTAAGTACTGAAGAAACGATGTCATTCTATTGAATTAAATCAACTTACAGGAACAATAAACATCTTGAAAGAACAATAATGAAATCCAAGCGCGCAGGCTTTGTGTTTAGTTTGCGAGAGAGATTGCACACTGAAAGAGAAAGATTTTTATACTAGAGCAGTTCAACTGCTTTGTCCAGCACGTTCTCCATCGTCTTACATCTTTCACTCTTAATACTCCGCGTGTTCCATGTTTTCTGATATTTCCTCGTTTCTTCATTCCTTGCTCTGGCCGATGACGGTTGTGTCTGGGCGATGAGCTTCTGGCCGATGACGGTTGCGTCGGGTCGGTGAGCTTATGTATGTTGTAATGCCATCCTTCTTGATTGGTGTTTTCTTCTAGCCCATTTCTTCATCGTCCAAAGTTGATAACCTTTTATCTTTAAATGGTCATTGTCTTTGGCCGATAAGCTTCGTGTATGGAGAAGATCATCGCTCTTAGCTAATAACCCTTTTACTTTTAAGTCATCATCGCACTTAGCTGATGTTTTCTTTATGTAAAAATGATCATCACTCTTGGTCGATGATTCCATTCTTTGGGCGATGATTTTATGTTTGAGCGATATCGCTCAATTGGGCTTGAAACACTGTCGGTCATATTTATTGTGCTGACATGTTAATCATTGATTGGTTAGCCATTATATTGACTAACAGATTACGATTAGCCTATCTTCCGGTTGTTAATGGCTGCTGCAAATTGAAACTAGTGCTTGGAGAACATCTCCTGGGTTAATGATGAGAAATTGAAGTCACTTCCCGACATGCTGTGGAAGGTTGGAGCTTCAGGGGATGCTGAGAGCTTGTTTGATCCGGCAATGGCCGCTCTGTTTGGTGGTGAGACGGATCCTGTGTTGTATATTCTGCAGGAAGCATGTTGTAACAAGTTTGCATCAGGTTTATAAGTTTCAAGAGGGAAAAGAAAGAGCTGAATTTTTCTATAGGCAACAAAAGAAAATGGATAGTGCTAGACTTTCTAGTATTTGAACATGATTGAAAACTTGGAAAATGTTATATAGCAGCCTATTCTAAAAACAGTAACTGTAAATTTTGCTATGTACCCTACAGTACTTAGTGAGTAGCTTCTTGTACCAAGTGAGCAAGCAGGTTTATTTTTTTCCATACTAGAGAAAGCGGCTATTAGGTGGTTAGGGGGCTGCCAGGGACAATACTATAGCTTAGTTCGATGTAAAATTAGGCTAAGGTGGCATTTATAAATCATTGGTGAATATAGTTGTCCATGGACCCAGCCCACAGTTTAGTCCTTGAGGGAGAGAAAACCCTTAACTTAAAAGATGGTTAAAGAATGGAAAATATACCCTTGTGCAGGATAAGAATCTATACTCCCGGTTGAGTGTTGATGCCTGATGTTCTCCACCTGCTAAGATACATAAAAAAAAAACAGCAAAATGAATGAGAGTTATCATGTACTTCAACCACATAATTACTGGAAGTTAAAATTGCCAGAGGCAAATACCTGACTCAATTTGTTGTCGTCCTTGTCTCCAACCTCAGGCATTGCTCCTTGAGTATTAGGATCAAAATAGATCCAACTTTGAGATGGAAATCCCTTATTAGGTGCATTAGAACCAGTGATGCCTCATTGATGAATGTTGACAGCGCAAGTTGGAGGAACAATAGGAGCATCTCTAGACTTGGCTGCAGTCATGAGAAGAGCTTGCTGCTGGGAAAGATAAGCGAGCTGCTGCTGCTGATGAATTAAATATGGCTGTTGTGAAAATTCATAAGTGCACGAAAGCGCAACAAGTAACATAGTGATAAAGATAGATGTCGAACCCACAAGGACTATTTTCTTATTAACTCTTGAAATTATTCTAGTTCTAAATTAATTGAAAATCAAAGAAGGTAGTAGATCAAATAAAATCACAGATGAAGAACTAACTACTAAACACTTGACCGGAAAAAGATTTCACCCAATAAGTAGAAATGTTAAGGCATCCGACTCACCTAACCAATCCAATTTCAAATCCTAAACATGCGATTAATCAGTTATCAACCTATTTCACCGTGAAATATTCTAATTTATCTAAGACCCTCTCTCTAGTAGACTTAGAATTACTCAACATACGATAACCCACGATATGTCTATGCGAATTTAAAAACATTTGAGCACATTAAGATCAAACATATTTCACAAAACAGCCGCATGAATCACGTTGCCACATTCATGTCTTTTGTTCAATTCATGGCATATATCATATGAGGCTAAACTATCATATGAATCTAAACTACATGCATCATCTCTCGAATCAACATGCACAACAAATCAATCAACTATTGGCCAAATAATTGAAAGCATTAAACCCAATGATATATACTCAAACATGAATGATAAAATCATGATCACATAGAAATAGGATTTGGAATTGTCATGGAGAGGTTACATCGTTGATAGGATCTTGATTACAGAACAAGATCCCCCTGCGTGGTGGATAGATTTCTCTTCTCTTAATGGCAGAGGAAACCCCAAACTCCCAATTTATCGCTGGAAGAAGACCCCGCTTTATTCCTTTCAAAATAGCATAAAATCCAATACAAGACCCTACTGACCTTTAAATAGTAAATCCTACTCCCAATCCTAGAGTCTTTGTTCAACTCTACTAAGCAATGACTAATCAACTAGTAAACAACAATTACAAATCAACTAAACTAGTACTCCAGCCTAACATTAATCAACTAATCAATTGACTCAACCAATCCTACTGCCTACATGTAGCGTGGGTTTGGCTTGGGCACCCGGCTGGAACGCCGGTTCCTATCATCCTCCTCCCCTGGGAAACAGACCTTGTCCTCAAGGTCTAGTGCAGGAAACTAATTTCGCAGTACTTCAATCTCTTCCCAAGTTGAATCTTCCTCGGCTAAATTTTCCCAATGCACCAATCCTTCAGCTACCTACCGCCGTCCCTGCTTCACCCAACGATACTCCAATATTTTCTTTGGCTCCAGAACGGGTATTCCCTCCTCAGTGCAGGGCGGTATTTCCGCCATGATAGGGACCTCACTCCCAACTCGTCATCGCAGCAATGGCACATGGAATACCGGATGGATTTTAGCCTCCTCTGGCAGCACCAATCTATAGGCCACAAGGCCGACACGAGCTCCAATCTGGTAAGGTCCAAAAAATCGGTTGGCAAGCTTCTGATGGACCCGCCTGAAGACGGAACTTTGTCGATAGGGTTGCAGTCTCAAATACACCCAATCCCCAACTTCAAATTCCTCCTGCCGCCGCTATGAATCTGCAATCTGACGGGTCCTATTAATAGACTTGTATAAATTCTCTTTGAGGAGCTTTAATACCTCATCCCGTTCCGCCAATTCCCGATCCACTTCTGCTACTGGAGAGACACCCGTTAGATAATGAGGAATGCCTGGCGGTGGTCGGCCATACAAAGCTTCAAATGGAGTCATCCCCGTGGAGCTGTGGAATGCGGTATTATACCAATATTCAGCCCAAGGAAGAAATTCTATCCATCTTTTCGGTCTCTGGCTAGCAAAACATCTGAGGTACTGTTCGAGGCAACGATTAACAACCTCAGTTTGTCCATCTGTTTGAGGATGATATGCCAAGCTCATCTTCAACTCTGTTCCTTGCATTTTGAAGAATTCCTGCCAGAAGTGGCTCATAAAAATCCGATCCCTGTCACTGATGATAGAATTTGGAATCCCATGTAACCGGACAACATTCTGTACAAATGCTGCTGCTACTTTATATGCCGTGAAGGGGTGAGCCAGAGGAACAAAATGTGCATATTTAGTTAATCTATCAACAATAACCATCACCACATCCATACCTGCAGATTTAGGCAACCCTTCTACAAAGTCCATGGTTATCTCCTCCCATACTTGATCTGGTATCGGCAACGGCTGTAGTAATCCGGCTGGGCGACGGGTCTCATGTTTATTCCGCTGGCATACATCACACGCAGCCACATAGTCCCTCACTTCCTGTCTCATATGCTCCCACCAGAAAGTTTGAGCCAGGAGTCTGTAAGTTCTCAGAAATCCGGAGTGTCCACCTACAGGTGAGTCATGGAATTCCTTCAACAGATGCTGTATGAGCTTCGATCCCGGTGGCACCACCACTGATGAGACGTGAAAAGTACACAAGTTAACCCCTTAATTTACCTTTATTAGTCTTCGAGCAAGGTATTTCTAATAATCTTCATGGTATTTCAGGTACAAGAGCCTTCAACAGAAGTTAGATCAACTTTGGAGCGTAAACGAGCCTATTCGAGCACATTTAGGTACATGGGTCAACTTCAAAGATTAAACTGTATCTTCTCAGGAAGAACCAGATAATGTGCCATATATCATTGGAAAGCTCTGGAAGTCTAGTTTCTGAAGAATTTTACGGTTCATGATTTCAAGTTTCCTAAATGAAGTCATGGCATTTTTCGTACCAATGCGCAGTGCTGAATGGCAAAAGAGATAATATGCAGAAAAGAAGATCGATCCTCTGTGTATGTATAAAGGATCGATCCCTTTTGCACATTTTTCAGAGACAGAACGTAACATTCTCTAGGATCGATCTCCATCTACTAGAGGATCGATCCTCTTCGGGGCGCAGCCAGAACTCAAGAGCAAAGATCGATCCTTTACCATATAAGGATCGATCCTTTGGTGCCAGCCGAGTAAAATCAATGGTCCATATCTAATCCGAGTGGGGGATGCTTGGAGGCTATAAATAGACCCCTTTTGGGGGATTTTGGGGATTTTTTTGGACAAGAAGAGGCTAAGGAAAGGGGCAACCCCCTTGGACAAAGAAGGGAGCTCTCATCTAAGAGGGAGGAGATTGATGAAGAAGAGGATCCATCTCTTCTCTATGGCTTCTCCATCGAAGATGAGTAGCTAATCTATCTACCTAGTGGAATACCATGATGTTTTAGGTTTTTATTTGTAGTTTTCTTGGGATTTGGATGTTGTAATCCTTATGAGACAAGTTGTATGAATCTATTCTTCATTTCTATATCTTTGTAGTGGGATTCTAATGTTGGATGGATGGATTCTTTGGTTTGCATAAGCTAGAACCTTGTGCCCAATAGGTGTTTGTTGATATTCCCCAATGAGTAGATTGTGCTAGAACCATGGCCACTTGTGTTGAAGGGAGTCTTGGCTCTAGGTTAGGGACTTGGTTGTGCTAGAACCACTCCAATCCACATCTAACCTAGCATCTATCCTATCTTTTGTAGTGTTTTGGATTCGAGATGTTAGAACCACCTCGATCCATTACCATATTCCATATAACCCGATTCCTTGCGACGAGATGATCCTAACCCGACCTCTCGTTGGCGATGATTGAAGCTAATCCCTCGATCGTCGACTTTCTAGCATACACCTAGTGCTACGGATAGTCCTTATCCGGTTATTCGTTAGTGACGACCTTTGTTAGCCACAAGGTAGTCGATATTGTAGTGTCTCGATAGGATTGCACATCTTGATTCATTAGAAAGCTATGATTGAGCCTAATCCGGATTGGGATTCCCTAGGACCTCTCTCTATCCATTGAATTATTTACATGCTTTCTTAGTTTTCTTGTCATAAAACCCAAAAACCATTTCTTTTATTATCCTCGTAGGAACACTTAGATTGAGCTTGGTAATTTAATTGTTTCCTTACGCATTCCCTGTGGATTCGACTCGGACTCACCGCTAGCTACCCCCAAAGGTAGTTAGTTAGGAGTTTGATTATAAATTTCTAATTTTGATCGGGCGCGTTAAGCCGCGACACTTTTCACGTCCCATCAACCACCTTGCCATTTCTGCATATCATCCCATTCTTCACAAACCATTCTACCACCCCCTTCCTTTCTTTAGCTCTGTTTTTCTCTTCATGAACTCTGTTTTTTTCTACAACTCCCTCAGCCTTTTTCTCTTTGTTAGCTCTGTTTTGTTCTGCAACTTCCTTGTCGCAAGGCACCGTCCCAGTGCTCAAGGCACCCGCGGTGCTCCCCCTCACCGCATCTCCACCCCCCGACGTCGTCGTTGCTGCCGCTGTCGTTGCCGTTGTCACACGCCGCGTGGCCTCTTCAGCTTCAACAACTTTCTGGTGGAGTTCCTTCATGTATGGGTTCCCCTGGTTCTCCGCCTGCAATTCTTCCCAGATCATCGCCGTCGGAGCCGAGATTGCCTACAGTTCTTCTTCTTGCACCCTCCGAGACAAAGCATCCGCCACTGCATTATCCTTCCCTGGTTTATAGCGGATTTCGTATTCATATCCTAATAGCTTCGTCACCCATTTCTGCTGCTCGGGAGTTCCCACTCGTTGTTCTAGAAAATACTTGAGGCTTCGTTGATCTGTCTGAATAATAAATCGTCGTCCCAACAGATACGGTCGCCACACTCGCACAGCTTCCATGATCGCTAACATCTCCTTAGCATATGCCGACCAGGACATCTTTGCAGGAGCAATCGCCTTACTAAGATAAGCTATTGGCCTTCCTCTTTGCATCAAAACTGCACCAATGCCGGCCGCTGATGCATCTGTCTCCACCACAAACGTCTCTGAGAAATCCAGGAGTGCCAACACCGGAGTCGTAGACATTGCTAACTTAAGAGCTTCAAATGCCGTTGTCGCCTCTGGCCCCCACATGAACTGTCCCTTTTTTAATAGTTTGGTTAATGGGGCGGCTATTTTCCCGTAGTCCTTGACGAACTTTCGATAGTAGCCTGTTAAACCCAGGAACCCCTGTAATTCAGTCACTGACTTTGGAATTGGCCAATGTTGCATGGTGTTCACCTTCCCCGGGTCTGCTCGAACTCCTTCGCCAGAAATAACATGGCCCAAGTACTCCACCTCCGTCTCAGCCACACATTTCGTAGGTTTAATAAAAAACTTACTTGCTGCCAGAATGTTCAAAACTATTCTCAAGTGTTGTAGGTGATCCTCCCACTCCTTGCTATACACCAAAATATCATCAAAGAATACCAGGATAAACCGCCTCAGGTACGGTTGAAAGAGATCATTCATGGCCGCCTGGAATGTAGATGGGGCGTTGCACAACCCAAACGGCATGACAACGTACTCATAATGGCCACTGTGAGTACGAAAAGCAGTCTTATGAATGTCGTCATCATGGACACGTATCTGGTGGTACCCCGCTCGCAGATCGAGCTTGGAGAAATATTGAGCACCATGAAGCTCATCAATCATGTCATCAACCGTGGGGATTGGAAGACGGTCCTTAATAATTACCGCATTCAAGCCCCGGTAGTCAGTGCAGAAACGCCATGTGCCATCTTTCATTCTAACCAAAAGTACTGGCGACGAAAAAGGGCTATTGCTGGGCCTGATAAGTCCTGTCCTCAACATCTATGACACCTGACGCTCGATCTCGTTCTTTTGATAATGTGCATACCGATATGGCCTTATGTTGACCGGACCGGCACCTTCCACCAATGGTATACGATGAACATGTTCTCTCCGAGGGGGAAGCTCCATGGGATCCTCCAATACCGCCGTGAATTCCTCTAAGATTCGTCCCACCTCTGGCGGCGATTCTGACTGCCCAGCCTGCTTGTCTGCCGTCTTTTGTTCCACCTGAAGAGCAAATAGTTCCCCACCTCCTCGATACTCACGCTCAATCACAAAGCTGGTGGTGATCTGCGGCGCCTTGATTCGGTCAGTGGTGATAGTATGGTTCACGCCGTCCTTCTCGAAGCTCATGGTCATCGCCTTCCAATTGTGAACCACATCTCCTAGCCCAGCTAACCAATCCACTCCCAGTACAACATCTAATCCCTTTATAGGAATCGCATATAATGTAGTTTGGAACACATATCCCTGTATTATTATTGAAACACCATCAAACTTCTCTTGACATTGTAAGCGCTCCCCGTTAGCCACCTTCACAGAAAATTCCCTGACTGGTGTCACTGCTAAACCCATCCTCTCTGCCATCTCTTCACTGATAAAATTGTGGGTAGACCCACTATCAATCAGCACTGTTACTCCCTGCTTCCCGATCCGGCCAATCACCCTCATCGTGCGCGGCCCTGAATACCCGGTTAGTGCATGTAGAGAGATTGCCGGGTCACTCTCTGTTTCTGCCGCAAATAGCTCCTGGTTGGCCTCTGGATCAGCAACCTCCATCTCGTCTTCTCCCTGTCCTTCCTCATCCACTTCAACCAGAAAAGCTTGGGGTTTCTGACACTTGTGGCCGGGGATGAATCGCTCATCGCAATTAAAACAGAGCCCCTTTTCTCTTCTCCTCTGCATCTCTTCCCAGGACAACCGTCGCACGTTTGAAGTCAACCTTCCTGGTGATGCCTGTGCTGGTCGCGGTCACCCCATGACTGTTCCGGTGGTCATCGCCCCAACGGCTCGTCCTGCCGACCCTCCGCCTGACGGTAGCCTCATGGCCGGTCGGTTGACTTCGACTCGCGGCCGTCGTCGCTGGTTAGTAAGCTTTTCTTCAATCAACTTTGCACGCTTGATCGTCTCTTGTAGTGTGGTTGGTTCCCAAACTCTAACCTCATCGGCGATGTCTTCCCGCAATCCTCTGAGGAAAGCTCTGACCAGTGCCGATTGTGTTCATCCCCGTACTCTGTTCGTCAATCCTTCAAACTCATCAAGATACGCTTCAAACGACCCCTGTTGCCGGATTTGCATGAGCGCCTCATCCTCCCGGATGTATGCGACTGGCCCAAATCGCACCAGAAGATCCTCCGTAAAGGACTCCCATGTTATCTCCTTCTCTGCTTCTTGATACACCCGCTGCAACCATTGCCACCATTGATTAGCTTTTCCTTCCAGGTGAAAGGAAGCCCAGTGAAGTCGCCGGTGATCCGCCGTATTGTTCATGGCAAAGAACTGCTCCACCCGGTTGAGCCACACCACATGATTTTCATCGAAAAACTTGGGAAAATCCAGCCGGATCATCTGGCTGTCCAGCCGCCCGTGGTCCCAATCCTCCTTTTCCGGTGTCGGCGTGCGCCACCGGCGTCTGGAGTCCGAACCCCTTCCTCTTGGCCGTGATCTCGACGCCTTCTCCTCATCCCCTGATGGTTCACTTTTGATTTTTCCTAAAGCTTTCGTTCCAGCCGGGTGCCCAAGCCAAACCCACTCTACATGTAGGCAGTAGGATTGGTTGAGTCAATTGATTAGTTGATTAATGTTAGGCTGGAGTACTAGTTTAGTTGATTAGTAATTGTTGTTTACTAGTTGATTAGTCATTGCTTAGTAGAGTTGAACAAGGACTCTAGGATTGGGAGTAGGATTTACTATTTAAAGGTCAGTAGGGTCTGGTATTGGATTTTATGCTATTTTGAAAGGAATAAAGAGGGGTCTTCTTCCAGTCATAAATTGGGAGTTTGGGGTTTCCTCTGCCATTAAGAGATGAGAAATCTATCCACCATGCAGGAGGATCTTGATCGTAGCCTTAACAATGAAAATTAGTGACGCGCCCAAACCACTCGTCGTTAAAAGTGACTAGGGCGTCAAAGATTACAATTTATACCGAATCCTAACTAACTACTACGTAGCTAGCGGGAGTCCGGGTCGATCCGCAGGGAAATGAGAAATGACTAACGTACTCGATAGATAACTCCAAACAACTAGCTAAAATAATTTGGGTTTTGGATTAATGTCTATTAAAGCAATTAACTAAATGAAGAGAAATATCACTAATATTGAGAGGTTTTGGGATCTCCATTTCATTGTAGGTTCTAGTGTAGCCTCATAAGGAATTGAGGTGTGTAATCTAATTGGGACGATCGAAATCAAGAAGTCGACAAGCGGGTGGTTAGCCTCACTTATCGCTCAACGGAAGTCGGTTTAGGATCATCCGCCGGAAATAATCACATTCACAAAGTCGACGAATTAGTGATTAGCTTCTATCGTCGCTAACGAACCTTCGATTAAAATCGATTCATCGCAAGAAAAAGATATTGCATGGAATCGGGCATTGGATCGAGATGGTTCTAGCACCTCGAATCCAATGCAAGAGAAAGATAGAATGGATCCTTTGATTAGAGAGATAGGGATGGTTCTAGCATCCCTAATCTCTAATCTAGGGCTAGTAATCCTCCCAATGTCATTGGATGTGTTTCTAGCACATCCAACTCATTGGGGCATAACAACAAACACCTATCATGCACAAGTCCTAACTCATACCAAAGAAAGGCATTCATCCATTCAACATATGAAATCTATGTACAAAGATAAGGAAATAATGCTCAAATCCATACAATAGATCATCCCTAAAGATTACACATCAAAAACCCTAGGAAAATTACAAAAGAATCCTACAACTACATGAAAATCCCAAGAGAAAGGAAGTTAGCTAGTCATCTTGGTTGGATCCATGGATGGAGGTTGATGAAGCTCTCCTCCCATGGATTCCCTCCAAGAAGTCCTCCTCTCAATTGGGTAAGAAACCTAGAAGGGCTGGAGAAAGCTCAGAGAAGACCCCTCTAATCCCCCCTAAGGGGTCTATTTATAGTAAACAAGCCTCCCCCACTCGGATTAGATCTGGGCCATTGATTTTGCTCGGCTGGCATCAAAGGATCGATCCTCATAGGGTGAAGGATCGATCATTCGCTTCGTGTGATCGCTGGTCCCGTGAAGGATCGATCCTCCCATAGGAAAGGATCGATCTTTTCTTCTTGAATTCTGGCTGCGCCCCGATGAAGATCGATCCTCCAGTGTGTGAAGATCGATCCTCTAGAACTTGCGTTCTGTCACTGAGAAAATGCGCAAAAATGATCGATCCTCTCATGCCATAGGATCGATCCTTGTTGTCCTGATTGGCTCCTTCTTAAAGCACTTCAAAGGATCGATCCTTCATCAATACATGATCGATCTTCTTCATAAAAACTGGCCCGAATGACATCATTTAAGCTCGGAACTTGATCCAATCCTCGTTGAGGGCACTTGTACCTGTAATAGGGTAAAATCCATCAGTAAAGCCTTGCTCGGAGACTAACAAGGCCAAGTTAAAAGGGTGATTTATGCACTTTTCACGTCTTATCACACCCCCTAACTTGAACTTTGCTAGTCCTCGAGCAAAGCAAAAGAAAAATAACTAGAAGGGAAAGAGAAGAAATAAGAAACTCAAAAAGAGCAATCCCCCGATCAACAATTAGTCACTTCTCATAAAGCTTTGGTTCTTATATGATCAAAATTCATTCATATGCACACATAGATTCAAATGCATAGCTCCATCCATCAACCCATAGCACAAGTAAAATGCAAGCGAATAATTCCATCAATAGCATCATTCAAACACTTCAAAGCACTTGAACAAGATTAAAGCTCATCTAAGCGATCCGTGTAGTGAGAGTTGGTACTCAAGTATTCGGGGTCTCGTAGTCATTCAAGTAGGGTTCCAATCAAAACTAGACATCCTTAGCGTTTTACACCAGTCGAACAAATGACAAGTTTTATAAAATCTTTGTTCTTTATTTTTTTTCTTTTCTTTTCTTTTCTTTTTTTTTTTTTTTTTTTTTGACTAAAACCAGTGGTCGTGCAATGCCATGATCCCTTAGGCTTTCTACTAGGTCCATGTAACGAGATTTGGGCCAGTGGCTCCTCGGTCAGATGACCTAAAGGCACTAGGTGTTGAGGCACCCCTCGGGCTTAATTTCCCGAACCTAGCAGGCCACGAATCACAGCTGACCAACAAGCTTTTATTTGAAACTAGTGTGACCGTGCAATGCCTTGATCCCTTAAGCTTTCTACTAGGCCCATTTAACGAGGGTTAGATCAATGACTCCCAAGCCAGATGGCTTTGGGGCATTAGGTGTTGAGGCACCCCTCGGATCTAACTACTCGAGCCTAGAAGGCTACGAATCAAGACTAGTCACTTTTATTAACCTAGCTCTCGGCCTCTAACTTGGCTTCGAACCCTACTACAAGTCATCTCAATCGAGTGTAAATGGCCTTGGACTCCCAATCTATCAAGGTCCCCCAATCAAACACTACTTGCCCCCTCATACAAGTGTAAGTGCACAAGTGGATTGGATCACTTAAATGTCCTTAATGCATGACAAGAAGAATTAAAGTCGAAGAATAACACTACTCATGAAATGATTCGCCAAATTTTACAAAGCATGGGAATCAAGATGAATTATGCAATAGTCCTCCATGCTAGCATAAGAGTTGAAATTTTTTCGCATATTTACCAATCAAGTAAACGTGTGATTAACTGTAGATCGATCACAGGTTATCTATAAACATGATGCAATCATACCCCCTAACTTAAGCGTGTTTGTCCTCAAGCACGGAAGAAGGGTAAAGTGTAGAGATAACCTTGTGATGAAATGGACGAAAATGTAACCTTGACGACATGTATGAAAGGAGTTAGGGTCAAGGTTTAGTCGTGAAAAACCGTATTGTTGTGATATCAAAATGTCGTATTTTGCGTTGCTATCCATAGCTCGTATGCCCTGCAAAAACATAGAGGAAATACCCACCATAGCATTATGGAAATCAAAGAATAGATATGACAAATTTTGAGAAAAATTGGGCAGCATTCCCTCTATTTATTCAATACGCCCAAGGGCTGTACAAAGATGCCATTTGCATCCAACATGTTACATTCATTCAAAATGAAAATACAGAAATGTAACTACATCCATCTTTTACAAGCATACATCCACATTCATATACATACATCCACAGACAGACACATACATCCACATTCAGACAGACACACCCGGGGCACACCCCCACCGCCAAAAATCATTTATATATATATCCACTATCAATGATGTTAACCATATACAAAAGTGGAGCAATGGGGTACAAAAAGTTACCCACCCTCCAAACACAAAAAGAGATACACTCCAACCATCCAGAAAATACAGAAAATACCCCTAGATATAGTCTATCATCCCTGAGGTGCCGGCTCTGAACAAGTAAACAGATGGGAAGAAGCGAGATCTGTGACAGGTGGAGGAGGAGGGTGGATGGCATCGAGACGGGCGAGGATATTGGACGTGACCTGGTGTAGGGCAGCGATGTCCTGGCGTAGGGCGGCGTCGCGCGCGTCTACCTCGTCCAACCGCTGCAGCACCGCGTCCTGGAATGCCCGATGCTCCCGATAGATCTCACCCATAGTCGGGTGCTCGACAGGCCCGAACTCTGGGGTCGACTGGGTCCTACTGGGTCTCGGCTGAGGACGAGGATGGCCGGCTCTCCTCATATGGCTAAGGACCTTGCCCCAGGTGGCCTTACCGAAGCGGGCAAACCTGAAGGCCGCGTCCGAGACAGCAGGCTCACCCTCCGGGACTAGGTCCTGGCTAGCGAGAAAAGCCGAAATAAGGCAGGGGTGCGGGACGGGTTTATCGTTAAAACTGGGCGATCGGTCCTGAACCGCTCCACAATAAAACTGGGACATGTCCTCGATGACCTGCTGGGCCAAGTCGATCGACCACGACTTAGCCAAAAACCATAGTGAACACAACCACTTGCTAGTCCTATACTGGGCGTGGCCGGTTTGGTAAATGTTTCGGCGGAAGATATCGTCGATCAACCACATCTGAGGGGGCAGCTCTGCCCGCACAAATTTGCCCTCTCCTGTGCGGTCTGGGTGGAGAAACGGCTAGGCATCAACCTCATGAGGCAGCTCCTCAGGGGTGGCTCGGTGGAGACCAGGGGAGTGGCGAGGGACACCCAAGAGGGCAGCCACGTCCCGGGCAGTGAATGTGATATCCTCGCCGTCAATGATCGAAGTGAAGCCCAAGGCCCGGCTCGGGGCATCACCAGCCTCGTCCCTCTCATTACCGCAGGGAATAGCCTTCATGTTCTTGTAGAACATGCAGGCCAGCCGTGGGTAAACAGTGGTGGAGGGGGTGCAGAAGGGCAGCCAGCCACGGGCTTCCAGTGTGGCGACGGAATCCTGCGCATGCTCGATCGTGCGGAAGAAGGAGACGTCAAAGGTGTACTCGAGGCGTACCTCCCGTCGCCACTGTGGATCTAAGCCTCGAACATCAGTGGGCGCAGTGGAGGGCTTGGGCTTCTTCAACTTCTTGGATCGGCGAGGATTGGATGACAAAGGGGTAGCGGAGGCTCTTCTCTTGGGAACTGTCGGAGCTGTGGACGAAGTGGCGGGGGCACGCGTGGCACGGACCGGCCGTGTGGAAGGAGAAGATGAATCGACGGCCGGCCCAGAGGAAGATGGAGAGGATGCCGGCTGCGAGGATGGTGTGGAAGAAGCTTGCTCGGCTGGAGAGGAAGATGGAGAGGATGCCGCAGCGTTGCCCTTCCCGGCGGCCTTCTTGATGGCGGTGGTGTGCTTGCGAACCATCGAGGTGAATGGAGAGGATATGCCTTGGGGTGAAGTGGAACCACAAAGATGGCCGACGACGACGAGCTTGAAGGATGAGGCGGCACCGGCGGCTCGATTCAAGGTGATGACGAAATGTGGACGGCGCTGGGGTCGCTTGAGGGAAGTGGAGTGAAGGGAAGGGGTAGTGGAGGCGCTGGGAGGTGGAGGGCGGCGGCGATTTGCGTCAGAGGCGAAAGGATCCCGCCGATCACGGAGATGTGAGAGGAGGTGGGGTAAATGTGGGGGACGGGAGCTCGATCGAGAGGTGAAGGGAGGTGAAGGGTGGTCGTGGACAACTTGGGAAGGTCGGCGGCGGTGAAATCCGGCCGGAGGAGAGGGTGGCGCACCGGTTGGAGGCGGCGAAGAAGGGAAACGGCGTCCGGGCGAACAGGGGAAGGGGAAGAGAGGATCGATCTTAGGGCTTGGGGCCCTAAGTCGATCTCCCGCGCCTATATATTTTTTTAACCGTCCCCGCAAAAGATCGATCTCTTGAGAGAGCAAGATCGATCTTATGAACACGTGGCAGCATCATAACGGTTCTCACTTAAGTCGTGCTGACGTGTATAAGTAAGTAAGATCGATCTTTCTATGCTCAAGGATCGATCATCCAGAAACCATCCCTCTGTCACGAATAAATTCGCAAAAATGATCGATCATGAGAGATGGAAGGATCGATCCTCTCAAAACCAACCCTCTGTCACGAATAAATTCGCAAAAATGATCGATCATGAGGTATTAAAGGATCGATCACTCGCCCCCAGGTTCCAGCGTAAATTCAATCAGACATAAAGGATCGATCCTCTCCGCTTGGAGGATCGATCATTTATGTACCAAAATGCAAAACTGGGCTGAAAACCTGGGAATTCGCCCCACACACCCCAAACATGAATACTAGGCTCCTTAGGCATTAAAATACCACAATACAAACCTCCAAACCAGACAACACATCAATCATCCCACAAATTCAACATACCATCTTGACATCACAATTATTCCAACAAAGATCAAATAAAAAACACACCAAAATCAAACATGCAAATAATGGGAAACACAATCAATCATGCAAAGAAGAAATAACAAACAAATTCAGAAAAATACGAAAAAGGATGGGTTGCCTCCCATCAAGCGCTTGATTTACCGTCTCTAGCTCTACACAATGCAAGCTCACCCATAAACTTTCGATGTCCCTGATGTGCTGTCGCAGGCACTCAAAAATAAAACCAATACCCGTTAAAATGAATGTAGTAGTGTGAGTACGAGTCGATCCCACGAAGAGTGTTTAGCCTAGTTTTGTGCTCAGTGAATAAAGATGGGGGGTTTTAAACGTGAGGAAAACAGTAAAGAAATAATCTAAAGCGAAGAAACGAGTTAAATCAAGAGAACAAACCTTGGTCTGAGTCAACATCCACCATCGGAATCTAATAACTGATCATAGATGCAAGTATCAATCAATTTATACCATGAATATTCATCGTCCGAATTCAATTCGAAGCTCTCCTCGATCATAGTTAATTAGAAACAAGCGATCTAATCAACCCTAACTACTAGACAACCTAAGACAAGCGCTGTAGATTTAATCTAGTAGCAGCGTTAAGAATAGGGAGATCGATGAAGCTAAACAACACAAGCACAAGCGGTTGCATTTAATCTAGTTGAATATTCTTCCTAAGATCTAACAAGATCTGATCAGCAGTAAATTATTAGATCCTAGTTGCTTCGCAGATTAGAGGGATCAAACAATTCCGGATTTGATATCAAACATAGCGGTAGATCACCATGAATAATAAACTAGTAAGCCTCCTAGCAATTAGACAAGGTAATCATGTAGATTTAATCTCAGAAGAACATCCAATACTCATGTATAAACTGAACAATAAAAATAAATTAGATCTCACAGTTTTCATTGATTCCGAGGTTTCAGTCTCCTCGACCAAGGATCAAGATTTAGCCACGCTGGGCCATCGAGAACAATCCTCAAAAGATTCTAATAAAGAAAATAAAACCTAGAAAAAATATAAAGGAGGAGAAAGAGCAGCCAAAAGTGTCCAAGAATCCCCCCTCAAACCCTAAAAAGAGTCCTATTTATAGCCTCAATTGTATCCACCCTCGGATTAGATCACAATCGTCAATTTTATTTACTGGGGAAAGTCCGATCGATCGGACCTTGGATGCTGGATCGATCGGCCTCATTAAACTCTTCAACTTGTAGTCACGCCCGAGTCCGATCGATGGATGGATCGATCGAACTTTGCTCCTTTAGAAAGCATACGTTCTGTCAACTTTAATTCCCAAGTCCGATCGATCGAACTTTAAGTGCTGGATCGATCGGATGCATAAAAATCCACATTCTCTGGGTATTTTTGAGTCCGATAGATCCAACTCTAGGAGTCGGATCGATCGGGCTCAGTAGGAGTGATGGTTCGATCGATTGAACCATATTCAGCCAAAAACTACATGTTCTGTCACGGTTTTGCCAGGTCCGATCGATCGGACCTTCGCTCGGACTTCCAGCTTATTTTCCTTTCTGCCATTCAGACTGCGCATCGGTACTGAAATTGCCGTAACTTCCTCTAGGAAACTCGGAATCACGAACCGTAAAATTTTCCAGAATCTAAACTTCAAGAGCTTTCCAACCATGTATGGCACATCCTCTGGTTCTTCATGAGCAGGTACAGATAAATCTTTAAATTTGATCCATGCACTCTTTTCAGCTTCTTTTCGACTTAAGGACTTCAATTGCATCCTAAATCAAAATATAAGAATAATGAGTGTATTTAGGAACTAAATAAGCATAGGAGACTAAATATTAAGGAATAAAAATATAACATTATGCATTCTCATCAAACCCCTCTAAATGGTGGTCGCATCTAGAAATGCGAGATCGAAGCCATTTTCGATGAACTTTATTTAAATGCCAATGATAAAACCACATTTCTTTCATCACAAGCCATTTTAACCTTATGTCCATTTTAGCACAAAAGATGTCACGTTTTTTATTAACGGTTTTATAAGGCCGAATGAATGTATGCATGAACGTGGAAAATGGGGTGGCATTCGAGATGAGCAATGATAGTGTTGTGGCAAATATTATTGTGGAGGAAGATATAGAAGGCGACAAATCAAAGTCATGTCTCCGCCAAGGAGTAGCACAATCATTGCCTATATAATCACATTTAAGAATGGGCAAGACCTCATCCAAAATTTCAAAAGTCTCTAATGCCAACAACATATCTTGACCTTCATCATCACAATCATGAGAGATTGATAAACTTTCTTGAAAGGCAACCAAATTCGGCTCATCAATATTAGTTACATCCTCCCAAAACACCTCATAGATAGCCATATTAATATCCGAGGAGTCCCCGAAAATTGATATATCCTCACTAAAGACTTCATAAACCGGCATATTGATATCACAAGCATCCTTTTCATAATTAGGTATGTCTTCATAAAATGGTTGATATACCGGAAGATTAATATCATAACAATCATCATCAACCTCTTCATCATTACCAAGTAAATCATTCAAGCATTCAACCTCGTCATGGTCATTCCATACATCAATCATAAAACATTCTTTTTCACAAGCATAATGCTTAGATGAATCAAAAATGTTAAGCCGTATCTCCATGTTGCCAAATGTAACGGTCATGACTCCATTCCTACAATTTCTTAAAGCGTTGGTTGTGGCAAGGAATGGTCGACCTAGAATGATGGGAATGGACTGTTTATGCCTTGGTCCGGGCTCCATGTCTAAGACAACAAAATCGACCGGGAAAACACATCTATCGACCTTGACTAGTATGTCTTCAAGAACACCTCGTGGTGTCTTGAGAGATCTATCGGCCAATTGCAAAGTCATCGAGGTCGGCTTGAGCTCTCCTAAGCCAAATTTACAAAACAAGGAATAGGGCATAATATTCACACTAGCTCCTAAATCAAGAAGAGCCCCCTCAATCAATTGATCTCCTATGATGCAAGAGATGGTAGGAGTGCCGGGGTCTCTCAATTTCGGAGGTAGATCGAGTTGAAGAATAGAGCTAACTTGCTCAGTTAGGAAGAGCTTTTTAGAGACATGAGACTTGGATTGCCTCTTATGAGTACACAAGTCCTTCAAAAATTTGGCATAAGAAGGCACTTGCTTAATGGCATCTAACAAGGGAAGGTTGATGTGGACCTTCTTGAAAAGTTCTAGCATCTCCTCATATTTGCCAATCTTCCAAGGTTGGGATGTGGCTTGAGGATCAACTAGTGCTTGAGGGTATGGAGCCTTAGGAATGTAAGCTTTGGTTGGTAAAGGATCGAGTAAACTAGGCTCAGTTTCCTTGAAAGATGGCAATTGACTTGAAGAATCATGAGGAGCATGAGGAGGTGATGCTTGAGAGTCATTCATCGAAGTAGACAAATGAGGTTCATGTCCTTGCCTTAATGTGGTGTCTTTAGGCATCTCAACATTAGGAAAGATCTTTCCACTCCGGAGGGTAGTGACCGCTTGCACTTCCTCGTGAGTGGAATCGATAAAATGTTGGCATTTAGGGTTTGCTATGGGTTGACTAGGAAGTCTACCCTCCTCCCTTGTTGCCATAGTATTGGCCAATTGGCCTATTTGCACTTCCAACTTTGCAATGGATTGGGAATGAGAATGCAAAAGTTGGGTACTTGTCTCAAAAGAGTCCAAAGCCTTGAGAAGCCTTTCCTCAATACAAGGATCACGTTTCGGAGCTTGAGGGGCTTGATGGGCTTGGTATTGGGAAGGCCCAGGTGACCTTTGATTCCAATTTGGAGGATGAGAGGATTGTGGATAACCCGCAACTTGAGAGGGATAAGCATTAGGGGCTTGAGGTGGATATGCATGAGGAGCTTGAGGTGGCCGGTAGGTGGATTGATTTTGTGGAGGTGGATTAGAATGGTATGGCGCTTGGTACCTAGGAGGGTAGCTCGGGGCTTGATTGCCCGCAATTGGAGGCCTAGGATTGTATGCATTTGGAGGTTGTTGACCGGGATTTCTCCATGAGAAATTTGGATGATCCCTAAGACCGGGATTGTACGTATTTGAGTATGGGTCATAGGTAGGCTTTGATTGATTAAAGACCGCATTAATGTGCTCTTGCACGAGCTCCGGATATTCACATGCCAAATGACACTCGGTAACTAGATGACCGGGAGTCGAACATAAGAAGCAAAGATCTCCCAATGTTGAAGAATTAGTTGGGTAGCTCGATGAAGAAGGAGGAGTAGGAATTTGATTCAAAGAATGAGCAAGTACTTGATCAAATTTTCTACTTAGAGTATCAATTTGTTGTGCAACACGAGTGGCTTCGGATAACTCTAATACTCCTCTAGAGTTGGGCTGTCCCTTAGGGCTTGAAGTATCCCTAATATTCTTTGAAGTGAAAGCATGATTTTGGGAATTAATGGCAAGCTTTCCAAATAAGACCCATGAGTCCTCGTATGGATTGGTCATGAATACCCCACCGCACGCGGTGTCTACGTCTTGTTGATGACGTAGTCTAAGGCCATTGTAAAAATAATCAACAAGGGACCATTTAGGGATTTGGTGGTGTGGACATTTTCTAAGAAGCTCTTTAAATTTATCCCAAGCATCATGAAATGGTTCGTCATCTTCTTGACGAAAGGTTGCTATTTGGGTTCTCATTTCATGAGTCTTAGCAATAGGAAAGAACTTTTCTAGAAAAGCACTTTATAATTGGTCCCAAGTAGTGATCGTTTGGGGCTCAAGGGATCCTAACCAATGCTTGGCTTTGCCCTTCAAGGTAAATGGGAACAACTTTAATCTCATTGCATCCTCGGTAAAGTTTGGAATTTTGATCGTGGAACTCTTTTCAAGAAAATCCTCGAGGTGATAGTAAGGGTCCTCATTGCTCAAGCCGTGAAAGTTTGGAAGGAATTGAAGGAATTGAGGCTTAAACTCATAGTGTGCGGCTTGAACAATGGGTTGTTGGATGCCCGATGTAGGTGCAAAAGTAGTAGGGACATAATAATCCCTTATACTCCTACGATCCGGAATGGGATTGACATGAGGATTGGGGTCCGGGTTGGGAGCATCCATGACTTGAAGAAATGGGAGGTTCTTATGCAAGGATATGCTTGAAGATGTCCTAGAATCTAAAAATGCTTGCAATGTGATATCTAGATCTGAATCATCTTCATCACTCATTCATACATATAGGAATTTGGACCATACAAGGTAAGAGATACATTACAGTGGGCTGGTCCAAGAACCTTGTATCTTCGCCCGTAGATGAGTCACTTCACCGCTCGGAAGCTTCACCTACGACCACAAAAAGATATACAATATAAGCAACGTTCTATTTTTGGTATTTTGTAATAAAAAAAAATAAAGCAATCTAATTGAAGGAAGGAATTTATCAAGTAAGAAATTCAAATCAACGAGTCCCCGGCAACGGCGCCAAAATCTTTGACGCGCCCAAACCACTCGTCGTTAAAAGTGACTAGGGCGTCAAAGATTACAATTTATACCGAATCCTAACTAACTACTACGTAGCTAGCGGGAGTCCGGGTCGATCCGCAGGGAAATGAGAAATGACTAACGTACTCGATAGATAACTCCAAACAACTAGCTAAAATAATTTGGGTTTTGGATTAATGTCTATTAAAGCAATTAACTAAATGAAGAGAAATATCACTAATATTGAGAGGTCTTGGGATCTCCATTTCATTGTAGGTTCTAGTGTAGCCTCATAAGGAATTGAGGTGTGTAATCTAATTGGGACGATCGAAATCAAGAAGTCGACAAGCGGGTGGTTAGCCTCACTTATCGCTCAACGGAAGTCGGTTTAGGATCATCCGCCGGAAATAATCACATTCACAAAGTCGACGAATTAGTGATTAGCTTCTATCGTCGCTAACGAACCTTCGATTAAGATCGATTCATCGCAAGAAAAAGATATTACATGGAATCGGGCATTGGATTGTGATGGTTCTAGCACCTCGAATCCAATGCAAGAGAAAGATAGAATGGATCCTTTGATTAGAGAGATAGGGATGGTTCTAGCATCCCTAATCTCTAATCTAGGGCTAGTAATCCTCCCAATGTCATTGGATGTGTTTCTAGCACATCCAACTCATTGGGGCATAACAACAAACACCAATCATGCACAAGTCCTAACTCATACCAAAGAAAGGCATTCATCCATTCAACATATGAAATCTATGTACAAAGATAAGGAAATAATGCTCAAATCCATACAATAGATCATCCCTAAAGATTACACATCAAAAACCCTAGGAAAACCACAAAAGAATCCTACAACTATATGGAAATCCCAAGAGAAAAGAAGTTAGCTACTCATCTTGGTTGGATCCATGGATGGAGGTTGATGAAGCTCTCCTCCCATGGATTCCCTCCAAGAAGTCCTCCTCTCAATTGGGTAAGAAACCTAGAAGGGCTGGAGAAAGCTCAGAGAAGACCCCTCTAATCCCCCCTAAGGGGTCTATTTATAGTAAACAAGCCTCCCCCACTCGGATTAGATCTGGGCCATTGATTTTGCTCGGCTGGCATCAAAGGATCGATCCTCATAGGGTGAAGGATCGATCATTCGCTTCGTGTGATCGCTGGTCCCGTGAAGGATCGATCCTCCCATAGGAAAGGATCGATCTTTTCTTCTTGAATTCTGGCTGCGCCTCGATGAAGATCGATCCTCCAGTGTGTGAAGATCGATCCTCTAGAACTTGCGTTCTGTCATTGAAAAAATGCGCAAAAATGATCGATCCTCTCATGCCATAGGATCGATCCTTGTCCTGATTGGCTCCTTCTTAAAGCACTTCAAAGGATCGATCCTTCATCAATACAGGATCGATCTTCTTCATAAAAACTGGCCCGAATGACATCATTTAAGCTCGGAACTTGATCCAATCCTCGTTGAGGGCACTTGTACCTGTAATAGGGTAAAATCCATCAGTAAAGCCTTGCTCGGAGACTAACAAGGCCAAGTTAAAAGGGTGATTTATGCACTTTTCACGTCTTATCAATTAGCTCATAATTGAGTGAAAACAAACCCGAATACATGTGGAATTCATACCGATGAGTGTATAAAAATAAGATGAAAGAATTGAGAAGGAAAACTCAATGTAATCTCAATCTTCGACGAACCCTGACTAGGCCTCCGTCTTCTTCTTCTTTATCCACGCTTCTTCTTTCTCTCCAATGATGAAAAACGTCCACTCCCCACTCCCGTGGTCGTTCTCCTCTACACCTTTCAATACAATGCCTTTTCTTCCTTACCTCCTATTTCCTAAAACAGAATTCTCAAAAATAGGCTATTTTCGTCTGCTGCATTGATGCTCAATTATCTCAATCAATATCATCGTTTTTGGGAAAGTCATAAACACGGAATTTGTAGGGCTTTCTGATAGAATCAGAAGATCGGAGAGGAGCAGGAAGGTGAATCCAAAGTATATATAGGAGTTATGGGTGGTCAGGTTGAGTCTTAGTCCTAGTTTAATTACTGCTATTGAGTTATGTAGGTTGGAGTCAAGTTAGTAGTTATCAAGAGTGGGCAGTCTAGGGTTATGGAGCAGGCATATAAATATTGTATCCATTAGCAGTTGAGAGGAGGGAAAGTATAGGGGGTTTTTTCGGCCATTAAACGGAAGCTTTGAGGGGTCTCCTCGGCCATAAACAGAGGAATTCTTGTTTTGCTAATTAGTAGGGCTACCAGGTTCTATCAATTGGCATCAGAGTAGTGATCCTGGCATGATGGTGGGGGTGAACAAGGAGCGGATCGAGGCGCTTGAGTAGGATGCAGCAGAAAGGCATGCAACCATGGCAGCGACCGACGAACGTCTGTGCGTGGTCGAGAAACGATTGACAACCATCGATGCGGCTGTGCAAGAGATATTGCGGCGCATGGACGTCATGGTTGGAAAGACGGAAGGCTCGCACACTGATGTGCTGTCGCAGGCACTCAAAAATAAAACCAATACCCGTTAAAATGAATGTAGTAGTGCGAGTACGAGTCGATCCCACGAAGAGTGTTTAGCCTAGTTTTGTGCTCAGTGAATAAAGATGGGGGGGTTTTAAACGTGAGGAAAAACAATAAAGAAATAATCTAAAGCGAAGAAATGAGTTGAATCAAGAGAACAAACCTTGGTCTGAGTCAACATCCACCATCGGAATCCAACAACTGATCATAGATGCAAGTATCAATCAATTTATACCATGAATATTCATCGTCCGAATTCAATTCGAAGCTCTCCTCGATCATAGTTAATTAGAAACAAGCGATCTAATCAACCCTAACTACTAGACAACCTAAGACAAGCGCTGTAGATTTAATCTAGTAGCAGCGTTAAGAATAGGGAGATCGATGAAGCTAAACAACACAAGCACAAGCGGTTGCATTTAATCTAGTTGAATATTCTTCCTAAGATCTAACAAGATCTGATCAGCAGTAAATTATTAGATCCTAGTTGCTTCGCAGATTAGAGGGATCAAACAATTCCGGATTTGATATCAAACCTAGCAGTAGATCACCATGAGTAATAAACTAGTAGGCCTCCTAGCAATTAGACAAGGTAATCATGAAGATTTAATCTCAGAAGAACATCCAATACTCATGTATAAACTGAACAATAAAAATAAATTAGATCTCACAGTTTCATTGATTCCGAGGTTTCAGTCTCCTCGACCAAGGATCAAGATTTAGCCACGCAGGGCCATCGAGAACAATCCTCCAAAAGATTTTATAAAGCAAAAGAAAACCTAGAAAAAATATAAAAGAGGAGAAAGAGTAGCCAAAAGTGTCCAAGAATCCCCCTCAAACCCTAAAAAGAGTCCTATTTATAGCCTCAATTGTATCCACCCTCGGATTAGATCACAATCGTCGATTTTATTTACTGGGGAAAGTCCGATCGATCGGACCTTGGATGCTGGATCGATCGGCCTCATTAAACTCTTCAACTTGTATTCACGCCCGAGCCCGATCAATCGGAATAAGGGAGTCGGATCGATCGATTTCGTAAAAATCTTCGTCTCTGGCTCTTCCCGAGTTCGATCGATGGTCCGATCGATCGAATTCGGTTCCTCTAAAAAGCATACGCTCTGTCAACTTTAATTCCCAAGTCCGATCGATCGAACTTTAAGTGCTGGATCGATCGGAGGCATAAAAATCCACATTCTCTGGGTATTTTTGAGTCCGATAGATCCAACTCTTGGAGTCGGATCGATCGGGCTCAGTAGGAGTGATGGTTCGATCGATCGAACCATATTCAGCCAAAAACTACATGTTCTGTCACGGTTTTGCCAGGTCCGATCGATCGGACCTTCGCTCGGACTTCCAGATTCTTTTCCTTTCTGCCATTCAGACTGCGCATCGGTACTGAAATTGCCGTAACTTCCTCTAGGAAACTCAGAATCACGAACCGTAAAATTCTCCAGAATCTAGACTTCAAGAGCTTTCCAACCATGTATGGTACATCCTCTGGTTCTTCATGAGCAGGTACAGATAAATCTTTAAATTTGATCCATGCACTCTTTTCAGCTTCTTTTCGACTTAAGGACTTCAATTGCATCCTAAATCAAAATATAAGAATAATGAGTGTATTTAGGAACTAAATAAGCATAGGAGACTAAATATTAATGGATAAAAGTATAACATTATGCATTCTCATCAAATTCCCCCACACTTAGCTTTTGCTCGTCCTCGGGCAAAACTAAAATTCACTCTAGTCAAGAAATCAAGGTTGCAACACCATCAACAAAGAACAATCAAGCTCTTCACAATTCATAACACATCATGAACAAACATTTTTAAGCAACTTAAAAATCAATCAATAAGCATTTTCACTTGAAGATGAAGCATACTAAATAAGTAGACCCTCACGGAAATTAACACTCAACTCTCATGTGTTTGAAGGGTATGTATTTCTCTCAAATTCATTCCAATGAAAATGATCTACCATAAGCTTGCATATCTTCTCATTCTCCACCACTAGAATCACATGCATAACACAAATCATAAGGACTTCCAAAGGTTGTAATGGGGTCCAGGATTAAGGTGGGAAATATTTAGGAATGTAGCTCAAAAGCCAATGGAACTAATGGAGCAAAAAATGCATCAATAAGACATGTACAACCAATCACTCCATTCAACAAGTTCCTTTAACTTGACTTTAAAGTACCCAAACCATAAAACATTACCACATTGGCAAAGAGATTGCTCAAAGGAATACTTTTTAACTGAAATAGTGAACAATCTTTTGCAAAAACTTCCACCTTTGTAGAGATCATACATAAACATCCCCCTTTATTGGAATATTAGGAGGATTCATAAACATATTTTGCAACATGAGAAATAATTTCCTCCTTCACTTTCTTTTCTTCTTTTTCTTTGTCTGATTTTTTTTTTTTCAGAAACAACATACTCACAAATTGAGTATGAAAATAAACTCCACTTCACCAAATCATAGCCATACCACAAATCCAAACACCCCCACACTTGAACTTTTGCACTCATACATGTCATAATGATGATCAATGCTCCACTAGTTTTATGGCTTAGGTAACGGAAATATTTTTTTTCAGGTTTAAAGCTTGTAATGTGGGTTAACAATGAAGTCAATAAAGCTCAAAGGTGTTTAGCAAAAGGAAAAATTAATTGCAAGGTAGGCTATTTGGCTTATGTAACTTATAACAAAAATGGCCTTAATCCTGTTCATGTATACATGTGTCAATGTGACCTCAAATAGAATCAAAGCAAGTTCTAGAGAAACAAATCCATGGAAGAATATCTCTCATGAAAGAAATTAGTGAGACTGATATGAATGTGTCAGTCTAAAGGCTCAAAATCTCATCAGCTTTTGTCTACTCATTCAGTCACTACCAACTCAAGGAAAATAACTCAATTAATTAATTCTAAGTCGCAAAATTACTCATTCAATCATGTTATGGATATGTCAAGCTTAACTAATTCTCGCTTATGGCATATGCAACCTAGATCTCCTCCCCCACACTTGAAACTGACATTGTCCCCAATGGAAGGTGGAATGCAAAGAAAAGCAAAAATAACTAAAATGCAAATGCGAAAATAAAAAGAGAAAGGAACGAACTCCCCTTGGGTTGCCTCCCAAGCAGCGCCTTTGTTTATTGTCATTGGCTCGACTTCATACTTTCTTCTTCAATCAGTATAAGTTGGCTCCTCAAGGTCCAATTTTTCCAATTTTTCTGTTGGAACGCCTTCATAGAAAGGTTTAAGTCGATGGCCATTCACCGTAAACATTTTGGAAGTGGCTAAACTTTGAATTTCAACTGCACCATGAGAAAAAACATTAGTAACAATAAAAGGTCCAATCCAACGAGAACGCAACTTACCTGGAAACAAACGTAAGCGTGATTGGTAAAGGAGAACTTTTTGACCAACTTTAAACTCCTTTCTAGAGATCATCTTATCATGAAAAGCTTTTGTCTTTTCCTTGTAAATCCTAGCGCTCTCATAGGCATCATTGCGAATTTCTTCTAATTCTTGCAGTTGCAACTTCCTGTGTTCTCCACTCTCATCCATGTTCATATTAAAGCTCTTGATAGCACAATAAGCTTTATGTTCTAACTCAACTGGAAGGTGACATGGTTTCCCAAATATCAAGCGATAAGGTGACATACCGATAGGTGTCTTATATGCAGTCCTATATGCCCACAACGCATCATCCAAACGCAAACTCCAATTTTTTCTATTTGGATTTACCGTCTTTTCAATGATGGACTTGATCTCTCGATTTGACACTTCCGCTTGTCCACTCGTTTGCGGATGATAGGCGGTTGATACCTTATGGGTCACATGGTACTTCCTTAGCAACGCCTCCACAGTTCGATTGCAAAAGTGCGTGCCTCGATCACTTATGAAAGCTCTTGGAATTCCAAACCTGGATAATATGTTAGACTTGATAAAATCTGCAACAACTTTAGAATCATCAGTCCTGGTAGCTTTAGCTTCTACCCATTTTGAAACATAATCCACAGCAAGTAGAATATAAACATAACCAAAAGATATAGGGAACGGACCCATAAAATCAATGCCCCAAACATCGAAGATTTCGCAAAATAATATGGGGGTTTGTGGCATCTCATTCCTTTGGGATATATTTCCTGTCTTCTGACAATTCTCGCATGACTTACAAAGAAAATATGAATCTCGAAATAAGGAAGGCCAATAGAAACCACATTCTAACACTTTTCTTGCCGTTCTCTTAACTCCAAAGTGACCTCCACAAGCATAAGAATGACAAAAAGTGAGTATAGAAATAATTTCACTTTCAGGAACGCACCTTCTTATTACTTGATCTGCACAATGCTTCCATAAATATGGGTCATCCCACACATAATATTTAGCATCACTTTTAATCTTATCTCTTTGAGCCTTAGACAATTCAGAAGGTAACACATTAGTAACCAAATAATTCACAATATTTGCATACCAAGGTAATGTCACAGTTGCAGAAAACAATTGTTCATCAGGGAATGTTTCATGTAGACGAAGTTTATCCTCCACATGAACTAACCGACTCAGATGATCTGCAACACGATTTTCTGTTCCTCTTTTGTCTTTTATCTCCAAATCAAATTCACTCAAGAGAAGTATCCATCGGATTAATCTCGGCTTTGCCTCCTTCTTCGTCATTAAATAACGAAGGGCTGCATGATCAGAATAAACAATGACTTTAGTACCAAGTAAATAAGAACGAAATTTTTCTAAAGCAAACACTACAGCTAAAAGTTTTTTTTCAGTTGTAGAATAATTTCTTTGGGCATCATCCAAAGTCTTGGAAGCATAGTAAATTGCATGAGAAGCTCTTCCAATCTTTTGACCCAAAACTGCGCCCACTGCATAATCACTTGCATCACACATTATCTCGAAAGGAACGCTCCAGTCTGGGGGTTGAATAATTGGAGTAGAAGTCAACAATTCTTTCAGCTTATCAAATGCCTTTTTGCATGCTTCATCGAACTCAAAAGCCTTGTACTTTTGTAACAACGTGCACAACGGTAATGCTATTTTGGAGAAGTCCTTGATGAATCTTCGGTAAAAACCTGCATGTCCAAGAAAAGAACGAACTTCCCGCACATTAGTGGGATAATGTAAAGATTGAATGACATCAACTTTAGCTTTATCAACCTCAATTCCTTTAGATGAAACAACATGACCCAAAACTATACCTTGTTCAACCATGAAATGACATTTCTCAGAATTTAACACAAGGCTAGTTTCTATGCATCTTTGAAGAACAAGTGTAAGGTTATGTAAACAATTATCAAAAGAGTTTCCATAAACTGTGAAATCATCCATAAAAACCTCTATGATCTGTTCAATATAATCTGAGAATATACTAACCATACACCTTTGGAAAGTAGCTGGGGCGTTGCAAAGACCAAAAGGCATGCGACGATATGCAAAAGTTCCAAATGGGCATGTGAACGTCGTCTTTTCCTGATCTTCAGGGGCAATTGCAATCTGAAAGTAACCTGAATAACCATCAAGAAAACAATAATAAGAATGACCAGCTAACCTTTCAAGCATCTGATCAATAAAAGGTAAAGGAAAGTGGTCCTTGCGGGTTATAGCATTTAATTTTCTATAATCAATACAAACCCTCCACCCATTTTGCACACGGGTGGGAACTAACTCATCTTTGTGATTTCCCACCACGGTTATTCTTGTCTTTTTAGGAACAACTTGAACTGGACTAACCCAAGTGCTATCCGAAATAGGATAGATCACTCCAACTTCAAGCAGTTTGAGGATCTCCTTCTTTACAACATCCATCATGGGCGGATTTAACCTTCTTTGTGATTGGCGGGAAGGTTTCGCTCCCTCTTCAAGCAAGATACGATGCATACATGTACTTGGACTGATTCCTTTGATGTCTGCAATTGTCCAACCAATAGTTGTCTTATGCTCCTTAAGAACCTGCACAAGTTTTTCTTCCTGTGGTGCACTAAGGTTATTGGAAATAATCACTGGTAATACTCCTTCATCTCCAATAAAAGCATATTTAAGATGATTAGGAAGAGGTTTCAGATCTGGAATAGGTGCTTGCAATTCAGAAGGTAATGATTTCTCATTAGATACAGGTAATAAACTAGAAGAATCGTTACCTGATTGCTGAATTATCGAAAAATCATTCAGTGTTGCAACAGTTTCCTGCAAATTAGTACTCAAAGATAGCTCCTCATTTTCTTCCTCAAGAGATTTGCTAATAGCCACTTCCAATTCATCTTTATCACTAAGTTCAAAAACTTCCTGTGATAAATAATCAATCACATCAATTGAATACACTGAACAATCATCAGCAGGATATTTCATGGCATCATAAATTTTAAACTTAACAGTTTCACCATCAAATTCCATGGTAAGTGTGCCACTATGGACATCTATCTTAGTCTTGGATGTCTTCAAGAAAGGTCTTCCCAACAAAATAGGAGTACTATGATCACCATTCTCCATATCAAGCACATAAAAATCAGCAGGGAAAACTAAATCATTGACCTGCACAAGAATATCTTCAACTACACCTTTAGAATAGGCGTTAGATCTGTCAGCCAATTGAATCACAACACCAGTTTCATTCAAAGGCCCAAGTTTTAAAGAAGAATATATAGAATATGGCATGACATTGATAGAAGCTCCCAAATCTAACATAGCTTTCTCAAATTTGGTGTTACCAATTGTACATGGGATAGTAAACATACCTGGATCCCTACACTTCGTAGGAATTTTTCTTTGAAGAATTGCAGAAACATTTTCCCCTACTTTCACCTTCTCACATCCTTTAAGTTTCTGCTTCCTCTTAATTGTGCACAATTCTTTCAAGAATTTAGCATAACGAGGTACTTGTTTAAGAGCATCTAAGAGTGGAATATTTACCTCGCATCGGCGAAAAGTCTCATATAGATCTGAATTCTTCTCATATTTTATTGATTCTGTCAAAGCCTGAGGAAAAGGGGGTACAGGTTTATAATCAGAAAGAGGTGGAAACTTACGTTTAGGTACGTCGTCGTCATCAGGAAAGATTTTGTCCGCGACGATGTCTTCCTCTTTTCCTTGCGCAGACGATGTAGGAACTTCCTTTACTGGAGTCTCAACTTCTTTACCACTTCTCAAAATAATTGCACTTGCATTCTCTCTTGGATTTATTACCGTTTGAGAGGGTAATTTTCCCGAATTTTGCGCCTCTAGCTTGCTAATTGCTGACGCCATCTGGCCCACCTGATGTTCCAATCTTTGAATACTAGCCTTCGTCTCCTGTTGAATTTGCGAATTATTAGTAACAAGAGATTTAACCATATCTTCTAAAGACATACCAGAATCAGGAGTTGGGTTTGGTTGTTGTCTCGGGGGGTATGGCGGTCTATATTATTGATATTGCTGTCCAGTCGGACGAAATTGAGTTGTAGGCTGATTTACTTGTGGATTCCCATAGTTGAAATTGGGGTGATCCCTCCATCCCGGATTATACGTGTTTGAATAGGGATCATACTTCCTCTGCGGTGGTCCTGGGAAACTCCCAGCTGCATTTACTTGTTCAATGGGCTCCTCTTGAAGAGTTGGGCACATATCGGTTGGATGTCCCGTCACCGAACAAATTCCACAAACCTTCGCTGTTTGCATGTTACCTACAGCCATTTGACGAACAAGAGAAGTTAGACTCGCAATCTGTTGTTCAAGAGATGAAACATTTACCTCATTAACATGTTTTGAATAAGAATCAAGTCTAGTATTAAATTGTTGAGAATTAGCTGCCATATTTGCAATCAAGTTCCTCGCGGCTTCAGGAGTTTTATCCACCAAAGCTCCTCCACTAGCTGCATCAATCATACTCCTGTCATTGGTTAGTAAGCCCTCATAAAAATATTGAATAAGTAATTGCTCACTAATTTGATGATGGGGACAGCTTGCACATAATTTCTTAAAACGTTCCCAATATTCATGTAGAGATTCTCCATTATGTTGCCTTACACCACAGATCTCTTTCCTAATGTTGGCCGCTCTTGAGGCTGGAAAATACTTCTTTAAAAACAACCTCTTCATCTCGTTCCATGTGGTAATACTCCCAGATGGTAAATAATAAAGCCAATCTTTAGCCGAATCCTTCAAAGAAAATGGAAAGGCTCTCAATTTGATTTGATCTTCAGTCACCCCCATGGGTTTCATACTTGTGCACACAACATGAAGCTTCTTTAAATGCTTGTGAGGATCCTCACCTGAAAGTCCATGAAAAGTGGGTAAGAGGTGTATTAGTCCAGATTTTAATTCAAAAGTAGTAGCAACATCCAAAGTAGGAAATGTAATGCATAAGGGTTGTTGATTCAAATCTGGGGCTGCAAGCTCTTTCAAAGTTCGATTTCCGGCCATGACTTCCTCCTCTAATTCAGAATCACTGATAAATACGTGGTCAAGAGCCAAATCGTCCTCCTCAGGATTTATCCGAGCTTCTCTCCTTAACCTGCGCAGAGTTCTTTCTATCTCTGGGTCGTACTGTAAATCACCTTGATTAAAAGATCGAGCTATACTCATAAACAATCAAGAGGATTCCGGCAAAACGAGAAAAAGAAATCAAGAAAATTCGAATAACTTTTTTTTTTTTTATGAAAATAAAGATCACAATAAACACAAAAATTAACTAGAATCACTCCCCGGCAACGGCGCCAAAATTTGATGTGCTGTCGCAGGCACTCAAAAATAAAACCAATACCCGTTAAAATGAATGTAGTAGTGCGAGTACGAGTCGATCCCACGAAGAGTGTTTAGCCTAGTTTTGTGCTCAGTGAATAAAGATGGGGGGTTTTAAACGTGAGGAAAAACAATAAAGAAATAATCTAAAGCGAAGAAATGAGTTGAATCAAGAGAACAAACCTTGGTCTGAGTCAACATCCACCATCGGAATCCAACAACTGATCATAGATGCAAGTATCAATCAATTTATACCATGAATATTCATCGTCCGAATTCAATTCGAAGCTCTCATCGATCATAGTTAATTAGAAACAAGCGATCTAATCAACCCTAACTACTAGACAACCTAAGACAAGCGCTGTAGATTTAATCTAGTAGCAGCGTTAAGAATAGGGAGATCGATGAAGCTAAACAACACAAGCACAAGCGGTTGCATTTAATCTAGTTGAATATTCTTCCTAAGATCTAACAAGATCTGATCAGCAGTAAATTATTAGATCCTAGTTGCTTCGCAGATTAGAGGGATCAAACAATTCCGGATTTGATATCAAACCTAGCAGTAGATCACCATGAGTAATAAACTAGTAGGCCTCCTAGCAATTAGACAAGGTAATCATGAAGATTTAATCTCAGAAGCACATCCAATACTCATGTATAAACTGAACAATAAAAATAAATTAGATCTCACAGTTTCATTGATTCCGAGGTTTCAGTCTCCTCGACCAAGGATCAAGATTTAGCCACGCAGGGCCATCGAGAACAATCCTCCAAAAGATTTCATAAAGCAAAAGAAAACCTAGAAAAAATATAAAAGAGGAGAAAGAGTAGCCAAAAGTGTCCAAGAATCCCCCTCAAACCCTAGAAAGAGTCCTATTTATAGCCTCAATTGTATCCACCCTCGGATTAGATCACAATCGTCGATTTTATTTACTGGGGAAAGTCCGATCGATCGGACCTTGGATGCTGGATCGATCGGCCTCATTAAACTCTTCAACTTGTATTCACGCCCGAGCCCGATCGATCGGAATAAGGGAGTCGGATCGATCGATTTCGTAAAAATCTTCGTCTCTGGCTCTTCCCGAGTTCGATCGATGGTCCGATCGATCGAATTCGGTTCCTCTAAAAAGCATACGCTCTGTCAACTTTAATTCCCAAGTCCGATCGATCGAACTTTAAGTGCTGGATCGATCGGAGGCATAAAAATCCACATTCTCTGGGTATTTTTGAGTCCGATAGATCCAACTCTTGGAGTCGGATCGATCGGGCTCAGTAGGAGTGATGGTTCGATCGATCGAACCATATTCAGCCAAAAACTACATGTTCTGTCACGGTTTTGCCAGGTCCGATCGATCGGACCTTCGCTCGGACTTCCAGATTCTTTTCCTTTCTGCCATTCAGACTGCGCATCGGTACTGAAATTGCCGTAACTTCCTCTAGGAAACTCAGAATCACGAACCGTAAAATTCTCCAGAATCTAGACTTCAAGAGCTTTCCAACCATGTATGGCACATCCTCTGGTTCTTCATGAAAAGGTACAGATAAATCTTTAAAGTTGATCCATGCACTCTTTTCAGCTTCTTTTCGACTTAAGGACTTCAATTGCATCCTAAATCAAAATATAAGAATAATGAGTGTATTTAGGAACTAAATAAGCATAGGAGACTAAATATTAAGGGATAAAAATATAACATTATGCATTCTCATCACACACAGAGAGCAGTGGACTGTCCGCACATAAGCGATTGTTCCTTAACAATGACGGTGTGGGATTGGAGGATGGTCTACAACATATGAAGATGGATTTCCCAAGTTTCTCAAGAGGAAATCCAACAGTATGGGTGAACAGGGCTGAGCAGTACTTTGAGATGCACCGCACGCCAACAGATCAACGAATCAGGGTGGCTTCCTATCATCTGGAGGAGGGAGCTAATCAATGGTGGCAAGCGCTACAACGTAGATCTCGGATGACGAATTCGGTGATCACATGGGAAAATTTTATATGGGAACTCAGAGCAAGATTTGGGAAAATAAATTACATTAATTATGACGAGGCGTTGTCACGGATCAAGCAACGGGGATCTATCGAAGAATACTTAGAGGAATTCGAGATCCTAGCTAGTCGATGGCAAGTACGATGGAGATGGCAAGGCTAGCCGACGAGAAGTTGCAGCAACAACAAGGACGACTCCACAGTGAGTTGAATCGTCCCATGCAGAGGAGCGGAACGAGCGCCGGATCAGGTGGGCGCGGAGGCCAAACTGCCACAACGATCGTTGCACCAAACCGGGGATGGACAGCTGGGCGGCCTCCTAGCCGACCACCTCCCAATGTGCGGCGATTGTCCTGGGATGAGATGCAGAAAAGAAGAGAGAAAGGGTTGTGCTTCAATTGTAACGAAAGATTCACTGTGGGTCACAAGTGCCAGAGACCGCAGGCCTTCCTTGTCGAGCCGGATGAAGATGAAGATGAGATAGGAGGACAAGAATCGAGCCACAGGGAGCAAGGCTGGGAGGACGGCCAAGAAGAAGGGTCAGGGGCAGTGAACGAGAATGGTGGACCAGCACTATCTCTACATGCTTGGGCAGGTCACTCAGGACCCAAGACGATGCGCGTCAATGCTAGTTTGGGTAAGCATAAAATAACCATCTTGATAGACAGTGGATCAACACATAACTTCATCAATGATAGAGTGGCAAACCGATTGGGATTGGCAGTAACCCAGGTGGATGAGTTTGCTGTAAGGGTAGCTAATGGAGAGAGACTAATGTGCAAGGAGAAGTTCCACTGTGTACCCATGGTGATTCAAGGATATAAGTTTCAAGCAACCTTGTATTCTATTCCCTTGAAAGGCTTGGATGTTGTGCTCGGCATCGAGTGGTTGGAAAGATTGGGCCTTGTAATTTGTGATTGGAAGGTGATGAGTATGAAGTTTAAGCAAGATGGGAAGGAGTACATCATCAATGCAAGCAAAGCCAGCATGCCACGCCAAGCTTCAAGCCATGCTATTGAGCGCGCCTACAGGGTGGGGGGTGAACTTTTTGCTCTTCACATTGAGCCGGTGTTGGAGGAGCTCGAGCAGGAGGTGCCGATGGCTGTCCGAGAGATCCTTGAAGAGTTCGCGGATGTACTGGCCGAGCCGACGAGATTGCCGCCGGAAAGGGAAGCGGTACACCGAATTCCCTTGATGGAAGGAGCTATGCATGTGAATGTGCGACCATACCATTATGCTCATTATCAAAAAAATGAGATCGAGCGTCAGGTGGCAGAGATGCTGAGGACAGGGCTGATTGGACCTAGTACGAGCCCTTTTTCGTTGCCGGTACTGTTAGTGCGAAAGAAAGACGGTATGTGGCGATTTTGTACTGACTATAGGAGCCTTAATGCTGTAACACTTAAGGATCGGTTCCCAATTCCGACGGTGGAGGACATGATAGATGAACTACATGGGGCAACGTACTTCTCAAAATTAGATTTAAGGGCCGGCTACCATCAGATAAGAGTGCACCCTGATGACATACACAAGACGGCATTTCGGACTCATAGTGGCCATTATGAGTATGTGGTCATGCCATTCGGGTTGTGTAACGCACCGTCCACTTTCCAGGCTGTCATGAATAATTTATTTCGTCCACATCTCCGGAGATTTTTGTTCGTTTTCTTTGACGACATCTTGATATACATCAAAGATTGGAGGGAACATCTGACCCATCTCAGGTTAATTCTTGGACTTCTCAGAGCTAACAAATTTTTTATAAAGCCATCAAAGTGTGTGTTTGCTAAGGAGGAGGTAGACTATTTGGGGCACATCATTTCACGGGCCGGGGTTCGCGCCGACCCCCAGAAAATTGCTGCAATGCAACAATGCCCGACACCCAAGAACATTATGGAGTTGCGGGGATTTTTGGGGCTCACGGGCTATTACTGAAAGTTTGTTAAAGACTATGGAAAGATAGCGGCGCCATTGACCGTATTACTTCGAAAAGGGCAGTTTCAATGGAATCCCGAGACAGGTGTGGCATTTGAGGCGCTTAAAAATGCTATGTCCACAACCCCCGTCTTAGCTCTACCGAACTTTGAGGAGGTTTTCACCGTCAAGACTGATGCGTCGGGCGAAGGCATTGGTGCAGTTCTGATGCAAGCTGGGCGACCAGTCGCTTACCTAAGCAAAGCGATAGCACCAACAAAGCGGGCGTGGTCGGCATACGTGAAGGAGATGCTCGCGATCATAGAGGCGGTCAGGGTTTGGCGGCCATATTTAATGGGGAGGAGATTTATCATACAAACAGATCAAAAGAGCTTGAAGTTTTTTTTAGAGCAAAGGGTCGTCACTCCGGAGCAGCAAAAGTGGGTTTCTAAACTGCTGGGGTATGACTATGAAATCAAGTACCGGCCATGCAAGGAAAATGCCGCCGCCGATGCACTGTCACGAAGGCAAGATGAGTCAGAGTTGAATGCTATTACTTACCCGGTGTCACCTATTTGGGCAGAACTACAAAAAGCAAATCATCATAATGATTATTTGTGTGAGCTTCCCCGACAAATAAAGCAGCAGGTTGCAGATCATGCAGAGGCAAGCGCGCGCGCCCAGGGAGCGGAAGAAACAGAGCCGTCGACGAGAAGCGGCGTGGCGGACGGCGCGAGGGAAGGGCTGCGGCTGGAGAGCAGGTCACCGAGAGTTGGCGACGATGACTGGGAAATTCGGCATGGCATGGTGTTCTATCGAGGTCGTGGAGTGGTACCTCCAAACTCAGAGCTCATTCCTCAAATATTACAAGAGTTCCATAGCACTCCGATGGGTGGACACTCAGGAAGCCTTCGAACCTGCAAAAGGGTGGAGCAAATTTTCTACTGGGATGGGATGAGGCGTGATATCAAAAATTTCGTTGCTTCTTGTGATGTTTGCCAAAGAATAAGCATGAGTCGCATAGACCGGCAGGGTTAATCCAGCCATTGCCCGTGCCGAGTAGAGTTTGGGAAGATATATCCATGGATTTTATAGAAGGTTTGCCAAATTCAGCTGGGGTGGATGGAATCATGGTGGTTGTGGATCGTCTAACAAAGTACGCGCATTTTATAGGACTGGCACACCCATACACAGCAGCAAAAGTCGCTGCCGCTTTTGTTCAATAGATTGTTAAATTACATGGCGTGCCCAACTCCATCGTCAGTGATCGGGATCCAATTTTTCTGAGTAAATTTTGGCAGGAATTCTTCCACATGCAAGGTACACAACTAAAGATGAGTTCTGCTTATCATCCCCAAACAGATGGTCAGACTGAGGTGATCAACAGGTGTCTAGAACAATATTTGCATTGTTTCGCATGTCAAACTCCAAAAAAATGGGCACGGTTCCTTCCATGGGCTGAGTACTGGTATAATACCACGTACCATGGATCCACAGGGATGACTCCTTTCGAAGCTTTGTATGGTCGCGTTCCTCCTGCAATACCCAACTATTTGGCAGGGATGTCTCATGTCGCCAAGGTTGATAGAGGGTTGCTAGACAGGGATGAGATCATCCGCCAGTTGAAGAGGAACCTGCATGAGTCTATTAATATAACCAAACAGATAGCAAATGCAAAGAGGCGAGATGTGGAGTTCGAAGTGGGAGAGTGGGTGTATTTAAAGCTTCAACCTTATCGCCAGAATTCTGCATTTCAGCGAGCTCATCAAAAGTTGGCAAGTAAATATTTTGGGCCCTATCAAGTACGGGAGCGGATTGGACCAGTAGCTTACAAATTGATTTTTCCTGAAAATGTACTCATTCATCCAGTGTTCCATGTATCATTGTTGCGACGAAAGATAGGCGAGGCTAGTCAAATTTCTCCAGAAGTTCCGCCATGTGGAGAAGATGGTGTGCCTATCCTCGAGCCAGAGCGGATTGAGGAGTTCAGGTGGGTGAAGAAGGGCTCTAGATACATTGCTGAAGCACTAGTGGCGTGGCAGCATTTGAGCAAGGAAGATGCAACTTGGGAAGAGGTGGATGTTCTGCGGCAATAATTCCCAAGTCTAGACCTTGAGGACAAGGTCAGTTCTCAAGGGGAGGTGAATGATAGAATCAGAAGATCGGAGAGGAGCAGGAAGGTGAATCCAAAGTATATATAGGAGTTATGGGTGGTCAGGTTGAGTCTTAGTCCTAGTTTAATTACTGCTATTGAGTTATGTAGGTTGGAGTCAAGTTAGTAGTTATCAAGAGTGGGCAGTCTAGGGTTATGGAGCAGGCATATAAATATTGTATCCATTAGCAGTTGAGAGGAGGGAAAGTATAGGGGGTTTTTCCGGCCATTAAACGGAAGCTTTGAGGGGTCTCCTCGGCCATAAACAGAGGAATTCTTGTTTTGCTAATTAGTAGGGCTACCATGTTCTATCACTTTCTCTTAGCTTTCCATAGACACCAAGATCGCCCTCTTTGGAGTTTTGTTGCAGAAGATATCCTCGAAATACAGAAGGCTGCTTCAGAAAATCCGAGAATGGAATAATTTCTCCTAAATCCCCATGATTCCTTCAATTCACAATTATTTCTAAACAGAAATAAACAAAGTACGTAAAAACTCTAATTAAGAAGGAAATTAAGTGAAAACTAGCATATATTAAGAATAGAAGGAGAATCATCAAACAGGTACAGAAATTAAGCACATCAATGGCGACACCATTTTGGACTGAAAAATAGCAATAACAAAATGGGAATAGATTATACCCTTCCATATAGCATATAGCAGGACATATTGTGCAGGAATTATGCTGCTTTATTGTGACCGCTAGCTGATGTACTAATGACAGGAAACCTACATTATCATACTGGAGTAAGTTCTGTCAAATGCAGCCCAGTGCAGATAAATATATCTTTTATAATAACAAAATAGCAGAACATATCCTTTAATTGGTATGGTTTAGTTAACAAAAAGAACAGGGAATACTTCCATGAGGGCTTCCTGGAGTGCTGCAGATCATGTAAATAGCTCATAATCTATGCCCAATACTGCTTAATCATCACATGTTCTAACTTTGACAGATAAGAGGTAGTGGTGACCTTTTCATATAGGCTCATGATGTCACTTTTTGCATCCTTCTCCGATTTCTCCAAAGTGGAAGGCTGCATTGTGGATGACGAATCCTCTAATAGCTTCTCAAGTCCTGGGGAAGGTTGATCCTTACTTTCAACTGGTTCTGGGGAGCTGATTTTCTCTATAGCAGTAATTGGTTCTGCTGCTGCATGTTTTATGATTTTAAGCAATTTGATTACCAAATTTTTTTTTCCCTTTCTACAAACCCTTGGTCTAGGACAAATTTCGAACTCGCAATAGGGGCTGATAAATCATATAAGTTCGTTCTTCGCTATCAAGGATTCAAGGTGTAATCAGTATAAAGTTTAATGCTCTCACAAATGATGCAAAAATAAGCACATAAGCATGAAGACAGAAAGTAATTGCTATTTGGCTACGGAGAATGCTGAATAACGTACATTCAAAACATGCCCATGCACTATCATTCACTGGGGATGGTTCTAAACCATTTTCACTAGCCCCGTCCATCGAAAGGACATTAAAAAGATCAGTAGCAAGCTCAACATTTGAAGAAGGAATGGGTGAAGTACCAACTGTAGTCACAGTCTGAGGTGGGGGAGGTGGGATAGCAATTTTGAAAGGAACTTCTCCCAAAGAATCCGGAGATTTAGCTTGAAACATGACCTGCTCCATGTTTGATCTAGAGGAAACCTGTTTTTTCACCAAAGCATCTATATCAGACCAACCAATTGCCAGATAGAAGCAATTAAACAAGGATTGGCATGCAGAGAAAAACTTACGCATGCCACCTGGCATATATCATGCTGACAAGATTTCGACACAAAACAAGTTGTCACCCTGTTACCGCCAAAATTTGGCATATTCCGAGGGTCAAAGCAGAAGGTCAAAATCAACACCGAGAGGGTCTCAACCGGATGGAGCAATAATAGGAGTTAATGGTGGGCGACGTGGAGAGCAACCGTCGGCAATCATGGAGATCATGGGGAGCAAAATGGGCTGCAACCACCAAATCATGGGCTAACCGTTAGAGATCATGGGAAGTTGCTCTTGAGCAATTTGTATAAATGTCTTGTAGAAGAAAGAAAAGAGGACCCGAACACATCTATCAATGAATGCTTCTTATTTTTCCTACTGTTCATCTTCTACCTAGGAGTAGTGTACCATTCATCTTCTACCTAGAGTAGCATAGTCGGCTCTTCTTCTACCTAGGAGTAGTGTAGCAGTCCTCTTTCTACCTAGGAGTAGCCATTAACCCTCCTAGGAGTAGGAGTAACCTCCGACCATCCATAGGAGTAGCCATATCCATAACGTAGACTTAGAGCTGGAATCCCAAAAGTCCTCTTAGTTGAGGCACGGCAGAATCCACCACCCTTTTGATCCCATCCCTGCGCAACGGTTGGCACGCCTCAAGTGCCTGGCGACCACGCGCCCGTCGTCGGCGTTTTTTTCATGTTCCCCTGTTTTTTTCAGGTAACACACCCATAACTCAATTTTCTCCTGAATCCTATCTGATATGCACTAACAATTCAGATGACAACAACACAAGTCCTTTCAGCTGTGCCTCCTATACTATGAGCTATATAAACTATCGAGCATCCTCTCCTCTTTATGCGGGGATCCACTCATCTCCTCTCCTGATCACCCTCCACTCTGTTGAAATTAAATTAAGTAAGCTTGACCATCATGGTAAGTTTGAACGTTTTGACCAGTTTGAAGTTATCAAACTGAAGTTGTCTATTTAGAGTTTCCTGGTAATTAGTATGTGTTGTAGGAACTCTAAGAGTTGGGTTGTTTCCAATGGGTCATGTGGTATTCAAAGAGTCAGTGTGAGTTTTTATGAGTCATAAAGGGTCTAACGAAGAGTCACTTGTAATCCTATATAAAGACATGTGTTGGTTTGTAATGTAATGGTGTTGAGATTTAAGTTCAATGAAAAGCTTGTTATGTTTGAAGTGATAATTTCTCTTGAAAATTATCTATCTCCACCATCATAGTGGTATCAGAGCTAGGCTGAAGATTGGAGAATGGCTTCCAACAGCTTGCTGCAACCCCAACTTCCAAGGTTTACGGGGAAAAATTATAATCAATGGAGTATTCAAATGAAGGTACTCTATGGATCCCAAGATCTATGGGACATAGTCGAGACGGGCTATGTTGAACCAGAGGAAACGACAGCATTCACCCAACAATAGCTCCATGAGTTGAAGGAGAACCGGAAGAAGGACAAGAAGGCATTGTTCTTCATCTATCAAGCTGTAGATGAAGCAATTTTTGAGCGAATTTCATCGGTGACGTCAGCAAAGCAAGCTTGGGACACACTTCTTGCATCCTACAAGGGAGAAGATAAAGTCAAGATGGTGAGGCTTCAAACTCTTCAAAGTGAATTTGATTCTTTACGAATGAAGGAGTCAGATTCTGTTGAAGAGTATTTCAATCGGGTAATCTCTCTTGTCAATCAATTGAGGATCAATGGAGAGGTAATTTCTGATCAACGAATAGTAGAAAAGATTCTTAGAAGTTTGACTCGGAAATTTGAGTATATTGTTGTTGCAATCGAAGAGTCAAAGGATTTATCTTCTCTTTCTATTGAAAGTTTATTGGGATCTCTCCAATCCCATGAACTTCGCATGAAACAATTTGACTCTTCTTTAGAACAAGCTTTTCAGACTCAGGTGTTTTTTCGAGGAGGAACTTCTAGAGGAAGAGGAGGAGTAAAGTACTCTAATCGGGGAAGAGGAAGAAGCGATGGAGGACCAAGTCAAGAAAATGAGAAAGACAATCATCCATTTTCTTCGCCAAGAGGAAGAGGAAGAGGGAAGCATGCTAATGTTCAATGCCATCATTGTGGAAAATATGGTCACATTATAAGATTTTGCAAGAAAAGATTGGCGGAAGAAGCTAAGGAGTCAAATTTTGTCCAAGAAAATGAGAACAAGGAGGATGGTAATCTCTTTCTTGCTTGTAGTGCTCAAGAAGTAGCCCTCGAAGAAGATTGGTTTCTAGATAGTGATTGTAGTAACCACATGACCGGGAACAAAGGTTTCTTTGTCATTTTGGATGAATCCCTACAAAGTGAAGTCCGAACCGGCGATGACAAAAGACTCCTTGTTCAAGGAAGTGGAGACATTATTGTGAAGACAAGAAAGGGAATGAAACGTATTTCTAATGTTTTTTATGTTCCAGGTCTTAAACACAATCTTCTTAGTGTTGGACAACTTCTATCCAAGGGGCATGAAGTTCACTTCAAGGAGGATGCATGCGAGATCAAAGACAAGGACAAAGCTCTTATTGCCAAGGTGAAAATGACTCCAAACAAAATGTTTCCTTGGAAGTTTCGAGGTGAAGCTCTTCCTTGTTTTAGCACCATCATCGAAGACAAATCTTGGCTTTGGCATCTTCGGTATGGTCATTTGAGCTTTAGTGCTCTTTCTTCTGTCCAAGAAATCTATGGTGCACGGCATACCTAAAATAGATCTTCAAGATCAAGTATGTGATGGATGTGCTCTTGGAAAGCATCATCGCGAATCTTTTCCTGTTGGAAAAGCTTGGAGGGCATCAAATCCTCTTGAACTTGTTCACTCTGACCTTTGTGGGCCTATGCAAACTACCTCTATTGGAGGTAATCGGTATTTTCTAACATTTATTGATGATTTCAGTAGAAAAACTTGGCTTTATTTTCTCAAAGAAAAGTCAGAGGTATTTGGCCGTTTCAAGGAATTCAAAGCTCAAGTTGAGAAGCAAAGTGGTTTCTTTTTGAAGACTTTGCGCTCCGATCATGGTGGCGAATACTCTTCTCAAGAATTTGCAAATTTTCTCAAAGAAAATGGGATAAGACACCAATTCACCACTCGCTACACACCGCAACAAAATGGCGTTGCGGAGAGAAAGAACCGCACTATTATGGAGTTAGCAAGGAGCATGTTAAAAGCTAAAAGTATTCCAAATTTATTATAGGGAGAAGCCGTTGCTTGTGCGGTGTATCTCTTAAATCAAGCTTCTACAAAAGGTGTTGAAGGCATGACTCCTCAAGAAGCATGGAGTGGATACAAGCCGGTTGTTGCTCATCTAAGAGTCTTTGGGAGCATTGCTTATGCTCATGTGCCGGATGAAAAGAGAAAAAAGCTAGATGACAAATCCGACAAGTGCATTCTTGTTGGCTATAGTGAAGTCTCCAAAGCCTACAAGCTTTATAATCCCATTACTAAGAAAATTATTCTTAGTAGAGATGTGAAATTCAAAGAGGAAGAAAGTTGGGATTGGGATCGGAATGAAGAGAAGCAACATCCGATTGTTGTCGAAGAAGATGAAAAGAAAGAACATCAAGATGGTGATTCCAAAGGAGTAGAAGAGGAAAATACGCTGCCTTTATCTCCATCTTCTACTTCTTCATCCTCTACTTCTTCATCTTCTCTACCTTCCTCTCTATCTACATCAAGTCAATATCCAAGATCAAAGTTTAGGAGCATGACAGAGATTTATCAAGCCACAAGAAGACTTAAAGATGAAGACATAATAAACTTCGCATTGTTTGCCGATGCGGATTCAATATCATTTGAGGAGGCTTCTACTCATGCAAAGTGGAGAAACGCTATGGAACAAGAAATTGGCTCAATCATGAAGAATGATACTTGGGAGCTAGTTGAGCTTCCTCATGGGCACAAATCTATTGGTGTCAAATGGGTCTATAAGACCAAGTTGAACTCCAAAGGAGAGATTGACAAACACAAGGCACGTTTGGTAGTTAAAGGCTACAAGCAGAAGCACGGAATTGACTATGATGAAGTTTTTGCTCCTGTAGCTCGACTTGAGACCATTAGAATGGTCTTAGCTTTGGCAGCTCAAAGGAAATGGAAGGTGCATCAAATGGATGTCAAGTCAGCCTTTCTAAATGGTTTTCTTGAAGAGGAGGTGTACATTGATCAACCTCCTGGTTTTGTGAAGAAAGGTGAAGAGCATAAAGTGTGCAAACTGAAGAAAGCACTTTATGGCTTAAAGCAAGCACCAAGGGCTTGGTATATAGCCGTATTGATGGCTATTTTTTAAAGAATGGATTCAGAAGGTACCCTTATGAAAACACACTCTATATCAAAGAAGGTGAAAAAGGTGAATTCCTGATCACTTGTCTTTATGTTGATGATCTCATTTTCACAAGTAGCAGTTCACTCCTTTGTGAAGAATTCAAAAAAATGATGATGCATGAATTTGAGATGTCTGACTTGGGACTTCTACATTTCTTTCTTGGCATTGAGGTCAAACAAAATGAAGAAGGAATTTCCATCTCACAAAAGAAGTATGCAAGAGAACTTCTGAAGAAATTTAGAATGGAGGGTGCTCTTTCTATTAGCACACCCATGGAAGTTGGCTTGAAATTAAGCAAGCAGGGAGATGATCAAATGGTTGATGTTACTCTTTACAGAAGCTTAGTTGGTAGCCTTATTTTATTTAACGGCTACAAGACCGGATATCATGTTTCCGGTGAGCATGTTGAGTAGATTTATGGGTTCACCAAGAAGAAGTCATTGGGAAGCTGGTAAAAGAGTTTTGAGATACATCAATGGAACTTTGGAAGATGGTATTCACTATAAGAGTACTAATCACTCATGCCTCGTTGGCTATTGTGATAGTGATTGGGGAGGAAATGTTGATGATGGCAAAAGTACATCCGGATATGTTTTTCACATCGGATCCGGTGCTATTTCAGGGGTTTCAAAGAAACAGAGTGTTGTGGCGCTCTCTACCGCGGAAGCAGAGTATATTTCTTTGTCTTTAGCAAGTTCTCAAGCATTATGGCTAAGATGGGTTTTGGTTGAACTTAAGCATTCTCAAGTTAAAGTCACTCCATTATATTGTGATAACTGCTCTGCTATTGCACTCACCAAAAATCTAGTCTTTCATAGTCGAAGTAAGCACATTCGACTCAAGTATCATTTTATTCGAGATTTGGTCAAAGATGGTGAAATTGAAATCCAATATTGCAAGACTCAAGACCAAGTGGCAGATATTTTTACAAAAGCTTTGAAGCTGGATACTTTTGTCAGATTGAAGAAGAAGCTTGGTATGGAAAAGGTCTAAGCTTAAGGGGGGATGTTGAAATTAAATTAAGTAAGCTTGACCATCATGGTAAGTTTGAACGTTTTGACCAGTTTGAAGTTATCAAACTGAAGTTGTCTATTTAGAGTTTCCAGGTAATTAGTATGTGTTGTAGGAACTCTAAGAGTTGGGTTGTTTCCAATGGGTCATGTGGTATTCAAAGAGTCAGTGTGAGTTTTTATGAGTCATAAAGGGTCTAACGAAGAGTCACTTGTAATCCTATATAAAGACATGTGTTGTTTGTAATATAATGGTGTTGAGATTTAAGTTCAATGAAAAGCTTGTTATGTTTGAAGTGATAATTTCTCTTGAAAATTATCTATCTCCACCATCATTGTCCCGGTATCCTTCATTGTCCTTCTCTTTCACATTCTCTACTTTTCCTCTATCCGCCACACACACTTTCTCCATCTGCTCTTTCCTCCCTATAAAAATGTATCGGCACATCGAAGGGGCAGCCTCCATGTCGCCAGCACATATCATGTCGAGAGCTGGCAAACACGGTTTGTACCATGACTTGAAAATCCTAGCAATAAAGGAACTTAAGGAACAACATTTCATGGTCCGGTGTTGTATCAACATTTCTAACATCAGAATTTAAACAGACCAAATCCTAGATATAGGTCGGCCATCTGAAGCAAAAGTTAAATTCATACTTCCTACCAAGCAATATTATGCCTCAAAGAGACAAAACACCTATGGCATACATATCTTGCCAGCTTGCAGATCATGCAACATCAATGTGTAGGTAGAGGAGAGAATAGTAAACAATTAAGACAGGATAAAACTACAACTTAATGGAAAGCTTGGATGTGAAGTGAATAAATTAGAATTAACCTCACTGGGAATAAAAATGCTGGTGTATTTTTCTCCGCATTGTATTGCCTAAGGCTCTTCTTCTTTTCAGAAGATAGATTCCATGTTTTTCATACATCCATCTCCAACTTTATCATCAGTTTTTTTAGCAAATTCACCAGTCATTTCTTCCTGTCCCTCTGAAAGTGGTCTTGATGTAGAATTCTTTGGTATCCATCTTTTTTCTTCATATATGGTAGTTCCAACTTCTGTTAATTGATAGCTGTAACCTAAAGCTCATAGATGCAAGGATCTTACATGACATGCAGACTGGAGAAGAGGACATCTGGTGCGAACACCAGAGCCAGTGGGCAGGCCAGACGAGCGGTCCAGCCTTTTTCCTTGTTGATAGATGATCGTTGAGTCTAGTTGGTTTACTTATTTTATTTGGAGTCCTTATTTGCTTTGTTTTCGAGTCTGTTTCTTAGTTACTATTTGAGTCCGAGTCTGGATCATGTAGTTGGTTGAGTCAGTTATGGTTTCCACCACTATATAAGGGGAAGCCCTAGTGTTTTTGGATTATTGATGATTATTGACGACGGCTAGATGCTGCTTCTTTCTTCTCCCTCCCTTCTTCTTCTCCCCTAAACTTCTTCTCCTCCCTTCTCCTTTCTCCCTTCTATTTCATTATCTCTTGGTCTTCTACTCTCGACAACGCCTCCCTGCCGGCGACAACGCCTCATAGTCGGAAGGTCGTTCCCAGCCATTTCTTCCCGTCACCGTCCTTCTCTTTTCTCTCCCACCTTCTCTTCAACTCCCCTGTTTCCCCTTCTTCCGCTACCTTCTTTCTCTCCGGCAACATCTGCCTCGTCGCTTTCATCACCACCACCACTTCTCACCGGCGCCTCTACACCACCGTCAACACACTGACGCTCTGCTATCGCCACCTTGCTCGGCAGCGACGTCCTTGGCCCAGATCTGCGCGGATCGACTCCAAATCTCTCCTTCTCCGACCGGATCTACGCCCACCGACACTTCACCTTCGCCCAGATCGACACCAGAGACGACCTTCTCCAGCGCTGATCACGTCTTTGGCGACCTCCTACACCGCCTTCTTCCCCGATTCCGATCGCCACTCAGATCGGACTGACTTGGAATCCCGTGATTCTCGGGATCTGTGCTGGCTGGATTGGCAAGTGTGGTTTGATTTGATTGTCAATCAGATCAATATCCAAGCAGTGTGATCAGGCTCAATCTACCAATCTGACCGAGTTCCAGAAGCCCAACCAGATTCATCCCAAACTCATCAGGATTCAGGTTAAGCCCAACCATCGAATCAGAGGTCAGGATCATTTAATTGCTTATGATATTTTCTGGTGCTTTAAAATTCATTAGTTATCGCTCCTGTGTGGCAACTTCTCCTTAATAGACTTCAATCACCTTGCACCTTGAGCCCAAACAACTCAGATTTGCATACCTATATTTTCTTGAAGCACACATGCAATAACTTGAATACTGTCACTACGGACTTGCAAATATCACATAACCGTCAATTTGACCTCTTTTGCCATGGTAGTCTACACCTTATATTTGAATTATTTGCTAAACCTTATGATCTCTCATATGGTTGCATGCATTATTAGGTCTTGTTGAGCTCGCATACTCTTGCTACGTAGGACATAGCATTGCATATGTTATCATTGCATGCATCTTCGGAGTGTTCGTATCACTTCCTTTTCCAAATCCCAATCTGCTATGGAATCTGTCACAATGGGCACCTTATTAAAAGCCATCCAAGATTTACAAATAAGTGTTCACAATCTAACCCAACAAAGCACGCGAACCAACGCTAGGCTAGGTGCACTTGAGGCCTCCCGCCATAGGGGAGATGATTATTCTGAGAACCATGTGTCTCACATTGATGGCCTAGATATTGAAGATGAGGAAATTCCTGTTAATAATGACGCTGAACCCTTTCAAAATCGCATTCGTAATAATCAACATCACAGAGACCTAGGACCACAAGATCGACATCGTAGACGTGAGTTTCGAGATCCCAATGAGGATGTTATGCGAAACATTCGAGTCGAAGCTCCCACTTTCGACGGTCGTCTGGACCCGAGGGCTTTTACTGATTGGCTACACGAAATGGAGCATTTCTTTGAGTGGGTCAACCTGTCTGATGACCGAAAGGTTAGGTTTGCTCAAATGAAGCTTGTTGGGCAAGCAAAGCTCTTTTGGCACAACACTGAATTGCTCGCGCATAGGAGACACCAGCCACCCATAGTTCACTGGGATGAAATGAAAGTCAAGCTTAAAGAAAAGTACCTTCTTGCAAGTTATCAGGATGAACTGATATTTCAATGGAACAATATTAGGCAAGGTAACCGCCCAGTAGCAGATTATATCACACAGTTTGAGGACTTAATGTTGCGATGTGATATCATCGAAGATGAGAGGATGGTCCTTGGTAGGTTTCGCAGGGGCCTCAATGATGATCTCAAGAAGGAAGTTATCCTTCGAGAGATCACCACCCTCGACAATGCCTACACTATGGTGCAAAATTATGAGCGCATCTCCAGGGCCACTATCATTAGGCGTCCTCAATCTTTTGGAGCCAGACCTCCTGGTAGTGGCCCCTCACCTAAACCCCACATCCCACGACTGGTCCAAACCGAGAAGACAAAGGTAAGGGAGTGCTTGGGGCACCTCCTAAACAAAATCGGGTTCAATGCTTTAAATGCCAAGGCTATGGTCATGTCGCCACTGATTGCCCGAGCACATCTCTCCTTATTGAGGAGCAAGAGCATGATGATAGCATAAAAGACTGCGAAGAACAAGTGTATGAGCCCGACCTTAGCAACATTTGTGATGTTGACAAGAAGTACGAGGACAATCATACTTTGAGTTGCATTCGTTCCTCACCCTTCACTTTTGAGTTACTTGCACCCACACCCAACACCTATTCTATGAATGTGGTTAGATGCACCCTCTCCCAGGCCAAGGAAAGTGATGACTGGCGACGAAGTGCTATCTTCCATACTTACATTAAGTGCGGAGAGAAGGATTGTAAAATCATCATTGACAGCGGAAGTTGTATTAACGCGATCTCAACTACTACTGTCTCCCGTTTGGGTTTGACTCCTGTTCCACACCCTAATCCTTACAAAGTCTCTTGGGTCGACACGTCTTCCATTCATATCAAAGAAAGGTGTCTTGTCCCAATCAAGATCCTCTCTTATAAGGACAGTATCTGGTGTGACGTGATTCCGATGGATGTTGGACACCTCATTCTAGGATGACCTTGGTTGTTTGACCTTGATGTCACCATTTATGGTCGTTCTAATTCTTGTTCCTTCCTTTTTGAGGGCACGAAAATCAAACTGAATCCTTTACGACCCTCTATTGTTGCTCCAACTAAAAAGAAAGAAGTGTCTAACAACAAAAGCCTGCATATTATTAGCCCAACTGAATTTGAAAAGGAAATCGTAAAAGAAACTATGGTGTTCGTTTTGTATACCAAAGAAGTTAAACCCAGCGTTCAAGAAGACCTACCACCTGAAGCTTCCTCCCTCCTTACGGATTTCAAGGACGTTTTCCCTAACGATCTTCCCGATCACCTCCCACCCCTTCGCAACATTCAACATGTGATCGACCTTGTTCCAGGAGCCACTCTACCCAATTTGCCTCACTACCGCATGAATCCAACTGAACATGCGAAGCTGCAACGTCAAATTCATGACCTTCTCCGTAAAGGGTTCGTTCGTGAGAGTTTAAGTCCCTGCGCTGTACCTGCCCTTCTTACTCCCAAGAAAGATGGGTCGTGGAGAATGTGTGTTGATAGCCGTGCAATAAATAAGATCACGGTCAAGTATCGTTTCCCTATCCCAAGACTGGATGACATGTTAGATATGATGGTTGGGGCTACGATCCTTTCTAAGATTGACCTCAAGAGTGGTTACCATCAAATCCGAGTTCGACCAGGGGATGAATGGAAAACTGCTTTTAAAACCAAAGACGGGTTATACGAATGGTTAGTAATGCCCTTTGGTTTATCTAATCCGAGTCCTTATTTGCTTTGTTTTCGAGTCTGTTTCTTAGTTACTATTTGAGTCCGAGTCTGGTTCATGTAGTTGGTTGAGTCAGTTATGGTTTCCACCACTATATAAGGGGAAACCCTAGTGTTTTTGGATTATTGATGATAATTGATGACGGCTAGATGCTACTTCTTTCCTCTCCCTCCCTTCTTCTTCTTCTCCCCTAAGCTTCTTCTCCTCCCTTCTCCTTTCTCCCTTCTATTTCATTATCTCTTGGTGTGGTCTTACACCAACATCATTACCAAAATTGAATAAAGAAAAAAGAAAGAAATATCCATACTTCGCATGAATAAAATTTTCGATGCCAACTCTGTCATAGTTCAGAGGTAGTTCGGCTTCCCAGTGGTTATTTGCCTTATCATTTCCCATTGCTGTACATAATCAGAAGCACATTGCAAATTATAAATAGAAGAAAAGTTTAAATTTTATGCCATGGCTAGGTGGTAATAGTTGTGATATGTAACACTATGCAGCAAGAAGAAAGATAAAGACAATATACTACAACCACGCAACTACAGAATCTACATAAATTACCCCGAGACATTACCATATAAAACGCTGAGGGGGGACTCTTGAGTCTTGACCACTGATGATGATGCATAATGTTATATTTTTATCCCTTAATACTTAGTCTCATATGCTTTTTTGGTATCTAAATACACTCATTATTCTTAATTTTGATTTAGGATGCAATTGAAGTCCTTAAGTTCGAAAAGAAGCTGAAAAGAGTATATGGATCAACTTTAAAGATGAAACTGTACCTGCTCATAAAGAACCAGATGATGTGCCATATATGGTTAGAAAGCTCTTGAAGTCTAGTTTTTGAAGAATTTTACGGTTCGTGATTTCGAGTTTTCTAGAGGAAGTTACGGTAATTTTAGTACTGATGGCGCAGTCTGGATGGCAGAACAGTAAATACTCTGAACGTCCGATCGATCCGACACCTAGAGTGGGATCGATCCGTCTATGCAGAAACCTAACAGAACGTATACTTTTCAGCTGTACACAGTCCGATCGATCCATCCATTCATCCTAGGGTTTGTGGGGGGATTCCTAGACACTTTTAGCTGCCATTTCTACTCTTTTATATTTTTCCTAGGTTTTCTCTTGCTTTATAGAATCTTTTGGAGGATTGTTCTCGATGGCTCTGGATGGCTAAACCTTGATCCTTGGTCGAGGAAACTGAAACCTCGGAATCAATGAAACTGTGAGATCTAATATATTTTTATTGTTCAGTTTATACATGAGTATTGGATGTTCTTCTGTGATTAAATATTCATGATTGTCTTGTTTAATTGCTAGGAGGCCTACTAGTTTATTATTCATTGTGATCTACTGCTAGGTTCGGATATCAAATCCGTAATTGTTTGATCCCTCTAATCTGCGAAGCAACTGAGATCTATTGATTTACTACGTTTCAGAGATTAATAGATCTTAGGAAGAATATTTGACTAGATTAAATGCAACCGCTTGTGCTTGTGTTGTTTAGCTTCATCGATCTCCCTATTCTTAACGCTGCTACTAGATTAAATCTACAACGCGTGTCTTATGTTGTTTAGTAGTTAGGGTTGATTAGATCGCTTGTTTCTAATTAACTATGATCGAGGAGAGATTCGAATTTAATTCGAACGGTGAATATTCATGGTATGAATTGATTGATACTTGCATCAATGATCAGTTGTTGGATTCCGATGGTGGATGTTGACTCAGACCAAGGTTTGTTCTCTTGATTTAATTCAATTCTTCGCTTTAGATTATTTCTTTACTGTTTTCCTCACGTTTAAAACCCCCCATCTTTGTTCGCTAAGCACAAAACTAGGCTAAACACTCTTCGTGGGATCGACTCGTACTTGCACTACTACATTTATCTTAAAGAGTATTGGTTTTATTTTTGAGTGCCTGCGACAGCACATCAACCACACAATATTGGTAGTAATCAAAGTAATCAATTTAGCAATCTATGATCCAGCATGAGAGTCTATTGGTACCACTACTATAAACTAGCATGCAAGTCCATTGGTACATTTATGAAATCACATTCATAAGGTTCGAGCTATAAGAACAAAGTGCCAATGAGCTTCCACAATGGTATGCCACCAACAAACGCTTTCATGATAGTTTTAAGTTCCTGATGTGATATGGCCAAAAAAAGGTAAGTAAAAAAGATTCACATACACAAGATAAAAATGACAACATGTTCGGCAAAATGAAAGACAACTGAATGAGGTAATTTGGGCATGAGCGGCAACATTTACAGAGGCTTGGTGAACTATTGAAGGTATTTATCAAGAGCCAGGAACTAATAAATAAGCTTGTCCAAAATTATAAAAGGCTTGGAATAACCTAAGATAGTTGTAGATGCAAAAGCTATTGCAATTGAGACGCTTACAATTGTGGTTAATGCCTAGACGTAACTGCGATCTTTTGAAGATGCAAAGGAAACTCTGATAGAAGATTCCTATCAGATCCAGTGCAACACGTGATGCTACACTAAAGTTCAAAGTGTAAGAGGTCGATATTACGTTAATATTATATTTGTACAAGCTTCATCAGCTTGGGATATTTAACAAAGTAAAGATTAGAACATTTCAACTTGTTGCTAAAGGAGAAAAGCATGGCCTTTTTTTGTTACCTAAAGCAGTTTGAGAAAGAAAAAAAAAAGGGGGAATTGCATGATTCAGATATATAAAGCAAACGTCTTTAAAGCATGTGAAATGAAACACCACATTAATAAGGTGAAAGGGAACAGAAAATAACAGAGCCTTTTGCGTTATGCAGTAAAAAGCTTTTGAAGAATTTAAAATATTTCCAGGGAATTAGTTAAAATGTGTTGCAGTAAAAGGATTAAGGCCAAATGCTAGGTATACAGAAGCTACAGTTCTGCATTAATTGTGATTAGTTTATAAGTTCCTTAAAGAATGATGAACCAATAAATGACAAACAAAGTTCAAACATCTATGACCTTTGATATGTGTACCCCAAGACTTCTCTATGGATTCCAGAACACTGCATGCATATAAAGATCCCTAAATTCACACTTGCCCATCGTGGAGCTCTGCAAGATGACATAACTTTAGGCCTTTGAAGAGTTGAGTTTAAAAGAAAATAACATGCAAGTAAGTTTTTGCAGGAATAATAAAAGCAACTGCAAGTCATAATAAGTTAATAACATTCTCGACCAATCTTGAGTGTCTTAATATGAGTTTAAGAATCTGATAATGTTACACATGACATGTGTTGATTTTGAACATAGAATGTCAAGTCATCTGAAAAATTGATAGAGAATTTCCCTCATACGCTTTCGAGAACTTTATCTTGCATCAGGTTGTTTACATACATCATAACGAATTAATGGGTTGCGCGTATCTTATAACTCAAGGCCGATCTTTGTGAAAATAAGAACAAAATGCAAAACTTTTTCAGGTTTATGAGTCAATCACCCACGATAGTTGATCCAGAATAAAAAACGTGAAGAAGCCAATGAATTTTATGTTTTAAGAAAGAATTAGTCAAAGAAAAGGAATCCAGTACCAGTATCAAAATTTTGAAACTATGGCCTTTATTTGATGATCAACAAGAACAGCAATTGTGTTTAATTGTCATGCTGCAGCCATTAACATAGCCAATAAAATCAGGAAAGAAAAGGTGTTTCATTATTCTAGGTTAAGGAAAAATGTTAAATAATAGAGGCCAAATTGGATTGACCAATGATTCAAGTTTGAGGCCATAGGTAGAGTCAGAGAGGTATGTACTTTTACGCAAGGTTTTCCCCGCAGGTCAGCTTGAAACCGTATCTATGTACCATGTTTGTGAAACAAAGGGCCGTGAAAAGAGTCACGTATATTGATCATAAATGAAATAGCCAGTGGAGATTGATACTAGCCCCGTGTGTATCATAAAATGGTGTGGAAACCCCATTTGGAGCTTCAACAACCATTTGACATACAAGAGAAGAGAATGGAAGGCGAAGAAGAAGAAGAGGACAAAGGAAAAGGTATAAAAAGGAGGAGACTCATGACATAAATTCAACTATTTTCATGTTTTTCTTTTAACTATGACTAAATGTAGGAAAGCCATGGTAAAAAACAAAATAGTGATTAGATCTAGATTTAACCTCAGATTATAACTTAGATCCAAACAATTCTGCTTTGCTACTAGAATTAAAGCCATCAAGAGCATGGGCGGACCTATTAACAAACCAGGGGGCTTGGCCCAGGCCCCCCCTGAATTTTTTTTTATTACCTTAACCCCCGTGGACCCCACGCCCCACACCCCCCACCCCAGTGCCCCCTGCCCCCCATGAGGCCCTGCCGCCCTGACCCTTCCTTCCCTTCCTTCCCTCCCTCTCTTGCAATCTGCCATAATTTCTAACCCTAGACTCCCAAATCCACTCCTCCGCCGCCTCCGACGAGTCCGACAGGTTAGATCATCAATGAACGCTTTTCAGATGTCTGAAAATTTAGAATAATGTTCTCATGCTTTGTTGATATGATTTGATCTTTTTACGAGTTACTGTAGCATTTTGTTTATTGGTTGGATTTTAATATACTCAATTTTTGTGACTTTGGCTAGGTTTTACTTGAATTATTATATGTAGGGGTGAGCAAAACCGAACCGAACCGAATTAGTTCGGTCCATTCGGTTCGGTTTTTTCAGTTTTTCGGTTCAGTTCGGTTTTGGCATGTATGAAAAGTTCAGGTTTCGGTTCGGGTTCGGTTGTTTAAAAAAAGTTCGGTTCGGTTCGGCTCAGAATCGAAGTTTTCATACATGTCTTAGCCTATGAACCTATGGTCTAAAAAGTTCGGTTCGGTTCGGATCCAAAAAGTTCGGTTCGGTTCCTTCATAAGTTCAGTTCGGTTCGGTTCTTTAAAAACAGAATCGAAAAAAATTCGATTCTTCGGTTCTGGACCGAGAACCAAACCGAGAACCGAATGCTCATCCCTAATTATATGGATAGATATTTTAAGAGAAAGGCAGTAGGTGATTCATCTCAAAATCTTGAGACACACAATCTTCTAACTTTAAAAAGACTTGTGAGAAACTGAAAGTTGATGCTGCAAATTTTCCTTCTGATCCTGGACTTCGACCTCCAATTTGGAGTTATAATGTGAACAATAGGGATGAATATCGAATGGTCTATTTACAAAAGGGTCCTTGTCAACCTCGAACTCATGACTTTCCAAATTCATCTTTTGGGGATCATCGTCGAAGGTTCAATCCAGAATGGTTCAATGATTTCTCATCTTGGTTGGAGTATCGTGTGGATAAAGATGCAGCATTTTGCTTATTTTGTTATCTCTTCAAACGAGAATTAGATTGTTCTTCTGATCAAGGCGGTGGTGATTCTTTTGTGGGGAAAGGTTTTCGAACTTGGAAAAAGAAGGAAAAGTTGAGGGCTCATGAGGGAAGACATGATAGTCTTCACAATGAAGCAAAGAAAAAATGTGAAGATCTAATGAAGTAATCGCAAGGTATTCAACACATGTTCATGAGTAAGACAGTCAAGGATAAAAAGGAATATCGAGCCTTAGTAACTGCAGCTATTGATTGTGATCGATTTCTTTTACGGCAAGGACTTTCATTTCGTGGTCACGACGAAGATGAAAGTTCACTAAATCAAGGAAATTATTTGGGACTTTTTCATTTTCTTGCTGCGCACAATGAAGAAGTAAAAAATGTGTCATTTTCTAATACTTCAGCAAGTTTGCAAATGACTTCACCGAAAGTGCAAAACGATATATGTTGGGCAACTGCTGTGGAGACATTGAATATTATCATGAAAGAGATAGGTGATTCTTATTTTTCTGTCCTAGTTGACGAGTCTCGTGATGTTTCAATAAAAGAACAGATGGTTGTTGCATTGAGATATGTTGACAAGAATGGGCATGTCATTGAGCGCTTTGTGGTCCTTAAGCATGTCACCTCCACCACTGCCGTTACACTTAAAGCTGGTCAAGGTTATGATGGAGCAAGTAATATGTAAGGAGAGTTTAATGGGTTGAAATCACTTATTTTGAGGGATAATCCATATGCTTTTTATGTGCATTGTTTTGCTCATCAACTACAATTAGCATTAGTGGTGGTTGCAAAAAAACACTTTCAAGTGAAGGCACTATTTGAATTTGTTTCTATCATTGTTAATACTGTTGGAGCATCTTGTAAATGGAGTGATGCTCTTAAAGCAATCCAACATCAGGAGATTCTTAAAGAACTCAAAGATGGAAACTTATTTAGTGGACAAGGATTGAATCAAGAAACTAGCTTGCAGCGTTCTGGTGACACTCGTTGGGGTTCTCTTTATACTACATTGATCAGTCTTCGAGATATGTACTCTTAGGTGCTAAAAGTACTTGAAATTGTTATGAAAGATGGGATTCATGATCCAAAATCAATTGAAGCTAGTATCTTGTTTGATCAGATGCATTCTTTTGACTTCATATTCAGTATGCATTTAATGATAAATATTCTTGGAGTTCTAATGAATTGTCACTGGCATTACAAAGGAGAGACCAGGATATTGACAATGCAATGAGATTGGTCAGCATATCTAAGTTTGCTTTTGCAAAAGTTGAGAGGTGAAGGATGGCATTCTTTATTAGCTAATGTTTCTTCTTTTTGTAACAAATTTGAGGTTGATGTGACAAACATGGAGGATAAGTTTAAGACTCGTGGGCGTCAGAAATGGGGAGTTGAAGAAATAACAAACGAGGAGCATTATCCTATTGGGGTATTCTATACTATAGTGGATTGGCAGATTCAAGAGCTTGATAATCGATTTTCTGAAGCAAGTACAAAGTTACTTTGTTGTGTTGGAGCTCTCTATCCGAGTAACTCATTCTCTGCTTTCAGTAAGGATAAGTTGCTTCATCTTGCTCAATTGTATCGTGATGATTTCTCCCTGAATGATATTGTGGTTCTTGAGAACCAACTTGAAGTTTATATTACCGATATGCGAACTACCAATATATTTCTAGAAGTACATGGCATTACTGGACTTGCTAAAAAATTGGTGAAAACAAAAAATCATTTGGTATATAGACTGATTACCTTGGCATTGACTTTACCTGCTGCGACAGCGACTGTTGAAAAAGCATTTTCGACAATGTTGACTGTGAAACATCGATTGCATTGTGCAATCGAATGGGAGATGAATGGCTCAATGATTGCTTGATTCCATACATTGAGAAAGAAATTTTTGATCAAGTTCCCAATGAAGTTATCATTCAGTATTACCAAAATATGAAGACTCGAATAAACTGAGTTAGATGAATTTATTCGATAGTTTTGTAGTATTTAATACTTTATTTCTGTTGGAAGTCCTCCCTCGTCCCCCCTTACTCGAGAGGCTGGGCCCGCCCCTGATCAAGAGGGTAGTCAAAGGCTGGGATAAGAGAAGCAGAGCAGCTAATTTATTTGGAACTGGGAAGAGGATAGAGGAATATCTTGGGAATTTGTATAAATTGGAAGAGGTGGGGGATTTATCTGAGGAGGACGATGTTTTCCTACGCTAACTAGAAGGAGAGTGGGAACAACTTATGCTGCGATAGGAGGCACGGGCTGCACAGAGGAATCGTAGAGAATGGATTTTGGCTGGGGATAGGAATACTAGCTTTTCCATCAGCTAGTAAAGTCCCGAGCTCATAAGTCCAGAATCAAGGAGCCGGTGACTGACACTGGCGAGATTGCTAATGGTCAGAAAGGTATTGGGATGGCTATGCAGCAACATTATGAGAAAGTGTGGGGTGATGATGGTAATTGCTTGAGCTTCCTTCTGCCAGATCTGCCATCTATTGGTGATATATGGAAAGACTGGTTGACTACAGAGGTTTCTAAGGATGAAATAAAAAATGTTGTGTTCAATCTTGGAAGGAATAAATGCCCTGGACGTGATGGGATCCCGACAGAATTCTTCACAACAAACTGGCACATTGTAGGGGAGGATTTTAGTCAATTAGTTATGGATTTCTTTCAGCATTCTAAGCTGCCACCAGTATGGAATGAAACCTTGATCTCCTTTGTGCCAAAATGTAAGTTCCCGAGAAGAGTCAAAGAATTTAGGCCAATCAGTTTATGCATTGTGGGATACAAGGTTATAACCTCAATTCTTGCGAGTAGACTGAAATGTGTCCTAGAGGAGCTTGTTGGATTAGAGCAATCGGTGTTTATTGAAGGGAGGAGCATTCTTGACAGTGTTGATGCTGCCCAAGAGATACTCCATTCAATGGCTATTGCCCCTAAATCTAGGAGCTTAATGGTGCTTAAGGTTGACCTTATGTCAGCCTACGATAAGATTAATTGTAACTTTTTGGAGGAAATTATGAGGAGGATGGGCTTCCCTCCAAAATGGATTAACTGGGCGATGTTGTGCGTAAGAGGTTCAACGTTTTCTTTCATAGTTAATGGAGGAATCCATGGATGAGTTAAACCGAAATGTGGTATTAGACAAGGAGATCCCCTATCCCCATATCTATTTCTTCTTGTGCAAGAAGTCCTTTCAAGGATTTTAGACTCCCCTGGTTCATGTTTGGAAGGTCTGCATTTCAAAAAAAACAGAAGTAAGGATCTCTCACCTTCTTTATGCCGATGATTGCATGATAGTTACACGGGCTACCTGTTCGGAAGCCAGATTGTTGAGGCTTAAGCTTACCTAGTTTAAGTTGCTTAGTGGGCTTGAGATGAACCCAACTAGTTACAGTTTAAGATTCTCACCTGTTGTTAAGAAGATGAGGAGGATTGCTATAGGGGGGACATTAAAAGTTGGTGAGGCTAAGAGTAGTTGGAAGTATCTGGGTGCACCTATCAGCGAGAAGAAGCTTAAGGCTAGGGATTTTACACCGTTGGTGGAAAAGATGACTAGTAAGGTGATGGCTTGGCAAGGAAAGAGGATCTCTGAGGCTGGGAGGGTGATCCTTTTGAAGTCGGTGCTTCAGAGTATACCTGTTTATGCTATGTTCACAGCTAACATCCCTTGCAAGGTTATTCGCCAAATGGAGCAAATTTGCAGTTCTTTTTTATGGCAGGGCGAATGCTCAGGCATTAACACAGTGGCATGGGATGATGTATGTAAGCCTAAAGAGTTGGGAGGACTAGGGTTGAAAGATTTCTCACTATGGCAGAGGGCATTGAAGATGAAGAGGGTTGCGACATTCTTAGGAGAGGAAGAAACTATTTGGAAAAGAGTTGCAACCGCCAAGTATCAATGGGAAGGAACTCTCCCGGTGGTTAGGAAGAATAAGGTTTCAGCTCATTGGAGGACAGTGTGTAAAGCAGCAGAGGACTTGGGATTGGGGCTCAAGTGGACGCCAGGGCAGAACAACAAAATCATGGTCATGCAAGATCAGTGGGTGCTTGATGGGGCACTACCCATGAAACCAACTATGTGCAGGGGAGAGCTAGTAGACACATTGACTGTTGGTGAGTTGATGAATCGACATGGGTGGAGCAGGGAGCTGTTGAAAGATCTGTTCCACGAAGAGATTGTACAAGCTATCTTGGCACTACCGATTCAAAGAAATCAAGTTGATAAGGCTAGATGGGAGTGTAATGGAGCAGGCAAGGTTACTGTGTCTTCTGCTTATATGCTGCTTGCCCAAAGGTATAAGGCAAGTTGGAGTTGTTGTGAAGAGATGAATTGGAAGAATTTGAGGAGGCTCCCCACTGGCCCACGAGTCAAACAATTCCTGTGGAAGGCACTCAAAGGCCGGCTGCCAGTGCGTGAGAAACTATGGAGATTCTGTTTTGTAGATGATAGAAGCTGTCCTAAATGTGGAGCAAATGTTGAGACAATCGAGCACTTCCTGTTTGAGTGTTCGTATACAAGGGAGGTGATAGATCTACTTTTGCTAGAATTGGGAGTAGGCAGCTGTCTATGGGGGCCAAATGAGCTAATAGGAGCTCTGTCCCGATCTTCCAGCCAGCTAGGAATTTTAAAGTTGAAAGCTTATCTAGGCTATGGCCTATGGACCCTCTGGAACGATCGCAATTAGAGGATCTTCGAGGAGGGAGGGGAACCAGAACAAGTGTTGGCGCGCAGAGCTAAAAGATTAGCAGAGGAGTACCTTCTCTGTTTCAGGAAAGCGAGCAAGAAGAGCCAGGTTGTTAGAGATGATGATGTATGGCTGTATAGGGTGGATGCATCATGCAGTTTAACAACGAGGGATGCAGCTGTTGCAGTAGTGGAAGTTGATGGAAGAGGCAGGTACAGCTGGGCTAAGGGTGAAGTAGTAGAGGCAAAGCAGGTTTTTGAAGCTGAGGCCATCGCAATTAGGAATGCTCTGGTTTGGGCGAAGGAACGACAACGAAGTAAAATCATGATTGAATCTGATGTGGCTGATGTGGTAGAGGTGATAAATGCTACAAAGTTCTGGCCAAGGGAATTGGAGCCTCTCGCGAAGGGGATTTGGAAGTTGATTCTCGGTTTTGATAATATCATAGTTTTAGATGTTCCTAGATGTACTAATGTCATGGCTGACAGAGTTGCCAAGTGGTGCAGAGTTAATTGCACCAGTTTTCATTGGCAGCAGGACAGGGACTAGGGCCTTGGCAATTTTGTTGTAAATAATCTATAGCTCTCGAGCTCAACTCATCAAAAAAAAAAAACTTAGATACAAGAGATCCAATGTCTATCTTTTATGAATCTATCATTGTGGAGCTAGATTCCAGAAAAGTCAAGGTAAAAAAAGATGTCCTCAGATCATGAAATATGATTTGCGTAATTTTCTCATTTTTAAGGGTAAAAATACTTTGATTTAAGGTCAAACTATACAGAGATTTTGTAGATTTTTACAGATTTAGGTTGATTGCAACCACAAATACGATTGATTTATTGTCCAATTTAGTATAGTATTCTCCCATGCAAATTACTTATTATTTAGAGTGTCAATGGTCAATCTAAACAAATGGAGAGCAAAAAACTTTTTACCAAACAACATGAGAAGATGATATTATTGTGTTGGCACTTCCTAGCACCATGTCATTGGCACCGTCACTGTTAAATCATCAATTGTCCCAAAAGTTTTAAGCTTGTGGAAATGGGTGAATTTAAGCAACTAGATTATATAATAACATGTCCCTTCACGTGTGGGGTCAAATGATTCATGAGTCTCAACACGTGGATATCGAATTAAAGAAGCAGAAAGATGGTGACAAAGTTAGAACTCAGCTCTGATACCCGATAAAATCACCATTCATCTCAAAAGCTTAAGCTGACAAGAAATGGTGCATTTTATTCTGTAAATTGCAGTCAGACAATCACCATATCAACCAAGGGCACTTCTAGTCGATACATCAATCATTGGTTTTATTGGATGCATGTTAGCTGAATAGCTTGTAAAATGTCAAATTTCAAGAGTCAAGAATCAAACTCTTCTTAGAGGCACCAATTCCTTATCACTATCTTTTTGCAAGTTCCTATTAAGTCATTTGCAACCTTGTCAGAACTCAAAAGTCCTGGCAGCTTTCCATTTATAATGTTTATAAGCAAGTGGGTCTTGCTATATAGTGTAGTTCAGAATAAAAAGAGCTCAAAGTGAATGAAGGTAAATCAGTGCCTAAAGTAATACTAAAAACAGATAATTGTCATTTAGTCTCATTTCCAGATCGTTATTGCTCTACAATCTTCTAACAAATCTATAAAACATTTAGTCTTTTTAGGGTTATTATGGTAACTTCTATGACCAAAATACCCTTTCAAATAGAAAAAGTATGGGCAAAGATGGCCTTTCCTGAAATCCAAGCAAAATGGGTGCATAAATGGGTGCGGGTTTTGGAAAATGGAATTTTTTGAGAAATGCATAAGTGGGTGTGATAATTTCGACTGCATTAATGGCTTCTTTTCATTGATGTATATAGTAAAATTACATGTTTTTTGTAGTAGCTTTTTAGTTTTTTTGGAAGTAACTTTTCAGTTTTCTTGGAAGTAACTTTTCAGTTTATTTGGAAGTTACTTTCCATTTCTTTTTTTAGTCTGATAACTACACCATTTATTTGATGCTTAAATCTCATTTGATTGGTGGTATTTTTTCATTTTTTTTTTGGAAGTTACTTTCCATTCATTTTTTGTAGCTACTACAATGAAATTGAAAAGTTACCACAAAAAATTGAAAAGTTACCTCAACAAAATAGAAAAGGCATCACAAAATTGAAAAACTCCCGGTAGGTTCGGCTAGACGGGGAACCCGGATTGATGACGGGGGAGCCCGGATCGGCGACGGGGTAGGCGGATCCGCGACCAGGGAGGCTGGATCGGCGGCGGGGGAGGCGGATCCGCGACGGGGGAGGCTGGATCCGCGGCGGGGGAGGCTGGATCCGCGGCGAGGGAGGCGGATCGGCTGCGGGCGAGGTGGATCGGCGACGAGGAAGGTGGATTGGCGACGGGGGAGGCAGGATTTGCGACGGAGGAGGCCGGATCCGTGACGGGGGAGGCTGGATCCGCGGCGGGCGAGGCGGATAGGCGGCGGGGGAGGCGGATCGGCGACGGGGGAGGCGGATCGGCTGCGGGCGAGGTGGATCGGCGACGAGGAAGGTGGATTGGCGACGGGGGAGGCCGGATTTGCGACGGAGGAGGCCGGATCCGTGACGGGGGAGGCTGGATCCGCGGCGGGCGAGGCGGATAGGCGGCGGGGGAGGCGGATCGGCGACGGGGGAGGTCGGATTTGCGGCGGCGGAGGTGGATGGGCGACGGGGGAGGCGGATCGGTGACGAGGGAGGCGGATCGACGGTGGGGGAGGCGGATCGGCGACGGGGGAGGCGGATCGGCGACGGGGGAGGCGAATCGGCGATGTGGGAGCCCGGACCGGCGACGAGGGAGGTGGATCGGCAACGGGGGAGGCCGGATCGATGACGGGGGAGGCGGATCGGCGACGAGGGAGGGCGGATCGGCGACGTGGGAGCCGGGATGGGAGGGGGGGGGGGGGGGTGTTAGTAGGGTAGGTAGGGGGTAGTTTTATCTTTATTCCTCTACAATGGTATTAAAAGACTGAAAAACTTGTATAAGGGACCAAATGACAAATTGGTCCATTTGACAAATCACCCTACTAAAAATAGCAACTCTGTTGACGTATCGATGAGCAGAGTAATGACCGTAGCAGTTTCTCCCATGCGTACTGCCATGCCATAGTAATAACGTTTGTATTTGAGACCTCCCTTTGTGAAATTAAATGAATCTGCAATTCTGCTTAAGCTTTTTGGCCGAATTTCTTTAGAGAACCGAAATACAGATAGTAAATGAGCAAAATCAGATTTTTATACAAGGGAAGACATATTTCCACTGAGCCATAATTTGTATATACATATATGACAAAGAGATATGTAGACCTAAACTTGAGAGAGGACATTGTGTGTTAAGCTTTGTCATAACTTCGGCAAGCTCTTAGCCTGAGATTAGTACATTTTCTGGTTTGAAAAAGATTCCAAAACAAATTTACTAGTAACCATAATTCCTTGTAGTCTAACCATATATCCATACATGTATACTTATATCGTACCACCACTTGCAGTATCTAGTGCCCTACCGGATGTCATCACTGAATCACTAAGCAACTGTAGAATAAACAATTAGCGACCCCAGCTACGTACTTAGCTTTGCAGTCAGCACATTCCCTTTTCTTTGGCAGTTTAAGAATGATCGAACCTACTTGTTGATGCAGGTCCCACCAAGCTGCTGTAAGAAGGATTGCTTGGGAGAAGGGGGAAGCACCAGGGAATAGAGAGGAAGAGAAAGAAGGAGGACTCGGAATAGAGGAAGAGACGCAATTTTCATAAATGTAACCCATTACATCCCCTGTTAATAAAGATCATCCCAAGTCTAATTAGGAAGCACAGTTGCTTTTATTTTCCTTCCTAATACAAGAATAGAAATCAGCTTATTCTAGCTGGTTATTTCCTCAAGATCTCTGCTAGCTGCCCCGATTTGCTCCTGCTGGTCACTGGCAGTTGTAGATGGCTGGTCACCGGCAGCTGTAGATGTGAGGTGTGATTTGCTCCTCCTTTGGTAAGTTTGGATCCCCGGCCCTTGCTGCTGCGATGCTGCTTGATTCCTAACATTCCCATCCCCTTGGAGACGAACCTTGTCCTCAAGGTTCAGGTGAGAAAACTGTCGTTTTAGGTGATCAAAATTCTCCCAAGTGGCATTCTCTGGTAGCAGTCCCGCCACTGGAGTAAGGCCTCCTGTATGATGAGGGTGGGTTCTATTACCAGGAGTCCTTCGTCCGTGCATTCTGGTAACTGTGGGATCGCCCGGACTTGGTCTCCGAGTTACCTCTTCAATTGTGAAACATGCACGACCGGGTGGATTTTAGATTGGTCGGGTAAATCCAAGCAGTAAGCAACCGAGCCAACTCACTCTAGTACCCGAAAGGGACCATAGAAATGAGGGGTGAGCTTCTTATTGGCACGAGCTTGGACGGAGGACTGACGATATGGTTGGAGTTTCAGGTAAGCCCAGTCGCCGACAGCCAACTCCAACTCGCGCCGATATTTGTCAGCTTGAACCTTCATGTGATTCTGTGCCAACACCAAGTTGTTTCGTAGTAGCCGTGGGATTTCGTCGCGAGAGCGAAGCTCCTGGTCGACCAATGCCACCGCCGAAGAGGAAGGTTCATAACGGTGAATAGATGGTGGAGGTCCGCCATAGACAGCCTAGAAGGGCGTCATTTGTGTGGCGGACTGGAAGGCCGTGTTGTACCACAGCTCCGCCCACGGCAGCCAACGGACCCACGACAGAGGACTAGGGGTGTGCAACGGGTCGGGTAACCCGTTTCGACCCGATCAAAACACCCGAGCCTTAACGGGCGGGTCATGAGGTGGTAAAAAACGGGTCGGGTCGAACCCGACCCGTTATGGTGAAAAACGGGTTGGGTAATGGGTATTCAGTTTTTTATTAACGGGTTAACCCATTTACCTGTTAAAATTAAAATAAATTGAAAAATGACATATGGTCAAACCCGAGTCACCCGCTGACTCAACAAAATGTAATTGCTATTGATTCTAAGGAGTTCATTCTTGAATATGAAGAAGCTGAAATAATGAAGATATGCCACAGCTGGATCCTATTCCATTATAATGCTTATTTTGGTCATGTCTCTTGCTATATTGTTTTATATTTCGTGATATGTATGCTGAAATTATTTTCAGTCATGAAATGTCAATACTGCTACCTTCTTATGTTATACTCAAGCAAAGAGTGTGCTTTAGCTTTTTTGTTTAGAAGGTGGCTAATTAGATATCTGAACAAGGTTGAGAAATCATCCTAGAATCCTAAAAAAATAGCAGGTTAAACGGGTTAACCTGTACCTGTTTACCCATTTACTTGTTAACCCGTTTGCCTGTTTATTTGTTAAAAAATAGCATGTTAATGGGCGGGTCACAAGGGTGTGCAAAATTAACGGGTCGGGTCCGACCCGCACCCATTTACCTATGATCCGACCCGTTGCACACCCCTACATAGGACGCAGTCCGGCGAAACAACGGAGATATGTCTCCAAGCAGCGATTAAGGACTTCATATTGCCCGTCCTTCTGTGGGTGATAGGCGGTGCTAGTTTTCAAGGCGAACCCTTGGAGGTTGAAGAATTCACGCCAAAAGTGACTGAGGAAAACTGGGTCTCTATCGGAGACGATGGAGCGCGGCAACCCATGATGGTGGACGACCTCCCGCAAAAAGAAGTCCGCCACCCCCTTGGCCGTGTAACGATGCTTCAAAGGCATGAAGTGCCCAAATTTTGTGAGCCTATCGACGACCACGAGCACGATGGAGTAGCCGGTGGACACCGGAAGGCCCGTGATGAAATCCATAGCAATATCTTTCCATATTTGCTCAAGAAGTGGCAGGGGTTGGAGCAGGCCAGCCAATTTCATCGTCTCGGACTTGCTCCATTGGCAGACGTCGCACTGAAGGACATAGGTCTTGATATCGTTGCGCATGCCGGTCCAGAAAAAATCCCCGGCGAGACCCTTGTAGGTCCACAGGATGTCGGAATGGCCGCCAACGGACGTGTCGTGGTACTCACGGAGCAACTCTGTTTTGGAGTCGAAGGCCGGAGGAAGAACCAGTCACCCTTTGTGCCAGAGATCGCCGTTGATCAGGGAATAAGAGTTGTAAGCTAGGTCACCCTCTCGGACCTTCTTTCGTATATCATCGAGCGCCGGGCTTGCTCGAGCTATTGCGCGTAAATCCGACAACCAAGCCGGACGCGGATAGGTAAGGGCGGCAATGGATGAGTTGCCGCCAAGCTGGTGAGACAGGGCGTCGGCGGTGGAGTTCTCCCGTCCGGGGCGGTAGACGATGTCAAAATCGAAGCCCAAGAGCTTCATAACCCACTTCTGTTGGTCAGGTGTGGTGAGATGCTGCTGGAGAAGGTACTTCAGGCTACGATGGTCGGTGCGTACCTGGAACCGCCGGCCGACGAGGTAAGAGCTCCATTTGGTGACCACTTGGACCACGACCATCAACTCTTTCTCTTATGTGGACCGGCCCTTCGCTCAATCGGAAAGGGCTTTGCACTAGAACGTGATCGGCCAGCCGTCCTGCATGAGCACTGCCCCAACGTCGTTGCCGGAAGCATCGGCTTCCATGACGAACATCTTGGAAAAATTTGGAAGGGCTAGAACAGGCGTTGTCATCATGGCGGCCTTGAGGGCGGTAAAGGCCGTTTCCGCCGCCGTCGACCAGTGGAAACCTTGCTTCTGGAGTAGCGTCATCAGCGGCGCCGCTAGGTGTCTATAATGGCGGACAAATTTGCGATAGTAAATTCCGCGTAAGGCCCGAACAATGTGAGGGTGAGGCCATTCCACCATGGACCGCACCTTGTCCGGATCAGCGGCGACGCCATGGGCTGAGATAATGTGGTCAAGGTACTCCACCTCACGTTTAGCGAACTCACACTTCTTGGGGTTAGCCGCTAGATGATGGTACACAAGGTTTGGAAGACCCAATGGAGATGGCGAATATGGTCCTTGTTGACCCTGCTATAAACCAAAATATCATCAAGAAACACAAGAAAACACTTGCATAGACCAGACCTGAAGATGTCGTTCATCAGGGCCTGGAAGGTTTTCGGTGCATTGGTAAGGCCAAAGGGCATCACCAGAAATTCATAATGGTCGTCATGTGTTCAGAATGTTGTCTTTGCGACATCTTCGGTGGCAACCCGGATCTGGTGGTATCCTGACTTAAGATCGAGTTTGTTGAAGAATGCGGTGGCGTGGAGTTCGTCAAGGAGCTCATCGATCACCGGAATGGGGTAGCGGTCCTTGATGGTGATGTCATTCAGGGCTCTATAGTCGACGCAGAACCGCCAGCTTCCATCCTTCTTCACCAAAACAACCGGAGGAGTAAGGACTAGTACTTGGCCATATGATCTCGCTAGTCAACATTTCTTTGACAAACCGCTCAAGCTCGGATTTCTGAGCGTGAGGGTAGCGGTAAGGACGGACATTTGCGGGCCCCGATCCCGACGTGATGCAAATATGATGATCATGATCACGAGCTGGCAGAAAACTCTTGGGCTCGGTGAACACATCCGTGTATTCCTCCAATAGGGTGGCGAGGGAGGTGGAGATTTCTCCGCTGCCCCCGTGTTGGTCCGGGTTGTGGCTAGGGGAGGGCGACGAGAGGAGGAAGAAGCCGCAGTCGCCGGGGCGCAAGATGCTCTAGAGGTTGTTCACGGCTCCTACACAAAGTGGGGTGGCGGCATCACCTTGTAGCAGGAAGTTGACGCCCTCCTTGGTGAACCGCATCGTGAGCTGATCCCAGTCGTGGATGACTGGCCCGAGGCTACGCCGCCACTGGATACTCAGGACCACATCCGAGCCGCTGATCTCCAAGGGATACATGTCGACTAGAAGATGGTACCGGTGTATGTGTAGAGGAACATTCTGGCAAATGTCCTGGCAAGAGAGGCGTCGACCGTCGGCCACCAAGACGTCGGGGTTAAGGCGCAGTGCAGTTTGGAGGCGAGAGAGCTGCGGATGAAGTTGTGGGTGTTGCCGATGTCGATGAGGATGGAGATCTGGTGACCATGTATCCGGCCAGTGACGCGCATGGTCTGTGGAGCCGAATAGCCGGATATGGCATGGATGGAGATCTCCGGAAAGTCCTCAGCTGGAGGTGTGGTTTGAGCGCTATCCGGAACAATGGAGTCCGGGGTCTCGACCTCGTCGTCGCCGACCGCGGCGTCCAACAGAAAGATCTGGAATCTCTTGCATACGTGACCCTTCACGAACTTCTCGTCACAATTATAGAATAGCCCTTGTTCACGCCGCTCTCGCATCTGTTCCCAACTGAGGCGTTTGAAGTTGATATTACTCGACAGGGCCGTCGTCGTGGCCAAGGCGCGCGCAGGCGGTGCTAGATTGGAGGCCGGCAATGCGAAAAGAGGTTTCCGAGGTGGTGTAGGAAGTAGGCCCGCGTCGCCGAAGGTGCGCTGAGTTTTTTCATGTCGTTCCTCCACAAGGAGAGCAAGGCTGATGGCGTTCTGAAGAGTCCGCGGATCGAGCAATTTGACATCCTACCTTATCTCCTCGCGCAAACCACCAATGAAACAGCCGCGCAGTTGGGGTTCCGACCAATCACGCACCTGCATAGACAGACGCTCAAACTGGGCTTGATATTCCTGCACCGAGCCAGTTTGCCATAATTTGGAGAGGGTCTCATGGATATCATCCTCGTCTCGAGGGCCGAAGCGAGAGCAAAAAGGCGTCGTAAATTCCTACCAAGAAGGATGCGAATGAAATCCTTTGAACCATCGGAGCCAATGGAGCGTCACCCTGCAAATGGAAGGAGGCCAGCAACACTTTGTCCGCCTCGACAGTGCCTTGGAATTCGAAGAACTGCTTCGCCGCATAAACCCACCCCGTCGGATCATCCCCCGATGTCCGCAGAAAGTCTACTTGAGTAAAATGGGCTTGCACTCCTCCCGGATCAATCGGCGGACGAGAGACCGAACTTCCCGAGTGGGAACTCGGAGAAGTAGGACGCCAGCTGTGTCAGAGTTCAAGGATAGCGTCAGTGAGAGCCGAGACTTGGCCCTTAAGCTCCCCAAAGAACTGGATTTGGGCAGAAAGTTCCTCATAGGAGTCCGTGTGACGATGTACATCTTGTTAGAGCCCATGGATATCAACCTCGATCTGCCGGAACTTAACCGCATCGTCCATGGACCGCAATTCCTTAGGCATGCAGTGAAGAGGACCGATGTCTGATACCAATTGATAGAACCTTCTTGTTGATACAGGTCCCACCAGGGAATAGAGAGGAAGAGAAAGAAGGAGGACTCGGAATAGAGGAAGAGATGCAATTTTCATAAATGTAACCCATTACATCCCCTGTTAATAAAGATCATCCCAAGTCTAATTAGGAAACACAGTTGCTTTTATTTTCCTTCCTAATACAAGAATAGAAATCAGCTTATTCTAGCCGGTTATTTCCTCAAGATCTCTGCTAGCTGTCCCGATTTGCTCCTGCTGGTCACTGGCAGCTGTAGATGGTTGGTCACCGGCAGTTGTAGATGTGAGGTGTGATTTGCTCCTCCTTTGGTAAGTTTGGATCCCCGGCCCTTGCTGCTGCGATACTGCTTGATTCCTAACAAAGAAGCCCCTCTAATATCTGCAGGTGGATGGACCAAGAGAAACAAGAAATTCTATTAGTTAATATATGCACCATGGGTGTTTCAAGAAGCAAAGACAAGTAAATAAATCTTGGAGCAAGATGCATGCTTCAATCATCGAGCAGAGTCAGCACAAAAATGAACTACATAAACAAGATTTCAACCAAAAGGCGGAATCCAAAATCCATATCTGATTTCTGAATATGGCACATGGAGGCTGAGCATGAACCTAGCTTATGGTGCTGGTAAGGTTCTACACATGGTCTGTCTGAACAAAAGCTGCCGGATTAGGAAAATGTATTCGAAGCACATGCACCATGTGTGAACATGGTAAACAAACATCAAAGGATAAGCATTGGCAAAAAGCCACAAATGTCCGAAAAAGAGCTAGAAAGGAGGGACGAGGATGACATGAGACAAAATCATTAGAGAAGAAAGTAAGAGAGGTCCATGCGATCTTCCAGAAGAAGGAGCTGAATACCAGCCATGAAAACCAGATGATAGGCTGGTCAGTAATAAGATGTTTTCCAGCAAGAAGCGAGAACTAACAAAAAGTTACATACTCCTGTACATCAAATTACAATCTCAATCAACAGGAATGTCGTACCAAGTAGCCTAAAGAGAATATATATATATATATATATATATATATATATATATATATATATATATAAAGGATTTTGGTATGGATCCATAGGCTTGCCGTCACGTGCTTTCTGATGATATGTTTTACAACCATACAACCACTAAATTGTAATTCCTTGTAAAGTGGAATGAAGCTTAATAACCCGAAAAATCTAGCCAAGTTTTCCAAATAAATCGGCTTTAAATCTATCAAGCATTAAAAGATGTTTGTGAGAACCATTTCCATATGTTCGTGGCAAGAACCAAACCTCACAGACAATTCACCTAACCCTCATAGCAATGCGAACTTATAAAGCATGATTAGTTCCCATGATCACGTCATCCACAATATGTAATTTGCAGCTAAGCATAATATCCGCAAATCTAACAAGAATCCTCCCCTGAGCATACCTGAGCTCCTAAGATCCCATGGAAAAAACCGTTCATATGATAAAAGGGAACAAAACAATAAAGCCAACAAAACCACAGAAATCCAAAATCCAATCATTAGAGAAAAAATTAACCAAATTAACCAAAATGGTACCCAAAAAAATCAAATTTTGCCATCATGCAAACATAAATCCAAGCATCGGAAGCAATAAAAGACAATATCTAAGAATACCTTCTTGGGTCTCGCGAGCTCTTTGGAAACGGAAGCCTTCTCGTTCATGTCACCACCCAGAACCACCCACAAGCCCAAGGAATTCATGGATAGGCGAAAGAGATGATTATTTAGAAACAAAGAATGGCAACACATGCAAGAGAAGCGATGAACAACGCCACCCTTCTTCTCCTCCGATAGTCTCTGTTTCCGTAATGGAAATAGAAACCCAACAGAGAAGAGAGAGAAGCTCATATACATACATATATATATATATATATATATATATATATATATATATATATTATTTATTTATTTATTTATATTTATTTATTTATAGGAAATAAATTTTGTTGTATAAAATTCTAAATTGCTACTATTTTGTGGCAATCGTTGTCCGCATCACATTTTCGACTCAATACGCCACAGTTTTAAATGAATTTTTTTATACCCATAATACCCTAATATTAAATTACTTAAATACCATTCTAAAATGTGATGCTTTGAGCCCTTAAACCCTTCTAAATCTATCACCTTAAATTTTATCACAAAAAACCTACACCGCACCACATCACCATACACCACATCTCCTTCTCCGACCCAAACCCTAAGCCCCTTCTCCAAGCCTCATTCTCCGTCCAAGATCCAAACCCTAAACCCATCCAACATCACTACTCTTACACCCTTCCAACACTTCCCTGTTCTCCATCCAAGATCCAAGCCTCTTCTCATCCTACATTGTTCTTCTTTATCCAATGAGCTTTCAAACTCCATTTCCAAGATCCATTGCAACCTCAACACGTGGCGTGACGAAATGGATAAAGAAATTGAATGTTTGGAGCGAAGAAGTCGATGAAAATCCATAAGAAAATGTATGCAACCAAGGAATGCCAATCGTTTTTTATGTTTTCGGACATATCAGCCCTAACGCGATGCTCTCGGTAGTATCAGACAAAAATCATAGCTAATCATACCGAGATCATAGCTAATAGTATCGGTACCATGATATCGATACTATGAGCATCCGTGTCGGTATTTAGGTACCGATGCGACCTATCATAGTATTGATTTCAAAGCATTGTATCGGTATAATAGCTCAACCCCTCGGTACTTAACGTACTGATAGTAATTCAAGTGAAACGGTATCAAGGTACCGATATCTATGTATTGTGATCTATTATATACTATCGTTCACTACATTTTAATCTCAAATTTCATTGTGTTTGTCATGCTAATTACAGGGAGAAACTCATGGGTATATTTCCACTAGTACTAGCGCTGTAAGAGATGATCTGCCACTTGATTTCACTGATGAATTCACAACCAACGAGATATGTTGCCCAAACATTGTATGTAGTTAGAAGACTACTAATTTTATAATTCATTATTTTGATGCCTATTTTTTATTTGCATATCTTCCATAGCCGCCAAGCACTTATCCGATAGGCACAAGAAGTTGGATGGGAGAACGGCCCAGTGATTGTAATAAAGAATTCAGAGATGGGGGACGATAGAAAGCCGAGGCTCACCTTGGCATGTGAGCGCAATGGAGAATACCGGAAAACTGTATAAAAAAAAGATGACGGCTCAAAAAAGCCTCTTGCCACCCGAAAGAAGAAAGCCAACATGGGACGAAGAAGTGTGGATGTCCTTTCAAGGTGAATGGTGTGAAGCTTGCTACCGATGACAATTGGAGGCTGACGATTGTCTATGCAATGCACAATCACCCCAGAGCAGTGCACCTCAAGGGACACTCATTTACCGGGAGATTGAACGAGGAACAGAACAAACTACTGATCGATGTGTCAACGAACCTGATGAAGCCACGGTAAATTTTAACCATCATAAAGAAGCGAGATCCGACTAACGTATCCATTATGAAGACCATATATAATGTACGTCAAAGGAATGAGGTGGGAGATCAGAGATGCAATAACTGTTGAGGCATCTAAACGAGTATGCTTATATCAAGTATCATACGGTATATGAAGACGAAGACAATGTGAGGGATATATTATCGGCACACCGCACGTCTATTGAGCTATTCCGTACATTTTCAAAGGTGTTGATCTTGGATTGCACCTACAAGACCAATAGGTACTGACTTCCTCTACTAGAGATTGCTGGGGTAACGTCGACAAATATGACATTTGCAATTCCTTTTGCATACATTGAGTTCGAGAAGGAGGGAAATTACATATATGCTTTGGAAAAGCTAAGGTCATTGTTGGAAGGATGCCCAATGCCACATGTTGTGACAGACAGAGATTTGGCTCTGATGAATGTCAGGAAGTTGGTCTTTTCAGAATTAAAGCACATGCTATGTAGATGGCACATCCAGAAGAATGTCGAACACAACTATCATAAGAAGTTCGAGACAATAGAGAAGGCAAGCTTGTTCATGACATTATGGAAATCTCTTGTGTATGCATCCACCGAAGAGTACAATAGACACTTGGACATATTGCAGTCTGCATTTCACGGGTATAAGAATCCTATTAAATATGTCCAAGAGACGTGGTTGGACAATTAGAAGGAATATTTTATGAGTGCTTGGGTGGACAACTACATGCACTTTGAAAATTATACCACAAATAGGGATGAGAGTGCATATGCTAAGTTGAAGAAGCATCTTGGTGCATCGAACTGCAGTTTTGACACTTCATAGGCCATAATTCACTCTTTGCTCGAGTTGCAACACAGTGAGATCAGAGCCTCTTTTGAGAAGAGCAGACATAGCGATTGGGTTCGTCAACGAAAATCACTTTGTTCAGTTGCACATGAAGCCAGGATGCCTAATGCTGCCAGTGGTCTGTAGCTGGGCCACATCGCCACGGATGTGCTATCGGATGGGATTCGTATGACGAGGAGACAGAAGAAATCCCCGAAGACAATCAAACCGGGGGTGGCTACTAGGGATAGTATTCAACTTGTGGATGACTGTATTTCACCTTAAACACTCCAAAATTTGTGAAAATGTGTTGGAAATGTGACGAGTATTGAAAATGTTTTCAAATATATGGAATTGATCTCTAGTTTGTATGGATGAATGTGTTTTTTAGTGTATTACGTGTTGTGGAATTGATTTATGTACAGACGTTGCGAAATGATTTTGTCCACATGCCTCATTTTTAATCAAGTGTTGGTCAAATCAGTAGACTAATACCGACCAAAACCTACACACTTGTCGGTACCAAGCTACCGATCACTTACGGAATGATATCGGTAGGCAACTACCGATATAACCAAAAGCCATGTAGTACAAAGGTTTCTTCTAAGATCTGCTCGGTTGTACAACATAATTTCAGTTAGGTTTATGATACAAAATACACTCATATTGCACACAAGACAGGATGTGCAGTTTTCACACCTTACGCCGTGTGCTGCGTGACGAGCCACCTCTGCAAAAGAGTTGCTCTGTCCCTTCCATGGCTTTCGATATAAAGCGGTAAAAATAGTATTTAGCAAAAAAAGAGATTATGATTTTGTCTTTGCGACTTGGAAATTCTTCTCTTTCCTCTATTTTTTCTTTTCTTATTAGCAAAATTCTTGCATGGAAGTTTTTTTTTTGAATTTGATGAATTTTCCGACGATATCAGATTTTTTATGGACATGGCGAGCCACGTCAGCAGCACATTTGGGCGGGCCCACAGAAGGTGTGTGTGTCAGCACGTGGGGGACGCACTCTGTCCTTCATAATACCAATGAGATACACGTAGGCTTCATCAATAGTTGCTAAGTTCACCCACTCTCAAGAAGTGATCATGGGCTGAGAGGTTTGAAATGCCCAGCACGTCCAGCATGTTATTTAACATCACCAAGCCTGATTTCAACTTAAGATGTGAGATCTTTTAGTTTGAATTGAGCTTAGGATTCACCATCCATCATTCCAGGCGCGGCCTGGTTCCTGCCCGCAATGAGTGAAACTTTGTTTTTATCGTTGTAATATAAAATGGGCCGAACTGATCACAAATTCGGCCCCCATATATCAGGTCGGGCCGAACTTGGGCATGTTTCTCCCTTACTAATCCTAGAAGAAAGCTGACCTAAGCCCAACTTCATTTGGTCTAGACTTGAGTGGGCAATTTTACTTGTCAAAATAACGAATTTTAAGAATGACAAACTACAAATTACTATTTCCGCCATTTTTCATAATCATTAAACAAGTCATGCAAAACGGAGCGATCTATAGAAAAACTAACGAGCAACAGGAACAAGATGCATGCATGTGTGCTCAGTGCAAAACAGATTAGTATGATCTGGAAGCATGGATTAATCTAGAGAAGTCCATTTGCCCCAGCCACATAGCTTCTTGAGTCACCATCTTCTTTAACCTTTAAGCTTGTGAATGAGATTCAATTCTATGAAGCATTTCTCTCAGGAATGGAATACTTTGGCTGTATGTGGAGATCATTGAGAGATGAGATATGGACTAGTTGTTGATGGAGGAAAAGAATATTTTGATGCTTGGCTTATCCAGATAGATGCAAAGCATGAATGACAACACATGAGAAAAGGCTCCCAGAAGCTACTATAGGGCTACTATAAATTAAGCCACTCATCAACTCTCTCTCTCTCTCAGAAAGCAACACCAAGGAGCAAAGAGATGGCTTCCCTGCATGCTGAGAAACATGTCCAAGGGGTCATGCCTCAAGCAAATTCCAGGCTTGACCATGAGCACCAATCTGCTCGTAAGATAGCTTTAAATCCCATCAAGGGGTCAGAAAACAACAAGGAGCATGGCCTGCCCCCAGCCCAAGCTATCCATCATGAGCACATGCATGTCATGCATGTGAACCACCTCGTCGATTCTAAATCGCACGAGGCCGCTGAGGAGAAGAAGAAGAAGAAGAAGAAGAAGAAGGACAAGGACAAGGACAAGGGTGAGAAGGCGAAGAAGAAAGAAGTTGCTCATGACACAGGTCATGGCATAGTCGTGAGCAAGACATCACTCGAGCATGAACACAAGATTAAGGAGGAGAAGAAGAAGGTGAAGAAGAAAAAGAACAAGGACAAGAGTGACAGTAGCAGCAGTAGTAGTAGCAGCAGCAGCAGCAGTGAGAGCGAGGATGACAAGAAGGTACGTATGAATGCCAAGCTTTAGTTGTTGTATTCTACGCTTAGGGATAAAAATGTCTGCTTATAATGACTTGGGGCTTTCTCTCTTATTGCAGAAGGGTGGAAAGGACAAGAAACACAAGTGAACACCTGACTCTTCAATTTATCGCACTAGTGTGAAGAATAAAGGTGGCCCCATATCTAGCTATATCTGCAGAAATTATATGTAGTAATTCTAGTATGAGAATAACAAGCCCCATCCCAGAGGGACCGATGTATATATTGCATTACCCCGTACTGTATTAGTATATATATATATATATATATATATACTCTTGCCTATGTTACAACCGTTGTATGAGCTAGCTTTAATCATACCCTCATCCGAGAGCTTGATCACTGCAATATTAGTTCTTCAACTTTCAGGTTTTTCAATAACTTCTAGCCAATTTTAACAATAGATTGCGCAACAAAGGATAGAAGCGAGATGCTTTGATGAAGAAACAGAAAAAAAGAAACAATAACCTGGTGACTGGATGGCTAAAGAAAAAGAGCATCAAGAACAAGACCCAAATACATGGTTTTCCTATTACCTAGAACTTCTTGATAAAATCTGTCTCCCCGTGTTATTGAAATCCAATAGATTGCTGTTGGACCTCGTGGCAGCTCCTCGTTGGAAACATATAATAGTTTGTTGTTACTGTCCAAACAGCAAAAGTACATCAGAACACTCCAGCACAAGATTGCATGGAACCCCATGCACGAAGCCACATATCACTCCTCCGCCACTTCTCTCTCCCCCAAATAAATCTCCTCTCTCTCTCTCTAGAACTACCTTCATTTCTCTGATCGACGACCATTCTTCACAACTTATAGATCCAACACCTAGCAATGGTGAAGCTCTCCATGGCCAGAGAGAGCCGAGCATACAGGCCGAGACCAGCGCGCAACCGGCTGGAGTACATCAACGCCGGCGTCTATGTTCTGGCCACCATTTTGCTCATCGGTGGCTTCGCCGCGCAGTTCTCCGGCTCCGACGACAAGTCGGGCCTAGTCGTGATCTTGATCGGCATCACGGTCATCGCCGCGGTGAATTTTCATGATCTCATTGCGCACCTGGCCGGAGTCGATTACCGGTTGTCCCTGGCGGGGTATGACGCGTAGCTGGCGCTCGTTGAGTTCGTCGTGCCACTTGTGGAGCTGCTTGGTTCAGGACTAACTTTTGTCGGTGTCATGTTCTTATTGATTCATGTGAGCTTGAAATACTTGGATTGATCGAATTGATGAACACTTTATTGCTTCTGAGTTCTTAAATTTGAAATATTAAATGCTTCTTAAATACTAATCGAATTGATACGACCCCATAATGGAACCTGTGACTAATTTCATAGTTGTAGGTCTTTTTGAAAAGTAGGATCTTATGTTTGAATGTAGAGGATAAAAGGGCACAATTACGAGCTAGAACACCATGCTCTCAACATGCTGATAGCCGGGCCGCTGCTCTGGCTCATCGGCACCATCCACGACGTGTGCCAGATCTATGAGAGAGCCGGTGGCCATGTCCAGATCCTACAAAAGTGTGTCCAGATCCCCTTTCTCATAGGGAGTTTGCTCTTCCGGGTTGGAGGCATCTTCAACAAACATGATATCCTTGAATCTATATACCATGACTTCAAAATTATGGTGAGTTGTTTTCCTCATAGGAATCCCGATAAGAAACCTTAATTATATATATGACCGAGTTCTCTTGAGTGTTTGCAGAGTAGCAACTGGATATGGTTATGTTTGCCAGGGAGTTTGTTGCTGCTGCTTGGGGGATTCATGAACGTGGTGAAAGTTTTCAAGATGCAACAGATGGAGGGGCTGAGGCTCGAGAAGCTGCGAGGCGGGGCACAAGAGTGGTTGAGCAGAGAAAGAGAGGGCCAGGTTCCCTTGATCTTGGAGGATAGCAGGAGGCGGCGGTTGGCCGAGGGGGCAAGGCCGGCAGCATCCTCCGCTCCCACGCCATACAAGGATGTTCTGGTTGGACAAGCTTGATCATCAGAATTCAGCTTTATCTCCTTTGCTTCTGATTAGTTTGATGTGCGTTGTTGTTTCGATTTCATCAGAATATCCGGACGTTGAGACTGTGGTTCAGCATATACCTTCGGTTGTAGTTGTATGTGGCTGCTGGAGACCATCAATTTTGGTGTTGTAGTTAATATTTTGCAAGTTTCTCTAGAAGTGAGACTAACACTTGTGCTCATCGACCACACGTCAACATGAAAATGTTTCAAGAATCATTTTCATCAAGCTGGCATGATCTTTTAACAAGACTAATACCTATCAAATCTGTATCCCATTTATCACGTATGTCATGCAATACCATCCAAGAAATCATCTTAGGAGTTCATCATTGAATCATGCTCCACAGATGGTGAAACGCCCTGAGTCTTGTGAGAGGTTAAAAATCTTGATGTTCTTGTCCTTGAAGGTCTAGAAAATCCACATCACAGATTTTTCCAACAATTGTCCCACAAGGTTTTCGGCGGACAGTAGTGATTTACATTGGCTTGAAAGTTTTGCCTTAAAAAGATGAGGGAAGGGACCATGTCCAAATCTTGTCCCCAATTTGTCATTAAGTACGGACGGTATTTTTTAAAAACATTAAACCCAAATCGCCGACAAAAGGCGTTACTGCCCTTTTCTTTATGTTTTCTATTTTCTCCATCCCGGGGCGGGTTTCGTGTTCATTCCCGAGCACTGCTCGGACTCGCTGCTGTACGATGATCAGTAGATCTCCTCATAGGCGGGTACGATGATCAGTAGATCTCCCCATAGGCGGCGACGATCTGCTCCTTGGATTCTGGCGGGAGCTTGTCGAAGGCCGGAGGAGGGACATAGCCCTCGGGAGGGGTGAGGCATGATGTCGTCATTGGGGCCAAAGGCGTCGAAGAATGCAGTTTCGATGACGCTGGACTTCAATGGGGATGACGGGTTCTATGAAAATATGTTCTTCTTCATGGAGTGGAAGGACGAACACCACTGGAAGGAGGGTTTGCGATGCCGGCGCCAGAGGCTTGGTGGATCAATATAGGATGCTAAGGATGAAGCCAGGTGTCGTCGGAGGAGGGCCAGGAAGGCTTTCTAGCGGCTAGCTCTACAGGTCCCCTTCTCTATCTATAATGTTATCTTATGTTCCATTTGGCATCAAAAGGTTAGAGATTTAATTAGGGGTGAGGATTTGGTTTTCGCTTCAGTCTTCGGTCCAGAACCAAAGAACTGAAGATCTTTCGATTCAAAATTTTGAGAACCGAATTATATGTCAAAACGGAACCAAACTAATTCGGTCTAAAATTTTAAAAACCGAACTAAATTTAAGTAAAAACCGAACCGAACTACATGTGTACTTACGTAGTATATAAAATAAAAAAATGATTATTTTAATAAAATGTTTGGTTTTTTTGGTTCTAATCGAAATTTATAATGAAAAGCCAAACCAAACCGAATGAACCGAATGGACCAAAGTTGTTCGGTTCGGTTTTTCAATTCTGATTTGGTTTTGCTCACCCCTAACCTTAATGATAATGATCGCGATGATAAGATGAATTTTTGCAGATTTTTTTGTTGCGAATAGATTGTGAAGTTGGTATTTTTTTCTTGAATGCAGTATCATCAGATGTTTGCAAAGGAGAGCAATTGTGGTGTCCAGTTTCACCGGATCAATGAAGCCTACGATGCCACATCAACTAATTTTTCATAGGCATCTTTGTTTTTGGATGATTCAATTAAAAACCAAAAAAATGACAATAGTTTGTTTGTAACCTTTTACCATGTCAATTATGCAATACTTGCACTTTTCTCTTTTTACTGTTCACTTTTTATTGGCCGTCCTTCCTACTCCTTCCCCGCCATCGAGCCTCGCAACCACCTCTTCGGTGTCAACATCTAGCGAGCTCATTTCGCTATGGATTCATCATCGACACATCTCAGCTATCCTATCCTCTTTTCCATTTTCTCTTTTCTCTTTTCGCTTTTACTGTTTTACATTTTAAAAATGTGTTAATGTTGATACTTTATGTTTTAACTATTCAATTTCAAAAGCCTAAAGACCTTGAAAGTTAAATGAACCCAGCTAAGATGAATATTGATCCTACAACCTACCATTCTTCCCCGATCCAAAGCACCTCTCAATTAGCCAATTACACAACGAAAGATCATATGGCATGTTTGGATGCATGGAATGGGAGCGAATGGGGGCGAATCTGCCGGATCCTGGAATCCGCGGATTCCGGATTCCCGGATCCCGGCATTTGGCGCACCAGCGGATTCCAAAAAATAGAATCCACCCAAAGGCGGATACCGAAATCGGCGTCCGCTCGCAGTATCCGCTCCGGCGGTATGCGGATACCGCCGGATTCCGGATCCCGGATTCTGTGCGGGATGCATGCCAAACAGGCCCTAACAGAACCAAACGGAGTGAGAGAATTGAGATCTATTTGTCTATATATACCATATGGTCTCATATTCAGGCCTATCATCAAGTAAATGCTTTACAAGCAAAAACCACCTTGTTATTATGTTCACATATAGAAGGTAGTGAAGCAGTGAGGCAGGACAGCTAGTACCATCCAAAAATTGGGGTCACTAAAATCCAAAACTTGCGGTTCTAAAACCTAGACTTTTTCCAAGAATTTCACCATTGTCTCACTGGGTGGGGACGTTCTTTTGTCCGCATAATAGAACCACGACTTTTGACAAAAGAGAAGCAGACCTCGGCTTATTTCACAATTGTAGTTAGGCAACAATTCCAGCTCCCATGAAAGAAAATAGCACCCTTATGGATACCAGCCCTTCTAAGCACGAGGAAGACCACCATTAATTTTCTCTCCCCCCTATAACTCTTTGAACCCCTTCTAAGGTTGTAATCGAACCAAGCCGAGCCGGGCTTTGGCTTGCTCGAGCTCGAAGACGGCTCTTTTAGTCAGGCTCGGGCTCAGGCTCGAGCCTGAGTCGAGCCTAAAAGCTCAGCTCGAACTCGGCTCGGATTAGACTCGCGAGTCGAGCTCAAGCTTTCGAGCCGAGCTTTCTTCTTCCCCATTCCCCTTCCATCTATTTTCTTCCTTCTGAGTTTTCTTTCCCCTCTTTTTCTTAATCTCCTCCGACAACCATCAGCTAGTCATCACGCTCCCATTGCCGCCCGTCATCATCGCCGCACGCTTCGGCAACCCCGATGCCCTCGTTTCCTCTCGATCTCAACACCATCGTCTTCCTCGTCAACAACCGCCAGTTTGGTCTCTTGCGGCAAGCAAAGTCGTTCCATTGCCATCGTCGACCTCCGCCGAAGTTGCCAATGTCATCGCCCGCCGCCCAGTCTTCCTCACGCCCTGCGGTCATGAGCCCAGATCCACTCCTCTCTTCATCCCTGACAACCTCATTCCTCCATCCCCAATTCCCATCAAACCCTAATGCCCAATTTCTAAAATCCACCCAATTGGATCTGGCCATGGGACGCTCGAGGCTCCGGAACCCTGCCATCAACCCCATCTAGAATCCCTCTAGCTGCTCTCCTACTGCCTCCGATCCTATTCCTGGCGGTGGTGGTAGCCCTGACGAATCTAGGCATGGTTGAGGTTGAGAAGGGTAAGGCGGGGGCGGGGTGGTGTTGGCGGTGAGGTGCGGTGGTGGTGGAAAAGTGGACAAGGCGGACCAATTGGTATGCGGCAGCAGATGGCACCAAAAAGGAGGCTGCGAGCAGCCATTGATCCCAACATCTCCGATCCGGGGGCAGCACCTGTGGAGAGAGAGAGAGAGAGAGAGAGAGAGAGAGAGAGAGAGCATGTGGATTCCTAATCAGCCCAGATAAGCTTATTAGATCAATCAGATCTAATTATATCAAATATGACTTGAATCTAATCGGGCCGAGCTCGCGAGCTTTCGAGCCGAGCCCAAGGCTGATCGAGCTCAAGCTCGATAAAAAGTCGAGCCTAAATTGGGGTTCGAACTCGGCTCAATCTCGAGCTTAATCGGGCTCGGGCTCCCGTTAAAAGCCCGGTTCATTTACAGCCCTAACCCCTTTTACCTCCTTCACCTTTTTCTTTTTCTTTTGTTTCTTGGCATATCCCCAACCTTCTCCATTATATACACCGCGGCAAGGACCAATCTCTCCATTGGCCATCCCAGTAACTTCTTCACCTCACAGCTTGTTTCCATAGTTGAAGATGTTGATGAAAAAGAAAGTAGGTAAGCTTCGCTGATGGCCACCCTAAGGTCTGAAACCTATGCAACGGCAAAACCCCAGAAACAAGATCATCGCAGAAGCTTCTCTTCTCCGTTGATGGTTCTCGCCCCCCGGAGAGGCGGAGGCCGCGGTGGCACTCGTCGAAGGATTGAAGGAAGTCAAGGATGAACTGGCAGTTTTCCCACACTTTAGCCGAGATCGTGGCGATGGAGACGACCTGGCGAAGACGGCACTCCTACGCAGGAATGGTCGAGCAGCTCGGACAATGAGAGGCGGGCTTCGCTGGAAGAGGGCGATGGCCGCCCTGGAGAGGTGGAGGCCGCGGTGGCACTCGTCGAGGGATTGAAGCAAATTGGGACATTATGTAAGGGTATTTTAGTCCTAAAAAAATAAAAACTAACCAAATCTGTTATCACATGGACTTACCGTCCTAAAAAAATACTAACTGGCCTATGGGATGATAAATATCACCTAACGGCACGTTTGGTTCGCACAAGAAATGGGAATGGGATTGGGAATGGGATTAGGAATGGGAATGGAATGGGAATGGGATTAGGAATGGACTATTACCAAGGTGAATTTGTGATTTCAGGATTGGGAATGGAAATGGAGCATTACCGTGTTTGGTATACAAACAGAATCCTGGGAATGGAATAGGAATGAAGTACAAATGACTAAAATAACCTTAATAATGTTCTCAAGTGGATGACAAAAAGCAATTGAAGATGGGAAGGCCGGCTGTGAGTGGATCTCCAAAGTGTACGTATGTTCTTAATGAAATAGTAGCAGCTCACTGTTTCATAATAGTTGAGGCACTTTGCTGCATTGAGAATGTAGTAAGATCAATACAATACGTCAAACAAGTACAAGGAGAAAATTACCAGCATGCAACTAACACCCTGAGGCATTAACACTAGTTTATCAATACATATCACCACTTAAGAGAAAATTACCATGAAACTATAACATCTCCGACTGCCAAACTATCAACTCATACAACGTACATAGGCAGATTAAACATTCCAACAACTAAATTGACTTAATTAGCCACAAAAACTTTAACAAAATCCACAATAAGTCCATACAAGTCCATGTTTGGCATAAATTAATAAATTAACTACAGCCAATAGCACTTAAAGCATTTAAAATTGACTACAGTCAAGTTCATGTTTGGCATAAATTAACTACAATAATATGGCAAAAGATCAAATATGTCCAAAATTGATATGACCAACTTCATTCAATGCTTCATTTAATGCCGGTCGAGGTATCTCTTGACATATCGGGCTCTTTGTTCGATTGGAAGGCTAAAAAAATATGAAATAAGTGTATCATCTGCACCCATTTTGTATCCAGCATCATCTCTCTCATCTTCATTCAATCCTTCCAATTTCTGTAGCTCAGAAAAAAAATTATCCTTCCTCTCAAGAAGTAACTTGTCAGTACCTATAGCTTGGCTAAGTTCATGAGTTGCATGCTGAATTTTGGAACCAATAGTTGAAGCAACTTGATGAATAGCCTCAATAACTTCAGCTCCTGTATTGGATTTCTTTCGCCGTTTTACCCGAGAGGAAGTAATTTCACTTGGACTGCCAATGTCTACATGAGTAGCGAACATGTTTACATCTGCTTGACCAGTAGGCATTGGTACATTCTCCTCTGCAAACCAATCGGTATTGTAAGGTGGTATATACTGACTTTTAACAATGTTTTCAATATCTTCTTCCCTATTTTCCTCAACCACATCAGCAGGTCCCTCTGCATCTTTTCCCATTGCCCGATCCTTGGCAAAGATTACACACAGCGTTTCAAAGTGGTCTAGCTTCTTGTGCCTGAAATTAGCTGCTCTTTTATGACTCTGCAAAAATTTAAAATGCTATGTAAGTACCATAGAAAACACTACTACAAACATGATAATAGTAGTTGACTTGCCATTGAGCTTAAGGAAAATTTACCTTGATATATTCATCCCAAACAGCAGGCTCGGCAACCACATATTTGTTGACAGGATCCCAACCAAATCCACTGGTATTTGTACCATAAATCATGTCATAGACAATTGAAAAGTCTCTTTTCATAATTTTTAACCTTGATTCAATGTGTGGCTTTCCTTTTATTCCAGCATCAGGTAATTGTTCTTTCACGGCACTCTCTAATATTATTAATATCCCCCCTTGAACCCATTATCTGCATTATGAGTGTCCTTGTTATACAAATCCAGCAATGCGGCAATAAGTATGGTGTCCTCCTCATCAGTCCATTTGTGCTTATCTCCTTGAGACATTACTATCAAATATCAACAGATAAAAAAATATAAGCATATAACTAAGGAAATAGAAAATCACTTGCAACTTTATATGACTCAAGCATCAAGTTCAAAGTAGCATTTCAAGCATCAAGTTCAGAGTACATTATCCAAAAGTACTAGTGTCAATAGTACTAATACAAATAAACAATGCAAATAACAATGGTTCAACACAAAAACATGTTCAATTTCTTCATGTTCTCCACTGATTGAACATATCCTCTGCCAATTGACTTCTCCAATTACTCCATGCATCGCTGGTTTCAATTGTGCTAATTGGATCACCATGAACATCATTAGCTGCATCTTGACGATCTAACTCAGGTTCCAAAGGATCCTCATTCATTTCTTTCCTTATAAGATTATGTAATAGACAACACGCAATAATTATGCGATTGTGTGTTCTAACTGGATAAAATGAAGGACTCCTTAAAATTGCCCACCGCATTTTCAACAAGCCAAAACATCTCTCAATGACATTTCTTGCAGATGCGTGCTTCATGTTAAAAAGTTCTTCAGGAAATCGAGGTTGATGTCCTTGTCTCCAATCATTAAGATGATACCTCATCCCTCTGTAAGGGGCTAAAAATCCATTGCAATTTGTATATCCCGCATCAACCAAATAGTAGCAACCTAGATATCATATCGGTTGTTAGAAGATTAATACATATATAAGATGTTAAATAATTATTGAAGAGTTTGATTACACTCTTACCCTGAGGAACTTTTAAACCATTTGGTCTACTCAATGCATCGCGAAGCACCCTTCCATCTGCGGCTGAACCCTCCCAACCATGCAAAACATATATAAACTCCATATTCGGTGAACAGACGCCTAACACGTTTGTGGAGATCTCATTCTTTCTATTCCGGTATCTTGCTCTGTCATTTATAGGTACTCTTACATTGATATGTGTCCCATCTAACGCACCAAGACAATTCTACAATTCAAAGAGATGCACCCTTCAGTATTATAATTAAAAAACTTGAATAGTAACTTATAACTCGATTTTATACCTTGAACCACTTCCATCGCTCATCTGTGGAGTCAACAGGTACTGGCTCTGGTTTTTTTTGCAACTGTTCATGTAATCGGGTCACAGCATGTAGAACCCTATTGAAATGTCTACTAATAGTTTCTCCCGAGTGCATAAACCGAAATTTAATCACTCTGTTTTTCACATGATGGGCGAGAATGTGTAAAAACATAGCAACTTGCTCATTAATTTGCAAGTGCTTTGTTGCTGTTAACCCCCCTACAGTATCTAGCATGTAGCACAAAGTTTCGAAAGTCTTCTTGTCCATTCTTAGCTGCTCAATGCAAGTCCGTTCACTTGCATAAACTAAATCGTGAATGCGAGCTTTCTGAATCGCAAAGTCCAAGTTATAAGACTTGTTTCTAAGTCTTGTGGTATAAAGTGATGCGCCTAGAAAAAGAAGATTTAAAAGTAGCTCTACTAGGCAGAGAATTTGATTCCATGTAGAAATGACAGCTGCATACTTTCTCCTCAGTATCAATTTTCTAGTTGTCAAATTCAAACGAGCCATATCTGCATATGACTTATAGTCAGAGACAATCTAATAATATCACACTATGACTTCTAATCATAAATACACAGATATAGATGCAAAATTTATACACCGCAAATAAAGAAGTGAAATTCCAATGAATTAAAATAATAGGTAACATAATGGACTGCACTTAAAACCATCTTTGTCATACAAACATGAACTCAGCTAGATATATACAAACATGAACTCAGCTATATACACATTACAAACTAATCATGCACTTAAAGCTTCAATTCAAAATTAACTCATCTACATATATACAAATAGTGGAAAGGAGAACAAAAATGAGAAACAGAGTGAGAAGCAGAGTAGAAACAGAGGAGAGAAGACAAATGCTGGAAATCCATCGCCGGAGGAGGAGAGATGTCGGGAGAGAGGACGCCGGAGGAGGAGAGAAAGAGGGGAGGAGAGGAGGGACGGGGAGGCCATGGGAGTTGACCCTGTGCCATGGCCGCATGCCGACAAGGTGGAGGAAAACCAGTCCAGGAGATGAGTTTGAAGCAAATGATGGAAATCCATCGCCGGAGGAGAGAGGTCGGGAAAGAGGACGCCGGAGGAGGAGAGAAAGAGGGAAGGAGAAGAGGGACGGGGAGAGGACGCCGGAGGAGGAGAGAAAGAAGGGAGGAGAAGAGGGACGGGGAGAGGACGCCGGAGGAGGAGAGAAAGACGGGAGGAGAGGAGGGACGGGGAGGCCATGGGAGTTGACCCTATGCCATGGCCGCATGCCGACGAGGTTGGGGAAAACCTCCGGGAGATGAGTTTGAACCAGGTGATGGAAATCCATCGCCGGAGGAGGAGAGAGGTCGGGAGAGAAGACACCAGAGGAGGAGAGAAAGAGGGGAGGAGAAGATGGACGGTGAGAGGACGCCCCTGCGCCATGGCCGCATGCCGACGAGGCGGAGGAAAACCTCCGGGATATCAAGGCGGCTCCATGGAAAGCATCGGGAGAGAGGATGCCAGAGGACGAGAAAGAGGGAGGAGAAGAGGGAAGGGGTGGGAGAAGAAGAAGAGAGGAGAGGGGAAGAGGGAAAGGGCGTACCTCCGCTGATGACCACCAGCAGATCGGGATCAAGAGGACGCCGGAGCCGCAAACTGCGCTTCGAGCCTCGGCAGTGAGATCACGCGGAAGAGGGTTTCACGGGAGAGAGAACGCCAAGGAGATGAAAGATCGCAGGAGAGAGAGTCCGAACAAGGGTAGATTAGTAATTGTCTTTTTTTAATCCCCCATCGTCCGGAACGGAATGAACCAGTCCGGGGTATGAGATGGGAATGGTCTATTCCCAAGTTGTCAGGAATGAAGCATTCCATTCCTGACGTTAAGTCCCAACCAAACATGGGAATGGGATTTGACTAGGGAATTGACCATTCCATTCCCATCATTTTGGTGCAACCAAACATGCCGTAATTGAACTTATCGCCAATTATATCTAAAAAGAAACCATTCCTAGCATATAGAACCTTCGTCTAAGAAACAGAGATGAGGAAATCCGCTAGTTGTATAGCCATTGAACATGTAACTAAGGACAAGTACTATCCATGCTATTGAAGTTTCTAAGAATCTAAGTTGAGCACTCTCAATCCTCCTGTCTCTTTATATTTTCAACTCAAAACCAGCACATCGGATCATAACCCTTTTCTCTAGTTGCGACCCGCATCATAAGAATTTAGGCCTCCTTGATCCATTTGTAGTCACATGGACGACAACAGAAGGTTAGGAAGTGCAGTCCAAACTGAGTCAATGAGACCTAATCTCATATCAATGGAAAGCACTTGCCTTTCCATATAGCTAGTAAGATAAATCATCTTGCATAACATGAAATCTTTCTCAAAGAAGTGAAAGAAATGAAGGCCAAGACAAACTCCCATTATCAAGAACTTGTACCGCCAAATTTGGCTTCGCTTATAATTCCACGTAATAATAAGCCATCCTCCCCCTCTAGTTTGGCTACGAATACTGAAGCTTTTAATTGTCAAGTCTCTGATCAGTTCATTGTGTGGATTATGAGAACACTTATCATTCTTTTATCATCCTTTGCCTCTTCGCAATCAAAACCCTGACCTCACCTTCACACCTCCCACCTTAATCCAATGGAAGGGCAACAAGGCAGGCGAGTAGACAATTTATGTTTTCACTATGTTTCTTTTCTACTTTGGCTAGCACCCAGTAGCAACCAATGGTTGAAAACTGGTGCTGTGCTCGCCACTGCTGCCAGCAATGGCCGCACAAATTATCAGCTGCTGATGCTGCAGTCGTAGCCACTATCAGTGCTAGTGCTGGGCTGCTGAAGTTATTTGAGCTTCTTATCTTCTATAGTATTACTATCTACTCCTCTTCTCTATGCACTTTTCCAATGTGTTTTGCTTTTTGACTTTGTAATAACGAAGTCAAACCACAACATCTGAACTGGAAGCCATTGATCCTTTCTCTATTAGCTGGGGGTTCAAAGAAGCATGTGAATAACCATGATATGAAAAGGTGGCATCTAAAAGTAGGAAGTGTCTCGAGAGTGTAAGTTAACTTGGGTGACTGTGAGTTTCGGTAAGGATGCCAATCCATTTAAAGGTTGCTCTTCTAAGATGGTGTTCTTTTTTGTTGATTTTCTAAATCTGTAAGTTTTTCTAACTTAGTCTAAATACAATGGTTGTTCTGCTGTAATATTCTCGTACTCATATCCTTGTGTATAACTAGTCTTTCTAATTAAGATAATGTTTTCCAAAAAAGATAAACATGCCATACTAGATTCACATAGAAGTAAAATAACTTATGAAGTACGAAGATTTACTGACCTTCAGTCCCTGCAGTTTACATACATCTACATCTCAGCACCTTGGATGATGCTAGTGACAAACTCTGTCATAGCCTGCACTGCCTTCTTTTCCTCATTCACCTGGTCTGATCCCAACGACTGTAGGAACTTTTTTCCAATTTTGAATGAGTGGTCACCACCTTCAATCACATGCAACTCATTGATGCATTTCATTTTCTTGCGGGTGGCCGCTAGCTTGTCCAGTGGACATAAGCTATCTTTACTCCCCTGCAGAAGAAATCCACCATGAATTATATATAGGTCTACGACAATGTTTAAGAGAATGCGAATCAACCAATTTCCAACCTTTTACCTGGACAAACATTGTCGGTACTTTAAGTTGCAACAAAGTCTCATCCCGTATTGCTCCATTCATTCCCTTCAAGAAGCAAGAAGAAAAACGAACCAGTTAGGATATGCATATACGATCTGAATTTTGAGTTTGAAAGTTTTAAGCCGCCTAATCACCTAATTGACAGGTCTGTGTCATAGTCTGGTATTGCCCAAGTCAATTCCAACTTCTGAGTTTCCAACATTGCAAGAAATGCTATCCATATTTTCATACTCCTGCTTTAGGAGAGGCTACCATGCAATTTTGTTGCAAGTTTTGAGCAGTATATAATTTACTTACAGTGCAGAAAATGTACCATCTAAAAGCTTCAACCGAACATCTCCCATTTTCTCTTGTATGTGCTATATTTGTTCAAGAACAAATTTGGCATTTCTTCTCAAAAACTAAATGATGGTTCTGAAAAATATTTTGCAAGAATTGGTACAAGTTTTACAAGTTCAATGAATTCACTGTTCTCCATCACCCATACATGAATATTTTGAAGTTACTAATACTCCTAGAACTAACAGTTAAGACATTTTAATTTTTAGCATCTGATTAGTATATTACCAATGATTCTGAGAGAAAAACTATTTAAATTGAGTGAAATAGCCAGAGAAACATAGGGAAAAGCTATTTGGATGAAAATAAAATCAGAGAATAAAAAGGTTAGGCAGAGGAGTAAACCTTTAACGGATAGACCAAGCAAATGATTGCTGAAACATGGATACCTTCTGCACCAGCTACCATCCAGCTAACACTGTCCAAACATTAGACGAGAAGTCTTACTATCTAAAGCAAAAGATAAAGAGGTGGAGAATTATTTAACCACGATGTGGCAGACAATCAAGAAACAATATGTTCCTCTAGGAGAGACTACCTTGAACCCATGGCATACCAATCTGCTGTAGTCTTAAAATTTCCAGACACATTACGTGGAAGCCGATAGCTTCAAGATACCTTCCATATCAAGAATGATCTGATCATTAAAAAACAAATGGTGTATTTCACAAATCAAAATAACAGCAAAACTTTCTGAGAGCTTTTAACACCACATGACAATTTTGTCCGAAAGTTATGCACATACTCTTACCTATACGGCATGCGAACAAATGAAATTGTCAAGCCATGTTGGAGGCAAACTTCAAGTCAATATCTGTTCATTCCAAGGGTGGAGAAGATTCTTTTATGCCTGATTGCATAAGGAAGGATTGGAGAATGCAAAAGTACTTCATAAACAGGATTGCTTCTTCACCTTTCGATTTTCTGGCACAATTGGGATGTGCAGCAATCCGTTAATGGAACATAAAAAAGCTCACTATCCACATCCTAACCTTCTTGACTCTCTTTCTTAGAAGAACATATTAACCAGTTATATAAAGTATCGGTTGTTTCCATATGGGATATCTATCACAAGACGTGTAATTTCTCTTTGAGATATCAATCACCAATCGCTTCAGCAGTAATCGGCAGCAGGTTTAAAAAGTTATCAAGCAGCCCAAATCTGCAAACATACTCAAGAAATAGAGAAACTATAACCGCAGATGGAGCTCCATTATTTGAAATCATCTCCTGAAGCAGCTTTACTGCTTCCTCAATGTCACCTCTGATGCAAAATCCTTGCAGGATGGCATTGTATGCCACCATATTCACGTGGAACCCCCTTTCTCTCATCCTTCGAATGATGCGTTTGGCTGCATGTAACTGCATATTCCTACAGTAACCATTAAGAAGACATGAATAAGATATAGGATCAGGTTCTATCTCATTCTGGGACATATGCTGGAGTAGATACTCTGCATTCTGGTACCTTCCTTCTCTAAACATTTTATTTAAAATAATATTATAATTGATGACATCATGTTTCACTCCTTTATAGGCCATCTGCTCCATCAAATTCTCAGCTTTCTCGAGACAACCCATCTTACATAAACCTGTCATCAATGTATTATAAGTGACTGCATTTGGCTCTAAACCTTGTCTTTCCATATCATAGATTAATCTCTGCGCAGCCTCAATATGGCCACATTTGCAATACCCATCCATCAAAGTGTTATACGTGACAACATCAGGCTTACACCCTTTCCCTCCAATTTCATCAAGAAGCTTCATAGCTTCCTCCATATTCCCTACTTTACAAAATCCACAAATCAGTATATTATAAACAAAGAGATTGCCTCGAAATCCTCTATCTTCCATTAGGTGAAACAGGCATATTGCCTCCTCAAGTCTCCCTTCTTTGCATAGTCCATCAATCAGTGTACTATATGTAAACTCATTAGGCTCCAAACCTTGTTGGCTTATCACGTCTAGAAGCCTTAATGCCTCATCCACTCTTCCCTCTCTACAAAGACCTCCCATGATTCCCGTGTAAGTGACCACATTCGGACTCGGCCCAAATTGAACCATTTCTTGCATTATCTTCATACCTTCTTCCAACTGCCCATTAAGACAAAGCCCATAAATCAATGCCGAGTACGTGATAACATTAGGACACATTCCCTTCTCCTTCATCTCATAGAAAACCAATTTGGCTTCGGCCACCTGCCTCTCGTGACATAAAACGTCGATAAAACCAGTAAAAGACACCACATTTCCCCATATACCCTGTTTAGTCATCCTGGCATAAAGGCTTCTAGCGAGTTTCGCCCTCCCCTCCTTACACAACCCAGCAAGCACACAATTATACGCGACCAAACTGGGGAGCAGTCCAATTCTCAGCATCTCCAAGAGCAAACGCAAACCCATCTCCGAACTTGAAGACCCACAGATGAAATCAATCAATATTGAGTAAGTCCGGCTATCTGGGCTCGGGCCATTCTCCCTCATTTGGAGGAGAAGGCCAAAAGCTTCGCTAATCCTGCCTCGATCGCATAGCCCTTTGATCAGGGTGTTGTAAGAAATAGTGTTGGGGGAGAGAGACCATTGCTGCATTTGGTCGAAGACTTGTTGGGCGAGGTCGAGGCGGCCGGAGAGGCAGTGGGAGTGGAGAATGACATTGAGGGTGACAAGGTCGGGAGGGATGCCGGAGTGGAGCATTGAGCGGTAGAGGAAAAGGGAAGCCGATAAAAGGCGGGCTCGGGTGAGGGAGGAGAGGAGGAGGTTGAAGGAGGAGACCGAGGGAGGGCTGGGGTGGGGATGGGACGCGCGGGACAGGAGGAGGGCAGCAGCTGCGGCGAGCTTGCCGGAACTTATGAGCGACCGGAGGATCTCTGCGGCGCCACCACCGGCGGAGGAGGACGAGGTGGTGGCGCTGGTGGTGGTGGGAGGAGCGGGCGGAAATTTAGCAGCGGCAGTCCCTACTGTTCTACGGCATGCTAGAAACATTGGTCGGGAATCGAGGGGGGACATCCTGGACGTAACCACTCCCGTCGGTTGGGGGCTGTGCCGCCCTGCCTTTCGATCGATACACAGTTGAGGAGGCCGATCACGAACGCCACAGTGGGAGCGATCCTGGTCAGGGAAGGCTAAGATGGCGCCTTGCATATGGGTAGCAGGAGGGCGCTTATGCCCCGACGGTGGGGCCTTATGGGGAAGGGCCCAGCCCAATAGAGCACACCCCCCACTTTAAGCGCACAATCGGTAGCTGTCATCTAATCTATGGGTCAACTGGTGGAATCTTTCATGTAGCAGTTGCAGCACAGCACAATAGGGGTGCGTTATCCAAGGACGGGGGATGCGCGGATCCCACACGCGTTTGGATCGGTCTCGATCACAGAATCCGCCGATTACCAAACATGCCCTGAGTGAGCGAGCATGACGGTCTATAAATAGAGAATTAATAAAAAAAAAGATGCGTTGGTGAAAGCACTGCACAAGAAGTAGGAGGGAATTCCATTATGGCTTGTTTGGTTGTTGAGAAGTGAGTTGAAGTGAAGTGATTTTTAGAGAGTGGAGTGGAGTGAAGTGAAGTGACTTCTGGGGGTTTCTGAGTTCTGGTGTTTGGTTGGGGTTTGAAGTGGGATATAGTCACCCCAAACTATTTAATATTTTAATAATTTTTCTATATTAAAATATTAAAAATAATACTATTTTAGATGACGTTGACCAATCACGAGGTGTCACGTGACATGTGGGATCCATTTATATTAATATTTTATTACAGTATGATATTATTAACATTATTTGCCACTTAAAATATTAAAATTAAAACATTAAAATAATATTTTAATCTTAAAATATTAATAATTTAATAACTTTTAAAATAAATTATTAGAAATAATATTATTTTGGATGACGTGGACCAATCACGAGGTGACACGTGATATGTGAGACATATTTATATTAATATTTTATTACAGTATAATATTATTAATATTATTTCCCACTTCAAATGCCACTTCAAATGACTTCAGCCCCAAAAGACTCGAAGTCGAAATGGGAAGTGGCAGCTTTGGCTACAATGACTTGGAAGTGAGGCTGTAGTGACTTCAGCTCCACTTCCGAGCAACCAAACACCTGAAGTGGCTCGGAAGTCACTTCAAAAAATGACTTCCGAGCCACTTCAGGGGAAGCAAACACGCCTGCAAACAAGAAATAAAAGAGAGAAGAAGTGACTTAAAATGACGGGGGATTTGTCAAATGGTATGTTATTAGAGACTAATTTGTCATTTGATCCCCTATAGAAGATCTTAAATGTTTTAGTCCCACTATAGGGGATAGAAGACTATAATACCCTTATATATATATATATATATATTTATTTATTTATTTATTTTATTTATATTTATATTTATATATATCAGCCCCCCACAACCCCCCCCCCCCCGCGTCCCCGTCCCCCACCCCCCCTCGCGGCGCGTCCGGCGGGCCGTCCCCCCCACCATATCCCGAGGTCGTCCCCATCACGATCCCAAGTGTGAGGACATGTCCCTCTACTCCTGGGTCGACCGCTTGGGTCAAGCTTGTGGCGCGTTGTGGACAACAAGGGTAATTTGGTTAATTACGTCTTGTCGGTTTGTTTCACACCCGCGTGGTGCACACACAACCCCTATATTTGATTTATGTGTTTGCTAGAACCCTAGGCGGGCTTGGGATCGAAAGATTCAAGTGCATGCTCGTAGAAACCTGTTTTTAGAGCAGCTGGCGCCCCGTGTGTGATCGGTCGCTCCTGTGTCGGTGGTCGGCGCAGGCGACGTGTCCAGATAAGAACACGAACCAACTTAACCCGGCTTAGTCCGACCGATCAATCCTGAAACCGATCGATCGAACTCGAGCCTATAAGTAGCCCGAGTCCTCCTCTGTTTTTCTGGTTTGTTTCTCTTCACCTTCTTCCCCTCCATTCTCCCTCCTCTACCCATCATTTTGAGTGCTTGAGGGCTTGTTGGATTCGTGGCAGCGAGAGAAAGATCCTTGGCTTGGTTTAAAGCCAGTTTGGTGCTCATACAGCGGGGATTCAGCCGAGGTTTGCGTACTCGCTAGGTTTCTACCTACTTGAGTTTATGTTGGGTTTTCTCTTAATCTAGCTGGTAGACCTAGGTGTTCTTGGTGTTGTTGTGTGCATCTCGGTTAGCTTAATTACTTTTTTTAGTTTTATAAGATTTGATTGAGATTTTAGTAGGATTTTAGCATGTTTAAACTCGGATTTTTCCGGTTTCTCTGTTCTTGAAGAACAGTCGGCTTACGACGTGTTTTTCGGTCTGTACATGCATGATCTTGATTTATGATGAACATGAGAGTTGTAGATCTTTGAGTCTACTCGCAGACCCAACTGGTTTCATAATTTTCCTATGAATTGTAATGATTTTCCTACGGATGGGCGGCGTTGCAGCAATTAAAGGTAATTAGTGAAGTTAATCGTTTTGATTAACGTTTTCCCGGTAATCGAGTCGTCGGATGTTTCCTGGTTTTGGATATGTTGATCCCAATATGTTTTCCCGCATTTTTCTAAGTTGGATCTCGAATCCGACGTCTTTTCGACGAGGTCGCTTAGCCTCTAATTAGAGGATTTTGATGTTTAAATAATATTATATGTTCAAAACATATAATATTATATTTACTTATGTTCATCTAAGTTTTCGGGTGTTGACATCGATTTTAGCTAAGGTTAAGTGGACAACATTTGCGGAATTCCCTTGACTGAATCCGCATGCACCAAATCCAAACTGGCTCATACAGAGTCGAGTCCATCCAAATCCCCTACATATTCCTGGTTTTGACGACATCCTCTACAAACCGAAGAAATAAGGGTATTTTGGGAATTTAGACCAAAATACATGTCTAAATCTCCCACTACACCCCAAAATAGCCTTTAGATAGCTTTCACGGCATCCTAAATAAGCTGTGCAAATATAGGGGCATTTTGGTAATTTTCCACAACATCAGGGACATTATAGAAAATTCCCTGAAATGAATAAAGGAAAAATCCGAAAACTCAAAATAAATCTAAACAAATATCCAACTTCAAATTCGCCTAAATCACAGCCAAGGCGATGCGTGCGCCATGCGCGCGCACATGACTCGCATACATCGAGTTTAAAATACGCGCGCCACATAATGCACACATGTGTCTATGACATGCACAAACGTCGTGCTGCCATATGTCGCAACCAGACCGAAAGGGTATTTTGGTCATTTAAAACCCTAGCGGTCTATCAATCATCTACCTCTATCATTAGCCCCCAAGGGGTATCTTGGTCATTGTGAGGACCTGTCCCTCTATTCTTGTAGCTCGTTGTTGACCACGAGGGCAATTTGGTAAATTACACCTTGTCGGTTAGTTTTTCACCCGTGTGCGCACACAGCCTCTGATTGATGATTGTGTTGGACTAGATCCGTTTAGGAGGTTTTTGACCTGTGGATCGATCCAAGCTAGTGTTGGAATGATCCAGCCAGTCTTGGATCGATCTGACTTGGTGTTGGATCGATTCGGGACTGTAGCTCGTCGGGGGAGTTGCGAGGACGGCCATCGTGGCCGTCGCTCTCCGCTGTCAGGGGAGAGGAGACTTTCTCTCCTCTGCTTCCCCTTTTCCCCTCCTTCCCCAGCTTTCCCCTTCCCTTTTCTTCTCCTCCTTCCTCTTCTACTTCTCTTCTTCTTCCTTCTTCTTTCTTCTTCTTCCGCGGCTCTGCTTCCTCTGTTCTTCTTGGCAGCCACCTTCTTCTTCACCGTTCTTCCTCCTCCGACCACCGTTTTGGGCGTTCCAAGGCTCGTTAGAACCGTGGCGGCGTGAGGAAGATCCCTGGTGTGTTTCGAGCTAGGTTGGTAACTGGTTTGCGGGGAATCAGCCGAGGATTGTGTTTCCGGTAGGTGTTCTACCTACGAGAGTTGTTTAATGGGTTTCTCTTAATCTAGCCGTTTGATCTTGCTGTTCTTTGTATTTCTGGATTACTCTTGCTTAGTAAAATTTCTTGTAAAAGTTTCATAAGCTTTGGTTGAGATTTTAGTAGGATTTATGCATGTTTAATCTTAGATTTTCCAGTTTCTGCTGTTCTTGAAGAACAGTCGGCTTGCGACGAGTTTTTCGATCAGTACGTGCATGTTCTTGGGTTGTGATGAACATAAGAGTTGTAGATCTTCGACTCTACTCTCAAACTCAACTGATTTCATAATTTTCTAATTTTTTTACGATTTGTTATGAATTTATTACTGGAGGGCTGCGTTGCAGCAAGTAATTGGTAAGTTAGTTTGATTAGCGGTTTTGATTAGTGTTTTCCTGTTAATCTAGCCGTTGGATGATTCTGGATTTTGGATATATTGATCCCGGCATATAGATCTACTGTATTCTAGGTTTGATCTCAAATCTGACGTTGGTTGGACGTCCGATCGACGGGTCAACTAGCAGCTATGTAGAGAATGGTTTCTTTTCTTGGGCTTTCCGAGTTCGATCGATCCAAGGACAAGTTGGATCGATCGGACTGCAAGTGGGATCGATCGGACTACAAGTGGGATCGATCGGACTGCAAGTAGGATCGATCCATGGGTATGTTGGATCGATCCAGGTTGCACCCAAGATGGTCTGTTCACTGAGGGCAAGTCGGATCGATCCATGGATATGTTTTCCAGTGTTTCCCAGGAACAGTGTCTGAGGGTAGCAGAGAATGGCATGTGTTAGTGATATTGCTATAAACTGTTGTTTGTTACCGCTTTGTGGTTGAACTGGGTGTGTGATGACTCCCGGGATTGTGTAGAATAAATGGGCTGGTTGTATGCCCTTTATTGCTTTGTGGTTAACCGAGGGAGTCATGAACCCTCGGGAATGTTTAGTATAAATGAGCCGAAGGTATGCCCTTGATTGTTGCTTGTTTATACTGTTGCATGCATTGTTGATTGTGCATTAGGTGCCTAGGGTTTGACTGTGGTGCTGTTAGTCTGATGTTAGAGGTCGTGTTAGCTCTGTTGCTTGGAGTGCTGAGAGTTGGTTGTCATAACCACGGTTGTTCCGCCAAGTGTGGAGGTCCCGTTTGGAGAGGGGTGTCCTATAGGTATTGTCATGTCCACTCTGTGTCAAGGAATGTCGGAGAATGTCCACCCTTGAACAGTGGCTATCGGAGGGACGTACTTTGGACAGGTGCCCTTCGGGTTATTGACGGGATTTATGGGGTCCTTGGCATGCCTAAGTACTTGGCACAGAGTTAGTTCCGTTGCAGTTTCCCTTTCCTATTGTGTGTTGTAGAGTAGAACCCTACTAAGCTTAGTGCTCACTCCTACCCGAGCGGCGTTTGCAGGCGCAGGTACCAGCTCTCCTTCGGTGGCCCCCAGTTGCTCGTCATGCGGTGGCGCGACAACATCAGGGCATGTTTGAGGGCCAAGATGGCTTCTGTTGTGCCTTCCGGGAGACCTCTGTTGATGTAACCTTTTATGAGTTTTATAACATCTTTTGTACTTGAGGACTGTTTATGTAAATCTTGGTGTAACTCTGTTTTATGTACAGTTTTGTAATAATAGGAGTTGTTAGATTTACTTCTGTCCTCTGACTGCTTGTTGTAACTGTTTCCGCCAGTTGTTGTTAGTAGATGTAGGAATCCCCCCTCGTGTCCCGGTCCGGATGGGTTTTCTGGGCCGGGGTGCGGCAGTCATTCCACATCTCCAAGGATATAATGACTTAAAATATGGTCATTATGCTCTCCAGCAGGATGTTTAGGTCCAAAACATATACAAAATGGTAGTTCAGTAATTTCCACCTGAACCCCTGCCCGAGGACATTTTGGTAAATTCCCCACATAATGGTCTAAAACATTTGAAATTCAAACAAGCATTCATAATTCAACCACATCATGTACAAAATTCAAACATACATTCTGAATTCAAACAAATATTCGGAATTCAAATGGATGCTACAACTTTCAAACAGAAATATTCAAATGCAGGAAATCATTATCTCAACCATCTAAAATCCTACGTACCTTTCAGATCTTAACCACCAAGATATGATCGACTGAACATATCTTAACACCTAGATCTGAACAACCCCTGCTAACACCCAGATCTGAACAACCCCTGCCTATAAATAAAGGCACAGAGGAATAGATCAGGGGCTGGAAAAATAGAGAGAGGGAGGAGAGACAGGGAGATAGAAAGGAAGAGGAGGAGCGTCGCCGTCGCCTGCCTTGCTCCAGCCCGAGGACCTCCGTCGTCGTCGCCATCCTTGATCTAGCCCAAGGAGCTCGTCAGAGGAACTCATCGCCGTCGTCTTCCTTGATCCAGCCAGAGGATTTGTCCCCGTCGCCGTCCTCGAGCCACCCGCGAAGCATGAAGCACGCCTCCAGCAAGGTCCACGCCGCGGCTTCCCCTGCTTTTGTCTATCTTGAAGCTTGGACGCCTCCCCTGTTTTCGATTGCCCATTCCTTTGCTCCGGCCATACCTCCACAGTGACGAAGTCCAGATACAGGCGCTCCCCTGTTTTATCCGAGGCTTCCCCTATTTTCACTAGCCTTGAAGCTTGGACGACGCCTCCCCAATTTTATCCGGCGTTTCCCCAACTCCGCCGGCTTCTCCAACTCTAACAACGCTTCCACGACCAAGGCCTCCTCTGTTTCTAGCCGGCGCGCATCTTGGGTCCGTGTTCGTGCAGTCGAAGATGGAGGTGGCTTAGAACGAAAACTTGTTGCTGATTAGATTTGCTAGTTGCTAGAAGACGAAGCAAGTTCTAAAAGTTTGCTGCCAAAGAAAGCTTTGGAAGATTGTTGTTTGTGAGCTTCGAGGATTATTATTCATTGTTGTTAGAAGACAAGGATTGATTGCTGCTAGTTGAGTGTTCAAAAATTGCGCCGGTTGCGGCCAAAGAAAGCTTCAAAAGCTTGAAGATTAAGAGCTACCATCGAAACTTTGAAGCCGTATAACTTTCAACAAATCCGGTGACAAAGGTGAGGGTCTAAGACTCTCACGTTCTTACGCATGTTCTTTGTCATTTAATTTTATTAGTGGCAATGCAAAAAAATCCGCCCTAAATATCGGGTCTAGATTCGGAGGTGTTCCCTACGGAGATGTAAACGATGGATTTGTCTACTTGGCGATCTAGGGGTGTGGTGCCTGCAGTTTCCTTGTACGAAATTAAAAATGATTTGCTCGGAAATAAAATAGAAATCTCGTCCCAACGAGATCGATGTTTTATTCATGAACATCGGGGTTGCATCCCGTTGCAGGGATCCACGGTTGACGGTCGCGGTACCGTCATAATGCCGGGATCCGCTACGGATTGGTTGGCAACGGTCGGTAGTATCGCTGCAGCAATTCAGTTGGACTTGTTTGTTATTTTATCATACTGTTGCATGCTTACTTCTTACCTGCGCATAATCATATCATGTATTTTTGTTTGTGCATTAGATGCATAAGGATAGGCCGTGGGCGATGGGTTGATCGCCGATCCGAGGCTTTCGGGTAGCTCGGATTTAGCTTTAGGACCATGACGAGTAGCAAGGTCCAGGTTGGATTGTAGTATTCAGTCGATATCGATGATAGGCTTAGATGACTTGAATACATGTTGATCGATGATTTTAGAGGTCGTGTTGGCCTCGAGCCAGGTGTTGAGGGTGCAACCAGTGTCGTCATTTCATCCTTGGGCAGAGGGTGTGCCTGCCCGGCAGAGACTTGTCCTGCCCAGCAGTGTCTTCGTCCTACTGTACTAGGTGTTTCCAGGATGGGCCCAGTTCGTTAGGATGACCATGGTTGGATACCTAGAGACACCAGTGGGGTTATGGGACCCCGTAGCACATCTAGGCCTAGCTTGGGGACGACACTGTTGAGTTTCCCTCCTTTCTATGTGTCGTAGTGTAGAACCCTACTGAGCTTAGTGCTCACTCCTACTCGGGCTGCGCTTTGAAGGTGCAGGCGTTAGCTCTTCTTCAGTGGCCCCTACCGGGCAGGTGTTTGGTGGCCCGGTGGCATCTGGCGGTACTTGAGGAGCGGTGATCGTCATCTACACCCCCTTTTGTTTAGATAGTCTCCTACGAGAGTGTGATGTATATAAATGTACCCTCTGAGGTTTTGAAATCTTTTGTATTATATCTTTTGAGGTTGTTAATTATGAGTACTAGTGAAATGTTTAAGGAGACCAATAAGATAGAGGGAACCCTCGCCAAAATTATTCCACATTTAGTTAGGTTTTGGTTTGTGTCATCTGGTCCGGTTGGGCCTTCACGAGTCGGGGCACAACACCAAGGTCGTCACCATCCACCGTCCCCGTCCCTATCCCCGTCCCCGTCCCCGCCCCCCCCCACCTCTTCACGCGTCCGGTGCCCCGCCTCGCCCCCAAATCCCGAGGTCGCCTCCTCCGTCGCGATCCCGTCCCGCCAACGGGCGTCGACGATCTTGTCACTGGATCCCGCCACCAGATCTCGTCCCGTTTGTCGACGACGGGGACCAAGCTCCAACCTCCATATCTTGTCCCGTCTCGTCTCGATCTTGTCACCGGTTCCCGGCTCCAACTTCCGTCTCGCCAACCTTCAATCCAAGCTCACCACCTCGATCCATCGCCGATCCAGATCCGAAGGAGCTGGAGCCTCCTCACGGGGCCTCCTCCCAATCCGTCGTCGTCGCTGATCCAGATCCCGTCACTGTCATTGATCCACATCTAGATTCGTCGCTGCCGCCCCCACCTCCAGATCCGTCATCTCCGTCACCGGGATCCGCACCTTCGACTCCCTCCCATCCTCCGACCTCCTATTCTTCGCGATGTCATCCGATCTCGTCGGATCCGACGCGAGGTCGCCGCCAAGCCCATCTCCAAGTACGTCGCCGATCCCGACCATCACTCATCGCCGACCATCGCCCGTCTCGGGATCCCCGTTGTGAAGAGGAGGGAGCCATTCTTGGGGAAAAATATTGTCACATTTCTTTTCTTTTCTTTTCTTTTTGAAAAATCAATAGTGTGTCCTTTTAGTAAATTTCCAGCTATTTAATGTGGAAATGGCCCTATGCTTGTAGTAACTTTTCATTTCCAGGAAGTAACTACCAAACAATAGACATATGATGAAAAATAAGTACCAATTTATTACCATTTTTTTGAAAAGTAGCTACTAAAATAACAATTTGACACACAATTGACAGTAACTACCAATGTTATCCCAATTTTCAAAAAGTAACTACAAAAACACAATTGACATACGATGGAAAGTAACTTGCAATTTGCGTCTATTTTTTGAAAAGTAACTACCAATTTTCAAATTTTTTGTAGTTACTTTTCATTCTGTAGTTAAAATATTAAAATATTGAAAAATATTGTGAAAAATATTTATAATTACTTTTCAATTTTGTAGTTACTTTCCATTTTTTTCAATTTTTATGGGGCATATCACTTTTGAAATATTTGTAGTTAATTTTCACTTTGTAGTTAAAATATTAAAAATATTCTATAAAATATTTGTAGTTACTTTTAAATTTTGGCAGTTACTTTTCATTTTTTTTTTGTAGTTAGTTTCCAGTTTTTTTTATAGTTACTTTCCAGTGGGAATACGAACAATCATTGGGAATACGAACAGTCACTTGAAGGGAAGATAGGATGTTAAAAGAGTATTTTAGTAATAAAAAATATAGCTGAGAAAAATTAACCAGGATGGTGTTTGCTTAACATCTAAACTTCCTTTCATTCTAAATTGCCCAAATTACACTTTAGTACCATGTAGTTTCAGGGATTATCATTTTAATACCCTCAATTTTAAAAATTATATAAATGTACCCTTAACTTTTCAAACTATGTTGTTACTCCGGACCGTCAGACGGCATTAGCTGGCCTCACAAAAAATCGATCACATGACCGGTTTTCACCCCTTTCCGTTCTCTCCATTTCCGGCGACGCACTCACCCTCGTTGGAGCCCCTTCATATCTGGAATCCATCACCGTCGACTGCCTCTCTTGTCCACTCTCCTCCCTCACCGTCACCCCCTTCCTTGATTTCCATCCTTGCTACACCCTCGAACACAATGCCGACCACCGCGGCTCATCTCTCACGCGATTCTCCTCACTCATGCTCGCGACTCCCCACCGCCAACACCGATCATCGCCGGCCAACCTCGTCTCGTCGCTCACCTCCTTCCTCCCTCCTATGACCCTCCGTCTCCTTCTTCTCTTCTCTTCCCCCCTCCGATCTCCTCCACCCCTAACCCCTCTTTCTCTAGCATCAGCGACCCCATCCAAGGTCGCCGATCGGATCTCATCGTCCTCGCCTCCCCGCTCCTCTGCAACACCTCAAGAAGGTCCGGAGACCCTCCTCGAAGATTCCTACCACGGTCCCAGGAGGTCTCCTTCACCACCAATCAAGAACCCCACAATGTCACCGCACCGCCGTCCTCGGATCCGTCTGCTACAAGGGTTGATCTCACGATCAGACCTCGCATGAATACTCTCATGTGTCCTGCAAATCTTCCCCCACCAGCCTCATCCTCCGATGCCGAAGTTTCGCCGTTGATTCATCGCTAGCAGTTTCTCAGCCGTCCGATCGCAGCCATCACCTAATTCATTGATCACCATCACAACCGTTTGATCTTGATCAACAGCCTATAGTCCTCTGATCCACAGAAAACGGGTAGAAACCGATCACGTGTGAGCACATGACCGGTTTGTCGTGAGGCGACCCTAACGCCATATGAGGCTTGGAACTAAATTGAGTGGTTTAAAAAGTTAAAGGTATATTTATGTAAATTTTAAAATTAAGGGTATCAAAATGATAAAACATAAAACTAATGGTACTAAAGTGTAATTTGGCCATCTAAATTTAGGGCCTGTTTGGTTTGGGTGCATCAGGGTGCATCGCATCGTGCGATGCACCCTGATGCACCAATCCCCTGTTTGGTTTGCACCCTGCATCGCGCGATGCACCCTGAAGCACCAATCCTTTGTTTGGTTCGCAGGGTGCATCGCGCGACGCATGCATCACACGATTCATTTTCAGCTGATTTCGTTCATCGTATGAAATGGTCAAAGTGGGCGTTTCATACGATGCACCCTCGCGCGAGCTCTTCACCGACGAACCCGACACTGACCCAAAGGCAAACCAAACATAATATAATATAATTTTAACTTTATGGCATCATTATGTAAATTTATATGAATAATATATATATTATTGAGATATATATGATAATATATATTATTCATATGATGTTCACATAATGATGCAATGATGTTAAATTTTAATATATATAATATTAAAATATCATATAATATATATTAAAATTTTAATATATATTAAAATTTAACTTCATTGCATCATTATCTGAACATTTTATGAATAATATATATATTATATATATCTCAATAATATATATATATATATTATTCATATAAAGTTCACATAACGATGCAATGAAGTTAAATTTTAATATATATATAATATTAAAATATCATATAATATATATTAAAATATCATATAATGTATATTAAAATTTTAATATATATTAAAATGTAACTTTATTGCATCATTATATGAAAATTATACGAATAATATATATATTATTTTAATATAAATATTATATAAATAATGTTGCATCATATGATCCAAAAGGCAAACCAAACACCAGCATTAGATGGCCGATGCATGCATCCCACGATACATGCGTCCGACGATGCATGCGTCCCACGATACATGCGTCCCATGATACATGCGTCCCACGATGCATGCATCCCACGATGCATGCATCCCACGATTCAAGCAACCAAACGCCCCCTTAATGGACAGACTGATGCAGTTATAAAAAAGAAGCAGAGAAAAATAATAATCCAAAACCAAAAAGGTTTCAGCTGCTACTTAAATCCCACAAATCTTACAGATCTTGGATGACGTATCCCACCAACCACCCAACGTATTGCTAATTGGTTTGTAGTTGGCAAAAGATTTTTTAAAGAATTGTAATTCTTTACGAACAATGTATTAGTTCTCCTAGCAGCTACATAGCTGTTGATTTATGCATAAAGGAGAAAGCAATCATTAACAAGCATGAGAAAAAGAGAACACAGTCACAACTGCAAAAGTACTAATATCATGGAATGCAAGTACACAGTTCTCTATATGCTCCCTGATTTCTATTGCTAGAAAGCAATCACTAAGCATGAACAGATAGCAAGTGCCAAATACAAGAACTTACACAAATTGCGCATAATTAGGCAATGTAGCTCAAAGATCAGAAGATAACAGGAAAAGAAAAAAAAAGGGAAAAAAGACTGAAAATCCATTCAGAAATCAAGCACTTAAATTTAAAGTTCAACTATAACTTTGATCTAAAAGTGTAAGTTACCTACTAGTTGTTAGTCAAAATAATGGTTAACCAATCAATGGTTGACACGTCAGCCTAACAGCAATGGCCGACGACCTTTCTAATATAACTAGATAATCATTTGACATAATATACAGGAAGCCATCGACCAAATGAAGAAAAGCAAAAGAAGCATCGGCCATGGGCGATGATAATCTATACCCAAAAGAAGCATCGGCCATGAACGATAGTGATCTATACACAAAAGAAACATCGATCGAGAAGAATAACAAGGCAGCTTAGGAACGATCATCGACCAAAGTTAGTACCTGGCAACACAAAGAAAGCTCATCGCCCAGGTGCAACCGTTATCGATCAAACTGTGACGCAACGAAAATGTGAAAACGTCGGAGAACATGGGACACGCGGCTTATCAAGAGTGAAAGATGAAAGATAGTGGAGAACGTGCTGAGCGGGAGTTACCAGACAGCTTAACTGCTTAAGTATAAATAGTCTTATCTTTTACTGTGTAATCTCTCTCGCAAATCAAACCCAGAGCCTACGAGCATGATGTCTCTTTTCAATATGTTTCTCGTTTTTGTAAGTTATTTTATTTAAAGGAATGAATGTGTTTCTTTTAATCTATGTTTCTTCTCTTAGAATAATGTAGTTTTCATTATTGTTCTTAGGCAAATCTTATAGGATTAGAACTTTTTGATGTTTTATTTACCGTTTTCCTTATAAGTTTTCTTTACTGTTTTCTTTAGATTAGTTTAATTTAAAGTGCTTTATTATTCTAATCTAGATTAATTAAATTATGCTAGGTTTAACTTATATTTTCTTTGAGTTAGCAATTTAGGATAGTGTTCACTGTTTTCTAGATTAACTTAGCAGTTTTAGATATTTTTCCCATTTTTTGTAGATTAATTTAGGTTTAATATTAATAACTAATATTTATTATATTATTAAATTAGGTTCAATCTACGTTTCGGTTTAACCTGACACCTCTGTTTGAACATAGTTTGAAGAATTTGATCCATAACACAATTTCCTGATTTCTTGACTGTTAGATAGTTTTGACTTTGATTATTTGACTGGTCAATGGTTAAATTTTATGAGGCCATGTGAAAAGCTTGGAACTGACACGTGAAAAGCTTCGTAAACAATGTGAGGCCATCTCCCTAACAAAAAAAGGGAGGGTAAACAAAAATCAATAAAAATTCCTTAGCCACAAAAACATACGAAGAAAAAGTAAATTTTGTACTCTTTTGCACCTGAATTTTTGCTATGCAAGTTTCACATATTTACTAGGGCAATTTGCATTTTGATACCCTGTAATTTAGTGTAATGGTAGTTTACTACCTTATAGTTTAAAAAATGTAGTTTACTACCCTAAATTTTATGTAACGACGCGATTTAGGGCTTGACCGCAAACAACGTTATCTTTCTTAACGGAAAACTGCTCACGCATATTTAATTTGCATTTTGATACCCTGTAGTTTAGTGTAATGGCAGTTTACTACCATATAGTTTGAAAAACTACCCAATATTTTATGTGACGGCGCGATTTAGGGCATGAGCCCAGATGGCGTTATCTCCCTTGATGAAAAACCACTCACGTGTGCGTCGCTTCAGCCGTCTAGCTCAAAATGCAGCCTTCAAACTTCACGGTCGATCCACGCATCCACCGTCACATCGACCATCAGTTTCTGTGAGGAAATCATCGATCGTCGTTTCACCCTTATAGCTTAAAATGCAGTTTTCAAACTTCATGATCGATTCCACACATCCACCTTCGCATCGACCGCCAACCTCTGTGAACAAATGATGCATCCAAGGTCGATCCATTCATGGACCGCCGCTTCAACCGTCTAGCTCAAAATGTAACTTTCAAACTTCACGGGCGATCCACGCAATCACCGTCGCATCGACCGCCAGTCTCTGTGAGGAAATGATGCATCCATGGTCGATCCATACATTGGCCGTCGCTTCAGCCGCCTAGCTCAAAATGTAGGTTTCAAACTTCACAGTCGATCCATGTATCGATTGTCTCATCGACCGCGAAGAGGGAGAGGAAAGACGTGAGCAGTTTTCCATCAAGGGAGATAACGCCGTCTGAGGTTAGATTCTAAATCGCATCGTCGCATAAAATGCATGGTAGTAAACTATATTTTTCAAACTATAGGGTAATAAATTGTCACTAAACTAAACTACAGAGTATCAAAATGCAAGATGTTTGGCACGCAAGTGGTTTTCCATCAAGAGAGATAACGCCGTATAAGGTCATACCATAAATCTCACCGTCACCTAAAATGTAGGGTAGTAAATTACATTTTTAAAACTATAGGGTAGTAAACTGTTATTATACTAAACTATAGGGTATCAAAAGGCAAAACACAACAAAAGACGGATGGAGATGATGGCTCAGGGTAGGTAGGAAAGTCACAGAAAAGTGCCGAACATACAGAAATATCTACTAACTTAGTTGTTGTCTCCAGAGTATTTCTTGAGGTCGTTTTGATTGGAGGGGGCCCCTTTTAAGAAATTTGGCTGACATCTTAACTTTTTTAAATGAACATGTTTGGACTCTAGAAAAAATCAGAAAGCACTTTCGGGGTAAGAAAACACCTTAATGATTTTGTGCTTGTCATTAAGTTGTCACAGATGTATACCATATCAAGATTAGTTGCTTCCTATTGTTCAGCAGAGTGGAAAGATGCAATAAATTCCTTAGAAATCTTTAATTATCATGGTCCACGGACATACCAATCTGCTGTAGTCTTAAAATTTCCAGACACATCACGTGGAAGCCAATAGCTTCAAGATACCTTCCATATCAAGAATGATCTGATCATTAAGGAACAAATGATGTATTTCACAAATCAAAATAACAACAAAACTTTCTGAGAGCTTTTAAAACTACAAGACAATTTTGTCAGAAAATTATTAGGGGTGGCAATTCGGGTCATGACCCACGAACCCGACCCGACCCGATCCAAAATAAACGGGTTTGGGTTTGGTGTTATCGGGTTCGGGTCATAAACGGGTGGACCCGTTTACGACCCGTGAATAAATGGGTCGGGTCGGGTCGACCTGCGGGTTAGGCGGGTCAACCCGTTTAATTTTAATATCACTTAGACTTTTAGGGCTAATTTGAATGTGATCTCATCTCATCAAGAAAAATTAAAACAAGTTGTAAGTTTATTGTTTAAGTTGGATGGTTTGGATGTAATTGAAACAAGTTGTGATTTTATTACTTACTAATTTTATTAATTAGTTGATAATTTGTTACTTGATTGTTGTTAAACGGATTATATTGTTGTTAAATGGGTCGACCCGACCCGACCCGTTTAATAAACGAGTTAAACGGGTCAGGTCGGGTTGACTCGTTTATAAATGGGTCGAGTTCGGGTTTATAAACATGTCCCGTTTATTAAATGGGTCGGGGTCGAGTTTGGCATTTGGGTCGAGATATCGGTGCTCGACCCAACCCGAACCCGACCCGAACCCGACCCGTGAACCCGAATTGCCACCCCTAAAAATTATGCACATACTCTTACCTATACGCGAACCAATGAAATTGTCAAGCCATGTTGGAGGCAAACTTCAAGTCAATATCTGTTCATTCCAAGGGTGGAGAAGATTCTTTTATGCCTGATCGAATAAGGAAGGATTGGAGGATGCAAAAATACTTCATAAACAGGATTGCTTCTTCGCCTTTCAATTTTCTGGCACAATTGGGATGTGCAGCAATCCGTTAATGGAACATACAAAATCTCACTATCCACATCCTAACCTTCTTGACTCTCTTTCTTAGAAGAACATAGTAACCATTTATATAAAGTATCGGTTGTTTCTGTTGAGTTTGTCTCAAAAGTCCTTCTCAGCAAAATTTGAAGACCACGGTCGACCGTGGATTGTCACAGACGATCGGAGCATCGTCCGCAGCATCAATCGTTTTGTCTCAAGGTTCTCACGGTCGACCGCCACATCGACCGTGGCATCGACCGTCAGCCTCTGTCAAGAAAATCACTTCCCAGGGTCGATGCGAGGATCGACCGCGAGCGTATGATGAACTCGTGCCAGTGGACCGTTCAAGCATGACGGTCGACCGAAGGAACTTGACGGTCGACCGTGGAAGCATGACGGTCGACCGTGGAAGCATGACGGTCGACCGTGGGAACTTGACGGTCGACCGTAGACGCTCGATGCTGAAGACCGTTTTATATTAGGCAACTATACTTAACGGGTTTATTATACTTGTTTTAATGTAAATCCGTTAAGGTCCTATTGGATCGTAGTGGTCTATATATATAAGCCCTAGATCATGAGATTAGGGTTAAGGTTTCATTGTTCTTCATCCTTGGTGAGAAGTTTTATAAGTTCTCTGTTTTCTCTTTCTTGAAGAAAACAGAGACGAAGAACTTGGCTGTATTCTTGTTAATTCTTCATAGTTAATTTCTCCTCTCCTCTCGTGGTTTTTTAACTTCTATTTAGAAGGGTTTTTCCACGTTAAATCTGTGTGTCATTACTATCTTCTCTTTTTCGTTTTCTTCTCAACTTCAATTGTCACATGTTTTTCATCCAAATCACCTGTCAATTGACGAACTACTTGGGATTAAACCTAACAGTTTCCATATGGGATATCTATCACAAGACGTGTAATCTCTCTTTGAGATATCAGTCACCAGTCGCTATCAGCAGTAATCGGCAGCAGGTTTAAAAAGTTATCAAGCTGCCCAAATCTGCAAACATACTCAAGAAATAGAGAAACTATAACCGTAGATGGAGCTACTACATTATTTGAAATCATCTCCTGAAATAGCATTACTGCATCCTCGATGTCACCTCTGATGCAAAAGCCTTGCAGGATGGCATTGTATGTCACCGTATTCACATGGAACCCCTTTCTCTCATCCTTCGAATGATGCTTTTGACTGCATGTAACTGCATATTCCTACAGTAACCATTAAGAAGACATGAATAAGATATAGGATCAGGTTCTATCTCATTCTGGGACATACGCTGGAGTAGATACTCTGCATTCTAGTACCTTGCTTCTCTAAACATTTTATTTAAAAGAATATTATCATGGATGACATCATGTTTCACTCCTTTACAGGCCATCTGCCCCATCAAATTCTCAGCTCTCTCGAGACAACCCATCTTACATAAACCCGTCATCAATGTATTATAAATATCGTAGATTAATCTCTGCGCAGCCTCAATGTGGCCAAGGTTGCAATACCCATCCACCAAAGTGTTCTACGTGACAACATCAGGCTTACACCCTTTCCCTCCAATTTCATCAAGAAGCTTCTTAGCTTCCTCCATATTCCCTACTTAACAAAATCCGCATATCAGTATATTATAAACAAAGAGATTGCCTCGAAATCCTCTATCTTCAATTAGGTGTGTTAGAATAGAAATCATGTATATCATATCATTGATCGGCGAAGGTTAAAATAGTCTAACATCACGAATCAGGAGATTGTGATTTAGTCCAACTCTTTCGAACTTTGTTCGAACAAAGGTGTCAAAGCTGTTGAGATTGGATGAGGAATGAAATAGAATAAATAAAATAGAGAAAATTGAAGATGATAAACTATGGTGGAACTACTCCTATGAATGAAATTATGGTAGTACTATTCCTACAAATGAAGAACTGGTTGCAGGAATTTCAACGGAATAAAAGGTTCATTGCTGAATTTAAAAGGCTACATTGTAAATAGAGCTAAGTCTACTGATACATGTTACAAGATCGATAAAGTGGCTTTTGCTCTTGATTTTGGGAGTCCCTTTTTCTTCATCCTCTTAGTCTTTTATAGCTTCTGGTAACCACCTTAGAACCACCCACTACGTTGCAATTGTCAGAACTTCTTTGAAAGTTGAAACCACCAGAACTGCTTCATAACTGACTGAAACTGCCACTAAACAACATCTCCTGTCTTCCGATGATAACCTTGGAATCTGAAAACACTCTGAACATGAAAGTTGTAGATCTTCAAATTATCTTTCCAACGATACTAGCAACGTCCAATTTAAACATCAGATGAGAAAGTTATGACTGAAACAATCAGATTACATCAATTGTTAATATGACCGATTAGCCAAATATGGATGATGGGAATTTGGACGATGATATCGGTCATTTTGGACGATGAGATTTAGATGCTCGGCCATTATTTACTATTTTGCCACTGGGCATTTTGACTGCCAGTTTCACATAGTAAACGATGGAATTTGAAGATCTTGTCAACAAGAAAGTTGTAGATATTTTCGTCCTCTTTCCAATGGTTCAAGAATCAACTCATTTGGACATTATATGAGAAAGTTATGACCAAAATACATCAGATCACGTCGACGACGATTATTAAATTAATCAGCCAAAATTTGACCAATTGGAAATCTGGTCGGACATCATATGAGAAAATTATGGCCAAAATACATCAGACCACGTCGACGACGATTATTAAATTAATCGACCAAAATCTGACCGATTGGAAATGTGGCCGATTGGATTCTTTGGACGATTGGAAATTCGGCCATTATTTATCATTTTACCACTGGGCACTTTGACGGCCAGTTTGACATAGTAAACAATGGAATCTGAAAATCTCGTCAACATGAAAGTTGTAGATCTTTTTTATCCTCTTTTCAACCGTTCAAGAATCGCCCAATATGGATACTTGAGTTAAAAATTATGACCAAAATACTTCAACTGTGTCAAAATTGAAGTATTTATTATCCGATTGACAATATTTATAAAATTACCATTGATTTTGGTTATCACCCAAATGACTTTTGAACATGATTATATTTAAGACTAATAAGGTGAAACAGACAGATTGCCTCCTCAAGCCTCCCTTCTTTGCATAGTCCATCAATCAGTGTACTATATGTAAACTCATTAGGCTCCAAACCTTGTTGGCTTATTACGTCTAGAAGCCTTAATGCCTCATCCACTCTTCCCCCTCTACAAAGACCTCCCATGATTCCCGTGTAAGTGACCACATTCGGACTCGGCCCAAATTGAACCATTTCTTGCATTATCTTCATACGTTCTTCCAACTGCCCATTAAGACAAAGCCCATAAATCAATGCCGAGTACGTGCCCTTCTCCTTCATCTCATAGAAAACCAAATTGGCTTTGACCACCTGCCTCTCGTGACACAAAACGTCGATAAAACCGGTAAAAAACACCACATTTCCCCATATACCCTGTTTAGTCATCCTGGCATAAAGGCGAGTTTCGCCCTCCCCTCCTCACACAACCCAGCAAGCACACAATTATACGCGACCAAACTGGGGAGCAGTCCAATTCTCAGCATCTCGCAGAGCAAACGCAAACCCATCTTCGAACTTGAAGACCCACAGAGGAAATCAATCAATATCAAGTAAGGCCGGCTATCTGGGCTCGGGCCATTCTCCCTCATTTGGCGAAGAAGGCCAAAAGCTTCGCTACCCTGTCTCAATCCCATAGCCCTTTGATCAGGGTGTTGTACGAAATAGTGTTGGGGGTAGAGAGACCATTGCTGCATTTGGTCGAAGACTTGTTGGGCGAGGTCAAGGCGACCGGAGAGGCAGTGGGAGTGGAGAATGACATTTGAGGGTGATAATGTGACATGGTCGGGAGGGATGCCAGGGTGGAGCATTGAGAGGTAGAGGAAAAGGGAAGCCGATAAAAGGTGGGCTCGGGTGTGGGAGGAGAGGAGGAGGTTGAAGGAGGAGGCCGAGGGAGGGCTCGGGTGGGGATGGGATGCGCGGGACAGGAGGAGGGCAGCAGCTACGGCGAGCTTGCCAGAACTTATGAGCGACCGGAGGATCACTGCGGCGCCACCACCGGCGGAGGAGGAGGACGAGGTGGTGGTGGGAGGAGCGGGCGGTAATTTAGCAGTGGCCGTCCCTAATGTTCGACGGCATGCTAGAAACATGGAAATTTTTTTTAAATAATATTATTTTAATAAAATATTATTAAAATATGCCTATGAAGAAAATATTGATGAAAGTATGCCTGGTTTGGCCACGTCAGCGCCACGCTGGCGTGGCCTTTCATTTTTTTAATCCTGGCATGAAAGACGTAACTTTAAGTTATGTCTACATTAATAAAGACGTAACTTGGAGTTACGCCTTTGACCGTTCCCTCCCCACCTCAGGAAGCCGAGGGGGGGCGGATAAGAGTGGTCCCTACTAAGATGTAACTTGGAATTACGTCTATATTAATAAAGACGTAACTTGGAGTTACGTCCATATTAATAAAGACGTAACTTGGAGTTACGTCTTAGCTGGAAGCTTTTCCCTGGGGTCATTTGTAAGACGTAGCTTGAAGTTACGTCTTAGTTGGTGCTCACAACAACCTCACTTGAGTTTTTTTTTCGCTCCGTACAACCATACAATCACAAAAATATAATATTTACAAATCACATCTCACATTCACATCTAAACACCCACCCACCCCATTCACATCTAAACACTCACCCACCCCATTCACAACTATACACGGTCTTTATATAAATCAAAATTGTTTATATCAAACATAATTAACATCTCTAAATGGTCACAAACCATTAACCAAAAAATACCAAATTTACAATAGAAGACAATCACAATCTCCAAGTTCTTTGCTTCTTCACTGCCTTCTTTATCTTCCTCGACGGTCCAGCCTCCCCTCCCCCCATCATAGCACCGACACCGACATCATGTTCATCATGTCCCTCCGAATCCTCCTCTGTCGTGCCCATGACTGGATTTGATGATGGTATATCTTGAGATATCGGTATGTCATAGAAAGGAGTCTGACCAGTAGTCTGTTGCGACTGTTGTGAACTGACAGGATCTCCGTCGCAAATCCGCAAATCCTCGATCATAGAGTAGAATACCGATGTCAAACGATCGGCGAGCTCCTCTCCAGAACGGTCGCGGCACAGTATGTAATTCTCCTCGACTGTGTCATACTGTTCATGACGAGTTAAGAAAGTTTAGTTAGATTAACATAATATAAGAATTAATTACTAACGAACAAATTATATTTACCAGCTTCCGTAGCAGGTGTATGCTCGGCTGCTAGCCATTCTGTCCTCCAATCTAGGCCTACTGACATACCGCCTGGTGATCCCCCAATACCACTGCAAATATGTCGCAGGATCCTCACCATCGTCCACTGCACCGTCAATGATCCTCTGCTGTCGTTCCTCCCATTGGGTGATATACTGGTGATGCGTAGTGACCCAGTCCGCAGTACCATTGCCCCGATGGCTTGCACGCGATAGTCTCTCTGTCACCGAGGGCGGTATCTCTTGTCGCAGGCCAAACTGCCGCATCACCCTTAGTGCATGGTGCATCTCCACAACATCAAAGCATATGAGCGGCACATGACACCTCCAGACAGCAAACCCCGCAGTGCAAAGGGCTGGTAATTGTGCCAGACGCTGCGGTGCGTATGGATACCATATAATCTACAATTTTAAAATACGAACTCAGTTAGATCACATCAACATTAAAGTAGGTAGCAAAATCATAGATCGTGAGAAACAATACCTGGGATGACAATTGCCTATCCAACTGCTCTCGGTAGTAAGCTAAGTAACGGCCATGCGGGTTCCCTCTACCGCTGTGTGGTGCTGTCCATCTACATTGCACATAAATACTAATGCTAACCAAATATTAAAAAATATTTTAAAAAAATAAGACTTCGTACTGGATTGCTAAGGGGCCTTCAAGGATACGCAAATCACGCTCCTCATTTTGCTCTTGGGTAGCTAGCGGTCGTCGGGGCATTAGTTCAGGCCGTCCTATATGGAGGTTCTCCCATGACCATACATGTGAAAACAACTCCATATTAGGTATAATATAAAATATTTAAAGCAACTATATATAATATTTAAATGGTAAATCACATGTAACAGGTAAAGGCATCCAGAAATCTCTTGCTTTCCTCCTTGTGAAGCTTTACATAGCTCCCGAAAGAGATGTGCTAGGCACGCCGCCCCCCAAGCATACTGTCCACATATATCCAAGTCATGCAACAAAGGTAGATACTTCATATGTACCTACAATTGAAAGACAATGTTAGTTGATCCAATAGATAGATAAATAAAATACAAATAGGCAATTGTACTTACCCTGGAGCCACTCGCATCAGGTACGACTAAACAACCCAATACATATAAGATGTAGGCGCGCGTAGCCTGATATACAAATTGATCCGTGGCATCTGGTCCAGCATAGTCAATCGGCCCTCCGCGGGTACAGCACCGAGCAACTCCAAGCATATGTCATGCCAAATGCCTGACGTGCTCCCTGAAACTACCGCGCCATCAACAGGTAAACCCATAAGTATCCCAACATCTTGCAATGTGATCGTCATCTCCCCGTGGCGCAAGTGTAAAGTAGTAGTCTCTGGTCGCCATCGCTCCACTAGCGCTGTGATCAAATAGCGATTAAGTCGAATCGGTAGCAGTCTACTGACAACATAAAACCCCGAACGCCGAAGCAAGTCTATCTGACGCTCATCCACAATCAGCCAAGACTGTAAACGCAATGAGTGCTTTGTACACTTAAGGCCGAGGTCATCGTCATCCTATATGTAAATCATAAATGTTAGCTATCAAATACAAATATTAAAATATTAAACTTAATAACAATAAATGTTCTATATGTAACATTTACCTGGCTATCCCAAACCGCCGCGGAGCGGTGCTTGCCCTGGTCCCAAATTACGTCTGGAGAAATTGGACCAGGCTCACCCTCGTACGGCCTCGGGTCAAAGGCCCTCATGTGAGCCATCTCGAGCCTATTGCATACATTTGAAAAATATTAGTATATAGTCTAAAATAAAGGATCGTGTTGTCTACGACAAAGGAATATACTTTAATACAATAATTAGAGAAGCATCATTACTCGTGTATCTGTGTTAGGTAATGGCTCGCAGCATGTAGCCCTGTTGTGACCCGTATGATTGCACCTGCTGCACCTTACATGTTGCAATCCTCTCAATTCATCCATGCCATTACGCAGCCTTGTACTCCTCGGGCGCCCAGCCAGCCTCCGCACATGTGGGGTAAGCAATGTGTACTCTTCAACTACCGGCCAGTGTTGATCTCCATGAATAGGATGGAAATGAGTTGCATATGTTTGTCTGCACAAGCTGGAGGAGTAAAACGGTGAAACGAAATCGTATGTCGAAGCCCTGATCTATATGTCACCGCATACGGCTAGAACGTGCGGACATGGATAAAGCATCATCTGAAATTGTCCACAGCTGCATGCCCCTTACTGTCCAGATAACTTGACAGTAAATGTAACCTCATGTCGTTCTATCACCGTGTACTCACCACCGTCAAATGATTGCACATGACATGATTGGGCCAGTATGCAATGCTTGCGTAGTACATCTTCGACTACTGGTGTCAGCTCACCAGTCATTGCTTGGCCCTCACGACGACGACGCTTGAAGAGGTCGTTCATCCTTTCAAAGGTCTTGGCCACTAATGCTTTAATAGGCATACCTCGTACACCTTTCAAACCATTATTCAAACTTTCAGACCAATCGGTGGTCATTGAGCCAAACCGTTTGTTATCATCATGAGACAACACCCAAGTTTCTGGTGGCTCTGCAGTAACGAGCCACTGATAAGCTTTTGGCTTAACTTTTTTAATTCCATCCATGATCTTATCAAATGCCTCCTTGTGAATCTTCTTTGCTGCAGCCCAAAATAAGCTATACAAATTATCATCCCTGAACTTGCTTCTGAAGTTGTTTGCAAAGTGCCTCATACAGAATCACTGGAAGCCTAACGGCGGGGGGAACTCTGTCCTTACTGCCTCTTTGATTGCTCTGTGTCGGTCTGAAATTATAGCTATACCTCTTCTTCCACTGACCACATATACTCTAAGTAGAGCAAGGAACCATGACCAACTGCTGGAATTTTCAGACTCAACCACGGCAAATGCTATTGATAACAAATGATCGTTGCCATCCACTGCCGTCGCAACTAATAAAGTGCCAAGATACTTTTCATATAGGTGTGTTCCATCGATAGATATTATGGGTTGACAGTGTTTGAAAGCCTCGATAGTAGGATGAAACGACCAGAAGACCGGTGCACACAGTCTCCATTTGAAGCTTCACTACAGTACCAGGGTTATCTGCCACCATTGCTTGCATATACCAAGGCAGGATATTATATAATTCTTTCCAATCACCATATATAATCTTCATAGCTAGTATACGTGCATGATATGCTTTTGCATAGCTGATGTTGACATGGTAGTCATCTTTGATCCTTTGCACAATATCTTTGGGGGTCATAGCGGTGTTTGTCCTTATCGCACCAAGTATGATACCACATATGAATTGAGCAGTGCAGTGACGGTGGTTGGAATTCAACAAACCCGCCCGACATGTATGTGAACCACCGTAACTCTTCACCTAAAAGTAAGATGTTTCCTTGTAAGTATACGCATGCAAACAACAGGAACAATCAGGATTACGACACTTGACACTAAACGCAATGAGTGCTCTATACTAAATGCAATGAGTGCTCTGTACCTGAAAGTAAGATGTTTCCTTGTAAGTTGACGCATGCAAACGCCAGGAACAATCAGGATTACAACACTTGACGGTCAACACCTTCGGCCCGGACTTGACAGTGCAATGTTCTGCAAACCTCCGAAGCTCATACTGTTGAAGAGCATGCATAAGTGATGCCTTGGTCTTGAATATTTGCTTTTTATAGAATTCACCATTGAACGGGATCGGGTCTTCAAATACCCCGGGTATGGTATTATTCATTGTCATCCGGTCAACCCACTCATCATTTAGGAATTCATCTGGTAACTCCTCTTCGTACTATGTTGGAGTAAGCGGCATTGGATCATCAATACCTTCATCATGACGTATTGGCTCGTTGCTCAATGCAGTATTCTCGATCCAATCGTCATCATGATCCTCGACATCAACATCTATCAAGGGGCTTCGAGATGTTGAAGGCATAGAAGCATCTCCATGGCCGCTACTGACATTGTCATCATATTGGTGGCCTCCGAGCCAACTCGACGGGTCAACATCAAAAGCATGATGTGTGTGTCCCATGTTTGTACCCGGAGTAGTATGCGTGTATTCAGGAGTCAACCATGTATTCTCCTGCCAGTAAGGCCTGCATGTTCATACACAAGCGAACTCATGAACAAGGGCAAACCAAGATGTAAAATTACATGTTTGACAATAAATTACTTATTGCGATGTCTGATGTCCGAAGATGGGAGCGCCATAAGGCCCAAGAGAGACGTTATCCGTTGAATCATCTTCTTGTTGTAGTAGGCGTGTAAATTCACCAAATGCCGTATTATTTGGAGGGTTATTGTTGACTTCGACACCAATTTTCACCAAGAACAATTGTATAGTTGGAATGACTGGATAGAGGCTAAGAATGCCACTAGTATCACTATCATCCTTTATTTCTACACCGCAATACATGCTTTCTCCCATTGGATATCTACAAGTTATGCGAATGTCGAAATAGTTTGGATTGTATCCAGTTAAATCAAACATTAAAGCCTTTAAATCCACATAACTTGCATTTTTTCATATCCTACTTGGTTTGATTCGACCACCTATGTACTCAATATCACCCGCATTACCCTTTAATTCCACATTGCCGTCCATCCGACACAATAGTGGAACAATGCCATTATCCATCACTATAAATAACACAAATATGATGAAAATTATGAATCGATTAGAAAGAAATTACAAGTTAGGCTTAAATATGTGTTGCGTCCCTGAAGTTTCGGACCAGTTTTTATTAAGTCCCTATACTTTAAAAATTCCCGATTGAATCCTTGGGTTTTTCGAACCGGACTCAATCTCATCCCTCCGTCCACTCGCCGTCCGCCCACTGACGGCGGCTCGGCCCAAAACCGAACCGACCCGACAACCCGGCCAATGGACCAGGTGAACCGGCCAATTGACTAGGTCACGTGCAAAGCACGTGCCCTGATCTTAGTTAAGTCTCTCTCGCTGGTTGGTCTCGCCGTCGTCTTCAGGTCATCTTCTCCGCGCTCAGTCCGAGCTGAGTGATCCGGTTAGGGGTTGAGAGCTGCGATCCAAGGTTCCAAAGAGAGCTGCGATCCAAGGTTCCAAAGAGAGCTGCGATCTAATGTTCCAAAGAGAGCTGCGATCCAAGGTTCCAAAGAGAGCTGCGATCCAAGGTTAAGTGTCGTTGGTTTCTCTAGCCGTCGTCTCCATGTCATCTTCTCCACGCTCAGTCCGAGCTGAGTAATCCAGTTAGGGGTTGAGAGCTCCAATCTAAGGTTTCAAAGAGATCTAACAGTAGTGATTGAAACTAGTCTATTGAAGCCCTCGAGCCATGTAAGCATCTCCCGAGCTTGGTGTTTTTGATTTTAGGGTTCTTCAATTTGCTTAGGTTTTACTCACATTTGTCCCGGTCATTCAATTTGCTTAGGTTTTACTCACATTTTAGGGTTCTTCAATTTGCTTAGGTTTCTGCATTGAAGCTTTCTTGCACAAATTGGCCATAAATTGGCCTATTAGAATGTCTTCCATCGATTCCACATCCTCTTCACTCTCTCCTCTGTGTTACTGTGGACAAAAATCAAAGTTATGGACTTCCCGAACAACCAAAAATCCTGGGAGGAGATTTTTTGGATGCCCAGACCACAAGGTAACTCTACACAATAGCTGCATTCACTGAAAGAAGAAATTGCTTAAGTTTTGAATTGAATTGAATTATTGCAGGAGAATGGTGGGTGTAATTTCTTCAATTGGGTAGATGGGAACGTTGGTGATCATGGAAATTTATCTAACATTGAAATGAGGATGAAGATGCAAGCATTGGAAGCTGAATTGGAGAAGTTGAAGTCCAAAGAGGCAGAAAACATGGCACAAGTTCAGTTGTTGAGAGCCTGTTGCCAACATAAAGAAGATGAAAACAATGTGCTGGTGTTAGAGGTGAAGAAACTGCAAAACAGAAATATGAAATTGTGGTTAGCCATAGTACTGTTGTGTGTCCTTATGTTTGTATTCCTGTAATCTTAGTTGATGTAACTTCCTTTGGTGTACTGAATGAATGAAAATGTTTGGGTTTCCTGTAATCTTATGTTTGCACAAAGTTGAACAACATAACAGATCAATAGTGGTGGAGTTGTAATCCTGTAATCTTAGTTGATGTAACTTCCATTGGTGTGCTGAATGAATGAAAATGTGTGCATATCCTGTAATCTTATGTTTGCACAAAGTTGAACAACATAATAGATCAATAGTGGTGGAGTTGTATTCTCAAGACAAACATGTAAATTTGAATTGGCTAACATGTATTATCAACACAACCATACACATACTTCTTTGACAACCAACTGTTACAAACAAAACCAACTGTTACAAAAAATCTATTCTGCAAGCAATAGAGGTGGAGCTGGGTTTCAGTTTCACAAAAAAATGAACATACAATAGGTTCATAACAGCTGTGTCATTCCAAACACAACCAACTGTTACAAAAAATCTATTGTGTTATCCATTGTAGACACCAACTACACAAACAGGAGGAAATACACAAAAATTTAACAGCTGCCCTGTTTCACTTTCACAAAAAACATCACTATACAAACATGAGACCCTACTTTTTGGCTTGTTGTTGCAAATGGGAGGCAGAGGCTTTACCAGCTACCCTGGGAGTCCTGAAGAGAGCAGTAACTGGTCTGCCTTCATGATCATAAACCTGGCACCATTCACCTTGGGCTTGTGAAGGTGATGGTTGACTTGTTCCTTGTTGGGGCAGTGATCCTTGGTGCTGTGATGGAAATGGTTGGCTTGATCCAGGCATGTAGAAGTCTGGCTGAACTGTTTCAGGCATCCAGCCATGTCCAGGTGTTGCACCTGATGCACTTGGTGCTCTTGCTCCTTGTGCTGCTCCTCGTGTTGATCCTCTTGCTGCTCCTCTTGCTCCTCTTGGTCCTCTTGCTCCCCTTGCCCTTGGTGCTCTTGGTGTTACTGCCCTGGTTCCTCTTCCTGCATCCCTCCTGATGGTATCCATTTGTTGTCTTGCATTTGCTATCCCCCCAGGTATCCATGGCTGTCTTGATGGCTGGTGGATATTTGCTTGCATATGGTCCTCCTACAGGTAACAATAGATGCAACACAAATGCAATAAATAAATCAGTCAAACACCCTAAAGAACATAGATCAAATATATAAAACACTTGACAAACTTGCACACATAGAACAAACATTTATTGGGTCCTAAATGCAGCTCTTGGGTCATAGAACAAGCATTTCTTGGGTCATACACAAAAGAAACTAAAAGAAATCAGATATCTAAGCTAGTGGATCTGTGGATGTGCAACATATAAATTACTAAGCTAGTGGATCTGTGGATGTGCAACATATAAATTATAGATCATGTGGATGTGCAACATATAAATTACTAAGCTAGTGGATGTGCAACATATACAATACCTAGATGTTATTAGGAGCTCTGCCAATGGATGATACACTTTCTGCTGGTGGAATGCTGGTTCCACCCCTTCCCGGGGTCCTAAAAGCATTTCTTGCTGCTGGTATACTGGTCCCACCCCTTTCTTGGGTCCTAAATGCAGCTGTGGAAGCTGGTGGTGTATAGGTAGGCTTGGAGCATGGAGGTTTTGTGCATGTCCTTTTATTATGCCCTCACTCCCAACAATTGGTGCACCTAACAGTTGTGTGTCTCCTCTTGAGCTTATGACTGCTTGGCCCCTCTTCTGGGCCCCTTTTCCTCAGCTTTTTGGGTCTTCCAGGCTGTTTCTTATAGACTGGGGGTAAAATGTTGTCAGGACCAACCCTCTTCCATAGCTTGTGACCATTGATAGGTCTGATGTGATGTTGGTATGCCATCAAGTAGGTGCCCTTCTTGCACCATGGTAAGACATAGTTCTCAAGCCTCCTCCTTATCTTAAATATACATGCAGTGGCATGTACACAAGGGACTCCTGTCAATCCCCACTTCCTGCAACTACATACTTGCTCAGCCAAGTTGACTGCAAACTTGTCATCTTGGCATGTTACTTCAAACTCTTCCTGACCAAATAATTCACAATACCAGTGCCTAGTCTCCACTTTGATATCCTTTATCTTCTTCTGTATCCTAGGGCAGATGTCCTGATTAACTCCTTCCATCTGTTGCTTCTTTACCCTCATCCTTGTCATCAGTTTTATCCTAATATCCTCCAGCATTGTGATTATAGGCTTCTTCCTAGCATCCAAAATGAATTTATTGAATGCCTCTGCCATGTTGTTTGACAGCAGATCACACTTAGGGTGAAACTGAAATGCATATCTACACCACCACGTAGGGTCTAGAGCACTAAGGTACTTGAAGCCTTCTGGCTCTACATGTCTCATTTCATCCATGACTAAGTCATAGTACTCCTTAGTGGTAGCCCTAGCAGCATTCCACATGATTTGCTTCAAGTTCAGACCCTTAAAAAGCTTGTTGAAGTTGGCATATAGATGCCTAACACAAAATCTGTGGTCCACTCCAGGCATTAGATCTTGCATTGCTGGAATGAGACCCTACAAAGCATTGTTGTGATCATAAAAAAGTAAATTAGCTGTGATACAAAGAATAGATCTTGCATTGTTGTGATCATAAGCTCTGTGCACAGACTCATGAAACTAAAAGCAATAATAGATCATGCCTTGCTGAAATGAAACTGAAAAAAATGAAATACAAAGATGTGAAATGCTGTGATGTTATGCTGTAAATAGATCATAAGCTTCAAGTGATGAAGCTCTGTGCACAGACTCATGAAACTAAAAGCAATAATAGATCATGCATTGCTAGAATGAAACTAAAAAAAATGAAATACAAAGATGTGAAATGTTGTGATGTTATGCTGTAAATAGATCATAAGCTTCAAGTGATGAAGCTCTGTGCACAGACTCATGAAACTAAAAGCAATAATAGATCATGCATTGCTAGAATGAAACTAAAAAAAATGAAATACAAAGATGTGAAATGTTGTGATGTTATGCTGTAAATAGATCATAAGCTTCAAGTGATGAAGCTCTGTGCACAGACTCATGAAACTAAAAGCAATAATAGATCATGCATTGCTAGAATGAAACTAAAAAAAATGAAAAACAAAGATGTGAAATGTTGTGATGTTATGCTGTAAATAGATCATAAGCTTCAAGTGATGAAGCTCTGTGCACAGACTCATGAAACTAAAAGCAATAATAGATCTTGCATTGCTGGAATGAAACTAAAATAAATGAAATATCTCTTCTCTTGATCATGTAGTTTCACCTTTTGCTGGTCTGTGATGAATGTCCACCTCTTCTCTTGATCATAACCAATGTCAGATAGCAATAGCTCTAAAAACCATGTCCAAGTCTCCCTATTCTCTACCTCAACTACTGCGTAACATATTGGGAACATCTGGTCATTCCCATCCCTCCCTACTGCTGCAAGGATTTGACCACTAACAGTGCCCTTCAAATGGAAACCATCTAGGCCAATCAAAGGCCTGCACCCATCCCTAAACCCCTGCTTGCATGCCTGAAAGCATATGTACACCCTCTCAAATACTGAATGTACACCATCTGCAAACCTATTAGCCTTAACTACACATGTACTGCCTGGGTTACTTATTATGATCTCATGACAGTAGTCTCTTATTCTTGCATATTGTTCTGCATAACTGCCTTGGATGAGCTTTATTGCCTTCCTCCTCACATTAAAAGCCTGGCTTCTACATATGTCCACTAAAAAGTCCTTCTTCACCTTTGCTTGCAGAACCTTTATCCTCATGTCAGGATCAATCCTAAAGTCATCAAGATACTTCTTTGACAACCAAGTGGCATTCACAAGAGGGTTTCTATAACTCCTACTGCAAGTATGTTGGCCCTTTAGTGTCTTTATCTGAAATGTATCTTGATTCTGCATTTTGGAGGCATGGATCCTCCATTCACAGCCATCAGCACATATAGCTCTAACCCTTTCCTTATCATTCTTAACAATCTTCACACTGTAACCCCCTCTAATTCTATACTCCCTGATGTAGTCCTTGAACACCTCAGCAGATGGGAATCTGGTCCCAAGAACTGGCTTTATGTTACCAGCCAAGTCAGTGTATGGGTTGTATACTGGGTAAGAAGTGGCAGCATCCTCATCAGAGTCATAAAGACTCACCAACTCATCACTTGGCAGGTACTCTGAGTTGTTGTCTTTAACATCTGCTTCATTCACATACTCATCCTCCTCTTGTGCAGCCTTCCCTTTCCTTCTACTTCTGTCACTGCCCCTCCCAGCATCTGCAGCTCTCCTGGCATCATCAGTAGCCTCCCTATCTGCTCTCCCATGCCCTTCACTCACAGGCCCTTTCTCTCTTCTATTTTCTTCATCCACCCCATCACTCTCTCTTCTATTTTCTTCATCCACCCCATCACTCTCTCTTATATTTTCTTCACCCTCCCCACCAACACCCCCATGACTACTGTCTACCCCCAAGAGCAGCCCACAGTTTCCAATAAGAAATTGAGTATAGTCAATCTAATCTCCCTCCCCATCTTCACTGCTGCCCTCAACCTCTGGATCATAACAAACCTGTGATGAACTACAGCTATCAGAATCAACCTGAAATGCATCCCAATCACTGGCCCCACTCCCCCTACCTCCTTTCTTCTTATGCACTTCCCTATCTAGCTCCTTGTCTGAAAGGACAACAGGTCCTTCGATTATAGCATGCTCAGAGTAAACATCAACTTCTCCAGCAACACTTGCTGGGCCTGCCATTTCCAGTACATCTTTGTTTGTCATTAATGGTCTTAGACCCACATCCATGCTTGCTCCAGGAATGACATACCATAGCTTTATGTATGTAACATACCCCAGCTGGTTCATCATATCTACAAATTCAATAATGCTTAGCTCATCAGGGTCACAATTCCCAAATACATCAACTTTTTCCCCCACATATTTGATGGTCAAGTTACCAAAAACCAACTGGCCAGCGTGATGGATCTGGATATCAAATGGGCCGCAAGGAGGCTCTGCTGTCTTGGCAGCCATGCTGAGAAACATAGGAGAAATTGCAACATTGTATGCTACATACATACTTGGTAC